>JAFIRS010000041.1:0-1200000 GCA_018342105.1 Gonioctena quinquepunctata | reverse complement strand
ATACAAATGCACTGAAAAGGTAATTCTGTGAGTAGGAGATTCAAAAGCTTGCCGCGCAAGAATATTTTATATTCGCTTTTGAATCTCCTACTCACAGAATTACCTAGATCAAACGTTTAAAGACATTATTTTTTCCTTTTCAGTCCATGAGTATAAACGCTTGTCTTAATTTTTTTTTCGTTCATTCTTATGCAATTATTTCTAGTCATTCATGAAATCCGTAATCTTATTGAATTCTGACAGAAAATTGATGATCTCCGACCCCAAAAAAAAAAACAAAATACCAATTTTGAATGGAATCAGGCCATAATAACAAATCACGTAGCCATCTTGGAGCCGCCATCTTGAGTCTATAACCACAAAACTCGTCGCCATAGTGGTGCCGCAATCTTAGATCTATGAATTTTGACAAAAAATTTCGTGATCTCTTCTCCCGAAAACTCCCACACACCTATTTTGAGTAGAATCGAACCATAATCACAGAACCCGTCCACCATATTGGAGCCGTCATTCTGTTTTTTCTCTAGCAAAAAAGCCATAATGCATTGTCACCGGAATCATGTACTCCCGCCAAATTTCACGTTAATCGGACAACTAGAAGTTTGATTACCCACATATATCGGGGCAGGTGAAACTAAATAAAAGCTTGTAATAATTGAAAATTAATTATTGGCGATTTACAACTCAGAGAAAAACATTTCGGCTGAAAGTTGTGCAGCTCATGAAGCTTTATGAAAAGATATATAGGTTGCGAATATTGCTATGAAAATGAGAGATTGAGTTTTTTTTTCCATCTTAAAACAGTTATGAACAGTCTCTGTATATATATATATATATATTTATATATATATATATATATATATATATATATATATATATATATATATATGCACTCTGTCTGTCTATTCTTTCGTACACGTCATAGATGCGCGGGACTTTGTAAACACAACAGAGTGTGTGTTTATATATATATGTATGTTATATCCAAAAATCCAGGCATTCTACGCAGTAATTCCACAACGCAGTTGCAACATTGTTACAAGAGCAAATAGGACAAAGCCAAGTCAGCATTCATCCACCTGGGCTCCAGAAGCCGTAAACAAGGCGCAGTTCTGAGTCAGCACCACCGCATCTATAAGAGGACCCCAAGAACCGAAGAGCGTCACTTCTATTCGGCACTTCTATTCCGTTAGTTGTCACATATAATTTCATATCATTTTTGTAAAACAAGTATAAAATAAAGTTTATTTTAAAAACCATTTAAGTGAATATCACTATAACAAATTGGCGCAGTCGGTAGGATTTTCAACACCCTGATTTCAACACCTTGAAATACCAGAGTGGAGGTTTCCAAACCCTTGTGAGAAGAACCCAACGCAAGACGAGAAGACGGTCTCTGGAGCTTTGAGGAAACACGCAGAACGAGGCTCATCCCAAAGTAGCAACGCTCATCCAGCCGGATTTCATCTTCCGTCACCCAGCGAAAGAAGAACACCCAGCGAAAGAACAAGAAATTAGCAAGTAAGAAGAACAAGAAAATAGCAAATAAGAAAATCATCCCAGCACTCCTGAGACTTCCCTGTGGATTAGGAACACCTAGTGAAGCCCCTGACAGAGAAACTCAGCACTCATCCCCAACACCCCTGAAGCTTTGTGGATAGGAACACCTAGTGAAGCCCCTGGCAGAGAACTTCAGAAATCTCACCTGTAAATAACTGTAAGTGACATCGAATCATCTAGTTTTAAATTATTCAATTCACTCATTGAAACTATTTACAATTCTTTTCAATTTCAATCTCAGAAAAGTCCTGTTTTGTTAATAGCAAATTGTCCCAATTTTGACCTATTATACCCTATTTTGACAATTTCACCCATTTTGAAAAGACCCCATTAAAATGTCTGTTTCCGACGATGGCGAACATCATAATGCTGATGTAGGAAATGATCCCGAACTCGAACCATACAAATTATCTGAAATTTTTTCTATCGTCCCTCAGTACGATGGAGATCCAATCTCTTTAAATACTTTCTTAAATGCCTGCGACCATGCCCAACAAATGGCAGTCGGTCAACAAAAACTTTTGTTAACGATTCACATTAGAAATAAATTGAAACAAAAAGCAGCCCAATTGATAAACTCTCGAAATCCTGAAACATATGGCGAAATAAAAACTCTACTTAATGCTCATTTTGGAGATTCAAGAGATCTCACCTCATTAATCCAAGATTTACAGAGAATTAGACAAAATACCGGAGAGAATGCCCTTGCTTTCTTTTCGAGACTTCAAACTCATCATGCAAAAATGTTATCTTGCATCCAAAAATCAAATCTAATTCAAATGCAGAAAACTGCTCAATCAAATTTAATTGAATCTATGGTTCTTAACACTTTATTAACTGGTCTTGAATCCAAATTAGGTCAGATAATTCGTGCAAGCGATCCAGTTAACATGCTGGAAGCATCAATCAGAATCAAACGAGAACTTCAATTATCATATTTTGAAAATCAAAAACTCAATCAATCAAATCGTCCTTCAACATCATTTCAACCAAGAAAAATGAGTAATATGAATCAACCAAACATGACGAGACATGATCAATTTAGAAACCAAAATACAAATGTTTCATCATATTCTAGTCAAAATCCACAAAATTCCCAATTTTATCCAAATCAAAACCCAAACTTCAACAGGAATCCTAATTCAAATTTTCCGAGATTCCAAAATTTCCAACAACGATTCCCAAACTCTCGAATGCAATCAACTTCAAACTCACAGCAAAGTCAATTCCAAAGGAATTCATTTCAACAAAATCAATTCCAACCCAGATTAATAAATTCGAATCAAACCCAAGTAAGACCCTCTGTAATTCAAAGAAATCCGAATTATCCATCATACTCTTCGAATCAGAGAACTCATCATTTCAATGAGGATTACAATGAACCTCAATATCAGTCAAATGACTTTTACTTTCAAAACGACTCTCAGTTTCTAGAACTTGATAACAGTAACTATGCATCTTATGATTGCAATTCATCACAACATTATGACGACTCTTTCGAAACATAAAACGACTCTCAGTTTCTAGAACTTGATAACAGTAACTATGCACAAAACACGGAAAAAGTCAATTGCACCAATCTAATGACACCACAATCCCAAAATTCATTCCAAAACTCTCTTCAGAAATTCATTTAAATACAGTAAACGCTAATAATTTATATTATACAGGGTGTAACTGAATAAGTGTAAAACATTTAAGGAGGTGATTCCTCATCGAAAAAAAGATAGGATCTTTCATATAAAGAAACTTCATTGGAGCATCCCTTGTTAAGATACAGCCCCTTAAAGGGGGTACATAAAATTTGTATAACAATTTTTTTCACAAGCACTGAAAAGTTACAATATTGAAATTAACCTGACGTTTTGTACTACCAAAAAGACACTTAGCCAGTAATTTATTTGGTTTACCCCATGGTTGTAAGGGGTGAAAAACGCAACCCCTAAAATTTATTTCCAATGTAACTTTTTGTCTTATTATTTGTTTACCATTTAAAATTTATTTCCGATAGCCTGTTTCATTCTAAACAAAAAATGTCTCTTGGGTTTTTTGCCCAAAATAAACCAGTAAGCAGCAAAACATTATTTTACGAACAACTACAGAGATACATCGTCATAAATGCGAAAATACGAAACTAATCTATCTAGTAGGTCGCTATTAGCGCTAGTGACAATTAAATTGGTATGACGCTGTCAGTTTGGGAATTTTCGAAATTGAATTAATACTAATTGTGTGTTGTTGTTCTGTTCTTAATTTGTTACTTTAATAATTCACTTGTTAATAAAATGGCATACACAAATGAGGAAATGGCTGATATGCATTACGTTTACGGTCTGTCGCAGGGGAATGGGTTAGAAGCTTCTAGAAGATATGCTGAAATGTATCCTCAACGGCAGCATCCTTCACATAGAATATTTGCTCGACTTCATCAACGATTACGAGAATATGGTTCATTCGACAAAAGAACGCAGGATTGTGGTCGCCATCGAGAAATACGAACACCACAGCTTGAGGAAGCAGTACTTAATTTGATTGAAGAACAACCTACTACCAGTACTAGAAAGATTGCTTTCCAGCTAAATGTTGATCATATGACGGTATTTCGAATTTTAAAGGAACAACTCTTATACCCTTACCATCTGCAACGAGTACAGGCACTGTTACCGCGAGACTTTCCGAACCGTCTTGAATTTTGCAATTGGATGCTGGAAATGATTAGAAGAAATTGTGACTTTCTGAAGACGATAGAATTCACAGACGAATGTAGTTTTTCTCGGAACAAGATTTTTCATTTTCATAATTCCCACATATGGGCTGATGATAACCCTCACGCTATTGTCGAAACTAGCCATCAAGAACAGTTTTCTCTAACGTGTGGCTCGGAGTTATTGGGGATGATTTAATTGGGCCTCATTTTCTACCTCCTCGATTAAATGGTGAGGCATACGTTCAATTTTTAAGAGAAGTGCATCCAGTACTGCTGGAGGAAGTTCCTTTGGGCGTCAGAAGGGATATGTTTTTATGCATGATGGGGCTCCCGCCCATTTTAGTCAAGTAGCACGTCAGCATTTAACTGAAACATATGCAAATCAGTGGATAGGTCGAGGAGGACCACATAAATGGCCCGCTCGATCCCCGGATCTCAATCCTCTCGATTTCTATTTGGGGCCATTCACAGCATTTGGTATATCGTACTCCTGTTCGCGATGTAGAGGACTTAAGAAACCGCATCATCGATGCGTGCAGGGTAATCAGAGAGACTCCAGGAATATTTGAGCGAATACGTGGCTCAATGCGCCGACGTCTAGACGCATGCGTAATGTTTGAAGGTAGACATATTGAACATTCACTATGATTTCTACATGTTGTGTGTTTTGTTGTTAATAACTTAGTTTTGTTTATTACCCTTTAATCGTTTAATGCAGGTACTAACTACAAAATAATAATAAATCCAGTTCGCATTTGTGACGATGTATCTCTGTAGTTGTTCGTAAAATAATGTTTTGCTGCTTACTGGTTTATTTTGGGCAAAAAACCCAAGAGACATTTTTTGTTTAGAATGAAACAGGCTATCGGAAATAAATTTTAAATGGTAAACAAATAATAAGACAAAAGTTACATTGGAAATAAATTTTAGGGGTTGCGTTTTTCACCCTTACAACCATGGGGTAAACCAAATAAATTACTGGCTAAGTGTCTTTTGGTAGTACAAAACGTCAGGTTAATTTCAATATTGTAACTTTTTCAGTGCTTGTGAAAAAAATTGTTATACAAATTTTATGTACCCCCTTTAAGGGGCTGTATCTTAACAAGGGATGCTCCAATGAAGTTTCTTTATATGAAAGATCCTATCTTTTTTTCGATGAGGAATCACCTCCTTAAATGTTTTACACTTATTCAGTTACACCCTGTATATTGGATAGTACAGGAAAATTCAAAATTCTTATAGATACCGGAGCAGGAATTTCTATTTTTAAACCCCAAACAGTTGCACATTACCCTTTATATCGTTCTCCCGAAAACTTACCTATTCAAGGAATTTCTAATGAAAAAATCATGATACAAGAATCTGTCATGATTCCTTTTAATGATACAGACCTACATAAAATTTACATTCACGATTTAGATATCGAATTCGACGGACTTCTAGGTTCAGATTTTCTCGAACACTACGATGGCGTAGTTGATATCAAAAATAAAAAATTAATAACGAATTTTAAGGAACTTCCCCTTTTCAAAATTGAAAAAAATATCCCAATTGAAGATCAAAAAATTCCAGAAGAAATTAAAAATATTATTTCAATCGAACCAAGAACTGAACAAATATTTAAATTAAAAAGTAATTTGAAGAATACTGAAGCTATACTGGTAGCTCAAGAAAAAGAAAAAGTTCGACTTCCAAATCTTTCGTAAAGATAAATGAAAATGGAGAATTTTTTACAACAATTGTAAATATTAATTGTATTTCAAAAACAATTGATTTCTCAGACCTGAAATTAGAACCTGCAACCGACTCTGAAAATATACTGAATTATAATATTTCAGATTTTGAACAAATACATATACAGACAGACAGACACCAAGAGATAGAAAAACAATTGAGACTTGATCATTTAAATGAAGAAGAAAAAGAACTTATAACTGAAGTATGTTTAAAATTTTCTGACATATTTTATTTAGAAGGAGATCAATTATCTTTTACAAATGAAATCAAACACTCGATCGATACAGGAGATTCCAAACCAACTTTTACAAAATCTTATCGTTATCCTTATGTTCATAAAAATGAAGTAAAAAATCAAATTTCGAAAATGTTAGATCAAAAAATTATTCAACCTTCCATTTCACCTTGGTCATCCCCAGTATGGGTTGTCCCAAAAAATTAGACGCATCTGGAAAACAAAATGGCGAGTTGTAATTGATTATAGAAAACTTAACGAAGTAACAGTTGATGACAAATACCCCCTTCCAAACATAACTGATCTACTTGACCAACTTGGACAGTGTCAATATTTCACAACCCTCGATTTGGCATCAGGTTTTCACCAAATTGAAGTTGACCCTAAAGATATTTCAAAAACTGCTTTTTCAGTTGAAAATGGACATTACGAATTCCTTCGTACCCCTTTCGGTTTAAAAAATGCCCCTAGTACATTTCAGCGCGTAATGGATAATATACTACTTGGTATCCAAAATGAAAGATGTCTGGTATACATGGATGATATTATAGTGTATTCAGCAACCATTCATGAACATATTTCTCGACTTTCCGATATTTTCAAAAGACTACAAAATGCTAACTTAAAAATTCAACCTGATAAATGCGAATTTTTACGAAAAGAAGTCGCTTATCTTGGACACTTAATAACAAAAGACGGAGTAAAACCAAACCCAGAAAAAATTGAATGTATTCAAAATTTTCCACAACCAACTAGTCCCAAAGAAATAAAATCATTTCTAGGATTGACAGGATACTATAGAAGATTTATACCTAATTTCGCAAAAATTTCCAAACCCTTAACACGATTATTACAAAAAGATATACCTTTCCAATTCACCACAACATGTGTCGATGCTTTCGAAACATTGAAAAACTTTTTAGTTCAAAGTCCTATTCTGATTTATCCCAATTTTAATGACCCATTTATTCTTACGTGTGACGCAAGTAATTTTGCTATTGGATCCATTCTTTCTCAAGGACCTATTGGCAAAGATCTTCCTATTGCTTATGCATCCAGAACCCTATGTCCCGCAGAAACTAAATATTCAACAATTGAACGTGAATTACTAGCTATAGTATGGGCAGTAAAGCACTTCAGACCTTATTTATTTGGTAGAAAATTCATCTTGATCACTGACCACAGACCTTTAACTTGGTTATTTTCCATAAAAGATCCTGGTAGCCGATTAGCTCGATGGGGCTAAAATCGAAGAATATTCCTATGAAATAATTTATAAACCTGGCAAAATCAATAAAATGCAGACGCCTTATCTCGCATCAAAATTAATCACTTCAAAGAATGCGCTAAGTTCCATTCTAAAATTTTAATGACAAATGAAGAAAATGAAGAATTATCCGATACTGAAACAGAAATAGCCCCTGAAACCATCTTAGAAGAATTAACAAATTTTTCAAGACTTTTTAAAGAAAAATATTAATTGAGTATTCCAAATTTTCATTTATAAATGAACAACTTTTGGACAAAGCCAAAAAAATATAATAATATTTCCACAGAGAAACAAAACTTCAGACATACATGAAACCATTTTGAAGATATTTTTGAAGACGAACCAGATTTTCGTTATAATAAAATAAATGTTTTAACTAGCAAAACGATCAAAAATAGGAAATACTTTATAATCCCTATACCATACGACCCTAATAATGCCATAGAATATATGTTCAGCTCTCTATATAGAGATCAACATGTTTTCGAACCAACACAAAATTATTATGTCGAAAATAATTCAGATCTTCCCATTCAAGAAATGCTCTCATACATTCTTGCAGACAAGGATGAAATTAAATTTCAAATTTGTCAGAACGTAGTTCAAACCCCAGACCAAGATCAAATTCCTTTGATATTAGATCAATATCACAATGGTAAAGCAAATTTACACCGTGGTATTAATGAAACTTTACGAAGAATTAGAGAAAATATAACTGGACTGGTATTACTAAAGACGTAGAAAAATACATAAAGAATGTGAAACATGTCATAAAACTAAAATCTGTAGACAAAATTTGAGTAACCCTTTAGTCATTACTGAAACTCCGAAACCCTTTCGAAAGAATTAACATCGATCTTTTAGAAATCCAAACAAAAAATTATGCCTTGACTATTAGAGACGAACTTACAAAGTTTACACAAGCTTATCCAATGGAAGATAAAACCGCTAAATCAGTAGTCAATACTCTTTTATTATATTTCCAACATTATGGAACCCCGTTACGAATACATTGTGACAGTAGAAAAGAATTCAATAACCATACCATGAAAGACCTATGTACTTTATATGACATCAAATTAACTTTTTCAAGCATAAATCATCCCCAGAGTAATGGAAGCTTAGAAAGTTTCCATGCTACACTAATGGAAATGATTAGATCTCAACAAATAGAAAATCCCGAAGAACATCCTTAAATGTACTCCCTATGCTGTTATATGTTATAACATCACGAAAAATAAGACACACGGATTTACCCCTTATGAGTTGATTTTCGGACACACCTCTACACGACCCCAGAAATCTTATATAATCAAAAGATTTAATCACTAAATACGTTCGAGATTTAAATAACAGAATCTCGTATTATTATGAAATTGCGCGAGCGAAAAACCAACCGAAGTAAAGAAAAGCCAAAATAAGATATGACAAAGACATAAAACATGAACCCCCAGACTATAAAGTTGGAGACAAAGTATACGTTAAAGAGTCTCAAATAGGAAACAAATTACAAAATAAATTTAATGATCCTTATAAAATTTTGGAACTCTTCCAAAATTCTGCCCTTCTTGAAAATCTTGAAACAAATCAACACTCTAAAATTAATTTTGATAGAATGAAACCTTATTTCGAATAATTCATTTCAGATCGAAATGCTATTCATCGCGGCTTTGATATCACTTGCGACAGCAGCGTTAAGCCAGTTTGCAGTTATCCCGATCAACAACACTATTGGAGTGTACTATCATGAACGATCCTATTTGAAGCTATCAAACGATAAGTGGACGTTGTTAGCCTTTAAAGATACGTCCCTAATCAGTAGTGCATTAGAACGTAATCATAAGATACTTAATAATCTAATGATATTTTTAGAAACAGATAATCCAAGAATGAACTATTTTTATACAGAAGTTAAAACACATATCAGCCTGCTAACGCAAATTGCTGATTCTTTAAATCTAAAATTAGAAGAAATATACGTTGATACGAAATCAATAAATAAAAGGATTAAAAGAGGATTAATCAACGGTATTGGTACCTTTTGGAAAGCCATTACTGGTAATTTGATAGTGGTGACGGAGAATATTTTAATGAATGCATTAATAAAATAACCAGAGACGAATATCAATTGGAAAATCTTTTGAAAACCAAATTTCAGTTACCACTTCAGTAATTAGAAGTTTTAATTCTACTATACAAAATTACAAATAGATGAAGAGACATTTAACAAGGATATTAAAGAGATTGAAAAATCAATTTTCAGATTTCAGATGATATGGCAATCATTGAAGCGAAACTTAGAGCTTTAGATATTTGTGAAACTCTCATGGAAAGTTATTTATACATTGAATCCTATTTGAATGATATTTCTAATTCAATCACTTTCGCAAGACTTAAAATACTTCATACATCAATTATTACCCCTAGAGATTTGGAATATGCTCTTCCAGACATTACCCAATCATTGAAAAGAATAATTTACCACTTCCTGCAAAAACCTCGTCTATTGCTCAATATCTAGATTTAATTGAACTTGAAGCTTTTCAAACAGAAAACAGAGTTATTTTTGTTCTGAAAATTCCTCTAGTGGAACCTGAATTTTACACATCCTTTCAATTATATCCAATCCCATCCTTGATAACAGGACCGGACTTTCACATATTTTACCAACCAATTCAAAATATATTGCGAGAGATGATGATTCTATGTTATATTTTATATTGCAAAATTTAGATGATTGTAAACCTTTAGGAATCAATATGAGAATTTGTTCTGATATTTTACCTTACCCTATAGACAAAGATGCTATATGTGAGGCTCAACTCTTCAGACATTCTATTGAATTACCAAGAACCTGTCAAATGTCTTTACTTTTTGCTAAAGATTATAATGTGTTCAATTTAGACACAAATATTTGGTTAATAACTTTATCAGATCCTTTACCTTTAACAATTACCTGTTCAAACATTGAACCTTTTACTAAAATTATTCAATTGAATTCAATTTTGAAACTTCAACCAGAATGTAATGCTTTTATTGGGAATACCAGAGTACATTCAAAACATATGAATAATATTGAAAAGAATGTAACTTATAATAGTCATGCTATTTTAATTCCATTCGAATGCTGTGAACATTTGCCTGAAAAACACAATATGCCAATTTTGAAACCATTAAAATTGAGTAAATTAAATGTTGATGATTTGAATATAGCTCAACATAAATTGAATCAATATTCTGAAGATATTGACAAAATTATTAATGAACCTTTTATCACGAAACATATATCCTGGTTTACGTATCTTATAATTATATTGATAATATGTTTGATAATTTTATATATTTTTTGTAAATGCAAAAAACGTTATCCCATGAAAATTGGAATTTTGACACCACGAGGAGATGATCAACCCCCAAGACCTCCAGGCCAACGTCAACCCTTCAGAACCCTTTCTAGGTTCTTACCTTCAAGAAGAAGACCTAGTATCCACATCGGCGAAGACGTCGAGGAAGAAGAAAGAATAATCTTGAATTCCGGCCCAAGCAAAACTTCAGTCTAAAAGTTGCTGCATCCAATAGCATCAACTTTTTCAAAAAGATGGGAGCTGTTATATCCAAAAATCCAGGCATTCTACGCAGTAATTCCACAACGCAGTTGCAACATTGTTGCAAGAGCAAATAGGACAAAGCCAAGTCAGCATTCATCCACCTGGGCTCCAGAAGCCGTAAACAAGGCGCAGTTCTGAGTCAGCACCACCGCATCTATAAGAGGACCCCAAGAACCGAAGAGCGTCACTTCTATTCGGCACTTCTATTCCGTTAGTTGTCACATATAATTTCATATCATTTTTGTAAAACAAGTATAAAATAAAGTTTATTTTTAAAAAACCATTTAAGTGAATATCACTATAACATGTATATATATATATATACTCTCTCGACCTCGTAAACACAACAGCGTATAGGTTAGAACACGCACGGCTTGCTAAATACATTGATATTGTAATATTAAAATAAAATTTGCTTTTCAATTTATTAAAGTTATGACGAGTACACTTGCTTAACACACAATAATGGAGAGATTATAACGCGTATGACTTGGTTAGCACAATAGTAAAGAGAGGTTATAATGCGTACTTGCTAAAAATACATAAGCATTTATTATTGTCTGTATAAAATCTCTACTTACCTAACTCCATCAGCAATATCCGGAACTTGTGCAGAAACACTGTCAGGATTCATTATTGTTATTATTTTTTATTATTTATTATGTACAAAAAACCTGTCTAGCCCCCGTTCGCAACGCGCGATAAGGAACTACATTCCAAATTGTTGAAGGTGAACAACCCTTATCACTTAGGGGTATGAAAAATAGTTAGTAGCCGATTCTCAGCCCCACTGAATATGCATATAAAATTTGGTAAAAATCAGTAAAGCTGTTTCGGAGGAGTAAGGTAACTAACATTGTTACACGAGAATTTTATATAATAGATATATATATATATATATATATATATATATATATATATACACATATATATATATATATTACGAAAATAGAAATACGTGGTCTCTATTGTCTGATGCCGAGCAAGTTTTCCAATTGACTCAACATATCAGCCGATTTGAGAAGAGCCTGAAACTGAAACAGGAAAGATTCTATGATCGTAGTTCCATTGAAATGTATCCTTATAATTCCATGTTCATTTTGAAAACCACTCGGTTGAAACCATTGACGTCAGCGAAAAATCACCTGATTCATATCAATTCAAAAATCCATGTTAGTAAAACGTTGAGTTATTAAACCTCCGTAGTTTATGTTGTGGTACTGAAATAGACCGCAAACAACACAGTTCTCGCTATTTTAAAATTTATGTATTCCAGTTTCGATACAGGTAATATTCGTTGTGTTATTATTCATGTTTGAATCCTGGTTGGGTATAGAAAATATTGTACAAACATGACTCAAGTAATTGCAATTAGTGGAGTTTCATATAATATGGTTTTTGGTTGTGGCATTTTTTATCATATCTCCACACGGCAACGGCAGTTCCTCGCATTGTGGCACAGGGTCATGGATTCAAAGTTAATAGGAAATTATTATAGTTTGAGATACAAAAAACCATTGAGCGCCACTAAATTTTTAGGCGAATTTGAAAATCTCAAAAACCATGAGATAATAGTTACATATTCTCGAGAATTTCTATTATCCAATGATAACAAAAATTGTCTCCAGTGATCATTCATCCAGTCACTAGCATATATACATATACAGTGCTAGTCAAAAGTCCCCTCCCCCCCTCGTATCTTTTGAACGGGTATACTTATAATAATGAAATTTGGAGGGTGGAAATAAACGGATGTAGGCTTCTCAACTGGTCATAACAGGTGACGCAATAGTCATAAATGACGTCACAAGGCCACTGTGACCAATAATTTTAAATAGGACCCTATGGCAAGTGACAGCTCGTTTGAAAGGTATTGAAAATACCTATTCAGTCATACCAATTTTGTTTGCGTTTCGGCTGATTTTGATTGATAAATTGAAGAAATACGAAAATTATAGTTTCGCATTTAATTAATAAAGATTTAAGAACCAGTTCTTATAATAAGTGTTCAAAATGTGCTCCATTTACTTCCTGGCAGTAATTCATCCTATTGCTAAACTCTTGTCGTACTCGTCCCAGTGTGTCAGCGGAAATTGCCCTACATTCTTCAACAATTCGTTGTTTCAGAATGGCAATACTGTCAGGTGCTGTAGCGTAAACCTTAGATTTCAAGTACCCCCATAGAAAAAAATCTAATGGTGTAAGGTCCGGTGACCGAGCTGGCCATTCGATCGAACCTCGTCGTCCAATCCATCTACCACGATATTCTTCATCTAGGTAACGTCTTACTGCACCGTAATAGTGTGCAGGAGCACCATCTTGTTGAAACGTTATTTCCAAGTTGTCGAATTCATCTGGATTATCTTCTAGAATTTCAAGAATTAACGACTCAATATCATTTTGTAACATCTCCAGATACAATTCACCGGTTAAGTTCATTGAGAAAAAGAGGCCCAACTATGTGGTTTCCCAAAATACCTGCCCAAACATTTACTTTTCTGGAAATTGAGTATGTTTTTGACGAAAGATGTGAGGATTTGTGTCACTCCACTACCTCAGATTTTGAGTGTTAACATTTCGATTGAGAAAGAAAGTACTTTCGTCTCTAAAACAAATTGTCTGTATGTAGCCTGGTTGTTGGTTCATTTTATTGGACATAGTTTCACAGAATTCTAGTCTTCGGTCGGGGTCATCAACTGAAAGTTGGTGCACCATTTTTAATTTGTATGGATGAAATTTGTTTTTAGCCAACACCCTATGTACTGTCCTTTGACTGACTTCACAGATAGACGCAACTTGGGCTGTGGAAGAAGTAGGGTTTACTACCATTTCTCCAATTATGTAATTTTTTTTGTCATCACTAATTGTTGGTCGACCAGATCGTTTGGCATCTTGAACACTACCTGATGCTTCAAACTTCCGAAGAAGCTCCCTCAAATAAACCCTCGATATAGGGCGATCGGGGTACCTCTCATTAAACAGTCGTTCCGCTGCATGGAAATTGTTTCTACATTCACCAATTATTAAGATAGCTGCTACTTTGTCGACTACAGTACGTACCATTTTGCCTATGTAAACACTTAAACGTCTCGTTAAACAATAGCTTAGGTAAATTTTCAAGGTATAAACACTTTTGACAAGTAGAGAATTCAAAAACGTCAACTTTCTTGACAATTAACCAGAGGCGTACTTTAAAATCTTTATTAATTAAATGCGAAACTATAATTTTCGTATTTCTTCAATTTATCAATCAAAATCAGCCGAAACCCAAACAAAATTGGTATGACTGAATAGGTATTGTCAATACCTTTCAAACGAGCTGTCACTTGCCATAGGGTCCCATTCAAAATTATTGGTCACAGTGGCCTTGTGACGTCATTTATGACTATTGCGTCACCTGTTATGACCAGTTGAGAAGCCTACATCCGTTTATTTCCACCCTCCAAATTTCATTATTATAAGTATACCCGTTCAAAAGATACGAGGGGGGGAGGGGACTTTTGACTAGCACTGTATAATCAAAGTAATATCCATCAATAAATATCTCTGGACCATTCCAGACAGTAATATGTCTTCAGATTTCTTCATAGCGATGGTGAAATGGTTGATGAGTGATCAACGGCGAATCACATGCATCAATTGCAAGTTGCCTCTGGTATTCACCCCCATCAAGGAGTTCATCCAAAACAAACCCACAATCTGGAACTGGAGCTACAACCAATCCAACCATCGGGAAAACTGCAGAGGCCGTAAAAAAAGTTGAATTATCATCATTTCTATGGTTTTCAGTAAAGCTAGATATGCGTTTTTTTACAGTTGTCAGTACAGGAAGGTTGTACCGAATGCTTCAATTTTTATTTTTCAATTTTATTCTAATTTTTTGCACTTTTTGATCCTTTAACGCGCTTCCGCTTTCGAATAGAACCTTTCTTTGTATATTCAATCTTATATTCACTTCTAACTTTATTTTCCCAACCTGATATGATATTTTCTTCTGGTACATTCTCATGTTCTATCAATTGATTTTCTTGATCTGAAATCTAAAATCGGATCTTTAATAGAATCTCAACGTCTTCAGGATCTTCATCTTCCTCAGTTCCTTGAATAGGATATCTAGAAATATTATTCCGGAACGTTGAGACCACAGGGTCGGTTACTGGTAATTCAACTAGCCTAAGTTCTGCATAAGTACGATTCTTATCTCTCAGCAGATTATCGAATCCAGCTAAAAAAAATTCGAAATTCAGTTCTTTGTTTCTGCCACGGCTTTCCGTAACTTTATTCAACTTTTCGCCACGGCTATCCATAATTATTATGTAGAAGAAAGATCTATATTTCCTTCTTCATAAATGAACTTCAAAACAAAATAAAACTGAATGCGGAATACAAAATGAAATTTGTATGAATGTTTTTGTTGGGAAACAATCACTACACTTTCAAAAACAGGACATTAGAGCGTATTGTAATTATTTTTATGAAATCCATAATACAGTGATTGAAAAAAATCGATATTGCAGCAAGACAACAATTTCTTTCATTTCAATTATCAATTATATTTCCAACGAACCGCAAAAGCATTCTGCAAAAAAATGTGCAGTTTCAAAATATATTTTGTTGAATAAATCGCATGAACCGGCAATACTGTAATGGAACTACTATTCACCCATCTCCAGCGTTGGTTGATGAATTCTCAATTTTTTAACCTATAAGTTCGTTTTACTTCAGAATGAATTTACTCTTTTTATGTTATTCACTCCAGATATAAATATGGAAGTAGGTAGTTACTACCACTTATGTTAGAAGCCACTGCACATAATTTTGTTTTCGTAATTATATCTTTCAGGTAATAAGAAATACGAATAAAAATATGGAGTGTCTAACGCTTCAAAACAAAAAAACATGAGAATGAATTATTATTATTCGTTGCATAATAATAGTTCAGTTAGGCAAAAAGTCGCACTTGAGCAGCGACGATCAATCCATGGCTTAACGTGGTGTATCCACAATAATTTGGATTTATCACTTTATAGCTGAGGATACGGCGATACCACAATATAGACTTCTGCTGCGCTTGAGTTTGGGATATATGACTTTCAAAAATATTCTGCATCCATAGTAATATATGTATTTTCCACTTTAACGTCAACTCAACCTGCGAGAAATAGTCCAATGATGATGCCTATGGTGGTGATCCATTTGACAAAAAAGTGGAGTCACCACTTCTTAGCTTGGCACGGTAGAATATACTACTTCAGAAGAGATAACCAATGTATTTTTGTGAGAATACAAACATTTTCCAGCTTTCACAAATCTGTGTTTATACTCCAATCCAGAGGTATAAAAACATATATGAGAGCATTAATGACGGATGATCTTCAGAACTAATATGAAATGGTCTATTGAGAGAATCTCGTGGATATAAACGAGAGCCATAAACGAGAATCGGAAAAGGTAATATTTCCATCATGAAAGAGAGTCGAAGAGTATGTTGAATTCAGTGAGAAATGAGTATTGATTAGGTATAAATGGAAATCCTTTTTTTTATATTATGAGTTTAAATCCCGTGATCAATAGAAAAACTCATGAATAATGACGGACATAAAATAATCATAAAACCAAAATAATGAAAAATGTAGAAAATGAAGGATAAACTGGGGATTTCCATGATCATTCACTGGTCGAAGTTCCAACCAATGCAACCTGAAATATCTCTACTTCCAGAATGCCGTTTGAAGTCGTTTACTAGACCGGTCAGTTATTGCGGGGTAGATTATTTCGTCCCACTTCTGGTTAAAGTGAGAAGAATTAGAATTAAACGATATGGAGTACTCTCCACATGTTTCAATACACGTGCAGTCCATATAGAGCTTGCCAATTCCTCAAACACTGATTTAGTTCTTATGGTATTGCGAAGAATAATCAGCAGACGAGGTCGACCCATAGAAATGCATTCGGATAATGGAGTGATTCCGTGGTGGCAGAGAATGAGTGAAGAAAGATTCAGAGGATACTATACAGGTGGTGTGTGGAAATGAAAAAGATTCTCTATATCACACTGAAGAAACAATATCCTTCAGAAGAATTATTTGTACATGCACTTTCCTATAGGTAAATACCGAATATGCCAGGAATGTTCTATATGGAAGAAAGCAATAACGTATCTCTCAGTACATGGCTGATAAATTTTGGTACAGGTGGGTTGAGAGTATAAACCAGAATTTAAAAAAAGGAGTGAGTGATACAGAAAGACTAGAAGTATTTATGTATGGGAGACATTGCACGGTTGCTAGGTAGTGGACCAATGGAAAATGATACCTTAATTCGGTAGAGGAATGGGAGTCCTTTGTCTGTGGGTTCAGACGATTGTATTTCCTGAACTCGCTCGGGCTCTGACATCGCAGAGCCAGTAGCTTATCTCATCAGCTGGCTTCACCGTGGTTGAGCTATAATGATAGCTAGAGTTACTTAGAGCGCTGATTGGGCGTATCCCAATTTTGGCTCCTTCCTTTGTGACGGGCCGTGGTAAGTCTAACGACAGGAACGCAGTCCTACCCCGGGGGTAGGACTGCGTTCCTGTCGTTAGTTATTTGTTGAAATAGGGGGTTGTTGATATAGAAATGGATCTTCCTTGTATTACCACACCGTGCTTGTTGTTGTATCGAAGACATACTACCCATACCCTGATGAAATTAGCCAAAATCATTGGAAACTTGGAGAAATAACAGAAGTATTCACTGGTCGGGATGACCAAATCCTGTCTGGTGAAGTGACCACAAGATCAACTAATCTGAATAGACCAGTGAATGGTCTTCTACGCCTGGAAGTGGGAGAATATTAAATTTCGTTTGAATTGTATTATGTTATAATTACCCTGTATATGGAATTTTGTATTACCTTAGAGGGTTGCTGCGACAGTTTTTGGTTATTGTCATAAGATTGAAGGGAATAAAAACTCATAAAAATTGTTATTTGGAACCTTGAAAATTAAAGGGTCTGGTTTTTCCTTGTTGAATTTCATTTGGATAATTCACTCTGACAATAAAATGAATCAATAACAAATCGCTACTAAAAATCGATACGTACTGTATCTTTCCATAAATACTCGACTGTTTTTCACTCTCACGCTAGAAAAGTCAGTAAAAAACCTTCGGAAATGACCTCGACCTTTCTGTGACGTCGGCAGCCAGTCAAACTACATGCTATTGCTATATTGGTAAGATATACGTTTTATGTTGATGTAAAGCGATTTTCTAGCATCGGGAATAATAGCTATTATCCCCATAATCGTCACTTTATTTATGACGCCGAGACCCTATTTTAAACTATTTTTAAACTCAACTTTCCCCTTAGGTGCCAGATTTTATAGTGTTTCACTCCACTTACCAGGGAAAGCAACAGATAGAGATACGGATATGTCCAGGGGTCTGGTCTTCTGACTCAATAGAAATCTTCAAAGGTCTGTTGGCTTCAATTAGAGCCCTTGGTACTGGACTCCGGTTGATTTTGATTGCACATACAGTCAGACAGACCTGTCTTCATCCTAACTCAAACACTGTTCGGATTCTATAGCTCATATTCTTGAAAAAGACAAAGGTACTTTTCATAGAAGCTTTCAAATAGTTTGTATGCTTGAAAAGGAAGAGGTGCTTTCCATAAAAGCTTCCAAATGTAACCACTATATGATAATTTTATTTAAGTTTCAACTTGATCAACGATCACAATTTCAACTTTATGACACAGGTCATGAGAACTACAATATATTCTATCCAATAAATTGAACAGATGGACGTTAACTTATTTTTAAGTTTCAAGAATGAACTCAAACTAGAACACCTCTAACAGAATATGATCACCAAAACTTTGTGAGATATCTCACTTTGTCACGCTGGAGACCGATCTTTACAATCCAAGTTCAGAAAGTGATTTTTCTGGTGACTTCGTGGGGATTAAATTCACCCACTTCAACTTTATGACTTTATAATTTCATCTCAGAATAAAAAAACTCACGGGTTACTCATAATAATTATTTTGAGCTTCACGGAGACAAAACAACATCACTTTAAATTTTCGTACTACCCTTTGTCGAATCCCGAACTACGGTGTTATCACACAACTATATATATATATATATATATATATATATATATATATATATATATATATATATATATATATATATAATAATTTGTGGAGATGATTTTGAGTATTTATTCCTCATATATCACTCCACAATGGACTTTTACCTATACCTATATAGTTGTTTGGTACTTACAGTTCCTAATTCCGAATAATTCATTAGAATAGTAGTACAAAAATCAAAGTGAATAGTAGTACAAAAATCAAAATGAATAATTTTCCTGAATTAAATTTGGAAAATTAAAAAAACAGCAAAGTTACGTTTTATTGAAATGGGCTCGAATTAAACAGATAACCCATGAAATTGTCGAAATATTTTCTTCTGTTATCATGAATGCAGAAGAATATATCTAGGTATAATGATAAATGTTTCAATTATCATTTTGTATAATTACCAACAAACTTTTGCACACCATGTATACAGTTTTGGTGTAATTCAAAGCTTGTTATCCAATGTTCATTTCACCACAGAAAATATGAATCACTACTTTTTTCCTAGAGACAAAATGTATAGATTGCTCCGCTTATTGAACCCGTACTTAATTCATTTATTATCAATAAATTGATTTTGATATCAGGAAAAATAAATTACAATCTGATGAACAGATCGATTTTGTGATGAAGTTAGCGGGGTTAAAATTCAACTTGTATACTAATGGCTACCGATAAGAGCGCAAGGAAATTATATATTCGAAAGCATAATCATCGTTCCATTAGGAATATTGGAAAACATGATTATGAATTCGAATGATACGGATTCGATGAAAAAGCTGAGTTGATGTGATATAATGAGTTTATAATATTTGACTTTGAAAGAAAAGAAGGAATATGAATATGCAAAAAGACAAGATTATTTGTCTGTTTCTAGGCATGTCTTATAATGATGGTTTAAGATAGAAGCGTGGTATTATTGGCGGTAGCGATTACAATCAATTTATGAATACATTTCCCAATTTGACTTGTAGTCTAATCGAGAAGTGAGTTTCCTGCGAAAAATAGTTCCAAGTCTTCAAAAAATATGAGTGAAAGCTTATTCGATTCGGGATGAAATTCTGGGAAAGATGTTATTTTTCTGCTGACGAAAATTGCAATTGTTATTAACCAAAAACAAAAACAAAAAAAAGGTTCAGTTTTTTTATTATAGAATAACTCAAAAACCATAAAAGATAGTGAAAATCGAAAAAACTATTCTCAAAGAGGACAAAATTTCCAATAGAAGAAACCCAACTGCTGGAACTCTTTCTCCACTATTTATAATTTTAATTTAACGCTGACAATAGGGCTCTGCGTGACCGCTACGGCATGCGCTCGCCGTCTCTAAAGAGAGTACACCACATAAAATATTTTTTTTATAGTATTAAATATCATTTTGAATACTTAGTTCGAATATGGTGTGTTTATAATACTTCAAAGTTGGAAAAAAAAAGTTTATTTTTCTACAAGCAAGGCATTTGTTAATTAGTCCTTATTTTTCGGACCACAGTTCTCATAAAAAACGGCATAAATATTTAAATAATAGCTCTAAAAATGTTTTGCTCCTTGAATCCCTTCTTATATATACATCAAAAGATCACGTTAGAAAGTTTCAAAAGTTGTTTATTTTGTTTATTATAATTTTTTAAAGTTAACAAAAACTGAAACATCAATAAAATATTGTAATATTTTTTTATCTATATATTTGCTTTTGCTGTTTTCGCATCAAACGAGGTATTTAACAACATTCGAAAAAAAAATTGAGGATTTTTTTTAATAAATTGTTCATAAACAAATTGATTAGTTGAATATTTTTGAAAAAAAAATGTCTGCCATCTTGTTATCTAGAGAATATAATTATTTCACAAAAAAAATTATTTAAAAATTATTTTTTTTTGTTTATAATTTTTTTTCATAGTTCCATTATTAAATAATAGTTGAAACATTTTTTCCTTTGAAAATAATAATTGGCATTTTCAATGAATTACAAAAATAAAAAAATATATAAAAAATGTATTAAGTTAACAATTTGTTATAAACAAATTTCAAATCTCATTATATTTTTTTCTAAAACTACCACAAATTACGAAAACCATGCCAAAAATTTTTTTTTTTAATTTTAAGTTGTTTCCGAAAAAAATAATAATTGCATTTGAAATTTGTTTATGACAAATTGTTAACTTAATAAACAATAAAAAATTATAAATCAATAGAATTTTTTTTAACATATTAATTAACTAAACAAAAATGGCAAAAAACAATTACAAAAAGATTCAACTAATCAATTTGTTTATATACAATTTAGAAACAAATGTCCTAAAATATTTTTTTCGAATGCTTTGGTTTGATTCAAAGACAGCAATAGCAAAATATATAAATAAAAAAAATACAATATTTTTCCAATTTTTCATTTTGTTAACTTCAAAAAATTATAATAAACAAAATAAACAACTTTTGAAACTTTTATGACGTGATCTTGTTGAGTATATATATAAAAAGGGCTCCAAGGGGCGAAACATTTTTAGAGCTATTATTTAAACATTTATGCCGTTTTTTATGAAAACTGAGTTCCGAAAAATTAGGACTAATTGACAAATGCCTAACTTGTTGAAAAATTAACAATTTTTTTTTTCTAACGGTACCTTGTTCTTTCAAGTGTTAAAAAGACACCATAATTTATTAAATTTTCAAATTGATATAATTCTATAAAATTATTTATGTTATATTTTTGGAGACTTGAAACTATTTTGCAGGAAACCCACTCTCGATTAGACTATTGATGTCGAATCCTATAGAACTCTGATCCGTATACCATCTTTCCTATTTCTATTTCCAGATCTTCGGGGCTACCTGGTTCGCTGTCCGTTTGTTTTACTTGTTCTGAAAAAAAAACCCTAATGGTATGATCGAAGTTCTCGTAGTAATATCCATTGATATGTGTAATCAATATTTTGAACAAAATAACTTGATTCCATCTTCACCTTTTCTCTCCATTCAATAATATTTGATAAAATTTGAGGTGTAATCATTCTTTTATTTTCAGTTAAATTTTCATGAATAATATTGGGTTAATTGAAATTTTCTACAACCACAATTTGAAAACACTCTGTGTAATGATTCCGTAGCCAAATTCTTTCAAATACCAATTTTTATTGAGAACCATTCCTTTCCTACATTTCGTTTTTTGGTTCATGTCTTTAGGTGCACTGATCCATTTTCAAGAGCGAAATGAACTTGTCACCTACAGTCTACTTTAAATGTTATTTTTTGGCAAAGTGGCTTTGCTCGTTGTTGCCCTGTCAGTTTGACAGTGATTTTTTTTCACAAAGACCTATAATCCTACCATGCGTCTAAATGTGAAAAATTGCGCAAAAGCTGTTGTTCTTGTTGAAGATGGACGTAATTATTGATATGTTGCAAGAATTCTTTATGTTCATCGCTCTACTATCATAAAAGTAGTGAAACGTTTTAGACAATCTCGCAGAAATAAGCGTAGAGCAGATTTCTACACGTCATTACTCGTCATTTAACATCAGTGCAATCAATAAATCAACTCCGAGGGGTCCGAAGTACGAATGTTAGTGTGTGGAGTTCGCCAAATATTGAGACAGTTTGGTTTGAAAGTTCAGCAACAGGACCCAAATTGATTCAGCATCACCGAGTAGCTAGACTGCAATTTACAACTGAACATTGACATAGGAACTCAGGGAAATGAACAATGTTCTTTTGCTACGAATCCAGATTCTCTTTCATTAGGCGGAAAAATTTAGAAAAAAGTTGAGAGTGCACGTTCAGTTCTCGTCTGAGCTTTGAGGAGGTTCAGTAATGGGGCCACGAATGAGGATATATTGAGCAATCACGTCGTACCTTCTTAGTGGATTTAACAGCGATGGCTTTATTCCAATGCAGGATAGTGCGCGGGCACATACAGCACAATGTGTGTTACACAATGCCTCCTCGAAGTTGGTATTAACAAAATGAAGTGGCCAGCATGTTTGCCTGATCTCAACTCAATTGAGCATGTGTGGAACATGCTTGGTAGGTGAGTCAGAGATCACGAAATTGCTTCGGCTAGGCTATTCCTCAATGTGCTATTCGTAACCTCATTGACAGTATGAACCGGCGTATGCGGGCAGTTATAAGAGATGAAGGTCGTAATATAAAATATTCGGCTGAATTTGTTGTACAAAGTACGTTTCTTCGGTTAGTTATGTTACAGTTGAATAGGCGAGATCACAAACTCGTAAATTTGGCTCATATGTGCTTGAAATTGAAATATAGTGATAAAATAATGGGTGTGCATAGTTGTTCCTAGAAGATATTGTGTAATATTTGAATGAACGCTGCTCTAAAACCCTCGAATTCAGTGAGACATTCAAACACAGCGCTTCTTTTGACGTCATATCTCCAATGTTTTGGCATTTACTTGAGTTGCCAGTGTCACTATTTTGTAGAACTTCTGAGGAAATGTTACTCTGTTTCTTCCAATGAATAAAACAGAACTTGTGTCATTATATGTGATATTGAAAAAAAGACTTCCTATTTGATAGCCGTTCTTGATTAAGTTATTCTTGAATAATATGTATGTATACCGAGTGCTATGTCATTATTTTTCCGGCATCCTCGCATTGTGAAAAAATATAATGAATAACACTTGCAACGCTATGAAATATCTGACTCTCGGTGATCGGCTAGTTGCCAGTTTTATTATTTTGCGGAACTTCTGCGGGCATGTTATTCTGTTTTCTCCTATGGATAAAACAAAACTTGTGACAGTATGTATTATATTGAAATTAAGATTTCGGATTTGATAGCTCTTTTTGATTTAGTTATCCTTGAATAATATTTATGGATACCAAGTGCTATGTCATTACTTTCTCAGCCTGCTTACATTGTAAAGAAATATTATGAATAACGCTTGGCAACTCGGCGATCGGCAATAGTTCTGAACTTGTTACGTCACATCCTGGCGCAGTTTCCGCAGTATTCAAACAGGAACATTTCTTTGTAATCTATTTTTGGAGAAACTACTGCGAAAAATTAAAAAAAACAACCATTTTTTTCATTGGTTTGGACATTGTGGTATTTTTTCCAAAAATTTGTGATCTCGCCTATTGGTTTGTTTTGAAATTTTATATTGAAGTTTGCATAAATACATTTTGTCTTTTTTTTTCTTTTGTGTGCAGTTACCATAATTCCTTATCAAAACTAAACAATATATTGTTGGTCCCCCCCCCCCATTGCTAGAATCATAAACTAAGCTAACAAACTGATTCCTGGGATAAAATATACACCCTTCAGAATGTCCACGAACAAGTAGAATATTTCAATCAAGAACTCATCACCTTATTAGATGCACATGCACCACTTTGAAAAATAAACGTGAGCAAACCCTACTCACCTTGGTACACTTATAATATTCAACAAATGATTAAACTACGTGATAAAGCCCTCCAGAAGTTTCGTAAAACAAAAGTAGACAGAGATTGGAACTCATACAAAGAATTACGTAATTACGTAACATGTGCTATTAAGCGTGAAAAACGCGCATACATGGAGAAAAAATAGCAGAGAGATTTGGAATACTCTCAGTCGGATGAATGTCACAAATAGAGAAGTAGATCCTCCCATCCCCCCTAGTTTATCTGATACTGACTCTATAAACGTTAATTTCAACTCCGTACCTGATGTAGCTCGGTTACAATCTAATTTGATGTTGAACAAGTACAACGAACCGAGCAAAGAAAATGAAAAATTCATTTTTAGAACGGTCAACACCTCTGGAGTACTTGAAGCGTTGAACAAAATAAAAAGTAACTGTATTGGTTCAGATGATATTTCATTAGCTTCTTTGAAATTAGTCAGCGAATTTTTGATATGCCATATAACATTTATTGTTAATACTGCCCTAGCTACCAATTACTTTCCTTCAGCCTGGAAGCACGCCAATATCACACCAATCCCCAAAATTTCTCATCCTACTGAATTTGGGCACTTGAGGCCGATAAGCATCCTGCCAACTATGTCGAAAGTGCTGGAAATTATGATGAAACAGCAGATCTCTGAATACGTTTTTAGCAGAGGTATAATCCCTGATATTCAATCGGGCTTCAGAGAACACTACAGTACAATCACAACGTTACTCAACTTGGGCGATACAATTTTCAAATCCTTAGAGAATGGTCGATTGGGCTGCTTAACTTCGCTGGATTATAGTAAGGCCTTCGACACCTTGAATCATGAATTACTTTGCAAAAAAACTTCATTTTTTTTCACTTGACGAAAAGGTTGTACAATTAATCAAGAATTATCTCTCACAACGGACTCATCGACTTAAATTAGATAATAAGATGTCGAATGCCTCACCAGTTAACTTTGGTGTGCCACAAGGCTCGGTATCAGGGCCATTGTTATTCTCTCTCTCTCTATATATATATATATATATATTTATAATTATAAATATATATATATATATATATATATATATATATATATATATATATTATATATATATATATATATATATATATATATATATATATATATCAGATTTCCATGAATTCATAACATCTTGCAAAATCTACCACTACGCTGATGATACCCAAATATATATCGACTTTGATCATGAGGACTCGGATATTTGCACTACACAAATCAACAAATATTTGGAAAATCTTTTCAAGATATCCTCCGCACACAATTTGAAATTGAATGCCGCCAAATCAGCGGTAGTGTTATTCGGCAATCGAAATAAAAGAGCCTCGGTTGAGCAAAACTTCGCCATATCAATTGATCGCGACATTATACCTTTAACTGCGGAATGCAAAAACTTGGGTGTTTGGTTTGATTCTGAGCTCAAATTCTCCAAACATATCCAAATGCTATGTAGTACCTCGTTTGGCACACTGAAACAACTATTTCCTCACAGGCACGTTCTTCCTCAACAAATTAAGGTTAAACTATGTGAAAGCACAATATTTTCAAAATTGTCTTATTGTGACCAGCTTCACGGGTCTGCAATAATGAACTCTAATCTGAACAGGTTACAATTAATCCAAAACTCTTGTGCTCGTTTTTGCAGTGGTCTCAGAAAATACGATCGAATATCTAATAAAATAACAGAATTGGGTTGGTTGGAAATAGATAAAATGTTCAAACTTCACACTCTCACTCTTACGCATAAAATTATAAAACGGAGAAGCCCCCATATATATATGGTAAACTCAGATTCCTAAAGCATGATTATGTTAATACTAGGAAAAAACAGACTTTACAGATTCCCAAGCATCGCACCTCACTCTATAAACGAAGCTCCATTTACACTGCTTCCAAGCTTTATAATGATCTTCCGACTACTTTTAGGGATTATTCAATAATTAATTTCGAAAGAAGACTCAAACTTTCTTTTTTTACTTTGGAATCTTAGTCACCCAACGTCTCACGAACCTTGCCATGTAAACCTAACCTGAGTCATGTATTTAATAGTTAGTATTATTATTTAGTAGTTATTTATATGCGTATATATGTGTTTAATGTTAATATGTATGTAAATTCATGTGATATGTGTGTGGGTATATTTATTGTATTTATTGCATTGAAGTATATTTATTGTTTGTTATATCTATGAAATATTAATTTCTGCCACCACTATTATATTCTGTTTGCATTTGTATATTTTATCGATTTCTTCTTGTTTTTTTTTTCTTCAAATTGTTTGTAAAAAATTGGTAAAGTTGAAAAACAGATCTCAGCTTACACTTCACCATTTCATATCACCTACATATGAATAAAGGCGATTTATTATTATTATTATATTAGGGCAACAATGAGCAAAGCCACCACGTCAAAAAATAACATTTCATGAAGTAAACTATCGGAGACAAGTTTATTTCGCCCTTATAAATGAACGAGTGCACCTGTAGACGGGAACCAAAAAAATTAAATGTAAGGAAGGAATGGTTCGTGACAAAAATCGGCATTTTGAAAGAATTTGGCTACGACATTATTCCACAGAGTGTTCTAATAGTAGGGTTGTACAACAACCTTTTAATTAACCTTGTATAATGACTAATACGACAGCATTTAACAAAAGACTAGATATGCAAGTTGAAATTAGTCATTTTATCTACCGTTTTGATAAAAAATCCATGGAAATTGAACTAAAAATGAAAAAATTATGTGACCTCAAATTTTATCAAAAATCAATTTGTTGTTTTTTTTGCATGCGAGCATTTCATTGCGTCCGTATCCACGTGCTCGAAAACTGATGAACCGATTTGAAATATATGAAAAACGATAATAACCAGAATTGAAACATTTTGTGAGTTATCATTCGATCCACAGTTCTAGTAAGAAAATTGTGGTGCTCCTGGGGTGGAGGGGGCGAGGGATTGATTTTTTATGTCAAAAAATATATTCTTGGAAATAAAGTTATACAAACTGAGACCGATCACCAGCTCACGGAACTACAAGTTATCAAAATACCTCCTACCGATACTATAACCCTTACAAGGAAATAGTAGTTCATACGTCAAGAATTCCAAGCACTTCGTTGACACCATCACAGACGTTGAGCTTGGACCAGAAGATCGTTTCATCAGCTTCGACAAGGAGAGCCTTTACACCAATGTCCCTATAGAGGAATCTCTCAGTATCATCAAAAGGAAACTCGAAGAGGATGACCAGCTTCACGAGAGGACTGACCTTCCTACTCACGCAATATTGGAGTTACTGCAGTGCTGCCTACAGAACTCATATTTCCAGGAAAAAAACCGATTCTTCTCTCAAGTCGACGGACTCCCGATGGGATTTCCCCTCTCTCCGATCATCGCCAACATATACATGGAGTGGTTCGAGGAATTGGCTATACGGGAGGCAGAATACAAACCAAAGCTGTGTTTGAGGTACGTGGATGACACTTTCATTATATGGAATCACGGAGACAAACATCTCCAGGATTTCTTCTCAGGAATTAACATAATCAGGGATTCGATCAAATTCACGATGGAAATGGAAACCAACAGTGCCTTACCCTTCCTCGATGTGAACTTTGAGAGAATAGGCAATGAAATCCGCACCTCCGTCTACAGAAAGAAGACACATACGGGGCAGTATCTCAGTTACAGCTCCAACCATCCGAGTTCGACGAAGAGAGGGATCGTAAGAACATTGGTAGAGAGAGCGACGCACATATGCAACGACGTGGAGTCACTAGATGCCAAATTAAACCACATCAGAGAGGACCTCCACCGGAATGGATATCCCAAGAAACTCCTAGAAGAAGTATTGAAACAACTCCGGGGAACGAAGACATCTAAGATCAACAACAAAGCACAGTGATCTGCCTTCCGTACATCAGAGGTGTCTCCGAGAAGATCAGAAGGATCGGAAACAAGTTCAATATCAAGAGCTGCTTCCAATCCGGCAGTACTTTACGGAGTTTCCTGACCAAGACCAAACCTGACAATAAAAATGAAATCAGTTAGAATTGCATTTATGAAGTTCCATGTGAATGCAGAGATTCCTACATTGGAGAAACGAAGAGACCGTTATCGGTAAGATTGGATGAGCACAAGGAATGGACTCAACGTGGAGAAACATCAAAATCGGGAATCGCTGACCACGCCTGGACTGAGCACCATCGAGTTCTATGGGACGACGCAAGTGTTCTTCATAGAGAGGAGCATTGATTCGAACGAAAGTTCAAAGAGGCCACCTACATCGAAGCCAATAACGCCTTTAGTCAACCAAGCATTGAGATCAAGAACGTATGGAAACCACTGATTGCTCTTTCTGGCGGGCTGCAGAGGCGCGAAACTTCACGCACCACCACACCGCGCGAAATTACACGCACCTGGCGGAATTACACGCATCATTGCACCGACAGTCATATAAATTGGTAAGTAGCACCTAAACTTGTCAGTATTCACCTGAAGACGATTGCAGATACAAGTATTCGAAACGTCGTGAAAACCTTTCAAATACATTGAGACGATGGACGTCCGAAACGATAGTAATCAAGTTACCACATCGTCTACAACCTTCAAACAAAAGTTATACAGTTGAACATTCAAATCGCTACCGGAAAATTCAATCCATATATATTTCCGCTGAACTCCAAAATAAATCAAGCCAATAGAATATTGTAATTCAGGTAGAACCATCATTCCATATTCATATTCCACATTTTGTGAAGATATTTTTTATTCAAACACAGAAAGGTTAACGTTATCAAAAGCAGTATTGTGGGAGTACACAAAACGTACACTATTGATTGTTCCATAAAGAGATTTTAATTTTGAATGAATATACGCCTATACAGCTGTCATGGCAGAACTGGGGTTGGCTTGGAAAGAAAGACTCGGGGCGATCGTTGCGTAAACCTCCAAATTCCGTTTCAATGCGAGTTGGATCACTTCCTGATCGGGATATTCATCGGGCAATATTAACCAGTTTGAAGTCATATACAAAGTGAGCACAATGCTTCATTAAATATATTTATAAAACCGGATTTACAAAAGGAAAAGGAAAATCAATATTCTATATAATAGCTCTTTGAAGCTGAGATAAATTTGATTTGGTATAAATATTAAACAAGTAATTAGATGAGTAATAACCGGTTATAGCTCATACAATACTGCGAGAACGACTAAACTAGCTCCTGTGGAAGTTATACAGTGCGTTCATAAGGTGTGAAAACTTACGAGTTAATCATTTTCGGAGATAAGGCTCGGACGATCGATTTTGTATTTTAGTTTTCCAATTAATTTTTGATTTTTTTACAAGATATGACGTCATCGATTTTATTTTTTTTAATTCTTCTTTTATCATAATTTGAGAGCCCTGAGTTCAACCATACCACATACGTCATATGTAACACTTCAACTTACAGTATACTGGTTATAAAAATAACAGTGTTCCTATTTCTTAACAAGTTTTTTCATTATTTATTTCGCAATAAAAACCTGAGAATAACTCAGTAGTTAGAACGAGTATTTTGCCAAGTTCGAGTAGGCTATGAAAACATCTGAAAGCCATCAGCAACCAGACAATGAGTTACCATTGCATCTGTCAGTATTAAATTGATTTGTTGTATAGCATATCAATTTATAAGTCTCCAATAATACCTTTCTGAAAAATATTACCCTAAAAGAAACTAATTGAAATTACGATGGTGCTGTCAGAAAAACGGCGAATAGAAGTTTTGATGATCCTAGGTAACGGCGATCGTAAAAGAAGTATTGCAGAAGTATGCGACATCTTTAATGAAAAATATACTGATCGAGAACGAATAAGCAAATCGACGGTAAGCAAAATATTTCATGAATTCAATGAGATTGGCAATGTTAGGGATAAGCCTAGGAGCGGCAGGCCTACTATTGCTGAAGACACTCAATTGAATGTATTACTTGGAATTGAATAAAATCCTCATTGTTCAATTACAACTTTATCTGACAACAATGAGATCTGTCGTGGTGCTGTGCAGCAAATTCTAAGAGAAGCCAAATTACATCCATGAAAATAAAAACTCATACATGAACTCAACGAAGACGACTTTCTTTAGACGCATGAGAGTTTTTTGGAATTATGCAAGAAGTGTGTAGTTAAAATAATGACTTTGAATTTATAATAATAATAATAATGATAAATCGTCTTAATTCACCAAAGGATACAAAACTAATAGTAAAAGTAAAATGAAAGGTACACGCCTTGATGGAAATCATGGTGAATAGGTGGAGTGTTAGCCTAGGCTGTTTTTAAACTCAACCTTTACAAATAGTAAAAATAATATAAATGTGTAGGTAAGAAGAGAAAAAAGGATAGTAAGCTATGGTCATGGTGTGGGAAAGTAGGAATATATTAATCATGGAAATGCAGTTTTAGCCTTTTTTTGAAATTATTAATTGTATAAGACCTAAATTCACTGGGTAGCATATTGTAGTATTCTGGTGCAAAATAAGAAAAACTGCGAGTAAAGATAGATTTAGAATTTAAGGTCTTATTTTCCGACGAATCAATTTTTGTATAAATATTACTTCGAATACTCAAAATTGTCGTTATTGGGCAACATAAAATCTCGATTGGACGATGGAAGCTATGTGGTCTGGGATTCTTGGGAATACCATTGTAGGATCATATTTTTTTGACGGTACTGTGACGGGTATAAATTATTTGGAAATGTTATGAACTTATGTTGTTCCATATTTAACTGTAATATTTCCAGACATTAATCAACCTGGTCGAATAGTTCCTACTATTTGGTTCCATCGGGATGGAGCGGGTCCCAATTATGCTCGAGTGGTTAGAGATTTTCTAAATGAAACCTTTTCCAATCGCTGGATTGGATGACGCGGTCAGATTGAATGGCCTGCAGATTTAACTCTCATGGACGTCTTGGATATTTTCAACTAACCCAAGGAGCTCAGGTCAAGCATTTGTTGTGAATTTTGTATTTGTTTATTTTTACTACTTATGATATTTTCATTACATAAAATCTTATTAACAAAAAATTAAACCGACGAAAGAATCAACTGAATAGCAAAAAATTAAATAAATCTTCTTAGTTCAACTGATAATTGAGCTCCTGAACTAATGTGAGTAACTGATTTTGAGTCGGCGCCAGACAAACAATTATTGGAGATCATTATATTACTTCGAAAGAAGTAATCAAATCGCAGCCGTGCATCTCTCTGCCATCATTTCACGCTTTACATAATTCAATTGCTAGTTTGTTTGGCGCTGACTCAAAATCAGTTACTCACATCAGTTTGGGAGCTTATTCATCATTTAGACTGGGAAGATTCATTTTATTTTTTGCTTTTCAGTTGATTTTTTCGTCGGTTTAATTTTTTGTTATAAAGTTTTTATTTTTCAATTTTTTATTGCTGAAATCTACTAATTACTACTTACATTATTTTTGATTACTTCCAGAATACTCACTTACCTAGCTCACTCCAACTATTAACTATTAAATAATATGATTTTTCATTTTAACTATTTTTTGTTATATAATATAAATCAATTCTGAAAGTTCTGGTTTGTTGATTTCATCACTTTGTATATAATTCCATCCTTTCATAGAATGTTATCATTTTGACGGATGTAGGATGGCCTGTCAATGTCAACTACATATATGTGCCAATGTTCACAAGTGAAAAATCAATCATCTCCTATTTTTCTACCCGTAAGGGTGGATAATTCCATTCGAAATCCAAATATAATCAACTATGAGGTAAACCCTATCTGATAAAAGGAGAATCATATTAATCGGAGATCCCAGTACAATGTTATGTCTCATAGAATTGGTTAACTGACCAGAATTCAGAGGGTGAGTGATCAGTATCCTTCATTTTGCTACCCTTAGGGGTGGATTTCATCTTTTAAATTCAAATGGGACCAACTTTCGAAAATTATCGGAATCGGACGTCTCCGTAAAAAGTTTTGCGTGATCATACATAAAAAAAATTATTGAAAAAATCAAATATACGCGTCGACTAGAAAACTTCCTTCTTTTTGGTTTCGTCGTTTAAAAATGAATAATTACCTGATTGTTGAGAAATATAAACACTGGTTTCCTTTATACCCAGTATACTGTAACTTGAAGTGTTACATATGACGTATGTGGGATGGTGAACTCAGAAAAAGATGAGCTTTGTCACGATATATCTGTTACATTTCTTATTGATATGCTCAGAGATACAAAATAATTGAGAGTAGCTCAAGTGATCTTATTAACTCCAATCTAAGAATCACTGTTGAAAATCTCAGCGCCATCTAACGGCGAAGAGTCATTGGAGTTGAGAGGAAGATGAGCAAACTCGTAGGTTTAACAGTACGATTTTGGTATTGAAAGAATAGAACGTGCGATTTCCGCCCCTTCTTAGCGATCGAAAGATCGTGGTTTTGTTTGAAACTTGTCAGTCATTGAGTAGAGAAATAGAATTTTGTTCATGTTGAAATAACTAATGAATTAGAGCATCTTCCTTTCTTCTGCGAAAGTGATTTCAAATCAGTGAGTTCAGTGTGATATCAAGGTATGTAAAAATATTTTTTTGGCCATTTTTGAATATGTCACGTTTAGATATTTCCTAACGAGAACGTGAAATATTTCTTCATGAAGAATTGATATCTTGAATCATCTATCCATGTTGAAAAGGGAAACATTCTCAATTGAATATTGAATAAAAAGATTTTCTGTGAATTGAAAAGTCCACGATAAAAATGAAGTTATTTTTGTGAATATCTATTAGAAAACAACTACTTCCCAGGCTAAAACCATGCTGGACATTGAACTACATCTGATAGTTATTCTGAAAAAAACCGTAACTCAAAAAAAAAATCTGAAATGAAAATTTGCATTTCCATTCAGATAGTCAACAGCGATTAGATTTATTTGGGTCAATCCGATGATTGATTACAGTGCCGTACCCTTTTCATTTTTCCAAATGAGTTCAGGTAGAATCATGAATATCACATGTAACATATCGAATTGAATCAAGATATCAGTGTTCAGTCTCATCTGATTCGATTGTTTCTCTGACAAGGTTTCATTGGGGTTTAAAGAGGGTTTCTCAAATATATGGTACCACTTACACCGCATATGGATATATTTTTGGTGTCAATCACAAAAAAAAATATATATATATATATATATATATATATATATAAATATATATATATATATATAATATATATAATATATAATATATATAAAGCATCAAATTATAGATAGTGACTCCTATAATCTGTGCGGTGAAGCTTAGACCTGTTTTCGTGGAATTTTGATGACACGAAATTTCGTGCACATCAATAGGTCACCAACAGATGTCAGCATAGGCCAACCCACGACACCAATAGTCGTACTCCTAGTGCGTTATGAGTAACGCAAAACAAATAACGAGAATAATAATATATATATATATATATATATATATGAATTTATATATATATATATATATATATAAGTTGAGGTTGGCTGACTGTCTATATTAATGAAAAAGGGATCTTTATTTTGGGTATGCAGTCGTAGGGATGAAGTGAGTATACTCTTTTTTTCTATTCGAGCTTCCGAGACTTTATTGACTCTTCATCAGAAACTCTACAATGATAAATTGAAATGTGTGAGAATTTATACACTTTCTTAAAAAAAAATATTTACGAAAGTGAGCAAAATTTGTAAATACATGGAAAACATATTGATGATGAACATACAACTAATGTTCAATGTATAAATGAAAATTGATGTAAAAAACACTTATGGATTGTACATTATAGGGAAGAGATTCATTTGACACAATGTTGACAAGATCAAGTAAATTTAAAAATTGGAATTAACCATCTTTGAAATGTAGTGTTGCCAATTTTATGATTTGGTGACAACTTGAAAAAATTATTGTATAATAAGAGATTGTGAAAAATGGTTGATAGTGTTATCTAAATGTGGAGGGAGACTCAATAAGTAGGAATAAATGATACTAAGGTTATCGATATCAGTTTTGGCATTCATTGAATTTGGTTCTTTGTATACGTAAGACATTTCCAAAAAAGTTCTTTATTTTTAATTGGATTCATGTCAATATGTTGACATCATCATAATCTGGTTTGTGATCTTTTTCTAAGGTGTGTTGAGCTAGGGTGCAATTTTTTTTAAGGTTCCTAATATCACTTTTATGCGAGCAAATTCTATCTTCAAGTTTTTTTTTAGTTTGTCCGATATATTTTTTATTACATTGAGAACAAGGAATGCAATAGACTTCATCGGATTGTTCTAATATGGGGTCGTTGTTTTTCAATTTAGGAAAAATATTGTTGACAGTGAGTTAATTCTTGTAAGTAATTGTGATGGAGGGAAATTTAGTTTTTTTTTTAAACTTATGGTTCATAGTGTGAATATTAGGTAACGATAAGTACTTCGGTAATAGATTGTGATTGGAAGGGTTTGTGATAATCGAAGGTTCATATACTAAGGAGGTTTCGCTGAAAATTGATTTACAAACCAAACGATTAGGATAACCACTGTCAATAAAAAGATGAGCAAGTTTTTTTCAATTCTGATTACGTAAAGAAGTGTGACTGGTTTCGATGACTCTGTTTTTCATGCATAATACGAGGTTGAGTAATAATGGTGCTGTCAGCCCTTCTGATCGACTTTGTGTCAAGAAAGGAGACACTGTTATTTTGATCTCGTTCTTCGATGGTGAATTGTAAGGATATGTATATATATATATATATATATATATATATATATATATATATATATATATTGTTATATAATAAGATATATAACAAATTATTTTGTTATTATTTCGCCCTACGTTTTGAGTGCCAAATTGATATGTATTGATGAATTGTAAATATAAATTGTTGTTATAAAATGAAGATTGCTAATAATGTCCACTCTTCGTTGTGAGCAAAATTGTTATGATATAGATAAGTATTTTCGCCCTGTATAATATACTGTGATGTAGTAATAAACGTCACAGTTCTCTCGTCACGTTGCTGCCAATTGTTATCATTTTTCTTACCACGACTAAACTCAGTTGGTACGCCCCTCGTCTCAGATAGCCGGTTCAGGCAATTGAGCAACTAACCACTGCTTGATGTCAAGTCTGTGTTTATGAATATGATTGCTGATAATTGTGGAAAAGAAACGAGATAGTATCAAAAAGCAATTATTTCCTTTATTCAGGAAAACTTGATTTTACCTGGCCTACCGATAGATAACTTATTCTAAGGTGAATCTACAAATATTCATGGATAATCATGGGAAACAGGTCATGGATAAATAGACACAACCTCACTTTTACCTGGACAGTGAAAATTTCTTTAATAGTTCAAAATCAAATGAAATAGGAGTTCTTCTGATGGGATATGAGTTATTAGTGAAGTTGTTCAGTTCGTAATGTGCACTAGGAAAGTTTATACCTGACGCTGGAACTGTCACTGTTCAATATACACCCAGAATTTGGATTCTCTCTCAATCCAATGCTCTCAGGAACTCCAATACCAAAAGAAGGAACCATACAAATTCAGCAATCAGCTTTTGGATATTTGTATATGGTGTAAAAATAAGGTAATGTTGATTCTCTGCTTATAATGTTGAAATTATTAAATTTCGTTTTCAAATTATTTTCGGTCTCTCGGTGGCTTTGTTTTCCGTTACTTGGATACCATCTTTTTCTCATTCCTTTTGATTTGAATTTTTGAATTCGCGCACTATGTTCTCACATTTTCACTGTTTGGGGTTATCTGTCAAAACTTATAAATGAATCTATTTTTCCTTTCTTACAGATTATTTACAATATTCAATCATAATTGTCTCTGACACTTTTTCGTTCTTATTTTCTCACAATTTCAAATCTTACATTTCACCATACTGCTCCCTGATTGGCTATTGTCATCAAGAAGTTTGTTGTTCTCCTATTGGCTACTTTTAGGTACATACAATTTCATATACTGTATGTTTCAAGCTTATAATTTTGTTTATCACATTTTATTCAGGATGATTTTGTAAATCTAGACCTTTCTTGTTGTCTTTCGAATAATTATGGGTTGTAATCATTATGACAGTGTATGAAATTGATTGTATTATAGTATTTGAATATTTTCATCTATTCATATTATACAGAGGCTTCATAAAGGAAATAGAATTTCAAAATATGTAAAAACAATCTCTTGAAACTAATAGCTATTAAGTAATTATTCTTTTTGTGGATTTTTTTCCTTTTAATATATATAACTGGTTTTTCATAACATAACAATATATATATATATATATATATATATATATATATTTACGTGAAGTCTAGCTACGAGCTACACACAATCAGAGGTACATCGTCGTCGATAAAACCGACAGGTTCAGAAACCAAAAGTAATATATTTTTTTTGGAAACTCAAAATTGTCATAGAGCAGACATATGGTACATATTTGTTATACAGCACAAACTCATGTACATTTGTAAATAGACTAATATAAGTTTGGTATTTGTTTTATTGTTGAAGTTATTTACAGAAGGAAACATTGTTTGATTTGCAATTATTATTGAGTGGGCAATTTGAATTTTTATCCTAATTAAACAAAAAATTCTGGCGTCCATTCAAATTTACAATTTCTTAAGGCTTTGCTTGAAACATAAATAAATTTGAAACTAGCAAGGCGCTCCAAAGAACTCCACACCGCTCTTCACTGAATAGTCTGGGCATTCTATAACAACAATCAACTTGTTTTACATTGAATTAACTTGTTTAACATTACAGCTTCCAATTTTCGATAGAAAAATATAAACTTTCAGTTTAAAAAAAAATATCGATGACGTCATATCTTGTAAGGTAGTGGGTGAAAAGAATCAATTTAAAAAAAAAAAAAGGTGGAAAACTGAAATACAAAATCGACCTGTCCGAGCTTTACCTCTGAAAATGATTAACTCGTAAGATAATAGAGCGTTTCCACACTTTATAAACGCACTGTAACCAACAATCAATTCATATAGAGCTTTTATTTTTCATTATTGACCTTGCGTTAGAAAACCTTTTTTTTCGCGCACAAATGTGTCAATGATGATAATTCCTTATGAAAGAATAGTGTAGTTAATTAGAACTTCCTGTATAGGTGCCATTCATGGTTGTGATGGTGAATAAATTATAACAATGACGAGAAGTGGATTCGGTTTCGAGAATAGTAATAATTCTCGAGATGAGTTAGAAATAAACAAAACAAAGTTCCTTGTGAACACTATCAGTGTCACGGCAAGTTTAAATATTCACCTCCCAACGCTAATATTCAAGTGAAATCTCGCGGGTCTCATATCAGACTTTCAAAGTTTGTTCGTCAAACGGCGACTACTTGCACGAAAGTGTTCTTCGAAGTGTTTTTAGTTGGAAAAAAAGAGCTTTTCCATCGTGAAAATTCTGCATATAACTTTTTCTCAAACGTGATATTCCACTCGAACTATATTTCCACAAGCGTCTCAGAGATTAAAAATTGTAGGAACTTCGGACATTTTCATTTTCACTGCAACTTTCTGCCATATTTTGATTTGCAAGCACATGGAATGAGTAGTCCCTCGAGTTTTACCGATATCATAGAAATCCTTCGTGAGTGGAAAAGAATACGTGCTGTTTTATGGTCACCGAATCTCACATTTGGAATTATGATATTTTTTCATTAGTTTGGTAACATCATTCGAAATTTGGCACAATTCAATGAATTTAATGACTCGAGGAAAAGCCAAAGAAATCCTTGGGGTTGGAAAAATTGAAAAACTGCACCTGGTCCATTGTAACAAAAAAAAATATTTATCCAAATCTCAGATACTTTGATCGATTCTCATTATTTCAGGTCCTTCAACTCCATCAATAAAAGTTTATTGCAATCTTGAGCGTGAGTATGTGATATCTGAAATCTCCATCAAAACGATATTTCGGTATAAATATTTACACAAGACATACCAAGACATCAAATGCCTATGAACTTCAAATCCAACGTCATCCATCATGTGAAAAATTTGACGAGCATGCATGGAAGAAAGAATAAAAACTCTGAACAAACAAGAAAGGAAAAACCTCAACGGAAACGACAATAAATCAGTTTGGCGTTACGGTAACGAGTGACAGCTCAATAATGCGTTCATTTCGTTTTGCCTGGAATTGCCCATGTTTGCAGTCGAACAATTTTTCTCGAATTGTGAACGGAAAGGTTAACCTTCGCGTGTAATAGGAACGGTAATGCTTCCCTTCCGTTATTTGTTTATGAGAATTGTTGCATGTATAATGGAAAAAGGGGAGAATGAAAACAAAAAAGTTACTGCACTTTCGAACGAGCATAGGGAATATGAGAAATTCTAATAGTGAAAAAAACGCAAATGGGATTCGAAATAATAACATACAGAAAACATGAAGAAGAAAAATATGTGTATGTGTGTTTTGAAACATCATTCAGAGCTTCCATTAGATTATCAGTTCCGTCAGTGGGTAACATCTCGACTCGTTGAGATTTTGAACTTTGTGCTACAGAAAGTTGATTCACCATTCATGTTGTTGATTTCCATAACCTTCCCAAATAGCAAAAGATAGATCTTTGGGCTGTAGTATCGTACATCCAGTCACCAAAAATCAATAAACTGAGTATTTTAGATTCATTTTCTAATCATAACATATGATGGTATGTGTTTTTCCTAACATTGAATATACAGTACTTCTCAAAAGTCCCCTCCCCCCTCTTATTTTTGGAACGATTATACATAAACAAGTGAAATTTGGAAACTGAATATTAAAGGTTGTAAACTTCCCTACTAGTGATGATAGATGACGAAATGGTCAAAGATGACGTCACAAGGCCATTGTGACCAATAATTTTCAATGGAACCCTACGGCAAGCGACACCTCTTTCAAAAAGTATCTAAAATACCTATTCAATGATACTTATTTTGTTTCTGTTTATGGCAGTTTTAATGGCTCATTAGTAAACATTAGAATTTAAATTCCATTCAGTATGATATCAATTACAGATTCGAAAATCAGTATCCACTTGAAGAAATTGCTCGAAGTGACCTCCATTTACTTCCTGACAGTAGAATATCCTATTTTTAAACTCTTCTCGTACTTTTAAAAATGTGTCTGCAACAATACGTTATTTCAAAACGTCAATATTGTCAGGTTCAGTGGCGTAAACCTCCGATCCAAGGTACCCCCACAGAAAAAAAACCAAAGGTGTGAGGTCCGGTGATCGAGCGCTGGCCATTCTGTTGAACCTCGTCGTCCAATCCATCTACCACGATACTCCTCATCCAAATACCGTCTTACTGCACTGTAATAGTGTGGAGGAGCACCACCCTGTTGGAATGTTATTTCCAAATTGCCGAATTAATCTGGATTATCTTCCAAAATTTCAGGGATCAACGGTTCTATTGCGTTTCGCAACATCTCCAGATAAACCTCACCAGTTAAATAAGTTTTCAAAAAAAAGCCCAACGATGTGGTTTCCCAGGATACCTGCCCAAAGATTCACCTGCTGGGGACATTGTGTATGTGTTTCACGAAACAGGTGAGGATTTGCGTCACTCCAATACCTCACATTGTGTGTATTTAAATTTCCATTTAGATAGAGAGTACTTTCGTCACTTAAACAAATTGTTTTGACATAGTCTGGCTGTTGGTTAATTTTAGTTTCCATATTTTCACAAAATTCCAGTCTTCGGTCTGAATCGTCGTCTGAGAGTTGATGAACCATTTTTAATTTGTATGGATGAAATTTATTTTTTTTCAACACCCTGTGTTTTTTTTATGTTCTGGTTCCCACGAAAAGGGATATCCAGTAATGTTCAGAGAACATCGTGGGAACCAAGGGAAAGAAGGTAGGAGTTGGTGTTCTTCTTAAATTTCTGGAGGTTGTATGCCTCGGGGAACACCTCCCTAGGCAATGAGTTCCAAAGCCTTGCTGTTCGTTGGATGAACGAGTCTTGTACTTTGACTGACCTCACAGGTAGATGCAACGTGAGCTGTTGAAGAAGTAGGATTAACTATTTCTTCTGTCAGTATATCAATTTTTTTTCTCATCAGAAATTTGTGGTCTGCCAGATCGTTTCGCCATTAATACTACCCGTTGTTTCAAACTCACGAAGAAGCTCCCTTAAATAAGTCCTCGAAACGGGGCGATCGGGAAACCTCTCATTAAAAATGCGTTCTGCTGCATGAATATTTTGTCCAGTTTCACCAAGAATTAGGATCGCAAAAATATTAAAAGTACCAAAAGCTGCCAAAACAGTTGAACGTTCGATCAACAATACACAAATTATTGAATGTACAAAAACTTGGACAATTACAAAAACGTCGAATTAGGGAGAGTAACAAAAACGTCAGCTTATTTGACAACTATCCAGAGGCGGAGCTTGAATTTGGAATTTTAGTATTAACTGTTTCAATTCATCACAGCTTTGCGTTTTTTAAAAGCAAGTTGCCAAAACTGCCATAAACACGAACAAAATTAGTATCATTGTATAGGTTTTTTTGATACCTTTTAAAGGAGGTGTCGCTTGCCGTAGGGTTCCATTTGAAATTATTGGTCACAATGGCCTTGTGACGTCATCTTTGACGATTTCGTCATCTATCATCACTAGTAGGGAAGTTTACAACCATTAATATACAGTTTCCAAATTTCACTTGTTCATGTTCAATCGTTCCAAAAATAAGAGGGGGGGAGGGGACTTTTGAGAAGCACTGTATATTATGTTAATAAAGAATAAATTCACACATAAAAACTGATAAATCCACTAATTTTTTTCAGAATATCAATGCATATTTACTCGCCAACAGAAATATCGCAACACTCTGTAACAACAGTCGATTATATTTGCAGCAACTTAAATGATGATTCAATAATAGTTACAGTCATCCTTTCTGGCTTATGTGTCGGTGAGATTGATTTGAAACAACAGTAACCGAGTCAAAGATGCAGTTATGGACAAATTTATAGTGCTACAAATTTCGAAAAATTTCAGTACCTATGCTTACAAAAAAGTGGGAGCTCTGCCGGTCATGTGATGAGCCTTTCAACAACTTCAACGATATATCATTGAGCAATTTCAATCAGGCATTTCCCGATCGTAAGGAAATAAAAAAAGGAACAGTAACTAAGAGAAGGTATCAAAATATCAGGAAAAAATCACACATTGCATAACATCAGTCCAAAGACAACTTTTTGTTTCTAGGCTACTACCTAAAAACATCAACAAGGGATTATTCAAAGCTCCAGAGGAAGTGTCTCCTTCTCGAAAAAATCTCAACTTCCCCACGTCAAAACAATATCAATATCATATGAAAAATAGATGATAATTTATTAGGGCAATGAAGATAAAAGCAAGAAACCTGGGTATATGAAGTGATTTATGATTCTTGTGCAAGTTTTTACATATGCCGAACAGGCAGGACATTCGAAAAGCGATATCAGAACATGGAAGCTGTTTAGTCAATGATGAAATAAATCCAACTTTTGCAACTGTTCACTGAAAAACATTGTTTTGCTAAGGAGTTCGGAATAGAACATATAAAAAAAAGATGTTAACTGGATCTAGAAAGTTTGAAAATCAATAAACTCAAAAAATTCACGATATATGCTTGGTGACCAGATAAATTCGAAGAATTCTTCATTGTTAGATTTATTTTACTGAATATTGGAGTTGTAATGTAATCTCATTCTACCTGAGAGGATTTCTGTGAAATTTCAGATAGCGAAAAGGGTCAGAATACTTGGTTCATCTTGGAAAATTGTTATGGCTCGATTGGGAGAAGAGTCTGGGGTTGAATCCCTGTCAGAAATGCTAATTTTTTTCCGGATAGAAAAACACCACAGGAGTATGCGAGCAAGTTGAGTAGGTAACAGACTGAAGAACCAGTATACGGAAATCAAAAGCAGTACTCTGATGACATACTTTGAACCTTCGGGATATCCTTGAATCATTTGTTACTGAATAAATACCAACTCGTCATGATATTAATAGCCTGAGATAGTGACGTATTTGAGTCCGCAGTGTCATCACAGGACAAACAAAGCTAGTACAGCATGAGACAATCATCGAGTCCATGATCCTACCAGTGGTATTGTTTCGGAGAATGATGGACCTACAAGATTCTGTGTGGATCACAGGAATCTTGTGACGTCACAAACAAGGACAGCTACCTATCACCCCGAATTTACGACACACTTATCGCATTAGTAAGTTCACAATGGTTTTCAACGCTAGACTTGGAGAGCGGATACTGACAAAAGGACATAAATGAAGACAATAATGGTGACACTGCACTTACCACTGGTGTTATCATAACTATCACTATCACATACGGTTAAGAGTAGATGATTACTCCTATTATACTCTTAGAGCAGAAATAAATGTGATAGTACAGCAGATATCGAGAAAAACTGAAATAATGACTATATCAGTTAATGAAACACTCAAGGGAGTTTTTGTAATGATTCGTTGATATTGCCGTGACAATTAATCTGGGGATTGCGTTCCATTGGTGTTGGAGAAGAAGTTCATTCTTGGACTCGTTCTACAAAGTTCTCTGTATAGTTTAAGAGAATGTCCACATGGTTGTTCTTTCTTATTCATTGTGAAAAGATGGCGAATAGGTGATGAGATATTGGGTAGTACATTGTAGGTCATCATGAGGTCCCCTCTTTTTCGCCGAGAGGAAGGCGCAGGTAGACTTATCAAGCATCAAGCGAAGTCTCTCCTCGTATGGAGGGCGTTGCCTACCGAATGGAATTCGTGTGAAACGAAGCTGAACGCTTTCCGGGAGATTGATTTCGCGTTGGTAGATTGGACACTCAGCAAGGTTAGAAAATTCCAGAGTTGGGCGCACATAAAGTTTAGTAAGGGTTCGGATGTCTGGAGACAACACTTTGTTCATGAGATAAACGGTACGATTGACTTTCTTCACTTATTGTGCAGTTCGCTCTATCCATGATTACACCGAATTCATTATCATACCAAAGTTAGATTGGAAGTCCGTTTCATTGAGTATGATGCTGTTAATCATGTCATTTAACTTTGGGTTTCTCTTACCAATATGAAGCACTACACATTTGTTAATATTCAGTGGTAACAGCCAGTCTGCACACCACTAGTGGATATTGTTGATCGCATTACAGTTTTTGGTGATGTTGAGGGTTACTATACACTTCAGTGTCGTCGATATGAATAGCAAACTTTGATGTGATCACGTATCGAAGGTCTGATGTGAATATGTTGAATAATACAGGTCCGAGCACAAAACCCTGTGGTACTTTTCTAAGAACAGACATCGTGTTACTGTACGATGGGTCGATTTTCACAGAATATTTTCGATTATCTAAGTCAGTTCAATTCCTACTGGCTTGGTGTTCGAAATGACAAAATAAATAATCCCATATGAAATATAGATCATTTCTGTACTATGAAACGAATGGAAATATTACAAATCCTTAGTTCATATTTTTCAGACTATCTCATTCAATAACAAATCAAAGTGTGCGTCCTGGGGAACAATCACGTCAGTTCAATTCCTACTGGCTGGGAGTTCGAGAAGACAAAATAAACAATTTCATATGAATTTCTGAAGTATGATACGAATGGAAATATAACGAATCGTTATTCCTTCATTTTTCATACTATTACTTTTTTGTTAAAAATTATTGACAAATTGCAATAAATGCAGTATTGACATTGATATTTACTTTGTACGGTATGTAATCAGAAATATTAAAAGTCATTTCATTATTTCTTTGTGAATATTTGGGTTGAAAAACTCGGTGACATTAATGTATCAGAATGTATTTTCTCATTGATATAAATAATTAAATTTTTCATACTAATGATTACAGTAATCTAAGAAAAACATGATGGATGAAACATATTTATATAAAATTTAGTGAAGAACAATATAAAATTATGTGAAAATGTATTATATAAAAATTAAAACAATATTTTCAATATATTTATCTATATTTCTTCCCTATCTATTCATATTTCTTCAATAGTTTTTTCATTCGTTAATTCACTGCAACGTTAGACATGTAAGTTTTTATTAAATTTTCCTCGAATTCCAACTCCTTCTTGGAATCAGCCATCACTTCAGCAACTATTGGAACGGAAGTTTTTTGGGTTGGGTTTGTCCCCCTCTAAACAAATTGTTTTGATTACGAGGCATCTTTCAGTCCCTTGGAAGGGTAGCTGTGTCGAATGATTGTGTCATAATCAAGGACAGTGGATAACTCAGTATGAGCATTCCTTGAGGAATGTGGGTGTAAGTTTATCTGGTCCCGGGGATTTATTAGTGTCTAGGCAGTGGAGCTTGAGATATCTGGGGTGAATTCGTTGTAAGTAAAACTTTTATAATTTCTAGGTTGATGGTTCATAGCAGGTGAGATATCAGGAGTTTCACGTTTGGTTATTATTGATTATGCTACCGTTGTTTTTGCGTTGGTACTCATTGATGACCTGATGACGTTAAAACATACCTGATGCGCATTAATCCAGCGCACACGTACATCATACAATATGATTATTCTATGGATATTAATACCCCCAAAATATATTTGGTGAGAAATGAAAGAATGTACAATGGTGAGTATTTAAAAAAAATCACATTGATAGGCAACGTAGTTATTTCGGGTATATAAAAACTTTTCAACAATGAAGTTATTGGCAAAAATTAATTTTTAACAAATGTAAACAAAATAGATAATGCGCGGCTACCTTTATCCAAGTATGGAAAGAACTTATTCTTGACGACGAACTGAAATTTACGCGACATGTTTCACACTCGATCAAACGAGCTTTAAGAAGCCTAAAACTTTTATTTCAATAGGGATATCTTGTCCAGGAATTGTAATGTAACCCTCTGCAACACCCTTGTTCCCTCTGATCTGAATTATGCAGATTGTATTCAAGGCCCTGCATTATTACAAGCTGACTGCCGCAGACTTCAGCTGATCGAAAACTCATGTGTCAGGTTAATATGTGGTTTAGAAAGACGTGTATCGCGTGCTATAAGGGATATCGGTTGGGATATCGACGGTTACTTCACTTCAGCACTCCTCACAAAATAATTTCAATAAATAACCATCTTGTGTATATGAAAATGCTGAGTTTCGCACACAAGTTCACGATGTTAATATTCGCCTGAAACATCAGTTGACCATACCCAGCCACAAAACATTTCTGTTCAAAAAGGCTGTAGCTGCCCTCCTCGAAAACGTTGATTTCAATTTACCTTTGTAAACCTGCCAGGAGTCAGTTGTGTGGGGTATTTGAGCTCCGGTTGGTTCGGACCTGCGGTTGGAATGTCTCTGACAGATTACATCATATGTAGATTTTCTTGCCGCTGGTTAGGCTTGGATGGGGCTTGGATGCTTCGCGTAGCTGGCTCTTTTCATTATTATTATCGTAGCAAATCTCAACATGACAAATAAGCGTTTTTCCTGTTTCTTTCAACGATCAGACATTGATATGGCTATTTCCTGTATTTTCTGTATCTGTATATTTAGAGTCACTCTATTTTCAATTATCATGGTTGTACTACCACTCTTGACTTTGTTTATTTATATTTTTTTTTCTTTTCTTTCCACGGGTTGAGTGGGAAAGCGCGTCCCCTTGGTAACCCGATTTACTCACGAGTCCGAACTCTGCTTTTTGTCCTTAAAATGGTCTATCTTGATGTATAACTGCATATCAGAACAGTGAAATCTATTATTATTATTATTATCATTAATAATAATAAAATTGTGGATGCGCAGATAGAAAAAAATCGTGTCATTCAATTTGTAGATTTAGCATATGGTCATAGGCCTTCCAGTAATTAAAACAAAAGCGACCATGAAGATGTGGATCATAAATAGTGGCAGCCTATTTTTAACCGAGGAAATGAAAAAGAAGGAGGTTCTCTGGTCGACGCGTATTTTTTTGATGTATGACCGCGCATAACTTTTCACCAAGTTGTCAGATTTTGATGATTCTTTTTAAAATAGATGGGGTTTACCTCAAAGTTGGTCCCATTTTGGATTTGAAAAAAAAATCTCTCCCAAGGGAAAGAAAATGGGGGATGATTGTTGGTTCACCCACTGAATTTTACTTCTGAACCGTTCAACTTTGTTCTGGGTTATCCGATTTCGATAATTATCCTTTCATTATATAGGGTATGCTTCAAAATTGGTCCCATTTGAATTGAAAAAAATATACCCCCAAGGGTAGAAAAATAGGGCTGATCTATTGATTTTACACCTGTGAACAGATTTCAATCCCTACCCCACTGTTAAGGATTGATAGTTGTATTCTTGCTTTTAATTATTTTAATGTGGACTGTAACTTTACATAAACGAAAATTGTTGACAGTTTTCTTGACAACGTCAAAAAACCTCTCTTAGATTCTAAAATAATAATTGAACTCATCAACTAATCATCTCATACATGCCCCCCACCTTGAAAGGATTGATCTTTCAAAACAAAACAATTGAATTATTCTAGTTACACAACTCGATATTGCTGGTTGAATTTGTTCAACCCTGTTAATATTCACTTGTCCTTCACAACAAAGTATTCTCGTTGCTCGATTGGAAGAGGGCAAATTTTGGAGAATGCTCCCTTGAGGAGACCTTGTGTAGTGTTGATTGTCGCCACTCTCGTTGTACCATCGATGTCGGGATGAAGTGTGGTTATTCTTCCCAGTAACCATTTCAAAGGTGGTGCTCGATCATCCTTGATCAGAACTAACGCCCCTGGTTTTAAGACATGGTGATTGTCTCGCCATTTTATTCTTGTTTGTAGCTCTGCGATGTACTCATGAGACCACCGCAACCAGAAATATTGTTTTAATTGTTGAATGCGTTGAAAATAGGCCAGACGAGATTCCTTGATTGACATCAAGTCAGGATCTGGTAAAGAGGTCATCGACTTGCCAATGAGAAAATGTGATGGAGTCAAGGATGTGAAATCATTGGGATCGGAAGGGATGGGAGTAAGGGGTCTCGAATTGAGAACAGCTTCAATCTCTGTAAGAACTGTATAAAAATGTTTGAACGTTAATGGAGCATTACCCAGAACTCTTTTCAAGTGCGATTCACAAGATTTAACTCCTGCTTCCCACATTCCCCCAAAATGAGGCGAATAAGCTGGTATGAAATGCCAGTTAACCCCGTGGTTTGCAATTTTTTCTATAATATGGGTAGAATGAATGTTCAGAAATTCTCCCAGTTCCTTTAACTCATTATTCGCTCCAATAAAATTGGTACCGTTATCTGAAAAAATATCAGAAGGTTTTCCTCGTCGAGCTATGAAACGACGAAACGCTGCAAAAAATGCTCCGGTTGTTAGAGCACTTACTAGTTCTAAGTGAACTGCCTTGGTAGCAAAACAGATGAATAATGCTAAGTAACATTTCAATGTTTTGCTACCTCTGCCGAGTTTGTCCTTACATAAAAATGGCCCTGCATAATCTACGCCTATAGTTTGAAACGGGGAAGAAGGTGATACGCGAGCTGCAGGTAGAGCACCCATCAAAGGAGCCTGTTGCTTAGTATTGAACCTAAAACATCTTACGCATTCGTGCACCGTCTTCCGTGCTAAATTTCTACCACCTAGTGGCCAATATTTATTTCGTATGGAACTCAAAATTAACTGTGCTCCTGCATGCAGAAGACCTTGATGTTCACTTACGAAAATTAATTTTGTAAAATGGTGTTTTCCTGACAAAAGAGCAGGATGCTTCTTTTCATAATAATATGAAGAAAGTTGTAACCTACCTCCGACTCGTAAGATTCCGAATGATTCAATGAATGGGTTCAAACTGAAGATGCTTGTAGATTTAAGAGATTTATTATTTTTTATTTTAAGCAATTCTTCAGGAAAGCTTTCTTGCTGTGATATTCGTACCAGAACGTTCAAAGAACATTCCAGTTCATTGACTGTTAAGGGACCTCTTGTTTCAACCTTGAGTTTACAATTATTCATGAATCGAAAACAGTAACCAAGTACCCTTTTTGCCCTCTGTAATGAGGAAAATTTGTAGAATGGGAACAATTCATTATGTTCAATTTTCAAAATAAAAATATTTGTTTTCATTTCTGGTACCTCTGCCGGCACTTGAAAAGTAGATATCACGACCTTGAGATAACCATGATGGTCCCACCCACCATAACTTCGTCTCTTCAAGATATCTGGGGTCTACCCCACGAGATAACAAATCGGCAGGGTTATCGCCTGATCTCACATGATGCCATATTTGTATATCTGTTAGCGCCTGAATTTTTGAAACCCTATTCCCCACAAATGTTTGCAGTTTATTAGGTGATGTATTTATCCAGCAAAGACATATTGTTGAGTCACTCCAGAGGAAATATTCATCTACAGTTAGTGTCATTGACGTTTTAAGTTTGTTTATTATTTTAGATAGAACTAGCGCCGCGCAGAGTTCTAATCTGGGAATAGACACAATTTTCACTGGAGCCACTTTACTCTTTGAATATAAAAGACGTACCAGAATATTCCCGCCGTCGTCAATGCTTCGAAGATATGCGCAAGCGCCGTAAGCTTCGATTGAGGCATCTGCGAATCCATGAATTTCCACTCGATTGGTATTCAATCCAAGGATACATCGAGGTATTTTCAAATCATTAAGTTTTGCAAGATGAACCTTAAAATGTTTCCATTTTGATTCTAAATCGGACGGTAATGATTCGTCCCAAGTTAATTTTTTCATCCATGAAGATTTTATCATCATTTTAGCTATTATGATGCATGGGCTCAGTAGACTAAAGGGTCGAAAATTTGACTAATTTCTGAAAGGATAGTTCTCTTGGTTATGGAGGTAGAGCTCGATTTTATGTTGATATTATACATTAATTTATCATCTGTACATGACCAATATAGCCCTAACGTTTTTGTTTTCTCCTTTTCCCCAATTTTTGGCAAATTTGCACGAACATTATCAGAAGAGATCGCCTTAGAATCTCGTCGCTATTTGAACTCCATTTTTGTAGTTCAAATCCAGCAGATTTTAGGGGGGATGTGATATCCTTACAAAGACTTAATGCTTCGCTGACTGTATTTGTTCCCGATAACAAATCGTCCATGTAAAAATCATTCATAATAACCTGAGAGGCCTTTGGATAATTAACTATATTATCTAAACCTACCTGCCTGAGACAACGCATTGCCAGAAAGGGAGCAGACGCGGTACCGTATGTAACGGTTTGTAACTCGTAAGTCTGAATTTTTTCCGTAGGTTCCGATCGCCACAAGATTCTTTGTAGTTGTCTTTGTGTTGGTTCGATCAGTATTTGGCGGTACATTTTTGTGATATCCGCGCTTATGACAATATTATATTGCCTGAACCTCAACACCAATGATACCAAATCATCTTGTATGTTGGGACCGATATATTGGAGATCATTGAACGAAACGTTTGTTGTGGATTTGGCCGACCCATCGAAAACTACTCGAAGCTTTGTAGTTTGGCTTGTTTCATTTGAAACACAATGATGGGGAAAATAATAGTTAAATGAATCATCTTCTCCGTCTACAGATACCATATGTCCCAATGACTTATATTCATTTAGGAAATCAGTATATAATTTTTTCAAATTGGGATTTTTATTAAGTTTATTTTCTAAAGAATGAAACCGATTCAAAGCCCTTAGCTTCGAGTCTCCCAAAAGAGCAGGAGAATCCTTCGAAGGAATTGTCATCACAAACCGCCCATCCTCATTTCTCTTTGTAGTTTTGTGAAATATTTCTTCACAACGTAATTCATCAATAGATAAAATTGGAGATTCATGTGGTGGTTCCTCAATTTCCCAAAATTTTGCAAGCTGAGAGTGAATATCTTGATTTTTCGTCAGATGACATCGATTTACTGAAGGATTCATGCTAGATGGCATATTTCCACCCAAAACCCAACCAAATTTGGTTTTTTGTAACGTTGGAAGATTGTATCCGAGTGAAATTTGCCCTATACACAACAAATTCAAATATAATCCTCCCCCGATGAGCATGTCAATATTACCCGGTTTATTGAAGGTGGGATCTGCCAATCTGATATTGTTTGGTATATTCCACGATGAAACATTTATATTATAGGATGGATATTTTCCACAGATATGCGGGATCACCAAGCACATAAGATTTGTTTGAAATGCATTATGACATGATTTGATTTGAATTTGACATTTATATTTCAAATGTGATATATTTTGACCGAATCCCGCTATTGCTGAAAGTATTTCAAGTTTATTTATCCCAAGTCTGTCACAATATTCGGTCGTTATTAGGTTGCTTTGACTGGCACCATCTAGAAGGGCTCTGCAGACGTGTGCAGCCCCTGATGGTGTCACTACTTCAATTAATGCTGTTTGTAATAACACATTATTATCATTTACAGTAGTGAAAATATCATTAGCAGAATGAGCTACAAGAGATTGTTCACCCAACGATTCAATCTGTTGTGACCTTTCCAATTCTACCGGTTGAATTTTTTCTAAATGCAAAAGAGTGTGATGTCTCCCATTAAATTTTTTGCATAAACTCGCATGACAGGCTTCCGTTTGATGGTTACGTCTCAAACAATTGAAACATAGTTTGAGTTGTTTTACCTTTTCTATTCTCAACTGAGTTGCAAGCTTTCCGAATTCAGGACAGTTTTGTAAGAAATGACTATTCTTACAGATAACGCATGTAAGATGAAAGGTATTTACAAGAATTCGTTTGGGGTTTTGATTTTTTTATAATTTGGATGCCCCAAATTTCGTATGTTTGGATAACTCTAATGTTTCCAAAAGATCTGCCCTCTGTTTCAGAAAACGTTTGAAGTCTTCCAAGGATGGTAGTTCATCTTTCTCAAGATTTTTCGGATTGACACCCGAAACAACCTGACTATTAGTTATATTGCTATTACCTTTGAATTCGTTTGCCCCCAGACTATTGGTTCTCCACTCTTCCCATTCACGAGCGGTCTTTTTATCTAATTTCTGACTTAAAATGAAAATGAGCAGTGTATCCCAATACTCTGTTGGCTGTTTCAAAGTTTGCAACGAGCGCACATGTTTCGATATTGTATCTAACATTTTTCTTAACTCGCTTGCCGATTCGCCACCTAGAACTGGTAACTCAAAAAGAGATTTGACATGATTGTGCACTAAAATACTTCGGTTATCATATCGATTGCATAAGGTGTCCCAGGCCAATTCGTAATTTTCAGAGGCGAATTCTATACTGGGTATCACCTGAGCCGCCCCTGAAGATAATGCCGCTCTCAAATAATGAAACTTCTGAATTTTTGAAATCCCATCATTTGCATGTATCAATGATTCGAAGGTATCCCGGAATTCCAACCAATTTTCATAGTCACCCGAGAATTTTGGAAGCTCGATTTGTGGTAATTTTATACCTTTTAACGAAGTTTGATTTTGATTGGAGGAATTTAAATGAATATCAGAAAGATCCTGTATCATTGTGGATGCATGATAGATTTCGAGAATGATTTTTGCTTCCAAATTCAAATCGTGATATACATTTTCAAATTCTGATTGCTCTTTAAGAATTTCATCCACGTCATCAGACATATTTTCGAGGGCATCCTGAAGTTCATTAAATTCCTTCATCAACTCTACATTTCTTTCTAAGCGGCTTTCTAAACCCACAATTTCTTTCCTCTCTATTTTTTCAATGCCTTCAGTCGATATTCGATTTTTGAGATCTAACAAATAGTTCTTGAAAAGAGTTTGGCGTCCTTTAACAAAACCGCGCTTTCTATTTAACGATGTTACTTCTTCCTGACTCATCTAAATTGTCTTAGTCTTACAGAGAATGAAAAGGAATAGGTTAGGATAAGAGATTTGTACGAACACAGATGGGAAATTGGAAAGGACTCACATTTATTCTCATAAGTTGTTGCGGGTTACCAGCTGTATTGCTTGTCCTTCCTCCAATCGTCCGAACTGTATTGCTGTCAGCTAGTTTCCTTTACCGGCTGTAGTTATTCGTTTGGTCACTTGAGGTACCACTACCTGCCAGCGACGCTTCTTTGCACTTCGTACTCAAAAATGTCGAAGTTTAGTTGAATTGTTATTTATCCGTTTAACACTTCAATCACTTGATTCAATTCGGTTCGACTGGACCATGTTAAGGATTGATAGTTGTATTCTTGCTTTTTAATTATTTTAATGTGGACTGTAACTTTACATAAACGAAAATTGTTGACAGTTTTCTTGACAACGTCAAAAAACCTCTCTTAGATTCTAAAATAATAATTGAACTCATCAACTAATCATCTCATACACCCACATACTTTGGAGTCATGCTGGACCGATCCTTAACTTATAAGCAGCACTCAACAAAGACTGCACAGAAGATTAGGTCTAGAAATAATATTCTTTGTAAACTTGCTGGCACAACATGGGAGGCGGATGCGAGCACTCTTAGGAGTACAGCTTTAGCTATGACCTACTCCGTCGCAGAGTACTGCGCCTCAGTATGGTATAGAAGCTCCTATACTCATGAAATCGATGTTCATCTGAATGAGTCAATGCGGAAAATTACTGGCACCGTAAAACCCACCCCTACTGTGTGACTTCCAATTCTGGCCAATATTGCTCCACCACAACTTCGGAGAACGGCAGCTGCCGATAAAGAATGGAAGAAACTTAGCAACCCCTTAAATAACCTACCCATTCAACGAGTTCTCAACCCTTCCCTTCCGACCGCCTGGAATCCCGCCGCCCCATTGGATGAATGAAGGAATAGAAGGCATGTATAATATACACTCCAAATGGAATGAGGCCAAGAGGTTAGAAACCTGGAAAGCATCATCGACCCAACTAGCAAACCTGAGGGCATGAATCTACCTCGTCGGACCTGGTGTCGGCTAAATCGGTTTAGAATGGGCCAAGGAAGATGTGATGAAATGGAGAATAGTGGACTCAGCTGGGTGTGATTGTGGTGCGTCGATGGACTACATTCTGAATGAGTGCCCAATCAGATCCTTCCTTGGTGGCATATATGGAATTCTCTCCGCTTCCCCTGAAGCAGTGGATTGGATCAATGGCCTAGATATTGACCTTCAAATGTTTGTTAGTAGATTTGTTTGTTAATAGATTTGTATTGTAAAATTTGTTTGTACTAGACTATGTATGATATAGAGTCATACCGTAATTGTTCTGTCATATCTCTTGTTCATATTTATACTCATACTATGGCTTTTCATTCATACTTATACTTGTTTATACTCATTATGTGCTCCTCATACGAAATATATATTGGAACTTGGCACACAAATGTAGTTCTGATGACAGCAGATACCTCGTGTTTGGGGTGATATGTACATATATAACTGAATGTCCTGACTGACTCACTGATTGATATACGATCAACGCCCAGACCAAACCAATGGTCCTAAGAGCAAAAATTTTGACAGCATATTTTTTTGATATTCCATATTTTCAATTTGTTACGGAAAAATTCACGTTTTTCTTGTTTGATATTTTCGTCCACTTATTTTCTATTTTATTTTTTTATTGTGCATTGATCTCCACTAGTCCAAATATTTCAAGTTATCCAAGTCACTTTACAATTTGTTTGACAACATTATTTGATCCGAGAAGTTTAGATTTCTTCCTTTTTTTGGAGAAGGTTAGATCGAAGCACCATAAAAAATCTCTTAGGAAGATTTCGGAGGTCTCATTTACATTGCTCCCGCTAATGAATATATAAAAACAGAATTCGCTTACAGAAGGGTCATCGAATCTTCGGTAAGTATTGTTGTATAGTTTCATTTTCGGCTTGACGAGTTATATCAGTTATTTGGGCGTGGTGGTCAGATAGGCCTGGGTGAAAGTTGATCACACTGGTGACTAGTGACATTGACATCACTACATGAGAAACTAGTTCTGTTATTTATCGTGAAGACTCTAGTATAATTATCAATCATAGATAACATTCTAAAAGAACTGAAAATATCAGTTAGGATTCTCTTATCAATTTTTCCTCCTTTCCTATCAATGTTCACATTCCACAGAGTATTAAATGAGTGAATTACTATTAGCAGTAACTGAGAATCCGAGAAGAAGTCTTGCTGCTGTATCTACCATAACAGGCGTGAGTAAAACATCAGCACAAATAATTTTGGTAAAACATAAATATTGCCCTTATAAACATAAATTCATATCTGCGTTGAAAGGAGGAGATTACGAACAGAGATTTGAATTCTGCGCGTGGGTACGAGGAGAGATAGGAGAACATAGACCATTTGCAAAGTATGTGTTGTTTTCTGATGAGGCGAGTTTCACCTCAAATGGAGTAGTAAGTTCGCAAAATTGCCGGTGGTGGGTCGACGAAAATTTTAAAATAGAATGCAAGGACCAATATTTCCTCAAAACAAACGTCGGGTGTGGCATAAATGAATTGGTCAATTCTTTTTTCTTGACAATATGAACCGTGAAATGTTCTTATTTTGAATGTATTTTTTGATGTTTGAGTCAATTATTGATCAATTTTCGCAGCAAGAAAGAGAACGGCTATGGTTTCAGCATCATGTCAAACAACGGCATTAATGAAAGAATATCTGGATGACAAATTGGAGAATAAATGGATTGGTAGGTACTCAATATATCCATGGCCAGCAAGGTCTCCCGATCTCCTTCAGATTTTTTATTTTGGGGGTACCTTGAGAGAAAGGTGTATGCTTGGAGACCATTTCAAGATATCGATGAATGAGAAAATGTTATCAGGGGGTGCTGTGCCAGTATACATGAATCTTTAAAAAAAATCAATGAAGAATTTTGTGCACAAACAATAAAATGTTTGTCGATGGAAGGAACACTTGAGGAAATTTAGGGATTCAATGATTAATTATTCAGGTACCTGAACGTTTTTGTCATTCGGTTCTTCTTTATGTTCAATACATAAATTAGGACTACCCTTTAAGGAAACACTATGATTAAAGTTATCGTATACAAGCAGATTTGTATTATTCAATTGTTCGGCATCAATTGATCAATTTATTTAATTATTTTATTCCAATAAATCATAGTGATAGTTGATAGTTGTTATGAACATACATTCAAACTGAAATATCAAATTGATATTTCAGTCTGAATGTATGTTAATAATAACTAGCAACTATCAGTATGATTTAATGGAATAAAATAATTAAATAAATCAATCAATTGATGCTGAACAATTGAATAATACAGATCTGCTGAAGGGGTGAAAAGGTGGGTGAGAAGGAGGGTGAAAGTGGAAGTACAGTTGGTTTTGAAATTTGAGTCAAGGAAATTAGTATTTGGGATCTTCTTCACAAAGGAAGATAAATGTGTTTCAGGGTCTTTCGAAAATTCAATCCTGAAGGGGTAAAATGATGGTTGAAACTCTGTATAGTTAGTTTTGAAGTTAGGATCATGAAAATTGTCATTTGGGCTGTCTTTGTTACAAATAAAAAATAGTTTTTTGGTGTTCTTGGAAATTCAACCCCTAAGGAGTGAAATGGGGGTTGAATTGGGACTGAAAGTTTGTATAGGACTTCCGTTAGTCTTCGAATTGGGGTCATAGAAATTGGTATTCGAAGTCTTTGTTACAAATTAAAGATATATGCATATTATTGTTTTTGAAAGTTGGGGAAGAAAGTTTGTATGGGGGCTCCGTTAGTTTTTTAGTAAGGGTCATAAAAATTGGTATTTGAGATCTTTTTTACAAATAAAGAAATACGTGTTTCAATATTTTCAGAAATTCCATCTCTGATGGGGTGAGTGAATCTGTAATGGTCATCTCAAAAAATACAAAATTCAACGCGGACGAAGTCGCTGGTTCCAGCTTGTTATGGTATATAACAGTTAATAGTTGAAGTAAGGTGGGTAAGTGAGTATTTTAAAAGTAATCCAAATTGAGTAGGTGGATTTTGGCCATATAAAATTAAAAAATAATAACTTTTCAACAAAAAATTGAACCGACGAAAAAATAAAGTGAAAAGCATAAAATAAAATGAACTTTCTTAGTCTTAATAATAACTGAAACTGATGTGGGTTACTGATTTTTAGTCGGCGCTAAAGTAACAATCAACGAAGTTCATAAAATAAAAATAAAAATCAATCCGCAAGCGTGCATCCTGCTGCCACCATTCTACGCTCTGACTAATTCAATTGCTAGTTTGTTTGGCGAAAAAAATATAGGAGAGAATATAGAAAAACACTATGTACAGGTATGATAATTACCACATAAATCAATTCTTAACATGTTAGTGTATAATAAATCCGCCTTTTATGTATCAACATGTAAGTGTATAATGAATGCGCCTGTTATTTTTTCAGTGGATGAAAAAGTAATAATGTGGTAAACATATCATTCGATAAATAACGGTTAATGTGTTGAATATTCTGTAGTTTAACGATCATACTGTGAATAACTGATTACACATTGTATGTCTACTGTGTATGACATATATTTACAATCACTCCTTAACCGACGAAAAAAAAAGGAGGAGGTTTTCTAGTCGACGAGTATATTTCATTTTTTTATGTATGATCACGCATAACTTTTGACAGTGTAGTCCGATTCTGATGATTCTTTTTTTTAATGAATAAAAATCACACCTAAGGGTGGGAAAAAGGAGGATGCTTGTTGGTTCACCCACTGATTTTTGTTTTGTTCACCGATTCTAGCACGAATAACTTTTTACTGGGTTATCTGATTTAGATGACTGTTTTTTCAGTGTATAGGGTATGCTTCGAAGGTGGTGTCATTTGGATTCGAAAAAAAAAAGATTCCTAAGGGTAGCAAATAGGGAATGATGTATTGATTTCACACCTGTGATCCTATTCTGATGAAACTTGGCAAACATATGTAGTTCTGAGGACACTACAACATGATGGAGGCACGGAGTTAATCTGATGATGGAGACGGAAGACAGTCGAGGGATCTCCCCAACGGTTCACAACAGCTACCTCCTGTTTGGGGTAATATGTACATATATAATTACATGTCTAGACTGAGTCTGATACACGATCAACGCCCATACCAAACCAATGGACATAAGAGCAAACGTTTTAAAAGCATAATTTTTTTGATATTCCACCCCTAAAGGAGTGAAAAGGTGGGTGGGAATGGGGTTGAAAGTGAAAGCACAGTTGGTTTTGAAATTAGTGTCATGTAAATTAGTATTTGGGCTCTTCTTCACATATAAAGATAAATGTGTTTCGGGGTTTTTGAAAATTTAACCCTAAGGGAGTAAAATGGGTTTTGAAAGTCTGTATAGTTAGTTTTGAAGTTAGGATTATGAAAGTTGGTATTTAGGAATCTTCGTTTGGAATTAAAAATACATGTTCCGGTGTTTTTGGAAATTATATCCCTGAAGTGGTGAAATGGAGGTTAAATTGGGATTGGGAGTTTGTCCGATAGTTTTCTAGGAAAGGCCATAAAATGGGTATTAGAATTCTTCATTACATAACTAAGCTCCTAAACTAATGTAAGTAACTAATTTTGAGTCGGCGCCAAACAAACAAGCAAATGAATTAGGTAAGGTGTAAAATGATGGCATCGAGTTGGGCGGTGACATTCTGATAATTTGTTCAAAAGAATTTAATGATCTTCGTTGATTGTTTGTTTTGTGCCGACTCGAAATCAGTTACTCACATTAGTTAAGGAGCTTAGTTATTGAGACTAAGAAGGTTTATTTAATTTTTTACTTTTCAGTTCCGTATTTCGTCGGTTTAATTTTTTGTTAAAAACTTTTTATTTTTAAATTTTTTGTAGCTGAAATCTACTTATTACTACCTACTTGTTTTTGATTACTTCCAAAATACTTACTTACCCACCTCACTTCAACTATTACCAGTTAAATAATATGATTATTTACTTTTACTATTTCTTGTAATATAAATTGTTTTTGTTGTTCTGGTAAGTTTATATCATTACTTTGGATATCATTTCATCCTCTCATAGAATATATTTATTGTGATAATGACACTAGCGATTTGTCATTGTCAACTACATATGTGTGCCAATGTTCACAAGTGAAAAATCAATTATCCCCTATTTTTCTACCCGTATGGGTAGATAATTCTATTAGGAATTTGAAAATGATCAACTTTGAGGTATACCCTATCTGATAAAAAAAGAATCATCCAAATCGAAGATCCCAGTACAAAGTTATACGATAGAATCGGTTAACGGACCAGAATTCAGAGGGTGAGTTATCAATATCCTTCATTTTGCTACCTTCAGGAGTGGATTTCATCTTTCAAATTCAAATGGGACCAACTTCAAAATACACCCTATCCATTGAAAAAAAAATTATCGAAATCGGACGTCTCAGTAAAAAGTTATGCGTGATCATACATTAAAAAAAAAAATTAAATATACGCGTCGACTAGAGAACCTCCTCCTTTTTGGTTTGGTCGGTTTAAAAATGAGAAATATGTATTTCGGTGTTCTTGAAAATTCAACCCCTAAAGGGGTGAGAGTGTATGGGGAATCCGTTAGTTTCCAAGTTGGGGTCATTGAAGTTGGTATGTGAGGGATAAAGGAATACATTTTTCAGTGTTTTTTATAAATGTAACCGCTAGGGGGTGAAAATATATATGAGGCTTCCGTTAGTTTTTGAGTTAGGGACATGAAAATTCATTTATTTGAGGTCTTTGTTACAAATACGTATTTCAGTATTTATGGAAATTCCGTCTCTAAAGGGGTGAGTGAATTTGTAATAGTCGTCACAAAAAATTCAAAATTCAATGCGGATGAAATCGCTGGTACCAGCTAGTTATAGTATATAACAGTTGATGGTTGAAGTAAGGTGGGATAGTAGGTATTTTAAAAGTTACCCAAATTGAGTAGGGGGCAATAAATAGATTTTACCAAAAAAAAAATTAAAAATAAAATCTTTTTAACCAAAAATTAGGCCGACGAAAAAAGAAACTGAAAAGCAAAAAATATAATGTCTCAATAACTGTCTTGATAACTGAGCTCCCTTTCAGTCTCAATAACTGAGCTCCTTAATCAATGTGGGTTACTAATTTCGAGTCGGCACCAAACAGACAATCAACGAAAATCATTATATTACTCCGAAGAAGTGATCAAAACGAAATAACATAAAAATGCAACTTGAAATATTCAGCGATAAACAATAACAATCTTGAAATGCGCTCTCCGCACGACCACTAGCAACGACGTGTGCCCACATATGCGTGCCCATTCGGGTACCTGTCTCGCTGATATTGACTACGAGAACGCTCGGCAATTTCCGCCGCCGCGGACCCCGCTGCCGCCATTTTATGCTTTGCTTGTTTGTTTGGCGCCGACTCAAAATTACATTGATTTAGGAGCTAAGATATTAAGACTGAAAAAGTTCATTTTATTTATTGCTTTGCAGTTTCTTTTTTCGTCGATTTAATTTTTCGTAAAAATGTTTTTATTTTTCAATGATGAAGTTCGTTCTCGTTACGTTTTTTGTTCCACAATTTGTCAAAAGATGCCATTTTGTCGCGAAACGCAGAGGTGCAATATAGCATTAGGTTTGCTTGAGACAAAATATTGTCGAACTCAAGAACACGAACAGGTTATGTTCAAGAGTGGTTGAAACTGGGATGAATTTGTTGATGCTATTTCAAAATGCTTTCACCCTTCTAGTGCTATCACAAAATAAGCTTCAAATTTCATATTTCTGTTGAGCAAACCATCGAAAATCCCATATTCCTTTGGTTAGTACAGAATATATGCGAACAAACAACAAAATCAGCAATGTGGTAGAATATATTGTAGACTCCTTCAGAAATATAGGAACATAAACGATATCTCAATCATTGATTCAGGCTGATGTCTTCTACATGTCTCGTTGATAATGATAATAATCTGTTATCGTTGTTAACGCGTAGTGATTGGAACCCGATTGCAATGACTGAGTTAAAAAAATTACTTTGTTATTTCGAATATTGAGAGTTAAAGTATTAGTGGGCCAACCAATAGAGGTTTTTTTCCCACTTGAATGAAGACGTAATCAGCCTATACTACCTTCCAGAAGATAATTAGTAGATGAAAACCCCGGAGTCGGCCGCAGAAAAATCGCTTTGTGGATTTTTTTTAAGAAGAAATATTGTCGAAAATTACCACTTATGTGTTTTATTACGAATATCTTGGAAATTATTGGAGGAATCGTTCCACACTCGCTGAAACTTCTGTATATAATCTAAAAACCTACGAAATGGATTTTTGTGCGATTGGATCGGTGCATTTTCCACTGAGAAAATCCGGGAAAACCTCTAAAAGAGACCAATTTTCAAAAATTCATAATTTTTATAAATTTGAAGCTACACAAACAATCTTTCGAGAAATGATAGATAATAACATTCAGTTCAACTGTGCGCACGATGATTCCTGTCCGATGTGAAGTTTTTGCACAATCGCGTTATAACCAATTTAAGTGACGAATCAGCTGTCTCTCTTCTAGTTATGCTCGATCAAAGTAAAGCATTCGATCTGGTTAATTTTGAATTACTTATCAGTTAACTTATGTACATCGGATTTGATGAGATATCACTGAGATGGATGTCGAGTTATCTCACAGGACGGGCCCAAAGAGTCATACTCGATCAAAATCTCTCGTGCTCCTCATTGAAAGAAACTAAATTAGGAGTTCCACAAGGAAGTATTCTGGGGCCCTTGATGTTTTCGATTTTGATATTCGATTATCCGTCCTCATTGTCATTTTGTCATGCCAATCTCTTTGCAGATGACTCTAAAATTTATTTATCTGGCAAGGCCGATGAAACAGAAAATTGTATTACACAAGACTTACATATTACATTAATTTTCTCTGAAAACCACGGTTTGAGAATAAATCCTACTAGAACAGTTGCACTTTGCTTTGGACCACTAAGACTGAAAACAGAAATAATAAATCATAATAGGCTCTCACTGAATAATGCTGACATCGAATGGGCCGATTCTACAAAAAATTTGGGCGTTAGTATTGATTCCTCTCTTTCATTCGATAAACATGTGGGAACAATATTCAGAACTACTTTTTTCAAACTGAAGAATTTATATAAATTCAAGTATCAGCTTTCTATAGAAATGAAACTAAGATTAGTTAAAACTCTGATTTATCCTCATATCGATTACTGCTGTTCAGTGTACAATAATTTCTCACCACAGTATAACAAGAATAAATTGCTACGCATTCAGATCGCTCGCATGCAATTTGTATGTTGTATACCATTCGGAGAGCACATAACTCCTTACCTAATATGTATGGAAGAATTAAATGTCAAAGCCAGAGTTCAATATCTCACTAGTATATTTGTGTATAGGTTGCTACAAACTCAAACTCCTAGGTACCTATATAGTTTGATAATGAGAAGTTCCGATCTTCATTTAGTAAACATCAGGATTGATTCTCTCAGTATTCTCGTTCATAATACTTCGAAACTCGAAGGATGCTTTCCATTTTTGGCCCCTTCATACTTGAATCAGATGCTACCCTTACTGGATCTTTCGATTACTCAATTCAAAAAAGCATTGAAATCACAACTGATTATTTCTTAATGAAGATATTATTCAAAGTCTATAAATCATCATCTATTCATGATGTTATTATTCCTTAAAAACATATTAAGTTTTTTTTTATCATTTAATGCATTTAATTTAATTATTACGTAAATACATGTCAATTTTGGGAAGGGTGGAAGATAGCTTATGGCTAACCCTTTCTTCCCTTTGTGTGTAAGATTCAATTTTTGTATGCACAATAAACGTTATTATGATTATTATTATCCTGCAAAATGCGCCGATTTAAGGGAAATCGTCGAATTCAAATTCTGTAAAAGACATCTGGAAGTAGACATCAAGATCAATGATTTGTATATTCAGGATTTTCACCTGATAGTTGAAGAATGTATTGAAAATGTCACTGAAAGTTGCTCCAAACGCTTGAAAGTGCGCTCGAGGCAGAGTCGAGTAGCTGTAGTGGATGAACGAGCCAGCGGAGGCGAGTTGTTTACACGTGGGCGCATACTATATTGGTGCATATGAGTTATTGGCGTGTTTTTGCATACGTTCTCAGTTATTTAATGACTTTTTTTTTATTAATAATTATATTACATGAGTTAATAGTGTGGCTAGTATTGAAAGGTTAGTATACGTATTCGTGATGAGTACTTTTATTGGTTGAAGCAATCAGCTTTTTGACAACTCTTTGGTTTTTTGTTTCATACATATCTGTACATTTTGTTCATTAATGAATATATGAAAAAAAATAATAATATATAAATGTAATATGGTCAGATGCAATGCAATATATTCACTTACCAATTATTTTTTATTTTATTTTTATTTTAATAAAAAAAATGAGAATGTTGATATGACATTTCAAACCGTATTCTGAAAAGATTAGAGCTCTCATTTTCCAACATTAAATTTTGCATCTACTCGATTTATTTAATGCCTTAGAAATACACAAAATGTAAATAGGGGGTTTGAAGGATTTTAATGCATATTTTTATTTTCATCAACACTTGTAACATTTTTGTATTATGTTTAACTAATACGAATCGATGAATTACTCAAGACACAATATTATAAAATCTCAAAAGTGAACTGGGCAGTAGCTACGGAGGCTGTGAATGCTGTTTGGTAACCAAAACTAATCTAGGAAAAACGAAGTGCAGTTTTCTTCACAACAAAATGTCAATACAAATTAAACCAGAGAATGGTAGATCACAGGGGTAAAACAACTACTTTCCTCTCAAATACCACGCAGAACGTTGAATGATATCTACCTGAAAATCCATGCATACCCCCATATAAATGGACATTGAATGCAAATGTTTCTTTCTGATAAGCTCGATTATGTTTAATTTAGGTCGTGTTCGCCTAACAATCCGCATACCGGTTTCAGTCTTTCTGGCCCTCATCAGTACGGAGTAGTCACCAGCCAGAGGTCCGAAGAGACCGAAGCGAGACACAACATAAACATAACCATCATCGAGTCTATTTCAACAGAACCATCATCGATTCTATTTTTTATTCCACTTCACATGGCGTTTATCTTCAGGTAGAGAAACAATTAAGTATCACGACTGATAATTCTGTTGCATCCTGTAACTAGCAATCAACTATTTGGAATAATAATATGAATTATTGATCTTCACAGTAGAAATGAAATGAATCCTACATGTCATTGGAATAATAAATGGAAAAAGCGTTCAATTAATTCTGAGAATCTTCAGGAGCAGTTAAATGTGGTCGTAAAAAAAGTAGATCGTAAACATAGCAGTGAATCAAATTACGACTCATCATGAATATAACTCCTGTCGCTACGAATTATTTGCAAGTTTTTCTACATAATTATTAGACAACTCGATGTTTCTCCATTCAAAAAAAATTTCACTTTTCCCAGGACTCATCTACAACCAATATTCAAATAGCTCGAACAACTCATGTTCTATTTCGGTATTGATCACGTCCGAATCAATATAGTAATAAATTGATGATAAAACTTCATGACAGACTTGATAATGCAAGCATGAAAATTAACAATGGGTTCATAAATATAGGGGTTATTTCATGAAAGAATATTTTCACGTGATGCATAGTTATTGAAAAATATATAACGCAACAACTCACCCCAAGTTGATGTTTGATAAACACCGCAAACTCACTCAAATTTTACATTTCATCAAACTTTTTCCCGAAACAATCCAATTTTCCACGTGCTACTGAGAATCCAACGGAATATATCCTCAGGGACCGACTTTTTTCGAGCAGATTTCAAATTCCACTACAGTTTCTCTTTATTTTCTGTGTGGGCAAGGTCACATGTCCTCTTTCCTTCAAGCGTCGCGACGGAACTGGTCGGTCTTACAGGTACGGCGCGTGCTAGCGTCGACGCTGTGAATGCATCCCGACGAGACTCAGCTGAAAATTTACGCTTTTGACGTCGGTATGGTTTGTGTTATTTTTCACGCGTGCGGTGCGTAAGAATGAAAGAAAGAAAGAAAGAAAGAATCTTTATTTAACCAAGTTACAAAAAATATATTGTTTTCGGCAAGTCAATTTTGGTAAAGAAGAAACTCAGTATATATGTTCTTTCGAAGTTTACAAATTCGAAGTTTACAAAATATATTATGAGAAATTATATAAATTTCAAATTTAAAATTGAACACTCCAGTTTGTTTACGGTGAGTCAGTTTTAGCAAAGAAAAAGAAACAGATAAAACAGATAAAAAGTCTAGCTACAAATACATGCACATACAAGATAAAATATAAAATAAGTATAGAAAATTTTAAACTTAATATTTAAATTTCAAATATATAAAATTTACAACCATTGAACAATCCAGTGTTTTGAATAACCTCGAAAATTGTTTTCTGCTACTGATCACCGGTGATATAGCGGTTACTCTGATAGTTTTGACGCTCAAATTCAACAAATGGTGTGTGGAAATATTCTTCAACTTCATAGAAACAATGAGACAAAATATGTTTTTTAATTATGGATTTGAATTTTCCAGTATTATTTAATGTTTTGATACTTCTAGGTCAGTGATTGAATAAATTCAAATATAGAGAATTTCTTGTCGATTTAGTGAGCCTATGATGAGGTGATTTCAGGTGATCAGCATTTCTTGTCCAATAGTTATGGACATCAACATTGGTCTCTAGGTTGACTCTGTTTTCATTGATTTCTATTAACGAAACAAAAATATATAATGATGGAAGGGGCATTATATATAAACTTTTTAAAATGTCTTTACAGTGGTCTCTGAAACCAGCACCGGCTACGATCCTAATAGCACGTTTTTGCAAACGGAGTTTCCACACAGCAAAGTACCGTAACTAAGATGAGAATGAATCAGAGCGAAATAACATGATCTCATGGTTTCTATGGATAACTGTTTACTCAAATTTCGTACCACGAATATAGAGCTTGATAGTTTTCGGCATAATTGTTGGACATGACAGGACCAGTTTAGTTTATCATCAATTACTAATGAATAGGAGAGGTCCCAACACAGAGCCCTGCGGTACTCCACATATGATAGGTCTATAAACAGATGATGAGTTAATAATGCTCACACATTGTTTCCGATTTGTCAAGTATGATCTGAAGAAGTCGAGCGGCAAACCCCTGAGAACTATGAAAAATGTGGCTTGAGAAGTGACCTATCCCAGAAATTCGTTGATATACAGTTAGTGGAGTAAAAATAGCTTAAAATTATGCATTATTTCGGAATCCTGAAGGACTCCATGGATTTCCCTGAAATCTTATGATATCACTTAGGAATGACTTGCAGAAAAAAAATTAAAAGTTATATTTGTGTGCTGATTGTTTATTAATTGTTCAAACAATGAAAAACTATTCTGTTGGGCAAATTTGAAATAACTCGATGAATTCCGAAGTATTTGTACTTAAATTGATGCTATAGGGGTGTTCAAGGTCGCTGAACAAGAATATGATATTGGGAAAACGATGGTGTGGCCAGTCGCAAAGATAGATTTCATGAATGATAATTTTTAGGTATTTTTTATTTACGTCTAGGTACATCTCGGAGAAAAACTTTTTGGGTAAAAGTTGTGGAGCTGATGAAGCTCTATCAAACGACTTATATTCTGCCGATATTGGGTATGGAAATGAAATATTTGGATTTTTTTCAAATCTTTCAACTACTGGATCATTTTCGGAATTGTTCCATTCGGTTGATAGAAGTGGCCTCCACCTAACAAGTTTCGTCATATCCCGTATACAAGTTTCAATATCACCTTTGAAACTGGAGTTTTTGATCTTTGAATCATGGTCAGAAAATTCAAATTTGTCATTTTTGAAATTATTCAATATTTTGAGCACTGTATTTTTCGGAATAAAATTTCATTTTATTTTTTTTGTCTTTTTTTTATTTGTCATTTTGTGAGTATTCTGTGGAAATTTTAGATGTTAATCTTGAAAATAAAAAAAATTGAAGATATTTAATTCATTTTAGACAGAATTCTGCTTTGACGTACTATCCCTATACATATTTTTTTTGACGTTCAAAAACATGACTTTTCGTTAGCTGCAATTTTCTTCTTTCAGATGAATTTCTCTTATCTTAATTTGACTCTACCACCTCACATTTTCGCCAGTTAGGAAAAAAATTCTGCAGCTTACAGTTTTTATTTGAAAAAAAATTTCATATAACTTTTTGATGTAACATTTTCCATTTTTCGCGTGGCACCATTAGTTATTCATTTTGAAATATTCAATATACAATGTATTTGGCAACTTATTCGTTGAATAATTAATTAAGCACATACCTCACCACCATCCCCCAACTTCTAAGAGCTAAAATCTAATATTACTCCACTAGTATATGTTGAGCGTCAGGTGAGCACTAAACTTACCGATCAACTGTTCTATCTGTCTCTTACATACGAATATGAAATTCAGATCCGATATCACAAAATGTAAACTCATTTCTATTCTGAACAAGAATTTTGAGCAGGAACTCATTTGTAAAAATGGACAATTCGTCAATTTACTAAAAAACGTAATATTCTGGTATTTGATACAATTAACACTTATATTAACCAAGAAAAAAATATTTCACGCTGGGTATACCTTGCTTGAGGCCGTAATATTAATATATGTTGGTTAGCTAAGCTCATTTTTCTTCTATATAAACGTTATCAAAGTTCATTTAAAAAAAAATTTCACGGATTTTGGAGCAACATTTTTTTGTTATTGTCGAAATTTTAATATTAATTCAATTTTTTCAATAAAACCAATCAAACTTCCTTGAAGTACAGATTACAATCTTCAGAAAGTACTTTCGGAACATCTTGAATTAGAGGTTTTGGTTTTTGAAGCATGGCCTAAAAATTATATTTGTAATTTTTTTAAATTATTCAATGTTTTGATTACTGTATTTCTTTAAATGAAATTTCAAGTTGTTTTTCCATTGGCCCACCTTAATTTTTAATTTAATTTTTGGAATTTAAAATGGCTGAACCCAATTGATTTTATAGAAAATTCTACTTCGACGTAACTTCATATATGTATAAAACTCGTTAGCTACTCTTTTCTTCTTTCATTTAGATTTTTGTTAGCTTAATTTGATCAATTAGATGAAAAGTTATAACAAATTAAGTGAAGTGCGCTCGAGGCTACGTGCTCCTCGATAGATGCACTTCACATTTCCGTACGTTAGAAAAAAAAATCTGCAGCTTACAGTTTTAATTTTAAAGAAAACCTTTTTTCACCTTATTCATGTAAAATCTTCTATTTTTTTGAATGGCAATATGTTTTTCAGAAAAAAATTTTTTTCCAAAGATATTTAATAAACAATGTAATTTTGCAACTCATTTGTCAAATAATAAATTAGGCACACACTTTACGGTTGGTTACTTTATATATGTTGTTCCTAACATCATCATTGATGTACCGTGGGAAGTAACCGCAGTCCCCTAACTTTCTGAAGATAAAATCTTATACTACACCACGTTAGATCCAAGAACGTTGCTCCATTATAGCATTATATTATTCCAAGCATACTTCATGGGAACACTATCTATTGCTGCCGTCACTACCCTCGACTTCCAAATATTTTGGTTTATCCACGTCGATCATGTTCACCTGAACCTAAAAATATTTGTCGAACAAACTGGAGCCACTTCTTACCGAAATGGTCAGAAATATATATAATTATATTTTTTATTGAAACCTCCAATGAGTTCAAAGATAGAAATGAGTCGTTTCGAAATTGCTGCCGAAACACCGAACTCTCATTTTCATTTCAACATTTGCAAACTATTGCTGTTTGATAGAGACCCACAAATTTAATTCAGAAAGTTTTTCTCTAAGATGTACAGAAAATTGCTATAGATTACCATTGATGTTCTCCAATGAATTCCAAAATTTTGTTAGCCCTGTATGCTCCACATTAGAAGTATCTGGAGAACAGAATGATAGATCATTTCGAAAGTTTGTGGGCATGAATATCAGATAGTAGTAGCTACTTGTTTATTTCAGAAGGAATATCCCGTATATCATATCATTATTAGAATCGTCATAGGACTTCCCTAATGATTCCCTATACTTATCTGTGGCAGTTTTCGCGATAAAAATTATTTTGTCAAATTTTTTAGCAAAATCTGACCATTAAACAATAACGAGTCTTTCATAATGCAAAGGACACATGCACAGACACAGATATTGTAGCCAAAGATATTCCTGAATCTGACTTGAAACAACGTTGAATTTCAATAGAAGGACTAAGGGAAGCTCGAAATTACAACAAAAACGCAAGCATCAAAGTTAACAAACTGATTGTGGAAGGAGAAGAGTACACAGCTAGTGATATCTCACAAACTGAGCGAGTCACAAAGCCGATATTATTTTCACCTCCACAGAGAAAAAATGCAAGTGAGCCAGCAACAATTTCCTCCAAGAAAATGGAGGAAGAGAAAGTGAACACTGCCACCTTCCCCCCATTAATAAAGGAGGGCAATAAATGAGAGAAAAAGAAAAAACGAGAAGAAGACAACCTCAAAACAAGTGAAACCCCAAGTATAAAACAAAAACGATAAGACGCAGTGGTAATTATGTTTGGCAGAAGGGTTCCGATAAAGCAGGTAAACCATTCAAAAATTTGCATTGTTCGAAGCTCGGAGTAACGCGCAATTCAAGTACTCGACCAGTCTGATCGGTGGATTGGTAGATGAGGACCTATTTCTTGGCCCGCAAAATGCCCAGATCTTACAACAATGGACTATTACGTCTGGGGGCACATGAACAGTCTGGTTCACGAGTCTTGCCTATGCCAACCATCGAAGATTCAATTAAACAAAAAAGAACGTATACTCGTGTTGTAAAAAGACAATTGAGGACAATATTGCGTGCATTGGAAATAGGGGATTACACTTTGAGAACGAATTCTGAATTTAAATCTAGAGTAAAAAGTAAACAGGTTTTAAAAATTACGATTTTTGCTTATTACTGATTAAGTCCATGTATTCAGCCATTTTTCAACGAAAAAATATTCTACTTCGTTAGATAGCTGATGAAGCGAACATGTTTCAAAATGTTACGCCGGTGAAGATGCATAATGATTTTTTGCAGAAAAATTGAATTTTGTTATGAAAAATTATAAAAAATTTGAATCTACTCATCATTCACATATAGTACAAGATTGCTTCTCTTTTTTATTTTTATTATGACGAATTAGAGTGTTACCCAATAAGAACAACCAAATAATTATAATGAATACAATTATTTTGTTTTTTTTTCTTCAATTTTTGAATTTTTTGTATAACCTCTTTTTCCCTTGAAGGGATCGTGACATGTTTCCAGCAACCCTATATATATATATATATATATATATATAGATATTGTTATGTTAGGAAGGACCAGTAGTATATTTTAAAGGCGAAAAAAAAACAATTTCTTAAAAAACCACAAAAATAAATAATACTTAATAGTTAGTAGTTCATGAGATATTGTTTTTACATTTTTCTTTGAGATTCTATTTCCTTCATGGAGCTCTGTATAATATTGATAGGTAAAAATATACAAATACTATAATGCAATCATTTTCATATATTGTAAAGATGATTGCAACCGATAATTGTTATAAAATACAACAAAAAAGTCTAGATTAACAAAATCATTCTGAATTAAATGTGATCAACAAAATTATAAGCTTGAAACATACAGTATATGAAATTGTATCGAACTAAAAATAGCCAATGGGAGAACAACAAACTTCTGGATGACAATAGCCAATCAGGGAACAGGATGGCCATTTAAAAGATTTGAAATTGTGGAAAAGTAATAACTGAGAAATGTCAAAAATAATTATCATCGAATATTGTATTTAGTTTATAAGACATGTAAAATATATTATAACACAGCCAGAAGGAAATTGAAAAAAAAAATTGAGAGAAGCCAGGTACAAAATTTGAATGAAAGAAATTTAGAACTTTCATTAATGAGAAGATAGTTTTTCAGCAATAAAAAACTAATACAACTTCTGAATAATCTGAAGAAGATTACCTTTTTTTTGGTTATCCACATGAAACTTGTCCAAGCTGATTTCATGGATTTTGGAGGGTTCCTTTTGAAATGGTTAGTTCCTGAGAGGAGTGGATGAAATTGGAATTCAGATTACGCCAGGTATTGCATCAGCGACAGTTCCAGCTCCAGGTATAAATTTTTAGTGCACATCATAAACTGAATCACTTCACAAAATAACTCATATCTCTGAAGAACTCTATGATTTGGTATTGAACTATAAAAGAATTCTTCCAACTCTAAAGGAAGAAGTGAGGTTTTATTTACATATCCTTCACTGTTTTCCATTATTTTATGAAAATTTGTCAATTGATCATAGTTATAAGTCATCTTTCGCAGGCCAGGTTAATATAAGTTTTCCTGAATAAAGGAAATAATTGTTTTTTGGTAATTTCTGGTTTATTTTCCACAATGATCTGCAATATCTTACTTATAAACACTGAACTAAAATAGTTTGAGTTGACATCTCGACAGGCAGTGGCTCTATTGCCAGTACCGGCTCCTGAGGCGAAGGCGTACCAACTGAGATTAGTCGTGGTAAGAAAAGTAATAATAATTGGCAACAACGTGGCAAGAAAACAGTCAGTTTTGTCCATATAACATTATTAATAATTTTAACATCATCGCCGCATAACCTCACTTACACAGTAGGTTATAACTGTCTTGTTTTTCTTTATTATATATTCCTATGTGTCTTCCTATTTTTAGCATCCCTGATGATGATAATAAATATTATCGAAAGCTTGGAATCCGTGTAAAAGAGTACACTTATTGGCCTCTGCATAACCTAAATGCCAATCACTTAATTATATATATATATATATATATATATATATTATATATATATATATATATATATATATATATAGTGTAAGTTAACAATTGATATTGTGCAGAAAAAATGTCTTTAAGTTTTCACTGGAATGTTTATTCCATCTTCAGGGATACTACAATGAAGAATTGAACAAATTTGTGTGTCATTCGAACCTAAGGTACTAATACTCATCTTTGTTGAGATTAGTTTCTATGTTGTTTATGAATGTTCTTCATGTAAAGTACGGTGAAATATAGTTATGACTTTGAGTTGGCAACTCATGTTTAAATCGTCAACTAATTATACACATTGAAATTCATTGAACAGTTACTAATTAAAATATTAAAAATATAAATTCTGAAACATGTGTGCCTTGAGAAAGTACAATAGGTTATAAATGGTGGGAAAATTATTCATTCACTTGTCATCTGCTTTGAATAGTGAATAAATAATTTTCCCACCATTTATAACCTATTGTACTTTCTCAAGGCACACATGTTTCAGAATTTATATTTTTAATATTTTAATTAGTAACTGTTCAATGAATTTTAATGTGTATAATTAGTTGACGATTTAAAACATGAGTTGCCAACTTCAAAGTCATAACTTATATTTCACCGTACTTTACATGAAGAACATTCATAAACAACATAGAAACTAATCTCAACAAAGATGTTAGTACCTTAAGGTTCGAATGACACACTAATTTGTTCAATTCTTCATTGTAGTATCCCTGAAATTAAATAAAACATTCCGAAAGCTTGGACAAACTTTAAAGATAACTTTTTCTTTTGCTGCATACCCCAATAATCAATTTGTGTACACCTAACTAGTCAGCAACGACTATCTTTCACTAAAATCTTTCACTATTATATATATATATATATATTATATATAGTATATATATATATATAATATATATATATATATTATATATATTAATATATATATATATATATATATATTATATATATATATATATATATATATATATATATAATAATTATATATATATTATATATATATATTATATATATATATAATATAAATATATATATATATATATATATATATATATATGATTTTACTATCAAAACAGGTTCAATCGAAATCAATTTGGAATGTTTTTCACATCATCGACCAAAATGTGCATATTTTATAAACGCTTTAATTTTTTTTTCCAGAGAAATCAACATTTATTTTATAAAAAAATTAAATATATCACTACAGGATTCACATAGTATGACGTATATTTCATTTTATGTTTTCTTTTATATTTCTAGATTTCATGATTCTACCACATTTTGACAAATCGAAGTTTTGAAAAATCATGAAAAAAAAATCAGAACCTTTATTTTATTCAGATAGATCACTTACCAATAATTTCACCTTCCTTCCCCTCCAGCTCATGATGAAACCGCATCTGAAATAAAAAATCAGCTTGATTCAAGTTGCTAATAATATATTCTGTCACCAAATTTGAATTAGATTTTTTTTGTCCAAATGGAAGGAATATATTGCTGAAAATTTGGATTTGCACAAACATAACTGAGTGGGTTATTATTCCTCTCAAACCCCAATCCGTCCCAGTTTCTGAAGAATGAAAAAATGTATTTCCCAATTCTTCCGGTCTTACCGATGATCGGGGAAGCGTGAAATTGATTTTCAACTACAAAAATGGATTGAAACCTAGTGAATGCGATGCCACTCTTGCATCGATATTACAAAATATTTCTGGCAAGTACTACTTTTTGAAAAACATTCTTCTTCATCTCTATGGGTTTTTAATCAGGACTGTGACATAAAATCGAATAACCTTCCCTTCTCAACATAATAATCTCCTGAGAGGTTATCTTGTACGATGGAAAAGAGAGACTGAAGTTTATTTTTTATTCCCAGACGATTCCACATGATTCCTCATCTGATTTAATAAACATCCTGTTTATTCAAACAAATAAAAGGAATCACAATTTATATTCTAGCAAAAATATTGGATTCTGTTTTGGAGCAGCTTGAAGTCAATTTTTGCATACGAGAAGATAAATTATTATACGATTTCTGAATCTAAAATCTCTTGAAGTTCAAGGTGCAACAGCATTAGGCGAAGACCTTTCAGTTTAGTGGGTGGACCACCTTCTGGTGGGATCTAATATGGTTGGAAACCAAGCTTGAAGCATGCACGAAAAATCTCAAGATCAGCTTGCAATAATTGAATTCCAAACGATCAGAAGAGAAGTCTGAATTCGAATCTAATTATTAACTGTTCTGTCGAAATATTGAGCAGCAAATCAGAACTGACCCTAAGAAATTCTGGCAATTCGTTGAAATAAAGCACTTATCATTTCAACAATGGTCTATAATGGTATAGAACATAATGTTTCCATAAGCATTGCAAATGTTTTGCAGATTATTTTCATAATTCCTTCGCTACACCTAGTCAAGCCATTCAAAACAATATTAGTGCCAACATGTCGAATAATTCTCTAATTATTGCCGAATGTGTGATGCTCTTGAAAAAATCAAGCCAAAACTACCATGGGACCTGATGAAACATCTGTCTTTTTGATACATGACTATGCCTCCGTCTTTGCTGAACCTGTGACATAACTTCTCAACCTCTTTTTGAAATACAAACAGTTCTCTGATATTCTACGACAGTCTAAGTCAATATCAGTTTTCAAAAAGGTAATAAACATGACATCAAAATTATCGGCCAATTACCATAGTTATTAATTTCCCAAAATCCTTTGAAATCTTGATCAATAAACCACTTTTTAATCACGTCAAAAATCAAATAACTGAGTTTTAACATGGCCTCTCCAGAGGTAGATCAAATCTCTTCTGTATTACCCAGTACATAACCAACTCACTTGATAATAATTCCCAGATCAATGTTATTTATACGGACTTCTCCAAGGCCTTCGATAAGCTCACTCACTGAATTGAATGCCTTCTCAGATAACTTGAATACATTTTTCACTTTCTATCTGAAAAACCGCTCCCTCTACGTAGAGTGCCATGGTCAGAAATCCATTATATTCACTCCAACATCAGGCTTTCCGCGAGGTTCTGTCTTGGGATCACTTTTTTTCAATCGAGGATCTCGGACTCAATTGTTCATAACATGCTGATGATTTGAAATTAAATAAAGAAATAAACTTTTCGAATGATTGTGCCACTTTACTTAATGCCTTAGATAGAGTAAACACTTGGTGCAGAAGAAATCGCCTTCTGTTCAATGCAAATGGGTGCTCAATTGTTACTTTCACTCGGAAACAGGATAGCATCACTCATAATCACTCATTTGACAATGATCTGCTTCCTTAATCCAATTAATACGTAACCTTCGATCATAAATTATGTTTTTCAATCCACATAAATGAAATCACGTATGAATGCTCTAGCGCCCTGAGTTTTATTGTCAGAAATACTTGGGATTCCACGAATACACCGCTACTGCTGTACAATTTCTATGTCCAATCTAAAACAGAGTCTGCATCTGTCATCTGGTGTTCATATATTAATGTTTATATAAATGGTCTGGAACGTATCCATAGACGCTTTACGAAATATCTTTTCTTCAAGGAAGATGGTATCTACCCTGCTATTGGAATATCTGATACCTCTTCATTGGGAAGATTCAACCGTACTTCTCTTGCAAATAGGAGGAATATATCGGTCCTGATTTTCCTCCACAAGGTGATCCATGGCCAAATAGACTGTATTGCTGTTTTAAGTTTGCTCAATTTTTATGTTCCCAGAATCAATTAAAGGCAATACAATCTTTTTTACCTAAAATCAACCAGAGTCAATGCACAAAAGAACTCATCCCTATTCAGAATATGCAACAATTACAATAACATCGAAGGGGTGACATCTTTTCTTGCAGCATTGCTTATATATTTTGCTATATATTTAATATTTTGATCATATCTCATATCTCCACTCTTTTTGTTCATACTGATCTTGGATTTGTTCGTACCTGTAATTTTCACACCCTGTAAATGGATTTCCATGAGGTGGTGTACAAGAAAAAAAAAAGGAATTCGCCAAAAACTGCCGGTCGTTGAAGAAGCAGCAAAAATATGTTGGTGGCACTCCTACCCCGATGAGTGAAAAGTCCCTCCAAATCAACTTTGAAAGAAGCAAAGAATTGCTTCAAGAGCCTTGAAATAATAGAGGGCGAATACAAGGACTCACGAATAATGTGAGTAACCTTTTTGCATCCACGAGCAGCCATATTATTCGAACTCAACATTAAATTTACTGCTGTTCATCACTGGAGATTTGGCAACTGTCAACTGAAACAGGACAGTCGCAGATTGTTATTGCCCCGATTCCAGTGGATTAACTGACACACCCACCACCGGATAAAGTCTAAGGTCTCATAAGATGATGTCATAAAGAAAACTGGCACATCATTCTATGCTGCGACGCGAATGCACATCATCTCACATGGGGAAGCACAGACACAAACGCACGAGGTGCGCACCTTCCAAATTATTTGTCAGCTACAAACATAGACATTGCCAATAAAGGTAACAAAGCCACCTGGAGATAACGGAGGAAATTTTGAACCGTTACAAAAGAAGTGATCTTATCTTCTCTTGGACAGAACGCACAGAAAACAGTTTGCTCACCTAGCCGGCAAATCGACAATTAATGCATTACTCTATCTGGTTGGAAGCATCGGAAAGACATACTCGACAAAAAAATTATCATTATGCATTCATAGATATAGAGGGTGCTTACGATAAGACCTCCTATGGCCCCGTCATCAGATCACTAGAGGAGAGGAATAAACACCTCACTGATAAGGTAAAAACATGCGATGCTGGGAGGTAGACTCAACGGTCAGGGTGGTAGCGAAAAAATTTCTTTTTTGAGGCAGGGTTCTATCTCCTTTGCTGTGGTCATTTACAGAGGATAATCTGATGGTGAAGTTACATGACTCCGGATTCACTACTCAAGGTGACGCCCATGACCTGGTCATTATTATCAGGGGCAAACATGATGGGATAATATCTAACCACGTTGAAGACAGCCCTAAACATAATCATAAGCTGAAGGAAGGATATTATGTGAACCCTAGCAGAACAGTGCTGGTTTCATTCAAAAGGAGGCAAAAGTATGAACTGAAAGCCTCGAATTGAACTCAGCTAACTCTTTCGAAGGATGTCAATTATTTGGGCGTTATAATCGAACAAAGACTAATATGACATCCATAAAAAAGTCCATAGCGGCAAACTGGACATGCTGCAGCACAAAAAGTTACACATCTGTGAGTTCGGACTGACTTGGGACTGCAATCTTTCCCCGAAGCAACTGGCTGCAAAAAATCGGGTCATTCTGATGTGGGTGCCAAGTCATAGGGAAATCAAAGACAACGGAAGCGGATGATCTTGCCACGGAAGGAAAACAATAATTTTCCAAGCCCAGAAACGGCATTGGTTTCTCCAAAGCTCCCAATGGAGGAGAGTTTTGGCGCTGGAAAGCTGATCAAATCAAAACCCACTGGAATGAGATTCCAGGGCAAGAGAAAGGCTCCTGGGCCCATCACTAGAGGAAGCCAATCAGAAGGGGGTATTTATTTCCTCAGCTCTCTGAGGTTATTTAAGTTAATAATTGGATTTATCAAGTACCGTTCCATTATTTCTTATGGATCTCCACATTTTTTCTTCATCGATTCCATTATACTGCTGAGCAGAATATGCTTTCTCCATTTTCAAGGCTTCACTCACATAATTGCGCATACCTTCGTAAAACTGGAGATGTACATCAGAATGCGTTCATTTGAAATTCTTTAGTGCATTTTACATGTTTTTGTCATTTTTTCAAGATTATAGGCTAGTCAAGGCGCCCTAGGTCTAGTCACTCTAGATGGTGCATGTTCCGAACGAATATAATGCGAAATCAACTAGAAAAAAATGTCTCGTGTCAATGTCATCCTGATCGTATATACTGAAAAATGTTTATATCGAGCAGGTCATTTCGAAAAAGTTGCTCATCAAGGTATTTTAAATTTCTATATGTATAAAATTAAGGTCAATATTTCTTGCCGCGTATTTTCATGTCACAGTAAACAAGCAAGAGGTCAGATACTCCAATGGTATCAGTCACCCCCAACTCTAATGTTCTTTTATTAATGACATATAGAAGTGAAGCTATTGTATTAGTTAACCTTGTTGGAGTATCCACAACTTGATAAATATCAGGTGATTCTAGAACAGATTGAGAGTTTTTCACATTCACACAATTTATGTCTAATAAATGAATATTTGAGTCCTCCAGGCATATTACCTCCGCGACAGATGGAAAAATTAAGTCAAGCTCAAACACATTGGAGAACTGCTTATTGTATTGTGTTGATGATGAAGATCATGAAAAGAAAACAAATATGTTTGAAAAAATTATTTGCCTATAAATAAACTGAATTTTAAAATTGGAATAATTAAATTAAATTTTGAAATGGGAAACCCTTCAATTACTCAGATATGGAATGATCTAGAATTTTCTATCATCTCATGAATATATCAGATATGAATTAGTGTTCAATTCGTTATCCTCGAGTCAAGATCCATTGTGTATTTTCAGCATAGAAAATGAATTTTTGAACAACTTTCCGGAATTCAGAATAATTTTTATTGTATTTTGTCTGCTACCTCAATCTCCAGTAGAAACATCCGTTACATTCTGGAATTGAACGTTGGTTTATTCAAATAATTCAGTAGCTATTCATCCACAGCTCATTTCTCCTCCTCTCCTACAAAAGGAGTAACTGACGATTGAGATAAGTTTCCACAGTACGAAATAATTCCAAAGGAATACAAGGCTTCTTTGTTTCCCGCTGAAAATAACATAATGCATACTAAAATGAACCAAATCTAATTATTTTCGAGAACACTCAGTAATGAGACAATGTAATTATGTGAGAAATTTCGAGAAGTGGTTAACTTATGAAAGTTCGTTTCATCTCCTTGAAGTACATAATGAAATATTCCATTATTTAAGGATGAATCCTGGAACTTTATTCACACAAAGTAAAGGAATTGTCCTAGAGATCATCTACCTTATGGAAAATCAAATAAATCAAATAAATGAGCTAACCGTATCGATGCACCGACTTTTCGATGTGGAGTGTTGATATTATGAAAGTCGCATTGTTTTTGTGGAACCAGATTTCATAGAATAGAAAAATGTGATATGTACCCTGTGGGAAGATATTTTTCGAATCTACTCGTCAATGTGTTGAAATCTGGTAAAGTTATAAGAATTTTTGCGCGAAATTGATCAGACGAAATATATCAAATATTGAACTCTCATGAATATGAAAAAAAAACTGGAATATTACTGAAGTCATGAGTTCATCATCATCAGTTAAAAATGATGAGAATAAAGTCATTGACCAAAAAATTTCCTCTTATGTGCAAAAAGCGTGAGTTATCCCGGATATTTTATCGCTAGCTATTTGTAAGGGTAGATTCATTATGAAAAGCAAGTGAGCAACCCTTTTAGCTTTTTGAGGAAACATTTTCTGGTCGATGTCTTTATTCTCATTATTTTCATTTCCATAGTCCGTATTGCATGTTTTCTTAGTTTTTTTCTAACTATAATTTTATTTTTAACATTTTAATACATATAACTACAAAAGACTGAATGTGACTACGCGAGAAATACTCCTCAATTGATTTACCCTCATGAGACTGATGTTTTTACTAATTTTTGGTGAAAGTGCTTAGACCAAACAGCGCAGTCACCAAATCTATGTAATGTAAAAATTAGGCATTTTTTCTGACGATCTCGATGGAAATACCAGGTCCAAGCTATGAAATTAGTGTATTGCCATCGGCTCTTAATACGTGTGCAAAATTATAAGTCGTCTGGAAGTAGGTAAAAATCAAATTGAAAAATAGTATTGCGTCTAACAATATAAGGATATTAATTGATCTACAAGGTCTTCTATTCCAGCTCTGAATGTATCGAAAAAAAACTAATTGAATGTAGAACTCAGTTCAATGAGAAGACAGTGAAGATAGAACGCAAAATTTGATGAATAATTCCTAATTGGATAATTGAAAATCGAAAAAAATATTAAGGAGTCAAAATGGGAGATAAATGATGGGCAACATCAAAGAAGTTTAGTATTTTAGATGAATTGGGAAATAGACAAACTCAAAAAGTTCTCATACACTCTCCAAAGATAAAGGAGATTAGATAGGTAAGAAGGGAGTTTGTTTTTTTTCCACAGAACTTTGTATAGAATCTTATATTTGACAAAAAATTCATAAGTGAGCATGTTTCCAAAATGTGAAAAAAGCGCAGCGGTTAGCTTGTCTGGGGATATATTCACATGCCCTACTGCAGCATTAGAAGTAATGCTGAACCTTCCGCCACTCGTGCGTCCTGAAGGAAGCGGCAATGAGTGCCTTCAGACTGCACCAGCTATCAAATTTGAAAGCTGGAAATCTGATTGAAGATCTGGAGATTCTGGAAAATATTCCCCTAGAATCCAGGTACAAATCATCAGGTATTATGTCAGCTAGGCACAAATTCGAAGTGAATTATGGATTGGTTATAAACAACTACCACATAGAGGGTGTTATGTAATAAGTGTCCGATATTTCACGAAACGATTCCTCAGTTATTCATAAGGTGAAAAGTTCATATAAGCATGGGTCCGCAAGGTGTAGAAAATTCATTTTTATTCTGGTTTTTCTAAAATAATGTCGATATCTGGACGAACATTGGTATTTGGAGATTTTTTAATATGAGAAATTCAAATCTTAGTTTGGCTCTTAATTGTAGGGAGCGCTGCCTACAGGTCTTTGTCCCAACTTTGTCGTGCATGTAGGGTAAAAGCTGGATAGTTGCCTCGGACGGATACATGCCTCAGTTTCAAATGCTCTATGTTAGACTAATTGACAGTGTTTCTTTTTTATCATAATTAAAAGCGTCCCCCGCGCAGGCCTCAGTGCCGCATAAGCCGTTGAAGTAGGCGCACGTGTTTTGTTCGTGTGAGAAAACATCTTCCGCGGCGATACTTTGACGAGCGCCAGAATTATATTGGTAAGTAATCTCTGTTAAATATTTTCATAACTGATTGCGATTTCAGTCAAAAATATATTTCTTTGAGTGCATTAGAGTTTAAATTGCACTGTTTATTAGGTTTTATTGTTAAATATGTTTTATTTATTTCGTAAATAAAAAGGGCAAGTATCCGTATCAAATCGGATAGTTGCCTACTGTCTTTTGCTGATTGTTGCCCTGCGGCAACTATCCGTAACTATACATTTTTAACAATCAAAGACATATTTTTTTTTCTTAGTTATTTTTTTCATTTGCTTTTACTATTTTTTCTTGGTGATTTTTTATTTGGTTTTACTATAGTTTATCTTAAATAAAATAAATACTCAACAGCAAAATGCCTCGCAAGTATAAACGAAAGCCAGGCGTGGTGCCGCGTCACATCAACTGGACAGAAGATAGTTTAACACTTGCGTTCGAAGAACTAAATAAAAAACAAAAAAGTATCAACGAAATATCCCGGATTTATGGCATATCCTCTCGAACCTTAAGAAGACGGTATGAAAAAAGAAACCAGCTGCTGGTAACCCGAGGTATGTCAAGGATTTAAAATTGTATATTTAGCTTATAAATATAATAATCTATTTCGAACACTTGGCCAGTCAAGACATTGAAGTGTACGCTCAATAAAAACTGAGAATAAATTGTGTATACATTGTGAAATAAAATCTAAAAATCATTGTTTAGTGCAAGTGATGAAATAGTGTGAATTGATCCGTCAAAAATTGAACTTTGATAATGCACAAGTGGTAAACCAAGAACTTTATCCAGTAAGCTATATAGAATCGACAACAATCATAAAATTATAGTACAGGTGCATACCACTCATAAAATATTTCCTAAAATGGTAGAAAATAAAGAAATAACAATCAAACAATTATATGAAGAAATAATCAGAAGCAAAACTGAACTCAAAAATATAATTGAAGCCACCGAAGCCAGAGTATTATTGGAAATTGGGTCACTAAAGAACAAACTGAAGAACTTGGAAAAGGAAAATAGTGACCTGAATAGGAAAGTTGAATATCTGGACAGAAATAACAGGAAAAATAATTTCCTTATTTTTGGTCTGAATAGAAATCCACAAGAAATTACACTGCATTTCCTGTGTGATACAATAAATGAACTTTTAAATGTAAGTCTCGCAGAATCTGATATAAATAACTTTTACTGTTTGGGGCGTTCAGTAAATAGTCCGTTGAAAGTTGAACTGGTATCTCAATTGAAAAAACAAATGATCTTGAAAAATTGTTCGAAACTGAGAGGGACCAACATTTTCATCGTCAACGACCTGACTGAAATACAAAGGAGAGAAAACAAATCACTGCGTGCATATTTGTCAGTATACAAAAATTCCTCAGAGAAGTGCTATATAAAGGAAACAGACTATTTATTGAAGATATTGGTTACACAGTAGAAGATTTAGAGGCCATTGAAGAAAAGAACAATATAAAGGCAAACAGTGCTCCACAAACACCCAGCGTTCCGATAACTGAGGAGACTAACATAGAGGAACCCATTACTATAAAAACGAATCCAGTGCCCGAAACAAGTGATATAACTGAAAACAACCCCAAACTAAGGAACAGAAAAAATACACTCACCCAGGAAACTCCCAAGAAGAAAAATAGCGCAGGTACAGATCCTTCTATTATAAAAGAAAAATTGAGAAATCGTATAATTAAATGAAACCCAACTGATATCATCCAAAAGCAACCAACCACCAAACATAAAATTTCCAATCACATATTATGGTAACAAACCTCCCGTACTAATCACATCTGATAAATTCCATACAGAAGTCTGCTTAGCTATCATCTTGTGAATTTTTTATTTTTTTATTTTGTATACAATTCTTTCGTTGCTGATTACAATGTTTTTGTTCTGATTCATTTGACAATAAATAATAAAAGAAATACAGGGAAAGATATGAGATGGATCCATATATAAGAGAATATGAAAATGATTCGGTAGTAGCAAAACAAATTAGTAATATTATTGAATTCACTGAATACCTCCATGATGATTTTAAAATATTCCAACTGAACATTCGTAGTATCATGAAGAATATGGATGAATTGTCCATATTATTGAGTAAAATTCCTGAGAAACTGGATCTTATTATATTAACGGAAACATATATAGTGAATGATATTGAACTCATCCATATGGAGGGTTACCAAACTTTATATAATGAGGGCTCTTTAAATAAAAATGACGGAGTTGTGGTATTCATCAAAGATACACTCAATTATTCCTATAATATTCAAAATATTGGAGAAATCAAAGCTTTGCAAATACATATAAAAAATGAGGTATGTGATATCATAATTACTTCCGTGTACAGATCTCCAAGCACTTGTCCCATACAATTCAATACAGAAATCATCAGATATTTAGAAACAATGAAAAGGAGTGACATACAAATAATCACAGGTGACATAAATATAGATTTATTATCGGAATACGACTATGCAGAAGAATATAAAAATATAATGAATGCACATGGATTTACATCTTATATAAACGATGTTACCCGACCTAGTAGTGGATCTTGTATAGACCATTATTTCATAAAATCTAAAAAAAGTGTTAATTTCAAATCCTATATTATACAATATGGAATAACAGATCATTTTCCCATTGCTTTGACATTCAATCTGGTGAAACAAAAGTCCAATCAAATCGAAAAAAAAAACAGAAAATTTATAAATTATAATAAACTCAGGCAGGAATTGGGGAATGAACTATGGGTCGATATATACAATCAAGATGATATAGAGTCAATGGCCGGTGCATTTATTAAAATATTACAATTCTACATTGAAAAAAATACTGCCACTGTGACTGTAAATAAAAAAAATCGCCCGAGAACCAAATGGATAACACCTGAAATAATAGCAATTGTTGATGGAAAAAATGATTTATATAAAAAAGTGAGAACAGATCCAGATAATATAGAGCTTTGGGAAGAATACAAACATCTTAAAAATCACCTGAATAAGATGATACTAGAGCTAAGAAAATATATGCCAATCAAATAATAGAAAAAAATAAAAACAGTACAAAAGGCCTCTGGAAAACTGTCAATGAAATCTGCAACAAATCCGGAAACCTTACAAAAATAAAAGGAATAAAACTTAACAATGACGTAATCATACATGATCAATTAGAAATTTGCAACAGATTCAATGAATATTATAGCAAATTAGGCGAAAATCTTGCAATGAAAATAACGGAACCTTCAGATTTTGATTATTCTGAAAACATAGTAGACAGCACTATGTACGTATTCCCAACTGATGAAAATGAAGTCAAAGAGATAATACTGCAACTAAAACCAAAAAAATCTCCGGGTGATGACGATATTCGATCTGAAACTCTTAAAGAAATAGTAAATGAAATCAAAGGCCCACTGACCCATTTAATAAATCGGTGTTTGGATACAGGGTACTTTCCAAAAATCCTGAAAACAGGACTAATCAAACCACTGTATAAAAATGGAGATAAATATGAAATGGTGAATTACAGGCCACTATCACTTATCTCTAACATATCTAAAATCGTAGAAAAGATATTGAAAAAAAGAATATTGTCCTTTCTGAATAAACATCAAGTTCTCTCGGATAAACAATTTGGATTCAGAGAAGGAAAATCGACGGAAGATGCAATACTCGCTTTATCATCCTATATTTAGAAAAAAAAGGCTACCTTGTAGTTTTATAATTTTTTTATGCCTATAATAAAAAAAAATATCCTCATATGGACTAAGAGGAAATATTTATAGGATTCTTTAAAGTTATCTGACTGATAGAAAACAGAGGGTAAGCATCAATGGTGAAACCAGCCAATACGAGAATGTTTCCTATGGAGTCCCACAAGGTACTGTACTGGGACCATTATTATTTACTATCTATATTAACGGCCTACTCGACATGAAAACACAAGGAAATATTCTGAGCTTTGCAGACGATACAGCCATACTGAAGGAACTGAAGGATCTTGTAGAAACTGATTTTCTGAAAATAGAAAAATGGTTTAGAGGTAATAAATTAACACTGAATTTTACAAAACTAAATACTTGCCTTTCTGTTCCTACACAAATGGACTACCAAATATGGGACCTATAAAAATAGGAGAAAGTTATGAAATACCAGAAGGAAAGTCGATGAAATATCTCGGCATCATAATAGACCGGCATTTGAGATGGAACCTGCAAATTGACAATATAGTAAAAAAATTGAGGGGAATGCTATACAAATTCAAATATATGAGAGATTTTCTGGATACCCCAAATTTGAGAATATTATATTTTGCATTAGTTGAATCGCAATTACAATACGGTATAGTGGGATGGGGTGGAGTAAGTGATAATTATTTGGAAAAATTGAATGTCTTACAAAAATATATAATAAAAATTATTTATCATAAGGTTCACACTTACCCAAGTGATAACTTGTTCGAAGAATCTAGTTTTCTCGATATCAGACAACTCTTCTGTTGGAATATTTTGAAAAATGTCAAAAAAGGAAATATCATCTTAGAACATCCAAACTACAGTCATAACACAAGAAATAAAAATAAAAGCGTAATACCGTGCTGTAACAAAACCATAGGTCAGCGGAATGCAACATACCTAGGACCTAGGTTATATAATATGGTACCGGATTACCTGAAGAATAACTATAACATGTCCAAATTCAAAAAAAAGGTAAAAATGTGGATTGTGGAAAATGAGAGATCACTTTTTCATGAACTTGTTAATCAAAAAATGTATTAATGATTGAAACATAATTTATACCATTGGTAACAATATATGTATGTATATATATGTGTGTATATGTATGTATATATACATGTATATATATATGTGTGTATATATGTATGTATATATATTTGTCTCGTCATGATGCATAAGTCTCAGTTACTCATCAATTTTGCTAGTTTGGTCTTTATTATTTTTTTTCCACAAAAACTCAGTGAATGTAGGTATATTAACACAATTTTAACATGGTGAATGTATTTTAATAAATATATCCATTTTTAACTGACATATTGTTGGATTATTTTATATGATTTTAGCTTAGTTTTTTAACTGAAATTCTACATTTATTGTTGGATTATTTTATATAATTTTACCTTCGTTTTGAGATTTTATTACATTTATTATATATATTTTTAGATATTTTTTAATTCAATAATCATTGATAGTGTCATTCCTATTTTTAACTGTAATCTATATTGTTCGTTCATTTACATATATTTATTTTGTTAATTTATATATTATGTTATTCCTCAACTAACAAAAACCTTCATAATTTCTTTCTGTAATAATATTTCAATGTGTAGTAGCATATATAGTCACGCACAAGTAGTATAACAACTCATAGTTGTTATACACTTCTGTGACTCAACCATGTTTATTGCATTTCACCTGAGTGTAAACATTTTTTTTATTTATGTCAATAAACATTATTATTATTATTATTATTATTATTTACATACTTGCCTACTTATCTAATTGTATTTTAACACTTCTAGGAAAATACCCCGCCCTTGGCTTTGAAAATGAAAAAAGACTAGTTTCCCATATATTGAAGCTCGGAGACGCAGGATTCCCTCCTGAAAGAAGTTTAATTCGCCAATTAGCCTATCAGTTTGCCGAAAAATTAGGATTGAAGCACAATTTTAATAATGAAACTAAAATGGCTGGACCGCAATGGTTGGAAAGCTTCCTTGAAAGAAATCCCGAAAAAGTTGTGAGGCAAGCTGAGGGCTTATCAATTCAAAGAGCGAAGGGTCCAAGCAGGGCCGAAGTAGCCAAATTTTTTGATCTGCTCATAACCGTCTTAACTGATAATGATTTGCTAGATAAGCCGGAGCGAATTTTCAATATGGATGAAAGCGGTGTCCAACTCAACAATAAACCTGGCAAGGTATTGGCCAAGAAAGGTACTAGAACAGTGAAATCACTTACTTCCGGTGAAAAAGGCGAAACAATTACCGTTGTTGCTTGTTGCAACGCTATTGGCAATTTTTTCCCACCTGTTCTGATTATCAAGGGGGTAAATAAAAAGCCAGAATTTGAAGAAGGACTTCCTCCTGGTTCAAAAGTTTATATGCAAAAGAAATCAGCATATATTTCTTCAGAACTTTTTTACAAGTGGCTGACCGAACATTTTTTACCCCGCAAGCCTCCAGGAAAGGTATTACTATGTATCACATTTTCCAGAAGCAATATCGATTCCTCTATCATTTTTACGTAAAAAAAGGATGCCTTTCAAAAGTCGCTACAAGCAGCCGTTTTCGAAATATTCCGATTTGAATTAATCGATGCATCCAATCTCCTTCTCATTGATTCGCGAACTCTTTGAAAATAAAAGTATCAAGTAGGCTAGTAAGTTTATTCCAATGTTCTTTTTTTGTGCTGTCATGTCAGAATTGATATTTTGACTCATAGTTAAATAGTTTTATTCATTATTATTGTGATTATTTGTTAAAAAGTTCACCAATGCAGAGCATGCTGACACCAATTCAGAGTATGCTGACATACATTTTACATACGGACTTGCTAACGGAAATGCATATGAGGCTAGACGTTTCTATCAGGAGCGTTATCCAAACCGCACAACTCCTACTTCAGAAATGTTTTCAAGAATTCACGCTCGGTTGAGGAAAACAAGAAGTTTTGAGAAAGCTAGTCATGTTTCGGGTGCACAACGGACGGTAAGAACCCCAGAAACCGAGGATGCAGTTTTTAATCTGCTAGGAGAAAATAGCGCTGACGTTAAACATTTCTCATGTTCTGGTATGGAAAATTTTAATAACTTTTTACTTTTTCAAATGGTTCAGGCTCTACTCCCTCGTGACTTTCCGTGACGTATCAATTCCTGTCGTTGGTTTCCCCAATGCCTTTTCCAAAAAACATGTCAAGAAACGTTGTTCCTCCATGAAAAACCACATTCATTCAATGCCTTTTCCAAATTCCATCATTTGAAAATCAAATCCTGTTTACCGACGAAGCAAATTTCTCATGCAACGCTATACGCAATTTCCACAACAATCATTCGTGGTCAGAGGAAAACCCCCATGCGATTCACGAATCAAATTTCCAAGAACAGTTCTCTCTTAACGTGTGGGCAGGAATCTTTGGAGATTATTCAATAGGTCCATTCTTTATTCCGGAAAAATTAAACGTCATTTTCTTGAAAAAGTTCTACCTATTCTACTGGAAGATGTGCCGCTTGTATTACTAAATGGAATGTGGTTCATGCATGACGGTGCCCCGGGACATTTCAGCATCCAAGCGCAAGAATTTTTAGATCAAACTTTCGGCAACCGTTGGATAGGTCGGAGAGGGCCTCAATCATGGTCCCCTAGGTCACCAGACCTTAACAGTTTGAATTTTTTTTCCTGTGGGGACATATAAAATCCTTAATTTACCAGACACCTATCCAAAATGAAGAAGAATTAAGTAATCGAATAATTAACTTTTATAGAACGATTCAAAATTTCCCAAAGAGTGTGCGAATCAATGATGATAAGAAGATTGGATGCGTACATACAGGCAGAAGGTGGACAGTTCGAACGTTTACTGTGATTTTCATTTAGATTTATATCTGTTCCGTTGTTAATTGTTGTTAAAAAATTTGCGTTTGAAATGTTTCTATGTTGAATTAAAAAAAAGTTTTCAAATTTGTTTCACTTTTTGATAAACAAATACATCGATTAATTTGAATCAAAATATTTCGAAAACGGTCGCTTATAGCGACTTTTGAAAAGTACACCTTTTTCACGTAAAAACGATAGGGGAATCATTTTCTTCTTCTAGAAAATGTGATACATACATGCACGACAAAAACCTGTGGGCCAAACTAATATCAAATTTGAATTTATCATAATAAAAAATTCCCAAATACCAATTTTCGTCCAAATATCGACATTATTTTAAAAATTATTCACGAAAATCCAAAATAAAAATAAATTTTCAACACCCTATATATAAAAAATGAAGGCCTTGCGGACCCTTGCTCATATGAACTTTTCACCCTTAAAATAACTGGGGAATCGTTCTGTAAAATATCGGACACTTATTACATAACACCCTGTATACACAATGCCTCAGCTAGAAGGGAAAACATCAGTTCGGTGTACTGATTCAATATGAACGGAAGGACTGAAGTAGTAACGGGACCAAGTTTCAGGCTTTATACATCCCTAGGAAAAGTCCCAACAAGTTTCCAAGCCGAAATCCATGCTTTAGAAATCTTTGCCCAAGAATATCCTGCAAGAGACTCCAGAGGGGCCAAAATGTGTATCCCGTCAGAAAGCCAAGAAACACAGAAAGCTTATGAGTCGAAACTGAATTGGGACTGCAAACTTACCGTGGAGCAACTTGCTACGAATAATTGGGTCAACTTGATGTGGGTACCAGGTCACAAGAGAATCGAAGGCAATGAGGAAATAGAGAGACAGACAGTTAATTCCCTTCCTCATAACTCTTCCGTGGTCTCCCCAGAGCCCATTTTGAGATAGAGTTCCAAGGCTGGGAAGCCGACCGAATCAAAACCCACTGAAATGAGGTCCCAGACTAGAAACGGGTGAATGGGATATCTCACCGGACATTGTCCTCCGAGGATTTTTTGTCAATAGCACCTTTGTCAAATTATTTATTTATTTTTCATGAAGTAAGTAACCTGAAGAATATATCGGAATAAACGTTTGCTGTCACTACAAAATTTCAAATAATTTAGTCCATTCCAAGCAATGCCTGATAGCGAGTAGACGTACGTTTGTGAGCTCCTAGTTTAAGTAAAATTACAGGCTTAAATGTGTGCATAACATCTGTGAAAATATTACCCAAACAAAAGACTAAACATAGTTTAAGTGAAACTGATTTATCGGGATTCAAAGAAACCAAAATCCAGTGATAAAAGGCATCTGATCACAATATGGTGCTAACAAGAGATCAATCCGAGGAAATAAAATCCCTGGTGAACGTAGTGATGAAACAATTGTGGATGGATGATAGCTTCATAAAAACCATTGCAAATAATGTGTCTGAAGAGATAACGAGAAGTGTGAATAAAAAATTTGATCTTCTTGATAAGAAAATATCTGAGTTGGAGCTGAAATTAGTGGAGCAACAGAAAAAACAGGACATCGAACTACAGAAGGCAAAGTCAGATATATTTAAATTACAGAGTGAGCGAGAGAAATACTTAAACAAATTAGACAACATCGACCAGGATTCAAGAAGATGCAATCTAAGAATTTTCAATATGAGTGAAGATGCAAATGAAAATACCATTGATACCGTAAAAAATCTATTAAATAACAAAATGAATCAACGTATTCAAACTTCCGACATAGAGGCAACTTATAGGATTGCTAAATTCAGTACTGGAAAAGCTAGAGGAATACTTCTCAAGATGGCAAATTATCAGCTGAAACAAAATATTTACAAGAACAAAAAGCTACTCAAAGGTAGTGGCATAGTTATCAAAGAAGACTTGACCAGTTCTTGATTGACCCTTATGAATGAAGCTATCAAAGTGACAAATCTATTTAGTGTATGGTCTGAAAATGGAAAAATTATTGTTAAGAAAAATAACAAGATCAAGATCATATACTCTTCTGAAGATTTGAATGCACTGACATCTCCATAATTTTTTTTTTTATATTTCATGTACAAATACCATGCACGAAGCACTAAAATGTAATATCTAGGAATCATCTTATGCACTAGGAACTTCATTTTTAGATTCAAAAACTTCAGAGTGAAACAACTCCGTATATTTTTCTATTTTCTTATCAGTATTGTCATTAACATAACATCTTTATTATTTTTCTTAATTCTTATTAATATCATTTACCTATCTGTATATTATTATTTACTATCTTTTGTAAACATATTTCATAATGTTAGAGTATCTTGATTTATTGGATGAGCAAAGTGAGACAAATACGAGGGTGATCAGTAATATTCAGGAAGCATTCAATAAAGATATCAGAAATCATACATTAGGTATTATCCACATGAACATCAGAAGTGTCAGAAAAAACTTCGATGAATTTTTAGTATACCTGGAAACTTCGAAGGATAATATAGAGGTAATCGTACTTTCTGAAACTTGGAACATAGAAAGGGTGAGTGACTATTCAATTCCAAATTACACTGTATATCATAATGACTCGAAAATTAACCAGAATGATGGAGTTTTAGTATATATTAGAAATTGTCTAAATTCTACTGTTGAAATCATTCCATTGACAGAAACTAAACACTTAAGATTCTCGATTGAAATTGAAGAATCCTATCGTCCTCCCTCAATAAATGCTGAAAATTACACTATGGACATCAATACATATTTCACCAATCTACAAAAATGTAATATTGAAATTTTTCTAGGGGACATAAATATTAATTTATTTGCAAGAAATTCCATTGAAGTAATTAACTACCTGAACATGTTTAATGAAAATGGATTTTTTCCTTATATAAACGCAGCCACGAGAGTTACTGAGGAAACTCAAAGCAATTTGGATCATATATTTGTTCGTAAAAATAAAAACTCCATCACCAAATCCATAAACTTAATACCCCTAGTGATAGAGACACATTTAACCGACCATTATGCTACCTTACTACTAGCCTCACATATCACAAATGAAAAACCAAACATGAAGAAAACTAATTATTTCAAAAAAATTGATTATAAGAAATTTGAATCATTGCTCAAACAGGAAACCTGAAAAGGGGTAGTAGATGTAGATAGAGTACAAGATAGCTACAGTAACTTCTTGATGACATTTAAAAAACACTTTACTACATGTACTAAACAGATGAAGGTCAAATATAGTCAAAAAAAAATAAAACCATGGATTTCAGTAGGTCTAATGCAATCAATAAAACACAGGGATTATTTGAAAAATAAACTAAAGAAAGATTTCTCAGAACAACTGAAAACAGAATTCAAAAACTATAGAAATATGTTAAATAATCTAATAAGAAAAACAAAAAATAATTTCTATAAAAACCAACTAATGGAAGCAGGAAATAACTATAAAAAAGTTTGGGAAGTGATTAATTGTGCATCCAATTCAACCTCGTCGAAAAAGGTATTGGGAAAGATCAATATACTAGGAACAAATGGGAAGGAGATCACAGATAACACAGAAAAATCAAATATCTTCAACACATTTTTCACAAATATAGGGCATAACTTAGCAGAAAAGATAAGACAAAAAAATAGAAAAGATCCACATAGAAATTTTATGACTTCGGATAAAACACTGAATAAATCCATATTTCTAGAGCCAGTGTCAGAAAATGAACTAATTGAAACTATTTCAACATTGAAAAATAAGTGTGCCGCTGGAGAAGACGAAATATCCACGACATTAATAAAATCAGTACATACTAGTATTATTGTCCCTTTGAAACATTTAATAAATTTGTCTTTCGAAACAGGTATAATACCTTCCCAGTGGAAAAATGCAATTATCACACCCATTCATAAATCTGGAGATCACAAAACCCCTAGCAATTATAGACCCATCTCAGTAATAAACAACTTTGCAAAAATATTCGAAAAGTGCTTGAAACATCGTTTGATGAAATTTTTTACCAAACATAAGTGTATCACAGAGAAACAGTATGGATTTCAGAAAAACATGAGTACAGAAGATGCAATTATGGATCTAACTAAAAATATTGTCGGAGGTTGGTGCTTGAAACATGTTTGATGGTCTTTTTTTAGTTGGAATACGTGGCACAGCACTGAATCTATTAAAAAATTACTTACAAAACAGGACACAGCGAGTAAAAATTAAAGAGTGTCTCAGTGATCCACTAAAAATCACAGTCGGTGTTCCGCAGGGTTCAGTGCTGGGACCAATATTGTTTCTCGTGTATATTAATGACATTGCCGATCTAAATAACTTTCATGGCCATATAGTATCATATGCAGATGATACTGCTATTGTTTTTATAAATGATACATGGGAAAAGGTATATGAATGTACTAAATCAAGCCTCTCTCACATCCACAGTTGGTTGAACCACAGCCTATTAACAGTTAATTTTCAGAAGAGTAATTTTATTACTTTCTCTTTAACTAGTGAAGACCAACCTACAGAAAGATACATTTCAGTACATAGTTATTCTTGTGACGAAATATGCCTCAGAGGGTGTCCACAGATTGAAAAAATTAATAAACTAAAATATCTTGGCGTGATGGTGGACCAACACCTAAGGTGGGATGAACATGCATTATATATAACAAAGAAATTACGACAACTAATATATAAGTTTTATTCGTTACGTGATATTCTCAGCAGGAAAAACCTTTCCATAATTTATAACTCATTAGCTGAGTCAATTTTAAGATATTGCATAGTAATATGGGGAGGTCTCTACCAAAACGCGCAAAAAAATTGCAAACTACTCAAAATTGTTTGCTAAGAATACTCTACAAAAAGGACAGATTATATGATACAAAAAGTCTGTATAAGGAACCAAAAAAATTAAAAATTTGAAATCTTCCTAATAAAAAGAACCGTTGTTAATCCGTTTAAACATTATGTTACCCGATTCATAGTAAACAAATCTATTGATTTGCCGATTTTCAAGAAAAGTCACTTACAAAGATTCGTTTTTTTCATTGGCCCTATACTTTATAATTCACTACCTCTATGTGTGGAAGAATTAAGAAGGGAAAAAGCTTTCAAAACTAAAATAAAGGAGCTCATAGAGTCAGATGAAATTAATGTTGATCTTTATCTAAAATTTTAGAAAAAAAAACACCTCATATTAAATTCTGAAAACTATCTGTTTTACTTTAGAAACAAATATTTTTAATCACTGTTATGATGTTGTTCCGAAATTAATGTTGAACTGTTGATACTAGAAATTTTAACTAAATATCTAATACTTACCTCGTATAAATTTCTGTACCTCCTCGCTTTACTTTAAAATCAATATTTACTGATCACTCGTCTGATTCATAAACTGTATAAACTCTATGCATATTTTCTGGCTGATCATTAAGAAGTGCAAAACACAAGCATTCTGTGCTTAGTTTGTATTCTCACTGATCGAAGGAATACAATGATAGTTAGGTACATATATTCGTAAATGAATGATATATATATATATATATATATATATATATATATACTTAATACTGACTAACTGTATTGTAACTTACCTGATATTTGTTTTGGAATAAATTGAATTTAAATTTGAGTTTATTGGGTCTCCTGAAACGTTCGTAGCATATTAACAATGAGTTTAGTGAATGAACGAAAAGAGTACGCTAAAGTAATGCCATGGCGATTTCAAGTCCGAGTCCAGTAGATTTATCAATCCGCTGTGAATACGATTGATGAACAGAAAGTAAAATAACGGGGTCTTTCAATGAAATAAACAATGGATTCTCGTGCCTCTCTCATGAGCGATAAATAATGCACAGAATCGATTGACAATTACCTTGATGTGGAATAAATAATAAGTACGTGTGTATTTGGTGGCTACTGGAATCCCACGAAAAACTCACGCTAGGTGTTTTACCCTTTACAGGGTAATTGGGAAAATAACAAATAACATATCCACAGACAGTCATTTAAATACTTGTTCCGTCCCAGTTTCATTTCACAAATGATTTTGTGTTTTCAATAATATAACGAAATCAATATGTTATATTATAAGTATCTTCTGAATAATTATTGATGAGGTGGAAGGAAAACTTTTGATAATGCAATTATAATTTCTACTTGGGATGGTTATTTGAAATGTAGGGTATGATTATCAGACTTGTACGAACCATGTCATTATATTAAGTTTTCGAAAATTTCAAAGATGAAATACAGACATATACTATCACCATCAAAGTGTGGATTCTTATATTAATAGTTTGATGGAAACGCTGGTAATAGACGTCTACAAAAGACATCTTGTGACGTGTTTGACTGTCAAGAAAATGGGTTCTCTAATTTAAAAAGGCAATTTCACAATTTATTGCAATATCTCAAGATTCTCTAATGCTATCCCTTTCATACAACACACATATACACAATATTCATATATATATATATATATATATTTATATATATATATTTATATATATATATATATTCATATAAACAGCTAAATATTAATATCAAATAAATGAAAAAAAAATTAAAATATCAAATGACTATTTCACAAATCCAATGCTTCTTTCCATTTTGAATTTTTTTTGAAATTCGTTCTTTCATATATCCGTAAAATAATTGAAAGTCCGGTATTCTAAGGAGTTTGACTTCGTTGTTCTGTTTTTTATATCGTTCTATGGACAAAATATTTCTCTTCACAACGTATGTTATGGCTCTGTTATATCATTTCTTAATTGCTACTTATTCCCTATGAATATATGTCTAGGCTGTGAATATATAATCGTCCGATATCGATTATCTGGAAAGTAAGTTTTTTTTTGTTGTATAAAATTTATGTTTATATTATCAACAAAACTCTATTACGCTTTCCCAACTGAGGATTGAATATTAAAGACCCGCTACAGCTAACGGATTATTAATAATGTTTAACTAACCTACATCTATTATTGATTCCACATATTTGAGGTAACATACGACATATCGAAAGAATAAAATTATAGTTTTGAGAAAACTAAAAAAAAAACACGCTTATGTAGCAATAAGGACTAAAAAGTTGAAAATAATAAGCATAAAGTCATTGACCAAAAAATTTTCTCTTATGTGCAATAATCCTGAGGTGCTTTATATCAGTTATCCCAATATCATTATAAAAAGTCAGTGGAGAGTAACCTACGCTTTTTTACGTAAGAGGAAATTTTTTGGTGAATGACTTTTTTCTTATTATTTTAAACTTTTTAGTCCTTATTGCTACATAAGCTTGTTTTTTTAATTTTTTAAATTATAATTTTGTTCTTAACTTCAAAGTCCATAGTGCACAGAAGCCTGAAAACGACTACTCGAGGAAAACTTTGATTTATCCATTCACATAGAAAGGAAGTTTTGTTGAAATTATGGTAACATTGATCTCATTTTCGATAATTTTCTGGAAAATTCCATACCTAACATTTTCGACCAACTAAAAACCTGTATTTTGTATCGTTACCATAGCAAATGAAAAAATTTACGAAAATTTTTCTCCTCCTTGGGGTGAGGAGCATGAAATTACACTGGATATTTTTTGACGTTTATAGGTAAAATGACATTTACATTTAACTCCAGATTATGTCGAATTTATTCTATAATTAATAAGTTAAAATCATTTATTAACCACCATATAATATGTACATGAAAGTTCAAAATTTACAAAACACATATTTTTACTACGTTAGTTCTTATATTTTTACACAAACAACCATTTTCAAATAAAGCATCTAAATGTTGTCGAAATTCCCAAGCTACGTCTTTTTCCTTCAATGGAGAATATAAAAGCGAACATTCACTAAAATGTATGAATTGTCTATGTTTCATAAAATATATGTGGTACTTTGGAACAATCTTAGTCTGCTGTAATCCACGGAGAGCTCCATATTTTTCACACACCAGAAGCAAGTGATGTTTGAGAATCCCAAACAAATTCGGTGAATGAATTTCTGGCCCGCATTCTTCTAATAAATACGTTAAAAATTTAAGGTTCCGATAATACATTTTATTTCACTAACTCCATTACAAAATTCGCATGAAATGTATAACACAAATCGCTTCATTCTTATAAACTCTACAACACATCGAATTTATTCAGATAATTTATACTCAGGTAACGTCAAAAGTTGAATTACTAGGTTGGACATGCATTCCATGGCCTTCTATACGTTTAACTACAATGAACTAATTGATTATATGTCCTATATTTTGACGACTCTATAGTAGATTAGATCAATTCAAAAGTGGAAAATCAAACCATTATTAACTATTATGTGAAAGTTTCATTTAACAAAAGTGAGTAACTAAGAAATTATGTCTCCTTTTTTTTAAAATTTTTTTTTAAACCTATTTCATTATTTTCTACCAACTTAGTAAAATGAATTTGAAAAAACTGAGAGATTGAGCTACTATCGATTCATTTTGTATAACTAAAGTAGAATCATTGTATTTTATTTAACCTAAATCTTTCGCGTGCAAATTTCATTGATGCTGAGTACCACTTTACCAACTTTAGTGAAATGAATTTTGAAAATTCAGAAATTCAGCTACTATCAACTTATATTTTATTACTTTGTGTAACTAAAGTAGAATAATTGTATTTTATTTAACCTAACAAAGTTATGCATGTGAATTTTATTAATACTAAATACTGCTTCGAGTTCCTTGTAACAAAATATATTCTCACCAACTTTAGTGGAATGAAGTTAGTCAAGAATAATGGTTTGAACTACCACCAGCTGCCTTATCATTATTTTGCATAACTAAAGTCGGTATTTTGTATTTTATTTAGCGTAATCTTGACACTGGAGTCTTGGTCCAGAATTATCTCTTAGATAACATGCCACAGTTCTTCAATTTCAAACAATACCAATTTAGAATATTTAGAATATAAATTTAGAACAGACTTCGAAATGAAACCATCGATATTGATATGAGAAATAGCTATAGCTGCTCAAATAATTGTATCACCCGTATAAGCAAATCCGATATATTATGCAACAAAGAACATTATTAATTATTATTACTGTTATTTTGACCACTACTATCAGTACAATTATTATTATTTGTAACATCAAATATACAATTATTATAAGTTATAACTGATGGTTGATTCCATCCGATTGCACCATTTTTGACACTGAACCATTGGCGCAGCTGCCATTCGTATCACACCGCATCGCTTCAACAATTTCTTTATGATGTCCTATATCCATCTGTCAATAGGGTTTTATGGTTTGACTGCCACTATGGCCTGTAATTTCAATCAATCCCCTCAATTCCCTTTTTTGCCAAACTGCAGTTGCTCTCGACGAATGATTCTTGATTTTCACTTTTTTTTGTGTCAACGCCAATCTTCTGTGCAGCCGATTTAAACTATGTTGAAATCGTGTTCTTTCCCAATGGACAATTATCATACAACCCCTTTGAATTTCTTCGATCCCAAAATGGATTAGAAGTTACAAACAAACGATTGGTCTCTATGGAATCCCCTCTTTTTTTCATCATTTTCCTGAAAAGACGAACAGGACATATGCTTGAATTATTTATATTTGTAATTAGCCTCTTGCTATCAGATAACTTTTTTGAGCCGCCTTGTGTTGTCTTCGGAAAAATGGGATTATACTCTATGCGACCAGTAAAGTTGCCCAAGTTATCGGTCTCTTCCACAAAGAATTCAATACTTGCTGCTGTACCTTCTCCACCCCTCCAAGCTAATTCGTGGGAATCGATGTGAAAAAACTTACGTTGAAGACCTCCTGGACAATCTTCATTCCACAGTTCTACAATCTTCATGTATTCTGAGTCACTTAACGCCGAAGCACTAAGCTTTCGTTTTGTTGAATCTTTTTGCAGTTCCTTACGTTTGGCATCACGTGCTGCTCTTGAGTTTTCAAACGTTATGTCAGAAATCGGATGAAATTTAACTTTATATTTTTCATAATACATTTCCTGTAGTTGATTTGCAGTTGAATTCCACATTACTTTCACAACGCTTTCTTTGTACTCTTCCGAATTTGCTAGCCAGTTGTTCAACAGGTAACTATTCGTGTATATTATAAGACTTCTCATCGCAAAATTCTAGAAACTGCTTCCAAATGCTTGTCTTTGTGATTTTTTGGTATTATCTGGGATCAGATATTGAACTTCTTTTCTAATTACGTCCTGGTTTTCTCTGCCAAAACGAGGCATTTTCATAAAAACACTATAAATAATTTTGACTTTTGACACCACGCACATGAAAAATTACATTTAAAAAAAATATAATTTTTTTGAATTAACATACAAAGTCTACTTTTTTTATTTCAAAACCTCCAAGAACCGTCATTATCCTAGTATTTTTTTAATAATATTTCGGTGTGAAATTTTCTTAAAAAATACCACTCTATTAGAACAGAAAAACAGAAAAAAAAATCTCAAACACGAATATTTTTTAGAAAATTTTCAAAACATTCGTGTTCTCGAAAAAAATTTCAGTAATAATTAAAGCTCTAGTGGTATTATCAGTGAAAATTTCATATGGAGTTTCAATTGGTCATTCCTAAAAAAATGTCCGACTCACAAAAACACTCTCACAACTAATAAAGTAACTTTTTCTCACCAAAGTTTTGAAAAAAGGAAAGAACTCAGAGATATTGACTGGTAACGTGAGTGAGTGCCCACTGGAAATATAAAAGAAATCTTTAAACAGTTAAGAAAAGAAGTTAACGAACAGATAACCATGGAAGAAGGCACATACGGTAAATAATAATGAATCCAATAATAAAACCAAAATAGTATGGAATATACTTAACCCGACCAAAGCTAAGCAAAATACAGGAAAAAACAGAGAAATTTGTTAACAACGGTGAAACATTGACTCAACCTGAAGACATGGCCGCCACTTTCGGAAACTATTTGCCAAACGTAATAAATAAGAAAATTGCACTACAGGGCGGGCTACGCGTGATTCATTTTTCTTTGTCTCTGTTAATCTAAACGAAATCACTGAAATTATCAAACAACTACTCAATAATAGGTTCTCTGGCCTTGATCAAATCCCCGTATCAGTAATGAAAGTATGTAGTTCCATCATCGCCCGCTTATTAATGCATCGATCACGCAAGGGAAGTTTCCATCCTCTCTCAAACTTGCCTCCGTGATACTGATACATAAGAAGAACAACCCAATAAATGTTGAAAACTATAGGCCCATCGCTCTTATGAGCTATCTCTCAAAAATCATAGAAAAGTAATAGCAAAAAGAATTACTCAATTTCTGGAAACCTTCAATATTTTCAGTGATAGCCAACACGGTTTTAGAACCGGTCTTCCAACAGAAACAGGGACCTCAGACCATGTGTTCAATATATCACACTGATAAAATGTACATCGGGGATATAGAAGTATCTATTATGTTTGATCTTACACATGCTTTCGACAGAGAGTTCCTTCATGTCAAAAAAACTATAGCAAATAGGAAACCGTGGCCCCACAAATGGATGGTTTATTCCATTTCTAGAGCGCAGAAAATTCATGGTCAAAATTGATGAAGTCGTCTCGGACGAATATGAGAGTGATATTTGTTCTCCTCAAGGAAGCGTTCTTGGGCCCTTGATTTTCTTGATTTTCATGAACGACTTACCACACCACATAAGCTTAGGAAAAGTCCTGATGTATTCTGACGACACCTGCATAATTGTCTCGGATGATTTTTGAGGGGCGTTAACTTGAATTATCCAAATTTAGCAAATTTCTGGGCACGCAGTTAGACTGCAATCTTTCTTCGAAAATGCTAATACATAGCATATGCAGTAAGCTGAATAGACGCTACTATGTGATATCGATATGTTAGACGTTCAATCTCTATTGAATGTATAATATGCTTTTGTATATTCAGCAATATCATACAGTATTGTTGTATGGGGCAAAGCGTCTGACATAAAGCGTGTATTCATTTCACACAAACGAATCAATCGGCGTATTTTAGGACTGTCCTACAAAACTTCTTGTAAAGATACTGTCAGAAATTATAGTAGTTTCATAGTATCATCCATATACCTAATGAAACTAATGACATTCCTTTATATCAACAAAAACAATTCTGATAAACATTGTAATACTCACGACCACAATTTAGAAATGTTTATCAATAACCTGGAATCGTTCGTGAAACAAAATATAATTGGAAATGATTATAAACTCTTGCACCACTTTATTCACAATTCCTACAACTCATATTGGAAGAGAAACAAATACACCCACAACGTATATCAAATATTTTTTTTTTTTTTTTAAACTGTAATCAATTTGTCATCAAGAAACTTAGACATACACGAAAAACTTTTGTTAGAGAAGGGACTGAACTTCGAAGTTGCACCCAAAATGGTTCCAACGCTAGAAATGATCTCTCCCATCGAAGCAACAGCTCAACGTTCACCACCTGAAATAGTAGGTGATTACAGATCTGACTGCAAAAACGCACTAACATACCCTTATCATCCTAGAAGTAATTCTAACAACAGTTCCATTGATCTTTTTCACAAAAACTCGCTAGATACCTACTCAACATTCTGAAACCACTAGCTGGAAATGGGAATAGTTTCATACATCACTTTCTAGAGAAGTGGAATGAATTAGAAATTCAAGATGGAGATCTCTTAGTAAGTCTCGAAAGTTTCTTTACTGATGTCCCTGTTGAGAGAACTCTGGAAATCGTGAAAAAAAGATTAGAAAATGACACATCATTGAAGATTAGAACAAAACTGGATGTCAGTGCCATCATAGAATTACTCAAACTATGTTCAGAAAAAACATATTACCAATTCAATAACAAATTTTATCAACAATAGTTTGGTATGGGAATGGGTTTTCCTTTGTCACCCATTTTAAGTAATATATTCATGGAATACTTCGAAGAATCCTTCGTTGAAACTTCACACAATGATCCAGGAATATGGTGGAGAAACGTAGATGATGTTTTCGCTATCTGGAATTAAAGTGAAGAAGAATTGGAAATTTTCTTGGATCATATAAACGAACAAGAACCAACGATCAAATTCACGTTAGAATCAGAACGAAATAACCAACTTCCGTTTTTAGATGTCATGATCCAAAAATCATCATCCCGAATGGAAACATCTGTACACAGAGAGGAGTCACAATCGATATCAACACTTCAACTCAGACCATCATGCCAGTGTGAGCAAAGGCATAGCTAAATGTTTCTGTAATCGAGCACAAACAGTTTGCAATTCCAACCAGAATCTACAGGAAGAAATAAGCCGCATAAAATCTGTTCTCAGAAAAAATACATTTCGGATCAGTTTTGGAGAGCAAAGGCATAGCTTAATGTTTTTGTACTAATCACTGACTTGAAAATAATAATCCACCAAACAACCAATCAAACAAATCAACAGGGAGTACTCCCACCACCTACACATTTTCATTAACAACATAATACCTTATGTCCCCGGATTATCTGAGAAGATCGAACGGATTGGACATAGGTATGATGTGAGAACTTCATTTAGAACAACAAACACACTGAGATCTATTCTAACACAAACAAAACCAAAATACGCCGAAGAAAGTACCAAAAACTATGTTCACAATATACCTTGTTCGGGTGGTGATAGTTATATAGGTGAAACGTCAAGACCAATAGAAGTGCGCCAGAGTGAATATGAGAGTTGATTCAGAAATCGACAAATAACCGGATCAAAATTGCAGAACATATTCTCACATCCAATGATTGAGAGAAACGGCATTTATTTTTCTTTCCAATAACAACTGCCTTCCAAAAATTCTGTTGAAATGGACCATACATGGTTACCTCCACTCAGAGAAGAAGTGAGAAATGGCAGAATGCTAATAAACTGATCTGAACAATACCCCATATATTAAATGAGCAATACGTCACTTAATTTTTTTTGGACAGATCTCAATTGACACCTGTCATTTGAAGAAGCTACAAAGACTCTGCAAGAGAAAAAACCAAATCATTCAAATTGTTTAAGGATATATAGAAGATTTTGAGAACGGGGGCAGAAACGTCAATCAGAAACTATATAGAGAAGTATCTTTTGAATTTTTACTATTTTTTCATAGGAAAATCCAGAATACGGTAAGTTACTGACCAATTGAATCATTTTTCTTCGGGAAATATAATTTGGTTAACGCAGTAACTTATCGGGGTGAACTAATTAGTCGCCCTCTCTACACTACCCAAAAAACCATGTCAAGAAATACCCCTGTCGATTTGACACTAATGAGATCAGAATGATCGGAATAAAACGGTTTGTGTGGTTTTGCAATTGGCATAGTAATATATAATTCTGAAATGGAATTGGTTCAATCTTGATTATTGATGTTTTGTCCAGAAACGATGGAAAGTAACCACAGTGTGCGTTATCGATATTGTTTTGTGATTCATTTAATTATATATTCCAAACCAAAGCACTATATATCAAACTGAATAACGTGAATTCTAGGAATCATAGGTCATAAACATAAAACACGTACTCTCAAATTAGTACGTAATCAATTTATCATCAATCAGAAACAAATAAATATTTGAAGTAACTCAGCTTTATTGCGGCCGTAGATAACTTTTCTGAACATCCGGTTAGCGCTATGCGGTATTTCCAAAGCTTTTGCCATAATGCGGTGGATGATAGATTGGTATTTGTACCTCATGAAATGTCAGCCGTAGATTGATCCAGTGTACAATCCATTCGCAAGCCGTGAATTCATAATATTTCAAACGTTCAAACTTTTCAAATGGAATTGAAACAATGACGGAAATATATGCTACATTAAAAATATAATTAATCACTTCATTCCATGGAAATTACATTATTAACCATCGATTCAGTATTTAGGTCGATGAGAATAAACTATTAGCTAGAATAAACCAATGGAATCCTACGTGTCTTATAGTTTATATCATGCAACTTGCTGACTGATAATATACAGTTGTAAATGGCATCATACAACAGACCGGCCAATTCTATATTTCAAATTCCACATTACAAAAAATTATGTATTGTACGGTTGAAAATGGAAGGGTTGATACAATTGAGGCGAGTCCAAGAGCCCCTGGAAACAGACAGATCCGTAAAATATAAAACTATTTTATGATCATGTTTATAGACTCAGACTGAACACATGCATTACAGGAAAGTCAGTTCAAGAGCTTTTATTTTGGATTGAAGATTGATGTGTCCATGTGAACAAGCCATATTCTTGATTTCGTTTGTCTCTATGGAGATATTAAGGATATCTTTTGTGTTACAACCTTTCACAATACAATTTTTTTGAAAAATATAATATGAAGTAGAAGCTTATTAATAAAACTGAATTGAATATATTTGAAAACTCTAGAATAATCAATTCATGTATATATATATATATATATATATATATATATATATATATATATATTTATATATATATATATGCATATATATATATATATATGCATATATATATATAAACAATACTATATTTCCTGCGTCTTTTCATCCTTCCGACGTTTCAGCGTCTCCCATAAATCAAAGAGTATATTATTTTCCGATGATATACTTTCAATGTCCTTATAGAGACAAAAACGTAGATACTTTGAAATTTCAATATACTCTTAAAATAAAAATATTTTTTTTCCAAAATTGACCATACATCTTTCAGATATTTCTGCATCCGCACATATTACCGACTTTTCTGCATCCGCAAATATTCGCATTCACCATATGTGCAACTCTGCGTCCGATTTTGGGTAATATGTTCATCGCATCAACTTTTGTGCATCAAGCAGTGGTGCCAGATATATCAGCGCCTCGAATTTGATTTATATCCATTAATTCTGCCAGAGGAATTGGTGATAATCGTGAATCAGTATAAGTATACAGTATGTTCCACTATAGGGTCGCCTCAAAAGTTATCTAAATTGGGATGAAAGTTAAAATAGCAAAGAATATTTTTTGTCTATCTGTGACTGTGAACTATTTATTTATGGTACAAAAAACTTTTCGCGGCATTTATTTCAAAAAATTGTGCAAAGAGCATTGAAAACTATCTTTGACTTCCACGTGATCAAATACTTTATCGTAATAAAATGTATTCAAATCATGTCTGTATAGGAATAAAAATTTGATGAGTATGTGTTTCTTTTTTGGGGGTCGGAGATCTTTATTTGACTGTCAAAATTTATAAATTCGATATGGCGGCTCCCAGATGACGACGTGATTAGTGATTATGGCTCGATTCTATTCAAAATTGAAATGAGAATTAAAATAAAAAAATTCAAGACAAACTATACAAATGCACTGAAAATAAATAAATAGAAAAAAATTAAGAGAATGTTTTACAAATACGCTAAAAAATATTAATTTGATTTCTTGGCCTAGGTATTCTTGCAGACAAAATTTTGAATCTGTTACCCAATAACCAAGATTTATAAAAAACATAATTTTTTTTAGAGAATTTGTTGAAAAACTTGTATTTAATAATATTTTTTAGTGCCTTTGTATGGAAATAGTTTTCAATTTTATCCATTCAAATTATTGAATAATCAGTTTAAAGGCAAATCAACGTTAGTTATGACGATACACGACACTAGAGGCTAAATGAATTCTTCAGATTTTTTTGGGGTGATCTCCATAGAAGTGAGAAACCAGTTTTTATTTCAGTTACATACCGTTTGTAAAATAGAAAGTTTTGGAAAAATAAGAATGATGTATGGAATATGATGACCATTATTCTGAATGAACGTTTGTTTTAACGTTTTCTATTCTTCAATATTTTCTAAGGATAATAGAGAAGCAGGAATTTGGAGTAAACATCAGTTTCGTTGGGATGAAATTCATGAAATTAAAAGATGATGTATGAATCATGTAAAATTGAAAGTAATTGAAAAATTAAACACGTAAAATAATAACATTTATTTCAAAATACTCTCAAAATATAAAAAATAAAAAACAATAATCCTAAAATACAAATTCTCAAAATATGGTAATGAAAATCAAATGAAACTTCTAATACCAGAATATCTCGAAAACATATGATCGATTTGACAGGGAATGACTTATTTTTTTTTATAAATATTCTGAACGAATACTTTTATTTGTTCCCAAGATTTGTTGTCGAATTTCCCGGGATTCAATATCTTGAGTTCCTCTACATCTTTTTTTCTGGGGGGCACTTTGGATTTGATGTAGATACAAAATGTTGTTTCGTAAGGTCTTTCTGTTCTTGTGTCCAGGCACAAGACACCTCTTTTCATTGGAATGCTACATGACGGAAGAGCTGGTTCATGTTGTTGTAGATTTTCTTCGAAGTCTTCCTCGGGTTCATCACTATCCCTCATTATTGCCTCTTCTAAGTTTAAATTTATTTCGTCTAGTGTCTTACCCTTGAATTGTGATGCTTCACCTTTCTCCATCAACAGAAGGAGTTTTGAAATTTTGGCCGTTTGATAAACATCATCAGGAAGCCTATAAGCCTGTTTATGGACATCACTGGTGGCCCATAAATGTTGACAATTGTTCCAAATCATTTGATGTCATAGCAAAAAATCTGAGACATGGTTGCCAAGTGTTTTCTTAATTTTGTGGAGGTTATTGCATTGGGATTCTTTAAATTACTTGCTTTTGCATGTTTGCTCATGATTTGCATCCTGTAATAGGATTTTCAGTATTCAATTTGGGAAATAAGTAAATATTATTGTTATGAACGAAATTTTTTCGTAGAGCAATGATTTTATCCAATGTTCTTGATATCTTCACTGAATAGAACAGGAACGCCTCTCCCATCGTTTTCCTCTAGTTACAACTCGCTTGAATTTTTTCAGTAGAATTTTCTCACTAGGATTAATACAGTCCGAAAATTCTTCAGACGTGTGATGAGTTGCTGAACTCTCGTAAAGATGCAATGGTAATCTTTGTAATTCTCCCACACGTTTTCGATTCAGTAACATTAATCTACAAAAAGTTGTTTCTATCAACAATGTATAAGCATTGACATTAGTCGGCTCTTTATTTAGTATATCAAAACAGGCGTTTGTTTTTCAAGAGGTACTGCCTGAAATCACGTAAATCAGCTGCTAATGGTAAAATTGTGATTTTGTTCCATTTTTTATATGTAAATCGTGAGCGGCTGAAGTTGAAATTTCAAATTTCCAGTCATCTTCAAGTAACCTTTTGAACATCACAAAATTGGCTCTCTGTATCGGCGCCTTGCTATAGTGAAATTCTCACGTTTTCTTCTCAAACCGACTAGAATAGCTATATCGCAGCATTGCTTTAATGAAGTTTGAATATTCATCGCGTACGTTGGCGATTCAAATTTTTGTGTTAGTGAATCATACTTTGCAACTATTTTGCTGCCTGGACAAACGAATCGAAATAGACCGGTTGTAAAGCATCGTAAAGATTTTTTATAGACGGGTTCAAACTTTTACTTCTATCAGGAGTTTAGATATTTCTCTCATCTTCCGAGAACAAACATTAACATGATGTCTTTTCTCTGTGTGTTCTCAAGTACCGTGATCCAAATTTACTATATCAAGAGGTCTGATTTGGCTTCAAGCGAAATCTTATCCGCAAACATCCTGGGAAAGACTTTACTTCGCAATTCCTCATCAATGGGTAAATAGCGAAACCAATACACTTGAGAATTGGCCAAATGTGAGTAAGGTACCTTTCCACCTTCATTTTTTCGTACATTTTTTTAACGTGGCGCCAAAGATTGTCAGATTTATAATATCCAACACAGTGTTTACAAGGAATATATTTTGAATCTGCGTTCATCACATATGACTTTTCATAGGTTTGATACATTTATTCATATTTTTATATTATTTCCTCGTTTTCTAATTTCCGTTATTAATCTTTTTTTCGTCTAAGGTCATTGGATGGAAGCGAAGCAATTTTTTGTACTTCTATTTCTGAAGAATGATTTCTGAGCAGATGTCTGGCAAAATTCAGAACTTCTGAATCGCAATAAAAAACAGAGATCTTTTCGCGTTTTTTACTTTCTTCCATTTAATTTTATTTTTGATTCTTTATTCACTTGTTTACTTTGGTCCAATGGATAACTGGACCCCAAATCTGTTGAGGACGAGTTTTCAAAATTTATCTGTTCATTATTAGTGATATCACTCAAAAAAATTATGTTCAGTTCTTTCTTCCATAGTATTGCTCAGAAGGCCCTTATCATTAAAAAGGAGTATTTGAAGAAATATTGGTTATTTTATTGACTGTAATTTCGAGGAAATGTCATTATTGCTCAATTACTGAATTCAATGGATAGAGGGTTATTCGTCAGCAAAACGGGCGTTGTAGAATCTTCGTTATTTTCTCCGAGTGATTCAGGAAAATTGTCGAAATGGCCAATACTGGATGGATTTTCGGTTTCTGTTGTTGCACTTGATGCATCTAATAGGAAAACAATATAAGTAAGAAATATATCGTCTTATATTTTAAAAGTCTACCAGTAGAAAAGTTTATACAGTGAGCGTTTTAATAGTCCCCCCCCCTGTTAACTTTTGAAAGGTATGACGTTCGAATGTACCTTTGATTGGTGGTATCACCGATACTACTTTTAGGAATTATAGACATATAACTCTTGAATTGTTTGGTGGGAATTATTTATTACCGATACTATTTTTTCTTTTGAGAGAAGATACATTGCAACTACCCGACAGATGGCACTGGGGCACATCAATTTGAAAATAAAATAAAAATAATTCAAAAAAATAGCAAGGAGGATCAAGTGGAACATCACTAAAAGGTAATTCAATTGTCTTTCCAACTATAAATTTTGGAATTTTTCCTTATACATCTCGAATTATCAAGTCTAACATCGTTCAAAGAAGAAATTTCGAATGTGCATTGCAAAAAAACATATGAATGAAATTAAAAAGTTCAGATGTTTGAAAAAGAATTGAATTATTTTTGCAACGATGTTCCACTTGACCCCCCCATGCTATTTGAAATTTTTATGTTGACGTGCTCTTATCGCCATTTGCGGAGTCTTCTCTCGAAAAGTAGTATCGGAAATATATTTCACAATAATTTTTGTCCTAAGTGAGGTAAGTGTATCATTCATATCCGCACTTATGCTTCGACATTTCAAATTCATAATGTAAAAAAACTAAATTTAAAAGAATTCAGATGGTTTTCAACCCGTTGAAAAGTCATTAGGAAAGACTAACAAAACCACAGTGTATAAGTTAGGGCGCCTATGAAGAAATCACCAAAATTTGGAAATAATTTTTTTCCTTTGATGTAAAGATTGTTGGGTCTTAATTCAAGCAAGTTTTTTTTTAGTTTTTGAGCACCTACACTGAATTGAAGCTTATCAAATCACCTACTAAAACGGCTATTCGAAATTTTTATTCAGAATGCCATATATTTATTCGGTTATAAAGTCTGAAATAGAACTGAATTTTGTGACATCAATATTTATGGAATCTCCATAAGATTTACAAAATTTCCACAGATTTTTTTTTTTTTAAATCACATAATATTGTCATTCGAATGTGAAATGTTCATTTTGTGATATCAAAGTTATACTTATTTGTGATTAAACGTCGAATGAAAAATGTGTCTGACAAAGTCTCTGGAGAAGACTGAAATTTTTTTTATCTACCAGAAAGTATTGTTTTCACCTTGTTCAGTTATTTATTGGTAAATATTTGGTCTCTTATGAGTGATGATAACTGGAATACTTTTAAGAGGTTATCACGAATGATGGAAAAATAGTGACAAAGCTTAACTTTCAGTCACAGATCGATCCGCATTTGATCTCACGATTCGTTATTTTGGAATTAATCGAAATATAGACCTGTATTTAACATTTTCAAATTTATTATATTTTGCCAAACTAATAGCCCTTTCCGATAGGAATCACACAACTTATCCCAACCTTCAATCACAATTAATAGGTGTTGAGTAGAAAAATATATGTCTATCAGAAAAAATGAACATCTGTTTTATAGGAAACTAATCAACTTCAGGTTTGTGCAGAGTTGTTTTTTTTTTTGGGAAAATCGACCTTTAGCCAATCACTTCTCTCCTCCATGGAATAAAAGATAATTGACTTGTGTACCAATCAGTTGATGTGGGACAACGAGAAGCAATCCTCTCATTGTTTTGGATTTTTTGCTAAATTGTCAAGTTATTTGAAAGTACTTCAATCATCAAACGTGTTGTCGTTATAAAACCTATTGCAATGATTAACATTGCACCACGAGAAAAAAAAAAATCAAATGATCTAACTTTAAAACCAAGAGGTATCCAAAATATGCCTATGGAATGATTCATATTTTCCTAGAGTACAACATATTTGAATTTTTAATTGAATCTGTTGAACCCAAATAACCAGTTGATTATTTCAAAACAGGAATTCAGCAATGAATCAACAACATTTATTTTTTTTTAAAACCTATCTTTATAACAAAATTATTTTTCGAACATGAAAAAATAAGCTCTACCCGTAAGTAACATTAAAGAAAAAACCCATGAAATAATTTTGAAAAGCGGGATTTGGTACTTCGAAATTAATGAGTAAAACCATGGTATAAACTCACCAAAAGTCTCCATTGATTCATGGCTGGGACATATTTCATTCGTCTTTTCAATGCCTGTCGAAAAAAATATTTCACATAATTTTTTTGCATAGGTATTGAAGTATGTCTGTCATATATGTTCGGATAACTCAATTCAATATTTATGTGAAATTATCATCTTCAAATATCAATTTATCCAACAATAAAATTTCAGTTTGAGGAACCTAAAAAACACGCATTTATAGCGACTAAAATGTAAAGGCGACTAAAATGTAAAGAATAATTTTCTAAATATAAAGATTTTTTCAAGAGTGATAGTCCATCAACCCAATATAATTTAATTTTTCAATAAGTTTAAAATGAGAATATGGCGATTGACAAAAAATTACTATCTTGATGAAAATGGCTTGAAGTACTCTACAAACCATCCCCGTAATCTGTCGAACATAACCCATAAATTTCAGCTCAATCGGTTTGGCCGTTTTCGAGTCTATAAGAGACAAACATTATTCATTTTTATATATTAGATAACGCTGAAAGCTATCTACCGTATGACACATCAAGCTTAGTGCGTATATACTCACACTTTTGTTGTTGTACCGAAGATGTTCCTTTAGTAGTTTCATAAGGTGGGAGGAATAAAGGATGATTTTCGATCTCTTCATTTTCTTGTTGAGCTAATAACAATATTTTTTTCCCTCTTGTTGCCATTATGCTTCTTCTGGATTTTCTTATCAATGCTGAGAAAAAAATTCAGGAATAAGTATACGTAAAATATTGAACGAGAAAATGTAACGGTCTATTGGTATTCACATGGCAACAGTGAGCGCCATAGCCGACTCCCTTGTTTGTACATTACTATCGCTGAAACGCGAAACAAATCAAAAAACTTCCTTTTAATATTGTTTCCTTACAAACTACATAGTTTGAGGAAATGTAGTATCACTAGGACCTTTAAATTAGAAATTCCAACCCGAAGGCGAAATTAAAATTCTAATTCAGGACTATTTAGGAAAATATGTCGAACGGCATACTCACCATTGAACGTCCACTTGTCACTATGCACTCTTAGCTCGAACTGAAAAAAATAAAAGACCCAACCTTCTGGACGCAAAAAAGATCGGAATCTTGCAAAATATACGCCATGAAATGGCGAGGGGATGCGGCGATTTTGTTTAACTACGATGTACGGAATTATCCACGATTCTGACAAATTGACCTCTGGCTGAATTTTGTTTTCTTTACGTTTCCGGATTATTCTGAATCCGGATGGTACGCAAAACTTATTGATGATGAATCTTGTTTCCATTTTTTGGTAGTGAAAAACCAAGTTATCTTTTCAGATGAAGTAATGAATTTGTCTTGAAACTTCACTTTGTGCGTCATATGGGATATTTCTTCAATTATAGATTTAAGTGCTTGGAAAATGTTGCCGAATGACATACAAAATGAATCATTCGATACCGCTTCTTTCAAATAATGGCTTCTTTCCCGAAAAAAGAAGCTATTTTGGTGATATCTAAAAGAAAACAGCTACTACCCCGGCTAAAGCCACGCTGGACGTTGAACTACATCTGATAGATATCGTGAAAGGACCCTAACTTGAAAGAAAAATCTGAAAATGAAACTTTGCATTTCCATTCAGATAGTAGATTTTGAAATATCCAGCCTTTCATTCAATTAACAAAACCCGAAAAAACAAAATGCCTTTCTTTCAACAAATTTAGTATGGAAATTGTTTCAGCAGTTGAAATACACGAGGTAAAAAAGCACTCAAAACATGTTTACAGTAAAACTGAGTATGAACTATTGGTAATGATAGTTATTTGTGAAACTAGTGCAAAAAGTGTATATTTGATGCATGAAGTTCTGAGTGCAACAAATATGCTTTATGCACATGCTACAACAACATTTGTTTTGCGGGAAAAAAATGTTTCTTTTAAATATCAAACAGTCATGTTTTGAAGAATATTCTAGGGAACCTAAGTAGTTACCATGTTCATTGGTACACTTTTTGAAAATGTGAACCATAAATCAACAAACTTGTCGACGCTCTTTAGTTCTGTCATTTCGACCATGAATTCTTCAATTCCCACAACAAAAAGCCCTGAGTACCAATTTTGATTAGAATAGGACTCTAAATCACAAAATTCGTTCGCCAGCTCGGAACGGAAAAATAATTTCTCCAGATTTGGGTAGGTCATTGTGTGAATAACAAATTCAAAAGCTTGCTTACAAGAATACCTATATTAAAACTGAAAATATTGCGCGGCAAGATTTGGAATCTTCTGGTCACATAGTAACTAACGTCACAAATCTGAAGAACTTCGATTTTTGAATTTTGACAAAACCTTCATAATCTTTGACCCCAAAACCAATTTGGAATGAAATCGGACCATAAATCACAAAACTCATTCGTCATCTTGAGTTTTCGAATTCAGACTATGAAGGTTCAGTGAGAAACAAAAAAACTGCATAATGAATAACCCAATGCAAACCCGTCGAAAGAAGGCGAAATAAAAACTCCAATATAAGATGTATTCTAAAAGAGACGCTGAACGGCATACCCACCTTTGAACGTCCACCTGTTACAATGCAATAATAATTCCAAATAAGAATAGGGAAAATGATATACTACAACATTGCCAAATCTCGTGGACGCAGAAGAATCGAAATGGTGATAAAAATATACGCCATCCCGATATACGTGGAGCGCGAAGAGCGCTCCAACTCGGTGTTTGGCTGAACTACGGTATACGTAAATCTCCACCGTTTTCACAAATGGACGTCCGGCTGAAAATTTATTTCTTTATGTTTTCGAACATTCTACATCCGATGGCATGGAAAACTTTTCTGCGTCCGTATACGGACGCAGAAAGACGGAGGACGCAGATAGTAATGCAAAAACCACAATGTACGGACGCAAGGTTATCCAAGAGCTGTAAATATATATATATATATTTATATATATATATATATATTTATATATATATATATATATATATTTATATATATATATATATATATATATATATATATCCAAAAATCATTTGAAAAACTAAAAATTATTTATCGGCATAGACACACTCTGAATACTAAAACTTAACTGTTATTATGTGACTCTTTGATTCTATCAAATTTAAATCATTGCGATACTGTTTATCACAATTTTCTGAATTTCACTTAACAGCAAAGAGTACAGAAGGTACAGAACGCCTGTATGAGGTTTTCGTACGTAATCAGGAGGAGAGATTATATCTCGCATAAATTAAAAACTGCTAATTGGTTGAATATGTACAATAGACGCATGCTTCATGTTTCAGTCTTATTTCATGAAATTATAACACTAAAAACACCAACGTACCTTCATAAAAAAATCAAATATCAAACTGGTATCAGAAAAAAATCTATATATTACTAAACATAACACACAACAATTCAAGAGGTAATTCACATATAATGTAGCGCATGTTTATAATGATATCCCAAATAATTTCATAAGCTCAAGCATTGTATCTTTCAGATACAATTTAGAAAAACTACTACTTTCTAATCAATAAGGTATCCAACCTTGATTTCATTGTCTTGTAACACAGTTCCATTGTAACAATTCTTTGTTTTCAAAGCATATATTTTAAATTATTTGAGAAAATTAGTTCAGCAACAGTTTATAAGGTAGTGTATAAAGGTTTTGGTATTGTATAATTGGAACTGTATTACAAATAATACATAATATGTAAAGGTTTCTTGTACAGTATAGCTTCACATGTAGTATAAGCTAAAATTAGTATAGTAACGGGTGCAAGAGGAAGAATGGATGGTCAATCCAATCTTGTTACCTTTTGGCAGATAGTGATAACTATTATTGTTCTCAATTGCTAATCCTGCCAATAAAATAATATATTATTATTATTATTAATATTATTATTATTAATATTATTATTATTATATTTACACGACAATCAAGACAGGGAATATTTCGGAACTCGAGATGAGTACAGAATTGTGATTTTGGGGATGTAAATCAAATAATGCAGCTGTTTTTGATATTATGTTACCCAATGATCTTTTTGTTTTCGGTCAGGTGACATCAGATTCACAATTATTAGAGGGACAACCTGTATATTTTGATATTTCTATGTTGCTTCCGATGAAACGATTTCAACAAACTATAACACTTGTGGTCTGGAACGATTAATTTAAGAACTACAGGTACTTCAATATCCTTGGGCCCACGAAGATTTGTTAATGAAATATGAATGATTATTATAATTTTGCCTTGTTTTACTCATCACAAAAAATATGAGACTGCCCTAATATAAAAGGTGGCCCTAAACTTAAATAATTTGCCAATTGCTCGTTTCAGACGTTTCCTTTTTTTCTACTTCATTTTTTAAGGTTCAATATAAGATTCACATATTATGTGAGAATCACTGAAATTATTAGAAAAAAATTGAAATATAGAGACAACTGAATGTTAAATCTTCAAGGAAAGTACAAACCAATGGAATGGTGAAGAATTTTAAAATATTTTACTATGATATTAGCAGTTTCAATGAAATTTTTTATGAACTCCTGATGAACAGGGAAAATATACAATATTCCAATATAGATATTTCAATTTCATCAGAAACTTATGAAAACGTCTCTATTCGCATCTTTGATATTCTGTTCAAGAAATTTCGCTGTAATCAAAACAATAGTATAAGTAGTATTGTATACATCCAAAATAATAACAACATGGAATTCATTAAATATTTATCTAAAATAAATCTATCTGAAACTTCATTCACACTTAATAACATTTCATTTACATTGACTCATTCCTATAGACCTCCAGCGAAGAATTTAGAAATATACTTGTCCGATCTTGAGAAATATTTTTTGATTCAATCTACCAGAGCCAGCAACATAAAAATCCATAGGGGACAAGTCCTCAAAAAGCTAGAACCTGTTTATATATAACCTTTTGGTTTATAGTGGAAAAGGCCACTTTTGCTCCGGGCAGTCTCAGTGAAGAAAGACACTCCAGGGGTCAATATAGTCGTGACACTGTAACAGGGCCACCAAGGCAGGCTTTAATTGCCTTTAACTGGGTTTCGGACCTGGGTGGCGACTGCGCACTAGATGTTTAAATTCTACTCAACATAGTTAATGAAAGAATACCAAAAACAGGATAAACAGGTATATTAATAACAAAGAAATACAGGAAGGGCGGCTGACGGCGGCCTCATGTTATCACAACAAATAAACACATGGCAAGCACTATATGCAGAGGAAGCGGGGAGGGTGTTTTCAAGCAAGCGGGGTAAATTTAGCAACCAAAAGCTCTTGCGGTGGGGGGTGTCGTACGGACTCGTATGCAGAAATTACCAGCACAGCTTTGAAATATATATGTGCCTCTTACGATCATGCGCACATCGCATCTGCGGTACTTACAAACATTTCCTGATGTCTTTCACCTGATACAACATATTTACCAAACTCCGATCTCACTGCTTCGGCAAGGCCCGGGACGGTCGTGGACTGCTTCGGTCTTTGGCTCACACTCTGGATACTAGTCGGCCGCGTGACTGCTTCTGCTGGGCTGGGCAAGCTATCAATTCTTTGAAATATGTCGAAACGGAACTACGGCCGGCTTCTCCCTCTTTTCCGAATCCCTCTCGAACGACTTATATGCGCGCGCCGTTTTGTGGACTCTGTCGATTTCGATACAAAGTATACTTTCACAGAATAATTACCCAGCTCGTAAAATCCTTCGTGCTGTGACGTCAGCTCGGTGCGTGCGTCTCTGTCTCGACTCAACTGTACTGGGTGGCTTCTATCGTGACGTCAGCTCGGTATCGTATGCTCTTGGCTCGACTGGACTGCTGGCTCGGGCTGCTCTCGGAGGACTGAAATGTCTCGTCGGCGTTTGAATATCGCCCAGCTTGCTTGTTGAGAATGTTTTCTCGAGAGACGATAGCCGGCGCAGGGGAGACTCGTGCGTGCTATGTCAGCTACGCCTGGCGTGAATCGCGTGGTTTCCGGAAGGCGTTTAGTCTGTTTTATTAGGATATATATAATCCACGGATTTATCACGAACACGAATGGCATTTCTAGACCTATTATTAGTGTCAAGCGGGGTTTAATTCCTTACAGGGAGCTTTTGGCTGATAAATATAGCGGGAAAATAGTAACTTCGTTACACAATATATATATATATATCTATATATATATATACATTATATATATATATATATATATATATATATATATATATATATATATATATATATATATATATATATATATATATATATATATATATATATATATATATATATATATATATATATATATATATATATATATATATATAAAAATATAGATATGACACATATAATCTGTGGCGAAGCTTAGACCTAATATCGTGGAATTTTAATGGCACGAAATTTCGTGCACATTAACAGGTCACCAACAGATGTCAGCATAGGCCAACCCACGATACCAATAGTCGTACTCCTAGTGCGTTCAGAGTAACGCAAAACAAATAACGAGAATAAGAGAAATCTGTTACGAATCCAAGAGAGCCCACCATCCGTCTAAGGCCTGTATCATGGTTTCCCAATCATCAGGACGGCCTGTGGTCTCTTCCAAATTCGTATCAGATATCTCGTAGAGTTAATACCTATCGGCAAGTAGAAAAATGTGAAAAGCATCAAATTATAGATAGTGGAGCTTAGACCCAAGATCGTGGAATTTTAATGGCACAAAATTTCGTGCACATTAACAGGTCACCAACAGATGTCAGCATAGGCCAACGATACCAATAGTCGTACTCCTAGTGCGTTCAGAGTAACGCAAAAGAAATAAAGGAAATAAGATAAATCTGTTATGAATCCAAGAGAGCCCACCATCCGTCTACAGCCTGTTTCATGGTTTCCCAATCATCAGGACGGCCTGTGGTCTCTTTCAAATTCGTATCAGATATCTCGTATATATATATATATATATATGTATATATATACATATATATATATATATATATATATATATATACAGTGTGACCCATTTAAAATGGAACCACCCCTGTAGAATACTCATTTTTCAATCAATCTCAAAAAACATTTTGACACAAATTTTCATAACTTAGTTCCATTTCCAAGGCACTCTATGGTTTTCTTCTTTGTCAAAAACGGCAAAAGTTTATTAGGTATTTTTTTTACAAATTTGACTACACCACTGGATTCGTAGTCGCCATAAATAAAAACCATCAGAATTTCATAAAAAAATATTGGTTAACAACGAAGTTACAACAACTTTAATTTGATTATAATTTTTATTTAGATTATAGACATATTAAAAATCTGGCAACACTGCCGATACAAAGTAGATCACCAGTAAACTTGTACAGTGAAAACTCGAAGTCAATAGCCCATTCCGTTCCACAGTTATAACTCCTTAACTCCTGAAAGTATGGTAATGTGAGCGATTTGAGGTTGAAGCGATTTTGTAATGAAAATCTGAGTACGCCACTGTATTTCTGCCGCAATTACACCTCAACAAATAAGGAATAGTGTAAAAAATATTCGGAAGAGATACGATAAATGTGTCGAACTAAATGGACGTTTGGTAGAAGCCACAAAAATTGAAATATTTAATTTTACAGTAATGTTTATTTTAGTTTTAGTTTTTGCTTAATGACGTTTCATTGTTGAATAAATACTTTCAAACTTGTTTCTGTTATGGAAGAATGTACTACTGTATAACTTGAAAATGAATTCCAAATTTTCTGTTGTTTCCGAATACACTGATAACCTACACTTGAATAAATGATTTTAAGGGAATTTAATTTACAAATCCAGTGGCCTAGTCAGATTTTTATTACAAAATCGCTTCCATCACAAATCGCTCACATTACCATTCTTATAACTGTAGAACGGAATGAGCTATTGACTTCGGATTTCCAGTGTTCAAATTCACTGGTGTTCTACTTTCTATCGACGGTGTTGCCAGATTTTAAATATGTCTTCAATCTAAATGAAAATCATAATCAAATACTTTGTTTCCAGAATTGAAGTTGTTGAAACATCGTTGTTAACCAATATTTTTTTATGAAATTCCGATGGTTTATATTTATAACGACTACGAATCCAGTGGTGTGGTCAAACTTGAAAACAAAAATTGCCTAATAAACTTTTGGCATTTTTGACAAAAATGGTTTTTTTTTGTGTGTCTTGGGAATGAATAAAAGTTATGAAAATTTGTGTCAAATTACAATTTTCGATGCTAACTAGTAAAAAAATATATTTTTAGAGATTGATTGAAAAATGCGTATTCCACAGGGGTGGTTCCATTTTTAATGGGTCACACTATATATATATATATATATATATATATATATATATATATATATATATATATATATATATATATATATATATATATATATATATATATATATATATATATATATATATTTATATATATATATATATATATATATATATATATATATATATATACAAATCAACGGAGTCAACGAACAGAAGCCAGCCGCTCATTTGTGATTTGGGTCAGCAGACCCTGAATTCCAGGGCATCAACCAACGTCACCACGGAGGCAGGTACCTACCTGCGTGACATCCGAGTCCAGGAATATAAATATGAAAGAGAGTAATATCGAGGGGACTGTTAAAAACAAAATGGAAGGAATTTAATGGACATATATATATACAGGGTGTCACTGAATAAGTGTAAAACATTTAAGGAGGTGATTCCTCATCGAAAAAAAGATAGGATCTTTCATATAAAGAAACTTCATTGGAGCATCCCTTGTTAAGATACAGCCCCTTAAAGGGGGTACATAAAATTTGTATAACAATTTTTTTCACAAGCACTGAAAAAGTTACAATATTGAAATTAACCTGACGTTTTGTACTACCAAAAGACACTTAGCCAGTAATTTATTTGGTTTACCCATGGTTGTAAGGGTGAAAACGCAACCCCTAAAATTTATTTCCAATGTAACTTTTTGTCTTATTATTTGTTTACCATTTAAAAATTTATTTCCGATAGCCTGTTCCATTCTAAACAAAAATGTCTCCTGGGTTTTGCCCATAATAATCCAGTAGGCAGCAATACATTATTTTACGAACAACTACAGAGATACATCGTCATAAATGCGAAAATACGAAACTAATCTATCTAGTAGGTCGCTATTAGCGATAGTGACAATTAAATTGGTATGACGCTGTCAGTTTGGGAATTTTCGAAATTGAATTAATACTAATTGTGTGTTGTTCTGTTCTTAATTTGTTACTTTAATAATTCACTTGTTAATAAAATGGCATACACAAATGAGGAAATGGCTGATATGCATTACGTTTACGGTCTGTCGCAGGGAATGGGTTAGAAGCTTCTAGAAGATATGCTGAAATGTATCCTCAACGGCAGCATCCTTCACATAGAATATTTGCTCGACTTCATCAACGATTACGAGAATATGGTTCATTCGACAAAAGAACGCAGGATTGTGGTCGCCATCGAGAAATACGAACACCACAGCTTGAGGAAGCAGTACTTAATTTGATTGAAGAACAACCTACTACCAGTACTAGAAAGATTGCTTTCCAGCTAAATGTTGATCATATGACGGTATTTCGAATTTTAAAGGAACAACTCTTATACCCTTACCATCTGCAACGAGTACAGGCACTGTTACCGCGAGACTTTCCGAACGTCTTGAATTTTGCAATTGGATGCTGGAAATGATTAGAAGAAATTGTGACTTTCTGAAGACGATAGAATTCACAGACGAATGTAGTTTTCTCGGGACAAGATTATTAATTTTCATAATTACCACATATGGGTGATGAAAACCCTCACGCTATTGTCGAAACTAGCCATCAAGAACAGTTCTCTCTTAACGTGTGGCTCGGAGTTATTGGGGATGATTTAATTGGGCCTCATTTTCTACCTCCTCGATTAAATGGTGAGGCATACGTTCAATTTTTAAGAGAAGTGCATCCAGTACTACTGCAGGAAGTTCCTTTGGGCGTCAGGAGGGATATGTTTTTTATGCATGATGGGGCTCCCGCCCATTTTAGTCAAGTAGCACGTCAGCATTTAACTGAAACATATGCAAATCAGTGGATAGGTCGAGGGGACCACATAAATGGCCGCTCGATCCCCGGATCTCAATCCTCTCGATTTCTCTATTTGGGGCCATTCACAGCATTTGGTATATCATTCCCTGTTCGCGATGTAGAGGACTTAAGAAACCGCATCATCGATGCGTGCAGGGTAATCAGAGAGACTCCAGGAATATTTGAGCGAATACGTGGCTCAATGCGCCGACGTCTAGACGCATGCGTAATGTTTGAAGGTAGACATATTGAACATTCACTATGATTTCTACATGTTGTGTGTTTTGTTATTAATAACTTAGTTTTGTTTATTACCCTTTAATCGTTTAATGCAGGTACTAACTACAAAATAACAATAAATCCAGTTCGCATTTATGACGATGTATCTCTGTAGTTGTTCGTAAAAAATGTTTGCTGCTTACTGGTTTATTTTGGGCAAAAAACCCAAGAGACATTTTTTGTTTAGAATGAAACAGGCTATCGGAAATAAATTTTTAAATGGTAAACAAATAATAAGACAAAAGTTACATTGGAAATAAATTTTAGGGGTTGCGTTTTTCACCTTACAACCATGGGTAAAACCAAATAAATTACTGGCTAAGTGTGTTTTGGTAGTACAAAACGTCAGGTTAATTTCAATATTGTAACTTTTTCAGTGCTTGTGAAAAAAATTGTTATACAAATTTTATGTACCCCCTTTAAGGGGCTGGATCTTAACAAGGGATGCTCCAATGAAGTTTCTTTATATGAAAGATCCTATCTTTTTTTCGATGAGGAATCACCTCCTTAAATGTTTTACACTTATTCAGTTACACCCTGTTATATATATATATATATATATATATATATATATATATATATATATATATATATATCAGCGCTACAGTAGAAAACTTACTTTGATTGACCATATAACTCGTAAAGTTGAGAAATATGATAAAAACGACTCCTGACAAAAAAATTGGGAAATAGTATACAAGCCGGAAAACAGAAACGATCTATGCGAACTTCATATCTCAATATATTGACACGAGCACACAAATGATGTCAAATACGATTATAAAAAATCATACTAACCCAAAACCCAAGATCACGAGAGATTTAATTGGATCAATTGAACATATAGATTATCTAAAAGGAATATTCATAAGGTCACCTACACAAGAACATAAAAATGAATATAAATATCATTGAAATACCCTCTGCAGTCTAATTAGAAGGACAAACATAATTCTCAAAAATTTTTAATAAACGAATCTTGAAAAACTGGAAAGAATTTGAAGATATAACTTATGACAACATCCAAAACAAATTCGAAAACTTTCAAATTATCGATGATAATGGATGTAAAAGCCAAACGGATTAACAGATGGTATAAATATGCCAAGAAGAGTAGAGAAACTTTTATTCGGATATTACGAATAGTTTATATTTAGAAAAACTAAGGGTATTTAAACAAAATTGAAAAATGTGAATTAGTGTAAGTACATAAAACTACATTTTCACTTTATTCCAGATATATTTCAGAGATTTCGGGGGTGTTTTAACCCCCCAACCTCCCCTCTGGGTACGGCCTTGCATGGACCCGATTTAATTTCGGTATTATTTATCAAAACATTTTATATTTACCTTATTTCAAACACAAAATGTTTGGATGGAAAGATTCTTTCTACTTTCATTCATTAATCTGGAGATTAGCAAATAACAAACAACTATCGATCATTAACCTCAATTAATAATTTCGCAGAATAATCGAAACATATTTCAAAAATAGATTTTTGAATCAGTAACAATAATCTGTTTTCCAAATCTCAATATGGTTTCAGATATAACTTATCATGCGTTCGTTCAATTCATCAACTGTTATTAGTGAATTCAAGGTATGACAAATGATAATTCATTTTTCGAATTCAAGGAATTATATACAAACACCTATAATTGGAACCAAGTCCTTCACCATATATTCGAGTAAAGGAAATTCCATACAAGAATGTACAGTTCGTGCCATCTCTGTAATGATAGCTGAAACACGAACATAGTAACCCCCCATGGAACTGGAAGGTTTTCTTGAATCGATAACGTGAATATTATTTTTGTGAAAGAAGTTTTCTGCAATTTAATATTTCAGTATTGATTGAATTTACCTATGATGAGGACCTGATCTTATTATTTATTTTCCTATGTTTTTTGTTACAAAGAATGTTTTTAAAAAGTTCATGGAGAATGTTCATTGCTGTTTTTATCTATTCACTTGAGGATAAATCGAAAAGTCCTACTTTAATCCAAACTACCGACCAAAACTAGAAAAATTTCATAAAAAGTCCTTCACCGAAACAGATGAACTTCGTACACATCCATCCATTTATATGGAAGTTTGCATGGATTGTCATTCAACGTTCTGCGTGGTATTTGCTAGGAAAGTAGTTGTTTTTCGCCTGTAGTCTACCAATTGTTTTTCAATTTATATTGAACCTTTTGTGAAGACGACTTTGTGTGCTTTATGGATTTCATTTCTTATTTTGTCCTCCTTCACATGGCTTTTTCTTTCGTTAAATGTATGTGAGTTGTACATTGGAATGAAAATCGATTCGATCGAATAATATGATTAATGAAAAAATGGAGTTATCGGTCACATTCTGACTCACCCGTCCTATTTTCCGATTCTCCCAACATTAAAAAATGTTCAGGAGATTGACACATATTCCGATATATTGTAAGTACATATCTTCAGTTTTTCTCAATTATCTCACTTTTGGGCACATAGAATGTCATTACTTTTAGGTTGAGTATCGATGAGTCGAACTGATGTCAAACGCTCATTTGTCCATTCACTTGTCCCAAGAAAATATGAAGGAACATATGACCACATACCATCGTAACTACGCCACTGGTATACGAAAATAAAACATCATAATTTTTTCCTTCAGGAATTTTGGAGAAAACAAATTAAAGCCTAATTTTTTTCTTACTTTCAACCCCTGTATCTCAGAAGGGATGCATTTTAGGACATACCTTGATATCAACTTTCACCTCGAAATGAGGTGAGGAGTCTGTAGTCGGAGTTTGTTGGTCTTATTCTGACTCACCCTGTATACTTGTTATATACAAAACAACAAAAATAAACGTGCAGCAAAAAGTGCATTGTATCCAACACCATTAGAAAATACAATCATAAATATTTAAGGTGAATCATACCTTGAGTTTCAGTAGAAAAAAGCGTGTAGTTCAAAAAAAACCAAGAAGAGCAGCTAGATATACTGCTTCTTTTCGAAGGTATGCCTATCCATATTGATTCGCGAATAGACTTCTTTGAAACATTGTATTATTTTTTATTGAAACATTTATTATTCGAATGGGTGGGGAAAAAAGACAACAGAAAAAAATTGGTAGAACAAATGAAGAAAACAGGAAGAAAAACTGAAATGTTTGGTGCGGAATTTTTTGAAAAAAAATTGTTGGCCTTATATTTTATGATTATATATTACCTATCATCCCAGAAGAAGAATTTATTCTTTTACTGAATTTCTCGGAAGCCGAGCTTGCTAGTATAATTTGGATCAGGATGGGCATAGTGTCCTATCCGTTCGAAAATATTTGAATAATGTATTCCCAATATGGATAGGAAACAATGGAAATATCAAATGGCAACCTTACAGTCTGCAGTTGACCCTATGGATTCATTTTTCTTGCAATTTCTGAAAGGCCCTGGTTAAAAATAAAAATATTCCACTCATTAAATACACGATTCGACTTGAAATAGAGAACCTGAATGTCAGGTTCAAAATTCAAATTAAAATTTATTAAACTTTTTTCCTATAATAAAATAGATTGCACGAGTCAGTACAGATGTAGAAATTGATACATTGATACAAAATAGGAAAGTTAAAAACATTTCAATCAATTATTGGAGAGGAGAGTATCAACTTTCCCCAAATTATAAAAACAGTTTTTTGCTAAAAATGTTTCAACCTACCTTTGGAAACTCCGTATGTTGGACTATTTTTCAAATGGCTGGAAAGCCTATTGGAGTAAGAAGCCCCAGCGATATGGGGTGATTTTTTATAAAAATTGTGGTTTGCTTTTTTGAGCAATAAATCATTTTTGTTTCTCGTATCATGCTTGTGTATATCACTAGTTTTTATTAATTTATGTTGGGTCCGATAAGTATTGCTCAGTAATTTCAAGAGATAAATGGAAGTCACCGTTAAAATTTTCTTGTGTCTTAATATGTTGTCAATAATGAAGCAATTTTCAATGCACTAATATTATATAAGAAGACCTCATCAACTCACATTGAACATCTTTCATTTAAATTTTCTAAATAAATATTGGTTATCTATTTTTGTATGAATATTTTGACTTCTTCCTCACTGTAAACCATTTTGATTATTTCTTTGAAGAAATGTCAATGAACAAACATAATATAGTTGTCATTTCCATAACCTACTTTAAAAATGTTAACTTTGATAAGATAGGTATTTAACTAGTCTAAGTTTTTCGACGTTCAATAACTCAAAAACGGTATGAGATAGGGGTAAACATATGGAATATTTTTGTAACCAGGAAAAAAGATCATTACAAAAATTAAATAATATTCAGAGTATCCCATTTAAAAAAAAATATCTCCTGAAATCTGCACGCTACTGTAATTTTGATAGAATTTCATCAAAATTCAGTCATACCCAAATTCCACGATACTTTTTTTTCTATAGACAATAATAACGATGATAAGATTTGGGTAATTTATCGTGAATAACCCGGTACGACATTATGTCATCAAACTGCGAATGCCGATTCACAGAATATCATCAGCACGTGGTAAAATTACCAAATTCTTTTCATCAGACAGTCATGCTATATGCAAATTTCCCCAAATAGAGACACCCCAGACGACATCCGAACAAATCATCTTCAACTTAATGCCTCTGCGTTTCGGCTTGTCCTTCGCGAGCGCATCAATTCAAACAGATCACTCGAGATCCGACGTCGTGAAAAGGCCGCCGTTTAGTCGGGTTGATTTACGATTTTCTTGCAGAGAAAAGCCATTAGTTGTGCTTATTTAGGACTCCAGGGGAATGCGAGTGGAAAATTTTTCGCGGGAAATCCAATTGAAGAGGAGATTTAATGATAAATTACGACGGTAAAATCTCTCATTGGGGTTGTTCCAATATAAAAACGGAGATCGAAAGTGGTGTTTTTTTTATCATCGTATTCTGGGGATAATTAATTGGTTTTAGTTCAAGAGGAGACTGCAGAAAGCCTGACCAATCGAGTAACAAAATGAAATATTTTTAGAATGTTAGTACTCACAGCAAACATAAGAAAAATAATTGACTGCCAGAGCAAAAGTGGCGCACGATTTTTTTATGACCTTTTTTGGAAAAAAGCAACCATAACGATGTAATACATGCCCGAAATACGTTCGACACTTACTATCTTTCCAGTTGGTCAAGTGGTCTAAAGAGCTGGTTCACGAAATGGGGCGTGGGTGAGGGTGGGTTCAGCTCGGGTAGCTTTTTTTTCTTTTTTCTTTCGAAATTGGAAAATGATTTGTTTGGGGCGAATATTCGTACCAAAACAAATCATTTCTCATGTCTGAGAGCTGGCTGCAGAATACCTGGCCGATCGAGTAACGCCATGAAATGTTTCCACAAGCTTTCATTTAAATTCATATATGTATGTTGAGTTCAAATCTTGCAAGTGAATTTTGACCTACTCCTAGATGTCCGATTAACGTGGAAGGCAGGGTTTCCATCATTCCGGTGACAATGCATTCATTTTTGCTGAAGAAAAAACAAAATTGCTCCAATATGGCGGACGAGTTTTGTGATTATAGTTCGATTCTATTCAAAATTAGTATGTGGGGATTTTTGGGATCGTACATCAAGATTTCTCTGCCGGAATTAATTAATTCAAGATGGCGGCTCCACAATGGCGACGAATTTTGTGATTATAGTCCAATTCCATTCATAATTGGTGTGTTGTAGTCGGAAATCATGATTCCTTAGTCGAAATTCACGAATCCAAGATGGCGGCTTCAGGAAAGCGATGTGTTCTATTATTATGGCCCGATTCCATTCAAAATTGGTATGTGGGTTTTTTGGGGTCATTGATTATCAACTTTTGTCAGAATTTGATGAGATGTCGGATATCATGAATGTCTAAAGAGAATTAAATAAAAATGATTAAAAAAAATCGGAGTCAATTTTTGAGATACTACTACTTCCATTAGAGTATGTGAAAATACTCGTTGGTTCCAGGTTTTCAAAACATAGGTTTAAACTATGTAATAGATCATCAATAATGTCTTATCATTTTGTTTAACAGTCCCCCAGATATTCCTTCCTTTCATCTCTATAATCCTGGACTTAGGTATCTATAGCTGCCTCCGTGGTGACCTTGGTTGTTGCTCTGGAATGCAGGGTCTGCTAACCAAAACCACAAATGTGCGGCTGGCTTCTGTTTGTTGACTCCGTTGATTTGTCGTTTTCTCCCAAGTGTTGTTCATCCTTGCACTTCTTCACCGTACTGATGAGGGTCGAGAGCCCGAAACACTTGTCTACGGTTAACACTTCTCTTTGAGGGCTATGCCCATCAAATGTCTTCCATATATATTGTTTTGTTCAGAAGTACGTGTTAGATGTTCGAAGAGTTAAAATGAAAATAAAAAGTTGAAAAAATGTTCATATTTAGTAATTCATGCTATGTTATTTTGCAGTTTTTCGGCAGATTCTACCATTTTCGGAAACCTTATATAATATCAGTCGATACCTATGTTTGAAATAAACATGTTTTCAACATTACAAGCAATTGGTTTGATTCATAAAATTATAGAAATCAAAATTGACTAATATATTTTTTAACACAAGCAGACAAAATGTTAAAGTTAAAAAAAAAACCAATGAGATGCCAGGAAAGATATTGATGCAAAATTATGAATATAAAAACATCAAAAATGAATTTTTATATATCATGTATATAGTATGTGAGGTATATAGAAACGATTCGTGTATAAAAACAGTCAGATAAATGAAAATAAGGAAAAGTGCAACGAAAATTGCGTGTAAATCGAAAACTCGAGAAGGAAACAAAGGATGTGTGGTATCAAGGGGAAGGTATCAACAAGCTAGAAGATTGGGAAAAAATGATTTTGGAAGAACCAACTCAAGAAATTTAATTTGAAAAATCAATCATATTTTCGTTACAAAAACAATCATTTGCCAATACAACACAAGGAAATACTATAAAGAACTATAGCCGATAAAAAACCCAGATGCAGAACAAATCTTACCTTATCATTTGAGACATATACCAGTACGTGGGCGAATTCACAGACGACAAGGGGGCTGCAGATTGGAACAGGAGAGCGATCCAAGACATTGAACATTTTTGTTTCAAGAAGCCACAGGTACTTTGAACCATAAAAGTCAATAAACTCAGTGTCTTTCAAAAATAAATTTGTCAAAAGAACCCTTTCGATAGAACACTTCCATGAATTAGTATATAGACCACATCATAACCTACAAAAATAGGTTACATTTCACTTTTTATTATCACATAACTTGATTTTTCATGTATATTCTGCTATGAAGCACTAATTCAAGTTAATTATCGCAGAATAGGTAACAGTAAGTCTTCCTGAATAAAATAAATTATTATTTTGATTAATTTCTGCGTTATTTTCAATGTTTGAGCAATAACAAGTTGCTATTATCTGAACCTGACATCAAGAACTACTAGGAGGCACCACAGTAGAACTGACTCCTGAGATTCCATAGGACTACCGATTGTGTTAGCTGAGGTTAAGAGAATAACGTAAAAGAATCAATGGGAAAAAGGTGAAATACATAGTCTATAATAATGAATATTTATATGGGTATTTATTTATCAACATGTTAAATAAAATTCAAAGAGCAACTGTCTGAAAATATTTTGAAAATAGTAAAAAATTTAGTGAAAAAAAATTTTTTTTTGTCATGATGTCTGATTGTTAAAATAAATAGATACATAATCATAATAAAAACAAAACAGCAATCACCACATCATAATATATATATCATATACAGGCCTGACGAGAAAGCGGGGAAGCCGGGACAAATTCCCGGGGCCCGGGCCACAAAGGGGGCCCGGAGCTAGGACCAGATTTGAAGCCGCAAAAAATATAAAAAATGTATTTGATATACTTTGGACTTTTCAGAACGCAACTGATAACAAAATTGGAGAAAATCTGCAATCTACACAAAATATATTCTGAAGATCTTCTTGACCCCCAATTAATAGATGAAATCAGACATCTTGAAAATATTTCTACTGCAAATTTTGAAGATATGGAACTAACACCATTGAATTCCCTGAATAAAATATGCAAATTAAATCTAGACACTTTGTTTCCAAACATTGTAATTGCACTGATATTGTTCTGCACGTTGCCTGTTACTGTTGCAGAAGGAGACAGATCTTCCAGTCATTTATCTAGAATCAAAAATGTTTTGAGGTCTACAATGACTCAACAGCGGCTATCTGACCTAGCTATTTTATCAAAAGATTTTTTTTTAAATCAGGAGTCGAATGGGTCAGTAAAAGGTTTACCATGATTATTTTAAACGGTCAATATTTAAGCCGGCCCGAAACATATTGCTATCCCGGGGCCCGCACTAGCTCTCGGTGGCCCTGTATATATATAAATATATATATATATATATATATATATATATATATATATATAAATATATATACCTAAAACGAGAGGATATACTCAAAATGGGAGCACACTTCATATTGGTTGCAAAAACATATGGTTTTATTGTTATATCTCCGATTCCCGTCATCGTAGCAAGCCCAATCATAAGTTGTGAAACATCAAGTTTCATCACAATCGGTCCTATAGTTTTTGCGTGTTACTCGAACAAACGAACAAATAAACAATCTTTATTTCAAAACAATTTACAAATATAACGATTTCGAACTGAAAACTCATTCTTATCAAACTGAATTGAAGCTTATGTTACTCAGTCATAGTTCAGCTTTTTAATTAGATTTTTTCTCAAATAGGTTTAGTAGTTCCCTACATACAAACAAACAAAGAAACAAATCAAATCTCTCTATAAAATTAGTATACATCAGTATAGATTCCATTTATCAGTATAATGTAATAATATATAACGTACCAAGAGATGTAAGTAGCAAATTACGCCCTTAACCGTTGAGCGGCATGGGCATCATTCGATACAACTCTTGTTTAGCATCGTTAAAAGAATATTTTTGTGTAGGAATATTGTTTCTCTACGTGATTTTTGGGACTTTTCACCTTCCATAATGTAAAAATAAAAAATGTTTATCCAGAAAAACAAACTTAATTCATCTGTGTTAACCAAATGACTATAGTCTAAAGGAAATGATTCAATTCGTCAGTAACTCCTCATATTCTGGACGTGTCTATCGAAAAAATATTCCCAAAATCAATCGAATGATAACTCCCATATCAATTGAATGATACCAATTGTAACATCCGCATTTTGATTTTGATCCATTGACCGTTGCTAGTTGATGATGAGAAATCTGCTATTTGATGTACCTATTCCAGGTGATTCTCTGAGGTGGCTGACCCCTATAACTTTTTTATTATCGAAGATAGAACAAAGAAATTTGGGGGTTATATATTATAGTTCAATTTACATTTTTTGACATATTTAGTTGCTTTGCCATACCTTCGGTTTGGCCGGAAATGACCCCAATTTCCGATTTTTAAATGGGACATCCTATGTATTTTTACTCATTTCGATCACTTGTCAATATCTGACAAATGGAGTAATTTTCATTCCAATTTTTATTTTTCGATCTAGAATGCCATGAATCGTATGAATTGCTTCATTCTTGATCAAGTAACATGAGGAAAATACGACTTTGAGTCTTACGACTTCACAGTCGTTTCAAGAATTATTTTGAGGTCGCAGATATGAATTTTTCCAGTTAACTTGATTTTTTCAAATGAAAAGGGAATGGCGTCGGCTTTTTGTGAAAGATCATTTTCTTACGAATAATTTGATACCACACACTTCCACTTTATTTTCACTATTTTTCTTAATAATTGCAAGAAGAGATCATTCCTAATAACAAATAATACGTATTTGGTATACTTACACACTAGTTATCCGTGACAAACAATTGAAGCTGTTGCTAGGACCACCTGAACAAATAGGCTAATGAATATGCTGTCACTTTTGAAAATTCATTTGTTGCGTTCATAAGTTAATATGGAAAATTATACTAGAAACGAGAAAATGGACATGTTGCTAATTTACGGAGGAGCAAAAAAGAATGCAACTGATGCAGCTCGAATTTATGCTCACAGATTCCCTAATCGTCGTCATCCCACTCGGCATTATTTTCCAAAACTGGAAAAGAAAATACGAAATGAACCAGAAAAAATGCCAATAACTTCATCGTCAGTGTAGGAAAAGAAGTAGACGTGTTGACCTATGTTGAAGTGAAGTGATAAAAATTTCAAGCGAAATTTGGCCTAGAATCCCATTATGGGCTATAAATAACAATTTATTCTCCGGAATAACCAAACGCGAGTAGCCACAATATTTAAAACCGGTTTTTTGTCCTTAACCTTTTCCGGTAAATACATTCATACATTAATACAATCAAGCGAACAAAACCAATTGCAATGATCGTAAAACCGACCCCTAAACAACTCTCGCATTAACCCTAAGATCTACCTAACCTGAGCCCAACACCAGGCAGGACATCCCCTTCGCCTACCACCCAGGAACGGCAAGCAGGATGCCCACATACCCTACCAGAAAGTAGGAAGATCTGTACATATAGTTTTTAAGTTGTAAATAGTAGAATAGGTTATGTAAAAGACAAAACTGAATAAAACTCTTTTGAATTGAATTGAATTGAATTGGATTGCATTGAATCGAATCGAATCGAATCGAATCGAATCGAATCGAATCGAATCGAATCGAATCGAATCGAATCGAATCGAATCGAATCGAATCGAATCGAATCGAATCGAATCGAATCGAATCGAATCGAATCGAATCGAATCGAATCGAATCGAATCGAATCGAATCGAATCGAATCGAATCGAATCGAATCGAATCGAATCGAATCGAATCGAATCGAATCGAATCGAATCGAATCGAATCGAATCGAATCGAATCGAATCGAATCGAATCGAATCGAATCGAATCGAATCGAATCGAATCGAATCGAATCGAATCGAATCGAATCGAATCGAATCGAATCGAATCGAATCGAATCGAATCGAATCGAATCGAATCGAATCGAATCGAATCGAATCGAATCGAATCGAATCGAATCGAATCGAATCGAATCGAATCGAATCGAATCGAATCGAATCGAATCGAATCGAATCGAATCGAATCGAATCGAACGAACGAAGTACGGCGTTAATTCGCCAAATTGTTTCTGAGAGTAATATAAGTTGTTCGTTCGTTTGGAAAATACTTCACAAATATAATCGTAAGAGAACATCTGAATGACACCTTCCCAGAAAAGTGGATTGGCACTCATGGATCTATTCAGTGGCCTGCGAGGTACATTCTTAAGTAGTCATATTTTTTCATAATATATTATTTCTTTTTCATATTCTAGATCACCAGATCTCACTCCGCTGGATTTTTTCCCTGGGGAACATCCAAAATCAGGTGTATAACACAGCATCAGCTACTCGTGGAGAACTGGAGTATAAAGTAGGGGTGGCATTCCCGAACATCACTGCGGTGCGCGCAACAATTGAAAATGTTGAACTTTGCCGTGATCAAGGAGGAGGTCATTTTAAAAATTTAGAACCTTAATGGACCAATTTATGACTTTTAAATAATTTTTGAAACGACTGTGAAGTCATAAGCCTCAAAGTAGTATTTTTCCCATTTTACTTGATCAAGAATGAAGCGATTTACACGATCCATGGCATTCTAGATAAAAAAATAAAAATTGGAATAAAAATGACTTTATATGTCAAATATTGACAAGTGAGGTGTTGTTGGATTTAGAATGTCATTCTCGATCGAAATAAGTGAAAATATATAGCATGTCATATTCATAAATAAAGATTTGGAGTCATTTCCGGTCAAACCGGAAGTACGGCAAAACAAGTGAATATGTCGTAAAATTCAAATTGGACTCTTATACACAACCCCCAAATTTCGTTATCCTATCTTCAATGATAAAAAACGTATAGGGGTGAGCCACCTTGGAGAATCACCCGGTATATTCAAGGATATCATAACCATCTATCTATGATCCCAACAAAACATAATGGTTCTAATCGAAAGTTGTTGCTTATCCCAAAACACTAGATCACTCATTCCACTTGCAGGCCATCAATGTTTTGTAATGATAAAATAATGATGATGGCACACATTTTTCACTACTCATCAAGGGTAACTAATACCCTATATTAGTTTCGACAAATAATATTTTCTTCCATATCACGAACTTTTTATTGATTAGATGAATACCTTCATCACTAATTCATAGAAATCAATAGGAGGGACTGTTGCTGCAGTTTATTTCAACGTATTCCGAATCGATGCCATTGAATACATAGATGATTTCTCCATTAAAACACACAATGCTCTCAAGTTGACAAATGTTGCTCAATATTTCTGTTTTCGAAAAATTGAAATAATTTTATGATTACCCATATATTTCACGAATTCTGCATTTCCAGAGTTTCTTCCTAACTCCACCCTTTCATTCCGGTGGTGCACAACTGAATTGAATTTATTAGATACCCTTCAGAAGAGAACGATATGTTGATTTGTTGAAAATATAAACAGGATGTTCATAAAATCAGATGTGGAATCATCTGCGACTGAAAGATAAACTTTAGTCACTATCTTCCATCGTCAAGATAACCTCTTGTGGGGTATTCATGTTGAATGGGGAAAACATTCTCAATTGAATATTAAAAGAAAGATTTTTCTGTGAATTGGAAAATTCACGATTAAAATGAAGTTATTTTTCGTGAATGTCTAACAGAAAACAACTACTTCCCGAATGATTTCTGGTGGTACTCTCTTTTGGAAAACATTCTTCTTTGCTTGATTCATCTTTATGAGTTCCTAATTGAGACTGGAATAGAAAATCAAATAACTATCTGAATGAAAATGCAAATTTTCAATTTCAGATTTTTTCTTTTGAGTTAGGGCCTTTTCAGAATATCTATCAGATGTAGTTCAATGTCCAGCGTGGCTTTAGCCGGGGAAGTAGTTGTTTTCTGTTAGACATTCACGAAAGATAACTCCATTTCAATCGTGAATTTTTCAATTCACAGAAAAATCTTTCTTACAATATTCAATCGAGAATGTTTCCCTCTTCAAAACGATATGTATTTTAAATTATATTATCAATGTCCGGATAACTGAAAAAGGTAGGGACTCTATTAGTATTAGTAGTATTGTTTATATATTTTGCCAATTTACATTTCACTGTTCTTAAATTTGTTTTATTATAATGTATAATTTATCCAAATCTCACTTGTATTGTTTAGTACTGGAAAAAACGTCAAATAACGTTCTGAAATCACCTTTTATGGTTTTTGTTCGAATAAAGTTGACGTTGACATAGATACCTACTAGAAAAAAAGCAAATTGACAATCGTTCTCAATTATCTGGGTCTTCTTTCCCACATATCTAAATTTCAAGTGTAACCCAATAGGTTCCCAAGCTTCCATTTGCTAATTAATGGGTTCACGCATATTCACGACTGGCTGAAATTTGGTGGATTTTTTAAATAAAAGTGAATGCGTGGGGATATTTATATCCGGTGGGATCCTTGATGTCATACTCAGTGGTTTTCCCATTTGAGGGGAATCTTATGCCAATACCTTCTGATTGTGCTCTCCAATGAGCATCTTGACGGAAAGCAGATTAAGGTCCTCTTATACTTATTTCGTGTGGTATCACTTTTCTTTTGGGGCTCATGTATGGTTTCTGATGACTCAATCTAACTTAGGCGCAGCCCTGACATTGGACGGGCAACCTATTCCTTTCGCTCTTGAGTTCTGGAAGTAGAGTTCACTCCGTATACGAATTGAAAAAGTAAGTAACAACTATTTTAATGTTTCTAGTCTCTTTCCAACGAACTCAAAATGAGACCTCAAGTGTATGAGTATCAATCTTCAGTGGTGTCACTACCACAAAAATCGGGATATGTTCGAATAAAATTCCGGAGCTTGAGGATACTGGATAATACTTTGGGTCAATGGAACCCCCTTGATATACCTGTCATAGATAGATTATGGTTATCTGCAATAAGACCCAGCTAATATTTCATTGAGAATGGAAAAACGTCTATTCCTCGAAACTGCTGACAACAAGTATCTATAGAATAGGTGTTTGTAGGTCGAAAATCCATGAAAAAAACAACTACTTTCCTGGCAAAAGCCTCGACGGACTTCGGATGCTATGAGGGGATATATTTTAATCGTTTCAGTCAGGTACCGCAGACATTAAACATTGTCTGCTTCACCTACCCTGTACTGATGAGGGGCAAATACCCCCGAAACCGGTCTACAGGTCTGACTGAAGTGGTTAATATTTATCCATTTCGCGACAAACATTGGCGAAGTACCTTGTAGGACTTTGCACGTTTCTGCATCGGATGTCATTCAACGTCCGTCAAGGCATCAGCCAGGGAAGTAGTTGTTTTTTATGGATATTCGACCGACATACACCTATTGTATTTGTAGTCATTTTTGATGCATTATGGTTATAATATCGAATGTGTGGAATCTTATGGATTTTCCAAGAAGTGTATCCTATTCTGGAGATTCACGGGAGATGTCTATCCAAGTACTGCTAGAAATTGGGATAGCAGAAACAACAATGAAAAGATGTCCGAATATGAGAAAAGTGTCAATGTTTCACCGTTCATTTGACGTCTTCTTCAGTGCTAATACTGTTGGAAGTTGAAATATTATCACTTTATTCCTGAATTGACACTTTTTATCGCTTTTTCTTATTCGCAACTATCTTTGTATTCCCGCAGCTTTTCTTAATTGAATCAATGTTACTCAAATTTTTTGCAGCTATATATTTCATAGAACGATATAAGTTAGGGATAATGAATTGGAAATCCTCAACAAAACGTACCAGGAAAACAATAGCCAATGTGGTTGAATTTGAAATTGCCGTGGGAAGAGTCATTTTAAATATTTTTTTTTAATTTGCACTTTTCAAACTAGCGTTCAGTGTTGATATGAATTATCAACTAATTTGTGTGATTTTCATACATGGCTTCCATGACAACGATATTCCGTCATAAATGAAGAATAGTGATTGTTCAATTAATTCATTTTTAAATCCTAGAATTTTCAAAACAGGAAAAAATCAAGAAAACTGAATAATTTGGTTTCAACATATTTGCAAGATGAGCGAACAGAGGTTAGAATTGAATAAAATAAATCTTTGGTCATGTGGGATTTTGGATAAATATTGATATATATTTTTTCAAATGCTGGTTTACAAATCAAAAATCAGTTGTTGAGTATTTGGATATTCGATAAATATTGTAATGCAGTCAGCAATCATTCAGAATCAACAGTATTTCGATTATTTTTTTGCCACGTTTTCATATCTCTGAAATAAATCAAAGTCTTTGTGAAGCCTGGATTCAATACAGGCTTCACCTTTAATTTATCAATAGTTCGATGATATTTATTACGAATTCTGTCAGACACGCCATTGTTAGCTACAAACAAAAACACAAATATATCAAACATGACTGTCACATATGTCAGCTATCCTGCATATCTTTGACGTAATGAATTCTGGAACCCCGTTTGCGCTTCCTCTATCCATCGTGATGGAAATACCAGAAAAAGTACGGAAAGCTCATCATAATCCTTCAATACCCCAATAGGGTGGTGAACTGTTTTTCGGGAGGTCGGGATGAATAAGAAAGAGCCCTTCGAAGTTGGATAACAATTCAGAAATATTTTACGATCGGGGAAGAGATCGAGAAGATAGAGCGAAGTTCACTCAGAAGCCAGGCCGACTTTATGACGGTGAAAAATATATTATAAATTTCAGTCTCGGGATGAATCCTTATTGAATCCAACCATTCTCCTTATCATTCTGTCGATAGCATCTGATAGCGGAGGACCAATTTGAGGACATAAAGTTTCCAGCATAAAAAAAAACTCCGATAAATTTCTCAACTGAAAATCTCCAGGGAACGTCGAGAAATAATTTAGAAACCGAAACCAATGCAACAATTTGATGGGAAAACCTATACTGATTGGATTCTGTTCGAAAACATATGAGACCTATAATTTGAGGAACCAGAAATTTGTTAACTAGTAGAAATGCTGATCTTCAAATAAAATGTTATAATTTGTAAATTTTGTTGGGGTAAGGTAAATAACTGGAACCACTATTGATGCTTCAGGTCCTAGACAAATTAGTCAGGGCATTTCCATACAAGTGTGTATATGTGTGTATGTATATATATATATATGTTATATCCAAAAATCCAGGCATTCTACGCAGTAATTCCACAACGCAGTTGCAACATTGTTGCAAGAGCAAATAGGACAAAGCCAAGTCAGCATTCATCCACCTGGGCTCCAGAAGCCGTAAACAAGGCGCAGTTCTGAGTCAGCACCACCGCATCTATAAGAGGACCCCAAGAACCGAAGAGCGTCACTTCTATTCGGCACTTCTATTCCGTTAGTTGTCACATATAATTTCATATCATTTTGTAAAACAAGTATAAAATAAAGTTTATTTTAAAAACCATTTAAGTGAATATCACTATAACAAATTGGCGCAGTCGTGCGGATTTTTCAACACCCTGATTTCAACACCTTGAAATACCAGAGTGGAGGTTTCCAAACCCTTGTGAGAAGAACCCAACGCAAGACGAGAAGACGGTCTCTGGAGCTTTGAGGAAACACGCAAAACGAGGCTCATCCCAAAGTAGCAACGCTCATCCAGCCGGATTTCATCTTCCGTCACCCAGCGAAAGAACAACACCCAGCGAAAGAACAAGAAATTAGCAAGTAAGAAGAACAAGAAAATAGCAAATAAGAAAATCATCCCAGCACTCCTGAGACTTCCCTGTGGATTAGGAACACCTAGTGAAGCCCCTGACAGAGAAACTCAGCACTCATCCCCAACACCCTGAAGCTTTGTGGATAGGAACACCTAGTGAAGCCCCTGGCAGAGAACTTCAAAATCTCACCTGTAAATAACTGTAAGTGACATCGAATCATCTAGTTTTAAATTATTCAATTCACTCATTGAAACTATTTACAATTCTTTTCAATTTCAATCTCAGAAAAGTCCTGTTTTGTTAATAGCAAATTGTCCCAATTTTGACCTATTATACCCTATTTTGACAATTTCACCCATTTTGAAAAGACCCCATTAAAATGTCTGTTTCCGACGATGGCGAACATCATAATGCTGATGTAGGAAATGATCCCGAACTCGAACCATACAAATTATCTGAAATTTTTTCTATCGTCCCTCAGTACGATGGAGATCCAATCTCTTTAAATACTTTCTTAAATGCCTGCGACCATGCCCAACAAATGGCAGTCGGTCAACAAAAACTTTTGTTAACGATTCACATTAGAAATAAATTGAAACAAAAAGCAGCCCAATTGATAAACTCTCGAAATCCTGAAACATATGGCGAAATAAAACTCTACTTAATGCTCATTTTGGAGATTCAAGAGATCTCACCTCATTAATCCAAGATTTACAGAGAATTAGACAAAATACCGGAGAGAATGCCCTTGCTTTCTTTTCGAGACTTCAAACTCATCATGCAAAAATGTTATCTTGCATCCAAAAATCAAATCTAATTCAAATGCAGAAAACTGCTCAATCAAATTTAATTGAATCTATGGTTCTTAACACTTTATTAACTGGTCTTGAATCTAAATTAGGTCAGATAATTCGTGCAAGCGACCCAGTTAACATGCTAGAAGCATCAATCAGAATCAAACGAGAACTTCAATTATCATATTTTGAAAATCAAAAACTCAATCAATCAAATCGTCCTTCAACATCATTTCAACCAAGAAAAATGAGTAATATGAATCAACCAAACATGACGAGACATGATCAATTTAGAAACCAAAATACAAACGTTTCATCATATTCTAGTCAAAATCCACAAAATTTTTCCGAATTCCAAAATTCCAACAACGATTCCCAAACTCTCGAATGCAATCAACTTCAAACTCACAGCAAAGTCAATTCCAAAGGAATTCATTTCAACAAAATCAATTCCAACCCAGATTAATAAATTCGAATCAAACCCAAGTAAGACCCTCTGTAATTCAAAGAAATCCGAATTATCCATCATACTCTTCGAATCAGAGAACTCATCATTTCAATGAGGATTACAATGAACCTCAATATCAGTCAAATGACTTTTACTTTCAAAACGACTCTCAGTTTCTAGAACTTGATAACAGTAACTATGCATCTTATGATTGCAATTCATCACAACATTATGACGACTCTTTCGAAACATATAATGATTACTTTGATGAAGATCCTGACACATCGGATTTTTATTCACGCCTAGCTATAGACAGTCCTCCTATTTGTCTGAACGGAAGGAAATAAACAACCTTGTCGACCAAACAAATTTACTCCAGATAGAAAACAAAAACACGGAAAAGTCAATTGCACCAATCTAATGACACCACAATCCCAAAATTCATTCCAAAACTCTCTTCAGAAATTCATTTAAATACAGTAAACGCTAATAATTTATATTATATATTAGATAGTACAGGAAAATTCAAAATTCTTATAGATACCGGAGCAGGAATTTCTATTTTTAAACCCCAAACAGTTGCACATTACCCTTTATATCGTTCTCCCGAAAACTTACCTATTCAAGGAATTTCTAATGAAAAAATCATGATACAAGAATCTGTCATGATTCCTTTTAATGATACAGACCTACATAAAATTTACATTCACGATTTAGATATCAAAATTCGACGGACTTCTAGGTTCAGATTTTCTCGAACACTACGATGGCGTAGTTGATATCAAAAATAAAAATTAATAACGAATTTTAAGGAACTTCCTCTTTTCAAAATTGAAAAAAATATTCCAATCGAAGATCAAAAAATTCCAGAAGAAATTAAAAATATTATTTCAATTGAACCAAGAACTGAACAAATATTTAAATTGAAAAGTGATTTGAAAAATGAGGCTATACTGTTAGCTCACGAAAGAAAACCAAAACAAGGCTAAATTCAAAATAAAATAACAAAAATTATGGAAAAAAAACAAACTATCCAATACTAAAAATTTCTTTCCACACCCAGATTCCAGAAAAGAAACCATAAAACAGAATTTTGATAAATCCAAAACAATGTTTTTGAATCAATCAGGTAGACCACCTGAAATACATATTTTCTATCACAAATCAGGTAGACCACCCGATATAAAAACTTTCGGACATAAATCAGGTAGACCTCCTGAAAGAAAATCATTGGTCACATTTCAGGCAGACCCCCTGAATTAATAATTATTCATAACCAGCAAATATAAGAAAAAATATATATATTTCAAAAGACTACAAAATGCTAACTTAAAAATTCAACCTGATAAATGCGAATTTTTACGAAAAGAAGTCGCTTATCTTGGACACTTAATAACAAAAGACGGAGTAAAACCAAACCCAGAAAAAATTGAATGTATTCAAAATTTTCCACAACCAACTAGTCCCAAAGAAATAAAATCATTTCTAGGATTGACAGGATACTATAGAAGATTTATACCTAATTTCGCAAAAATTTCCAAACCCTTAACACGATTATTACAAAAAGATATACCTTTCCAATTCACCACAACATGTGTCGATGCTTTCGAAACATTGAAAAACTTTTTAGTTCAAAGTCCTATTCTGATTTATCCCAATTTTAATGACCCATTTATTCTTACGTGTGACGCAAGTAATTTTGCTATTGGATCCATTCTTTCTCAAGGACCTATTGGCAAAGATCTTCCTATTGCTTATGCATCCAGAACCCTATGTCCCCAGAAACTAAATATTCAACAATTGAACGTGAATTACTAGCTATAGTATGGGCAGTAAAGCACTTCAGACCTTATTTATTTGGTAGAAAATTCATCTTGATCACTGACCACAGACCTTTAACTTGGTTATTTTCCATAAAAGATCCTGGTAGCCGATTAGCTCGATGGCGGCTAAAACTCGAAGAATATTCCTATGAAATAATTTATAAACCTGGCAAAATCAATAAAAATGCAGACGCCTTATCTCGCATCAAAATTAATCACTTCAAAGAATGCGCTAAGTTCCATTCTAAAATTTTAATGACAAATGAAGAAAAAATTCAAAAAACAAAAGCCATAAAAATATAATAATATTTCCACAGAGAAACAAAACGACAGACATACATGAAACTATTTTTTGAAGATATTTTTGAAGACGAGACCAGATTTTCGTTATAATAAAATAAATGTTTTAACTAGCAAAACGATCAAAATAGGAAATACTTTATAATCCCTATACCATACGACCCTAATAATGCCATAGAATATATGTTCAGCTCTCTATATAGAGATCAACATGTTTTCGAACCAACACAAAATTATTATGTCGAAAATAATTCAGATCTTCCCATTCAAGAAATGCTCTCATACATTCTTGCAGACAAGGATGAAATTAAATTTCAAATTTGTCAGAACGTAGTTCAAACCCCAGACCAAGATCAAATTCCTTTGATATTAGATCAATATCACAATGGTAAAGCAAATTTACACCGTGGTATTAATGAAACTTTACGAAGAATTAGAGAAAAATATAACTGGACTGGTATTACTAAAGACGTAGAAAAATACATAAAAGAATGTGAAACATGTCATAAAACTAAAATCTGTAGACAAAATTTGAGTAACCCTTTAGTCATTACTGAAACTCCGAAAACCCCTTTTGAAAGAATTAACATCGATCTTTTAGAAATCCCAACAAAAAATTATGCCTTGACTATTAGAGACGAACTTACAAAGTTTACACAAGCTTATCCAATGGAAGATAAAACCGCTAAATCAGTAGTCAATACTCTTTTATTATATTTCCAACTTAGGAATACTGTTATCAAAGGAAGATAAAAGAATTCAATAACCATACCATGAGAAGACCTATGTACTTTATATGACATCAAATTAACTTTTCAAGCATAAATCATCCCCAGGTAATGGAAGCTTAGAAAGATTCCATGCTACACTAATGGAAATGATTAGATCTCAACAAATAGAAAATCCCGAAGAACATCCTTTAAATGTACTCCCTATGCTGTTATATGTTATAACATCACGAAAAATAAGACACACGGATTTACCTTATGAGTTGATCTTCGGACACACCTCTACGACCCCAGAAATCTTATATAATCAAAAGATTTAATCACTAAATACGTTCGAGATTTAAATAACAGAATCTCGTATTATTATGAAATTGCGCGAGCGAAAACCAACCGAAGTAAAGAAAAAGCCAAAATAAGATATGACAAAGACATAAAACATGAACCCCCAGACTATAAAGTTGGAGACAAAGTATACGTTAAAGAGTCTCAAATAGGAAACAAATTACAAAATAAATTTAATGGTCCTTATAAAATTTTGGAACTTTTCCAAAATTCTGCCCTTCTTGAAAATCTTGAAACAAATCAACACTCTAAAATTAATTTTGATAGAATGAAACCTTATTTCGAATAATTCATTTCAGATCGAAATGCTATTCATCGCGGCTTTGATATCACTTGCGACAGCAGCGTTAAGACCAGTTTGCAGTTATCGATCAACAACACTATTGGAGTGTACTATCATGAACGATCCTATTTGAAGCTATCAAACGATAAGTGGACGTTGTTAGCCTTTAAAGATACGTCCCTAATCAGTAGTGCATTAGAACGTAATCATAAGATACTTAATAATCTAATGATATTTTAGAAACAGATAATCCAAGAATGAACTATTTTTATACAGAAGTTAAAACACATATCAGCCTGCTAACGCAAATTGCTGATTCTTTAAATCTAAAATTAGAAGAAATATACGTTGATACGAAATCAAAAAATAAAAGGATTAAAAGAGGATTAATCAACGGTATTGGTACCTTTTGGAAAGCCATTACTGGTAATTTGGATAGTAGTGACGGAGAATATTTTAATGAATGCATTAATAAAATAACCAGAGACGAATATCAATTGGAAAATCTTTTGAAAAACCAAATTTCAGTTACCACTTCAGTAATTAGAAGTTTTAATTCCACTATACAAAAATTACAAATAGATGAAGAGACATTTAACAAGGATATTAAAGAGATTGAAAAATCAATTTTTCAGATTTCAGATGATATGGCAATCATTGAAGCGAAACTTAGAGCTTTAGAGATTTGTGAAACTCTCATGGAAAGTTATTTATACATTGAATCCTATTTGAATGATATTTTGAATTCAATCACTATGATATGGCAATCATTGAAGCGAAACTTAGAGCTTTAGAGATTTGTGAAACTCTCATACATCAATTATTACCCCTAGAGATTTGGAATATGCTCTTCAAGACATTACCCAATCATTGAAAAAGAATAATTTACCACTTCCTGCAAAAACCTCGTCTATTGCTCAATATCTAGATTTAATTGAACTTGAAGCTTTTCAAACAGAAAACAGAGTTATTTTTGTTCTGAAAATTCCTCTAGTGGAACCTGAATTTAACACATCCTTTCAATTATATCCAATCCCCATCCTTGATAACAGGACCGGACTTTCACATATTTTACCAACCAATTCAAAATATATTGCGAGAGATGATGATTCTATAGTTATATTTTATATTGCAAAATTTAGATGATTGTAAACCTTTAGGAATCAATATGAGAATTTGTTCTGATATTTTACCTTACCCTATAGACAAAGATGCTATATGTGAGGCACAACTCTTCAGACATTCTATTGAATTACCGAGAACCTGTCAAATGTCTTTACTTTTTGCTAAAGATTATAATGTGTTCAATTTAGACACAAATATTTGGTTAATAACTTTATCAGATCCTTTACCTTTAACAATTACCTGTTCAAACATTGAACCTTTTACTAAAATTATTCAATTGAATTCAATTTTGAAACTTCAACCAGAATGTAATGCTTTTATTGGGAATACCAGAGTACATTCAAAACATATGAATAATATTGAAAAGAATGTAACTTATAATAGTCATGCTATTTTAATTCCATTCGAATGCTGTGAACATTTGCCTGAAAAACACAATATGCCAATTTTGAAACCATTAAAATTGAGTAAATTAAATGTTGATGATTTGAATATAGCTCAACATAAATTAAATCAATATTCTGAAGATATTGACAAAATTATTAATGAACCTTTTATCACGAAACATATATCCTGGTTTACATATCTTATAATTATATTGATAATATGTTTGATAATTTTATATATTTTTTGTAAATGCAAAAAACGTTATCCCATGAAAATTGGAATTTTGACACCACGAGGAGATGATCAACCCCCAAGACCTCCAGGCCAACGTCAACCCTTCAGAACCCTTTCTAGGTTCTTACCTTCAAGAAGAAGACCTAGTATCCACATCGGCGAAGACGTCGAGGAAGAAGAAAGAATAATCTTGAATTCCGGCCCAAGCAAAACTTCAGTCTAAAGTTGCTGCATCCAATAGCATCAACTTTTCAAAAGATGGGAGCTGTTATATCCAAAATCCAGGCATTCTACGCAGTAATTCCATAACGCTGTTGCAACATTGTTGCAAGAGCAAATAGGACAAAGCTTAGTCAGTATTCATCCACCTGGGCTCCAGAAGCTGTAATTAAGGCGCAGTTCTGAGTTAGCACCACCGCATCTATAAGAGGACCCAAGAACCGAAGAGCGTCACTTCTATTCGGCACTTCTATTCCGTTAGTTGTCACATATAATTTCATATCATTTTTGTAAAACAAGTATAAAATAAAGTTTATTTTTAAAAAACCATTTAAGTGAATATCACTATAACATATATATATATATATATATATATATATATATATATGAATGGTGTATATATGTGTATATGCAGGGTGAAATCTTACCTTTCGCACATTCGTGAATGACTAGTGTATAATGTCATTCTATAACGAATTACAGTGGTTAAAAATAAAGAAAAACATATAAAACATGTTTTGTTCTTTGTTTTGTTTGATAAAATTTTGAGAAACGCCGCACGCCTAACTTCAGCTGTCTCGATCAGAGCTGTAAGATAATGCAACTGCCGATGTAATAAACATTTGAATAATGTGGAATGTTGAATTGATTGTGTGGTAAATGTACAAAAATAGTACTAGAGATATTCAATTTCAATGTGATGAAAATAAACGAACCCCTTATATCCTAACTGGTAGATGAAGTTAGAACTAGTAGATGAGGTCAATACAGCTTTGAGGCACTTATCGAATCACAATTATCAAAAAAACACACACAAAAGACCCAGTACTGAATTGTTTTCAGAATAGTATCGGCCATCATTGTGACCTGATGTGATTGAGAATAACATGGAAACACTGTTGCCAACTACTGTTTCCAAGAGTAAACGCTTCGGGCGTTTCCGTACTAGAGATAATACATGTTTTTTCATAGAATGGCAAATTTTCAGAATTATATCGTGATATTGAGGCTCCAAATTGACTTGAAGAGATCTACAATTCCTATTTTTATAATCGCATGATTAATCAGTGGTAAGTTTGGCTTTGAAATGCAGTCGAAGAGTTTTACATACCTGCTACACATGTTCCGTAATTTGCTCATATTATTGAAGCTGAAATAAAAAACATGGAATCAAGGAAACAAGGTTATCATCGGCGACGAATTAGATAACTTTGTGCCACTAATACAAGGATTAAAACTTCTGATTAGATTATGAGGAATGAAGAAGTTATCTAATTCATCGCCGACGATATAACGGATCCTTCAGAATTGTATATGGATATCAAATAATTCCATGTTTCTCATTTCAAATTCAATGATATCAACAAATTACAAAACACAAACCTGTAGCAGGTATGTGAAACTCTCCGAATGCATTTTAATGCCAAAGCTCATCACTAATGAATCATGCAATTAAAATAAAAGCATTATACATCTTTTCAAGTCAATTTGGAGCCTTCATACCGCGATAAAATTTAAAAAAATTGCCATTCTATGAAAAAAATTTTATATTATGTTAATATCTGTAGTACGAAAATGCCCGAAGCATTTACTCATTTCAGATATGCACAGTATTTTCCTGACTCGTGATTAATGACCCCAGACTCCGAGTGATTTTTCTTGTCTTTCACTCTCCAAAATACACACGGAACAGTTCGGTATTCAGTTGAAAGAATCAGAGAATCTTGGAAACACTAGTTGGCAACAGTTTTCACATGTTACTCTCAATCACACTAGGTCACAATGATGACCGATACTATTTTGAAAAGAAATCATTACTCTGTCTTTTGTGTGTGTTCTTGTGATTCGATAAGTGCCTCAAAGCTGTATTGACCTCATCTTCTAGTTCTGACTTCATCTACCACTTTGGATATAATGAGGTTAGTTTGTTTTCATCACTTTAAAATTGAATATATATCTTTTGAATATTTATCATTTACCACACAATCAATTCAACATTCCACATTATTCTAATGTTTATTGCATCAACAGCTCTGATCCAGATAGCTGAGGTTTAGGCGAGCGGTGCTTCCCAACATTTTGTCGAATTTTACAATGAACAAAACATGTTTTCAACTTTTTTTCGGATTTTTAACCTTCGTAATCTGTTATAGATGGCCTTGTACACTCGTCATTCACGGGTGTGCAAAAGATTAGATTGCACCCTGTATATGAATGTATATATTTATGTATGTGTATGGATATTCATTTATATTTTACAGTGTATGTATTTTATTTTTACTCTTTTCGTCACTGTATATGTATCCTATTTTGTTATCACGATTTTAATCAGACAACATTTTATTTTTATATATTTTACTTTGTAGTGCCCTGAAGATGACTTTATAAAAGTCGTAACGTCGGCGAAGAATCAATAGTGGTTTCAGTTAACAGACCTTACAATTTATGTAAGCAGGTCACAAAACTTCCAGAAAATAAAATGTCGATGGTCCTAAAGTGAAAATGAAAAAAAAATACAAATCACTGAATACGTCCTGACTGAGTAACTAGCAAGATAATTACATGGGCATGATTGATTCCACATAATGCACCTGGCAGTAGACAAGAAATATGTCTCCAAGCCATGCGGAAATGAGGTTTCAACTGTTTGATGAATAAGTGTATAAGGAAACTAGGTCATGAGAAATCTCGTTCGGATTATATATCAGCTAGAACCATAGAAATGTTTTATCATTCATGTAGTACTCGTATCTAACTTAACAGACACTGCGTTATGAGCCACTTAATCATGCGCGCAAACACATCCGAACGAAAACAATGAAGATTAATATATTTTTTGAATAAAAAAAAGTATCGAACCCGGAAATACGTTAGATAATTATACTGAAAATTGTGAATTCTGTATCGAACGTTTCATAGATAATATTAAAATTCAAATTGAAAATTCGCTATTAAAAATCAAATATAGAAAATTAACGTTAATGTGAAATATTGGAATATACTCACGGAAAAAAAGTCATAAAAAATTAAAGAGAAAACAAATCCACTGAATACGAGTACCAATTTTGAAATTATAGCAAAAGTTCGAATTAACTAATGGAGAAGGCAAAGTGACTACTATAATAATAAGTTTATACAAATTTGCTTGAGAATTTATGGAAATGTATATGTAAAATATCTAAAAACAAATATTGACATGATGGAAATGAAAAATTCGAAGAAAGAGCAACATGAAATTTGGAAAAATTATCCGAAAATGTCTGTGAGGTGCATCTCACTGAAATTAAGACAAGAAATGGAAAAACAGACTTGGAATGAAAAAAACTGAAACAATTGAACATAAAAAATGTGGATACCTTCTTATCTTCGGATACGAACGAAACTGAGGTCAAGCAAGTGATAGTCAGTTTGAAAAATAATAATTTTCCAACAATACACAAGGCAAACATAAGGCCTGAAATTCTCAGAGACATCTAAGAAGAAATTGAACCTCCATTACCTTGTATAACAAACAAGAGTATGAATGATGGAAAATTGCGGGGAAAAAGCCCGTTTTTCCAATTACGATAAACTTGGAGTTTCATTATTATCGAATGTTGGTGAAAATTTCCAGAAATAAAATTATAGTTAAATTTTTTTAAAAAAACATGCTTATATGCACTGAAAAGTTATAAATAATAAAAAAAGTCGTTGACCAAAAAATTTTTCCCCTATGCAAAAAAATCGTGGGGTGCTTGATATCAGTAATCTTGAGTTTTTTATCGCTTGCTATTCGTCAAAGTATATTCATTATGAAAAATGAAAAGTCAGTAAAGAACACCCTACGTTTTTTTCATATAGCAAGAAATTTTTTGGTCAATGATTTTTATTCTTTTCAATTCTTCAATCCGAATTGCTATATAAGCGTGTTCTCTTAGTTTCCTTAAACTATTATTTTATATTTAAACTACACTATGAGAGAAAATTCTTCGATTGATTCATCCACATGGGATGTTTTCACTAATTTTTGGTGGAAGTGCTGAGACCAATCAGCGTAGTCACCATATCTTTTCAATGTAAATAGTAGCCATTTTTTTTCTGACGATCTTGGCGAGAATACCAGGTCATAGCTACGTCATCGGTTCTTAATACGTGTGCAAAATTTCAAATAATTCGTACGGTCTGGAAGTGGGTGAACATTAATTTCAGATATTCCTTCACATAAATACATACAGGTAAAGTAAATAAATTAAAAAGTTGATACCATTGCTTCAAAACTAGAAAATTATGTCAGATAAATAAAATGATTGTCGAAAAAGACACATTACGCAATTGACAAAAACTTGATTCCAATCGTTCTGGCAGAAGCATTTGATACTGTTGATCATGATTAATTATTCTGAAATCCGTGGAGTTACTCATAAATTGCTCCAGCGTTATACACACGACGGAAAACAATGCGTGAATATCAATGGAACTATGATCAGCAACACAAATAATATAACATATAGAATTTATCAAACAACGTTACATAAAATTATATGTTTGTAGCATGTCAAGTTACAATAGTTAAAATTATAAGTAATAAAAATAGTCATTACAAATCAAATAAACAGGACAGAATTACATATATATGTATATACAAATGTTTAAAGTTTTGAAACAACACAACAAAACAATCACAACGTGGATTGTATGTCCCATTAATAGGGTTTTATTGTTTCAGAATTTTTATTATAAATATTTTTATTGCGATATGGTTATGTAGTTGGGGTGAGTATCCATCCATCCATGGTTAAATGGTAGTAATTCCTCTATTGAGTGGAAACAATATAATAGTAAATGGTTCTTCACACATTTCTTGAATTTGCTAAAATTTTATGATTTTGCAGATGCTGGTAATTTATTGAAAATTCTGACATTTGTAGAATTTTGCTCTGTGACGGACAATCTGAACTTAGGAGTTCGGAGTTCATTCGATGATCTTGTAGCATGGTTGTGCACATCAGCATTTGTTGAGTACAGAGTTATATTAGTAAAAATCTCCAGTAGAGTTTGATAGATATGGAGACAAGGGATTGGTAAAATTCTGAATTTCTTAAATAGTGACTGACAGTGAGCATGGAAGGTTGCACCATCTATGATCCTTAGCGCCTTTTTTTGGAGTCTGAATACTCTAATTGAGTGTGTTGAGTTGCCGCAGAGAATATATTACCAAATTGAAGGTGCGAGTGAAAGAGAGAATGGAGGATGTTATTAATATTGGAATGCTCACTACTTCTTTTAGCTGTCTCAATAGGAATAATTGGGTGGAGAGTTTTTTGCATCAATGATCAATGTGGGCACTTCATTTCAACCTATCGTCCGGCACAATAACTAACAGGTTGACTGAGTTATTCGAGGTAGAATTGTTGTTTGCAGAAAATGATTTTTTTTGGGTATTTTTTTTTAACTGAACCAAATATGAGCCTTGTTTTTGGCTTGCTCAGTGAGATTGTTGAGTGTGATAGGGTTGCAATGTGTATCAATTAAGGTTGTGTCATCTGCAAAACAAATACATCCATCCATTGAGATAGGATTTCATAAGTTTCAGAGGTACCACCCGCACACCGTAGAAGTTTAATTTTTCAAGTAGTTTATCATGCGATACACAGTCGAAGGCCTTGGAAAGGTCGCATAAGGTGATTTCCGTATGTTTGCCCTTCTCAAGACCCTCGACTATGTTCGCAACAATGCGGCTGATAGCCTGAATCGTGGAGCAGTTTTTTTTATGAATGAATTATTTTGTCAACAAGGCAATACCACCCGGACGGCTGGAAAACACTTGAAATCACCACTGTGGCCGATCGAAGTGTTATAGATTTTGTCACCAATATAATATTTCCGAACGCTTATAATGATTCCTGAGTTTGTACGTCATACTCTCCAACACGATATAATACAATATGGTAACGGCAACCATCCGAAAATAGAATCTATTTATTAAATGAAATAATATGTGAGTGGATAGGTACATAGATTTTCACTTGAGATGAAAATAGCAGAATGATTCCAATGAAAAAAATTGCTATTTATATTGAATGAATCAAATAACATCTCCAAATAATTCGAAAGTGTTTCCACCAAGTCATTACCAAAAAACTGAGGATTCATCGATCTGATAAGCTTTATCAATAAACGACGAATCATATGCGAAATTATTTCCCTAAGGCAGTACAAGTTCCTTTGAAAACGCCACAAAAGCCTTTTCTTTGGCTGTACCAATCTTTGATAGACATCCCTCGGTAGTGTGGGAATCTCTGAATCCTAACGCCTCAAATGTTCCCAGTAAAAAATGATTTTGTGCCTTGTACGAATTGGAGAAAGTCCTTGATTGGGTGTGTGCTATAAAGTTTTGGTTCATCAATTGGGTGCCGAATAATTGACTGTCTCCTGCGATCCAGAGCTCCGCAGTTACACGATGTGTATGACACTTTTTTTATTCCTTGCCGCAGATTAGATCGCCATTGTACGACGCATTTTGTTGAGGTGCTCTTTTATTAGCGCTTGTCCAGTCTTCAGTCCCGTAGGTGATTTTCAATTTCACTCTGCTCAAAGCTTACAGGCCCATTTTTTATTTTGATAAGGGCCTTCTATGTTTTCTTTGTTCTTCCTTTTTGTGTTTGTTACCTAGGATATTGTGCCCATAGTATCGTTGTTAACTTGGAACTAGTCAACAGTCTTTCCCACTTCACGTTTTGGTACACCCAGGGACTGCGCTGAATCTAGTTCGTTTTTGGTTTCTCTTCTGGCGTATTCATAGGATTTCTCATCATTTGCAAATCCCCGGAGTTTTGCCATCCAAATCAGCTTGACGCAGTTCCGTTCTGCCAGAGTTTTGAGGCAGAGTTTTTTTTCCATACCAGTTGAGAACACTTCGTGGCAACTTGATGCCTTCAGTGCCGCCTGGTTGTCTGACAGAGTATGGATCTGCACTTCTTTTGTGATTTTCTCATTATGTTTCTACGTCAATTGAAGTATTGCTCTACCTGAAACATAGTGGTATGTTTATTCAGTGAATAGTTGGAGCCATCCTTGGATCTTAGGAAAACATTCCTGCTCTCGCACTATTCTTCATATTAGATCCGTATGTTTTCTTCCATTCCCCATATTCAGAGAACCAAAAAAAAACTTTTTAACAAAAAATTAAACCGACGAAATACGGAACTGAAAAGTAAAAAATAAAATAAATCTTCTTAGTCTCAATAACTAAGCTCCTAAACTGATGTAAGAAACTAATTTTGATGCGGCGCCAAACAAACAAGCAAATGAATCAGGTAAGGCGTAAAATGATGGCATCGAGTTGCGCGGTGACATTCTGATAATTTTTTTTTAAGTAATTTAATGATCTTTGTTGATTGTTCGTTTGGCGCCGACTCAAAATTAGTTACTTACATTAGTTTGGGAGGTTAGTTATTGAGACTAAGAAGATTTATTTTATTTTTTACTTTTCAGTTCCATATTTCGTCGGTATTTTTTGTTAAAAAGTTTTTATTTTTCAATTTTTTGTGGCTGAAATCTAATAATTACTACCTACTTGTTTTTTGATTACTTCCAAAATACTTACTTACCCATCTTACTTCAACTATTACCAGTTAAATGATATGATTAACTATTTTTACTATTTGTTGTAATATACATTATTTCTGTTGTTCTGGTTAGTTTATTTCATTACTTTGTATATCATTCCATCCTCTCATAAAAAATAACATTGTGACGGATGTGGAATAATGACAGTGCGATCTATCATTGTCAACTACATATGTGTGTGCCAAAGTTCACAAGTGAACAATTATCCCCTATTTTTCTACCCGTAAGGGTGGATAATTTCATTCGAAATCCAAATATGAGGTATACCCTAAAAAAATTAAATCGAAGAACCCAGTACAAAGTTATGCCTGATAGAATCGGTTAACGGACCAAAATTCAGAGGGTGAGTTTTCAATATCCTCCATTTTGCTACCCCTAGGGGTGGATTTCATCTCAGAAATTCAAATGGGACCAATTTCGAAGTAGACCCTATCCACTAAAATTATCGGAATCGAAAATCCCAGTAAAAAGTTATGCGTGATCATACATAAAAAAACATAATAAAAAAAATTAAATATACGCGTCGACTAGAGAACCTCCTCTTTTTTGGTTTCGTCGGTTAAAAACAGGATTTCGTATAGAGTTGGAATCACTTATTTGTCTCCCAGAATGATCAAAACTAATCATTTCCACTTCCAGGAGAGAAAAACACGAGAAATGAAATGGCACAAAATGTTCAGCAGCTACATCTGTGTGCAAAATCATTTTGATGTATTCCAATGGGCAGTTTCATTAATTTCTATGAAAATACCACAATCTCCAGAATAACGAGAAAACCCTGCCATGATGTGACGTAACAAGCCGAATTAAACAAAGCAAGGGAATTACAGAGTTGCCAAGCGTTATCCATAATATTAAATAATGACAAGGTATACATGATATCATTCAATAATACCTGAATCAAGAACAGTTATCAGTTTCAATTTCAATATAATGTATGCTGACAGAAGTTCGGTTTTATTCATAGGAGGAAACTGAATAACATTTCCTCAAAAGTTCCGAAAAATAATGGAACTGGCAACTCAGGAATGTGCCAATAAGAGGATTTATGACGTCATAAGAAACGGTCATAACGCTGTTATTTGAATGTCTCACTGAATTGGGGAAATTTTGAGCGGCGTTTTTTCGAATATAACAATATTTTCTAAGAAGAACTGTATTCTATAACTATATTTCAACTACAAGCACCTTTGAGCAAAATTAACTCAATTGTAATGTCACCCATACAACTAATATATTATTTTCAAATTCGAAAGAGTTGAGAAAAATGTTTCTCTCGACGTCGAACAAGACATTCCGCGTATAAACCTTCAGGCAGAATAAGCGAACATAAAAACCTAAATCATGTTTTTCCGCTCTTCTCGTTGTTTTCTTGTACAATTTCAAGTGGTTTATATCTACAAGCATCACCACGTTCGGGTATTCAGTCTTTAATGTTTTCTCGTCACGTCTTTTCCTGCAATTTCCGGAATGAATGCGATGGCGACAATAAAGGAGTATATCCGTGAAGGACGAATAAGTTATTCTCGAGCAATTGTTCCGTACAGTGACATGTCCTTCATCTTGGTAAGAGTGTGCAAATAATCATCTTGAAGAAGTTTCTGGGTGGATTCTGCTCGAACAAGAATACTGTGTAGATTATTAGATCAGAATAAAAAGCAACATCATTTCAGGAGAATACGTGGAAACTATTTTCATTATGTATTCTTAGAACAAAAAAACAACCTCTGCCGGATGAGGTTGAAGAAATTCGCAAAATATTGATTTTGCTGATGAATACGGATTTCGAATAAAATTACTTCTCACAATTGGGTGGTGAATCGGGTGGCTTTTTTGTCTATTCTATTCTATTCATTCTGTTCGACTTCCAAATGATCTCAGTTTTTTCCGATAAAAATATGACTTGAAATTCTCCTTGACTAAATTCATCGCCGACCTCGGAGGTCAAAATTACATCAATTTCGCAAAACATAATTTTTGTTGCATATTGACTCCCAACTTGTTGTTTCAAGTTGAACCTCCACATGGAAACAGTGTATTATGAAAATAACAATTCCTTGAAAAAATTTTCTTCTCAGTCGACATATAGTTTTTGAAATACTGTTTTATATTAGCGGTAGCTCTCACAAACATCAGAAGAATCAATTCTCAAGCAAAACCTGAAATAAAAATAATGTTTTTTTTGTTTAATTAACAATTTCATACAAACATATTCATCGAATATTCAGGGGGTAGTTGAAACCCCTCAGAATGTTCGCAAAACTTATCGAGTGTCTCTACATCATCATGAAATTAATCAAAGGACCAGATTTCAACGGATTCGGCTCGGCGATGATGAAGTAAACTCTTTAAGGTTTATCCAAGCTTACGGAAAAGTTTATTTGGATTAACCTTGAAGAGTTTTATTTTTCATTGGTAATTACCACAATATTCCTAGTTTTGTATATACAGGGTGTTAGTGAATAAGTGCGACAAACTTCAGGGGGTGATTCTGCATGAAAAAAAATAGTTTGCTTTATAACTTTTGTCCGCAAATGTTTCCGAAAGCTTTTCTTAAAAACTGACTATTCATTTATTTCTGAAACCGGTCGAGATATGCAAATGAAAATTGGTGAGTTTCAAGAAGTAGTTATTGCGCATTTTTTGACTCGAAATTTAAAATTGTATGTTCGTCATTGGCGCACATACGGGTAATGATCTCAATTTTTTTAAATTACCATTGTTGAATTCCTCATTCAATTTGTGACAAAGAATTTCTCCAGCCTCTTTTTCGTATGGGGCGCCGTTTTTATGTAAAAAATGAAACATCTTCACGCGTATTTGTCATTACTTCAATACATTATTTATTCAGTTAGCTTACATGGATTTAGTTCTTGAGAGAAATGTCACAAATACAAATTCACATAATATGACAGAGGATACAATAGTACCGACACCTCAATAAAATTCGATGTGCAGCACAATTGAAATTGAATTTTAAAATCAAGGCCATTAACCCAGTCCAGCACAGAATCGGTGGCCTCAAAGGAGTCGCTCTCCTCTCCTCCATATGCTGTGAGGGGGCACTCAGTTGCAATGTGGTGAACAGTCTGGCGAGGTTCTCCGCAGTCACAAGTCGGGGTATCAGTGAGTCCCCATTTATAGAACGAGTCACGGCAGATGCCGTGGGTCGTTCTTATCCTGTTGAGTGCTTTTCACTCAGGGCGAGGCAGCTCCATTCTTTGTAGGGGTACTGTGGGATCGGTTACATGAACTGCTTGGGCCGGCTTCGAGGCTTCCCAGTTTTATTTCCATTTATCGGTCAAGTTGAAATTCTCTCCCACAAGTTGTTCTGCTAGTTGTAGGGGGGTGGGGGGTTCTGGATTTCAGTGTGCACTGGGAGTAGGGGGTTTGATATTATTTTATTATATTCCCTAACTAAGCCCTCTTGTCTGCGAATGGTGGGAGGTGCAATATTGCTCAGAACCGGAAGCCAGGGCAAGGGTGTCCTTTACAGACATTCGCTGATCGTTCTTATTGTCTCGTTGAGTTTGGTGTCGCTAGTATCCACATGGCAGCTGTTTAGCCAGACTGGAAACAATATTTGGCTACGGAGTAAACAAGGCTAAGGGCTGAAGTTTTGAGGGTGGAGCTTTCGCGCCCCAAGTAGTACCGCAGAGTTTGTGGATTATATTATTTCTGGTGTTTATTTCAGCTGCGGTGTTCTTTATGTGTTTTTTGTATGGAAGAGTTCCGTCCACTGTTATCCCTAGATATTTTGGGTAGGGATTGTAGCGTAGTAAATTATTGTGGAAGTACACTTGGGGCTCTAGTCGTGCTTGTTTATTATTTAGGTGGGAGCACATCACACCAGTTTTATTCATATTAGGGACTAGTCTCCAGTCGACGAAGTATCCCCCAGCATGGCTAGATCTTCCGTCAGCGTGTTTAATACATTATCTAGTAGCGATGCTAGTAGGCTACTGTCAACATTCTGTTAAATACGAATATTTCAACGAAATGTGAAATGAGCATTTCTTCATTTTTAAACTTTTAGTTTGGTATAACATTAATATATTAGGGAATTAATTTTTCTTTTATCGGAAAAAATGAAAAATTATACAAATGCGGAATTGTCAGACATGCATTTTGTCTATGCTCAAAGTAATGGAAATGGTCGGCAAGTTCGACGATTGTATGCTGAGTTGTATAGAGGACGTAGGGTAGTACCCCCTCACACAATATTTGCTCGTCTTCTCCAACGTTTGCGCGAAAACGGTACATTTAAGACGCACGGCACCTTCGACAAGTACGAACTAGAAGAAGCAGTTCTCGAGTTAATTACGGAGTCACCTGAAACAATTACTCGAAAAATTTCCAACATACTGAATGTAAGCAACTTCACTGTATTCGAAATTCTTAAAGAACAGCAATTGTATCCGTGGAAAGCTTCATTTTGACATAATTTCTATAATATAAATTCGACATTTCGACGTAGGGACCCTTGTCTTCATCAGGAGTAACTTTTTCATGACATATATAATATTTTGTACTTAGACTTACAGAACTACAGGCGTATATATATATAAATATATATATATATATATATATATATATATATATATATATATCCGTTCTTCACGATTAATCGAATTGTACTGTATCATATTAAACTTTCGCCTCCCTACGAGGCGCCACCTGTTACACACTTTCCAATCAGGTGACCAGTTGATTTCGCCCAATGATGTTTGTAACACATACACGTACCTTGGTGCTGTTCAGTTCTGATATTGTCACTCTTCTCTGATGTGCGGACGAAAAACCGACACCTAGGCCATTTTAGACCATCCCATCGCGCCATAAGTTATCAGACGTCTGGAATAGCACTGCTTCCGATTTTTCGTCCGCACATCAAAGGTTAGTGGGCCAGTGATGGCGTTAGACGTCTACACATGGCCCATCGTTGATCTGTTTCGATAGATTGTTTACATCCCCATCGTCTCTTACGCCTTTTTTCTCCAATTACTATTTTCTCTTGCACCGTAAGATAGTCATAGTGCTTAATATATATATTGTCGCAGCAGAGAGATCTTCTATGTTCATCTTGACGTTCGATAATATAACTGAGGGGCGCGTACAAGCATCGCTGGGACATCTCAACTGGCCATCTGATGGGCTATAGTATATTGTTGCCTTGAACTGGCCATCTGATGGACCACCGTGTATTGAGGACTTCACAAAATACTGGAGAAGCCAGCGAATATTTCTCAATGTTTCGAGGTTTGATTGTTTCGAAGATCCCCGTCTCCACGTCATCAAGTCGTCGGCGTAACTCATGCACTAGGCGAGGACACTAGATATTATTATGACTTTAAATATGCTTTAAAATACATAACGCATACATAAACGTACCCAGAAAACATTTTGTAGTCAAATTTCAATTACAGCAGTTCCAATTCGTTTTTGAAAATTATCAAGTTACTAATATTGGCGATCATTGTGACGGTAAACGACCGAGCAGCCAATAGGCGCAATCGGGTTGATTGTGATGTTATTTGGCAATGTTGCCGAAATTCTTGAACTATAAATGCCAGAACTAGAACACTATTCGCAAGGTCAATGACGATGGCGGATTTGAAGGGTGTACAAACATTCGATTTGTCATAAACAATATATTGACGATTTTACAGTGCACATAAACCTTGTTATTTCTGACATTATGAATCATTGTGGACCATCAAAACGATTTTGGATAGAGAGAAAGCCAATCATTTATTTTCGTTATGGAGGCGTGGCCTAGGATTCGAAAATACGGCAACGTTGCAAAATTGATTGAAGCTGTCAACTGTGGTATTCGTTGATCGGGTGATTATGGCACACCATTTTGCAATGGCGCTAGAAAAAGGCACTTGAATTTTGTCGAATTTAAATATGTTTTTACAGTTTAAAAAAAAAAGAAGAAAGAAAATTACTACCAGACTTTTCACAAGCTGTGGAACCCATTTAAAAATATTTTGAAAATGTCTTGTCCTCGCTGTAATCATTCTCGATACAATTCCCCTCTCCAATTTTTATTGCCTCAATCAAAAGCCATCGGTTCACTATTATAGGGCTGCAGTCATCCCAGATGAACAACCTCCATTTAGTCCTTGGGCTGCGTTGGATTCTGCGAACCCTTTTTCTTCCCGTTCGATCCTTCCTAAGAAACTGCCAGTTTGGGAGATCCACTGTTTTTCTACGTGGATAGTACAATCAGACTTGGGTCACCTTTCTCGAATCCTCCTGAAGAGGTTCCATCCATAACGACCTCTCATCAATCTCTCCCAAACTGTTTCGTGAATTTTAAATAGGCCTCGGTTCATCTGAAATATCACACACTTCTACCTCTTGCGTGATTTTTTTTCAATTGGAGAGCATCCTTCATGGACACATTCCGGTAGTGTGGAAGTCCCTGAGTTTTGGAGTCTGTGCTCCTGCACATGAGACTCACCAACTAAAAACTCCACCCCATAGGCTTGTCCGGCCATAGCCTCCGATCATACTCTAGGCTTTTCGCCCATTGTATCTTACCTGATAAAAATACAGGTCCGAGAGATCTCAGTTGATCTACTCCCCACTTGTCCGTCTCAGACCCGAGTGCTTGGTGATCTGAAGTTCGGTTGAGTCATGGACAACTACTATGTATATCATCAGAAAGAGGGGAGGTTGTTTGTCGCAGTCCCATGATTGTTTTTCCACAACATTGGACAGATGTTTTTTCATAGTTCGATTGAATCTTTCACCCATGACATCACCTCAAAAACTTTCTTGAATACTTTCGACTCAAAATCCCTTTCTCAATTGGAACGAAACACCATTGGTACTCCTTACCTTGGGTTCCTCCACCAATGACTTTGCTATTGTGGATACCTCTTGGTCTTGAATGTCTCACCCATTTGCTGAAACAATGGCAACAACAATGTTACATTGATATCAATCTTCACAGGAGATGGTCCAGCTACATAACGCCGATCCATTCAACTTACGTTGTATTTTTCATTTCACCCCTAGACTTTGTTTCGGAAACAATATCTGCACCAGCTCTCTACATCATCTCGACATTGACCTCAGTAGATCCTCTACCTGATTTTGCCCAAGGTCTTATTGACTCCCAAATGTATTCCTTATTTACCCTCATGAATTTCTTTCAAGACCGCACCTATCTCCTCCCTGGGCGAAATAAATTGGGAAATTCAAGACATCGCTGACTCCCCAACCCGTTCAAAAGAGTCCACTTCCCACAACCAAGGAATTCCACTGTGGCCACTTTGCTTCGGAGATGATAGCCTTTTCCGAAATACCTCCCCAGGAACATCTGCCAGTTCTGTACTCTTTCCAATGTAGAAAGTCTCCAATGTTTAGATCGATTTCTCGGTCCTATCTCATGTATGTTGTCGTCCATTTATTTTCATGTTAGTTTCGTTTGTCTGGTATCGGCGACTTCTCCATAGCATTCAGTTCCTTGATTTTACTCAGCCGCTCTGATACGACATCGTTATTGAAATGGGTCTGGTTCATCTCCACATTCGGATGACTCTGGAAGCTCCGTTTTCACTAGCCCGCATGCTTTTTGATATATTGGCCAATCTAGTTAGAACGTGCTTGTGTCCTTCAAAGTGATGGCAGCAGCACCCTGCAATCTCTCTGGAACTGTCTGTTAACATTGCATCTGAAACAATTGCCTTTCTTCTGACTTTCCAGATGATTCTGTCTTTTTTTATGAGTAGGAACGTTGTGGCGTCCTCCAAGGGATGATGAACATAGTGGCAACCTCATCCTGTTACCTCTCTGGAAATGTACGCTCCCACCATATCTCCAAGAGATCCCTATATACTCTCTGGATGATCCTGTTCTTGTAAGTGAGTAAAGACTGAGGGTTCTCTTCGCAGGGAAAGACGAACATGATGGCAACCCTACCCTGCAATCTCTTAATCTCTCTGGGAATTGCCGCTTCTAATACTGATTCAGTTTGCTCCTGATTGATTGTTAGCACCGATTTCCTCGAGGTCCAGTTCATCTGGTGTTCTGCTGAGCATCTTTTCCACACTGTCGCTTTGTGACTCTTCCTGAGGTGGCTCTTCAATGGATACCACTCTCACTTTTGACCACGCTGTCTCCTATAAGACATGAAGCAAACCTCTACTGTATTTTTTTGAATGTAATAATATCAGTGTCCTTTGTATTTCAATCTATCAATACGTGGGTAAATTCCTGCACCGCAATTGTTTCTTGTATTCTTCCAGGGCCTCTGGGCCAGCATGCTGGATCAGCCTCTGTGCGTCTGCTCCAAACTCCTGCGGAGTTTTACCCGATTTCTGCAGTCGTTTTTTTAACTGTGTCTGGTACATATGTTGAACAGAAAGTCGGTATATAGACTCGCACTGCTGACCATTTGTGATGATTCGTTACATTCCTGAAGCAGATCTCCTTGAAGCTTCTATAAGTGCAGTAGCCTCGCATTCGTCATTCGATCCATTGAACGCAGCTTCGAATTGAACCATGAATAGGGACCATGGTGATTTGTCTGTCAAATTGTTCGATGTGGCAAACGTATAGCAGTGCTCTTGGATCTACAATGAACAACCCTTTTTTCCTAGATCCTCCACATGCTGAAGTGTTTTGTCGTTTGCTTTCCGCATTGCCCAAACATCTTTTTGTGTTTCTTCTCGTGACACCAAAAATTTTTCATTTGCTTCTTCCCATATCGCACCAACTTCTTTCCTTATCTAACCGTCCATTGTTCTTCAGACTCTGCTGGACAATATATTCGAATGACGCTTTCTGTGGTTCTCGATCTTCATTTTGTTCTACCTGAATTTTCCGGATATTTTTCATCAACCGTTTCTTCTCCTCTAGTCGACGATTCTCCTTCTCTGTTTCTTTCCTCGTCGTTTCTTCTGTAGCAAACGGCAGCTTGATCATTTCCTTATTTCCATTGTGGACTCCATATCTTAGTAGGATGAATTTTTCGTACTCATTTATATTTATTCAACTGTTAGTCATACGATGAACACATCTCCATTGAAATTTTGTCGATATTTCTCTAAGAGAATATTTGTTCAAATTTTTTGTCAAATATCAGTATTAATGAATTTTATATATTCAGTGTAATAGTCCTGGCCATCATGCCGAAGTATCGATTATCCATCAATCGAATTCACAGAGTCTTGTGATGTTATTTATTCGTAATATTCAACACACAGAATGAGTTCTTTGATATTACAGCTGTTTTTATTACTTTCACGAAACTATCGTGATAAAGGTCTATCTCCGCTAATTTTGTGTGAAAGAGTGATCAGAGACTTTTCTTAGGCGTCATATTGAACACAATGACTATATTTTTCCAATTCTCTGAGAGTATATTTGCTGAAAATATTCAGGATTATAGGGTTTAGGCGTTCTACAACGCCGTCTTCTCATTGATGCCTTGCAAATGAAATGCTCCAGAAATGTGATATTTTTTCAGCCGTCATGTTCAGCGTCATTTTCAGCCATAATGTTACATTGTTCTTTTATATGACATAAAAGAATTCTGGAATACTTCATTCGCGAAATCTGTCCAGTTGGTGTCAATTCTTTGAAACATAATGAGTTTTCGAAAACAGCTACATTGATTGTCTCTTGAGTAACAGTAGACGTGACGCAATTGATGAGAATCAATCAGTTCCGGACTACAGATTTTCATCGATTGCATAAGCAATTATCTCAAATATAAATTTTTTGCAGGGATCCCCAACGTTGGAAAATGCAGTAGTGAAATATTCCAGTGGTATAGATGGGAATATTCATTGACCACTTTGATTTACAGTTTGAGGATTAATTACTATGCTGACATTTTCCGTGAGTGTCAAAATATATGCTTTATGAGTGATGTTCATGATGTTTTGCAGTTTACAAATCATTGTCAAAATTACTATGACAGAGGCAGAATATACCGTAATGGTTCAGCTATAGTCTTTCAGAGAGAGGTCGCGCAAATGATATGATGATATTTTGAAGTATTCGAAAGAATAAGGCCAAAGTTGATTGACATCCATTCTACAAATGATTGAAAGAAAACTAAGGTCATTGAAATCATTGGGGGTAGTTTTAAAGTTTCATGCAGTCTGTGCACATGAATCTATAGGTCAAAATCAATTATTGACCAAAGGAAGTTATTGAGTAATGAGAAATTTTATCATTAGAAAAAATCATTTTATATGACAATAAAAAATATATTCAATGATTGATTGCGGATATTTTTGGAGATAGTTTCTGACAGATTTTTGTTGCCAAATATACAAAACAATAAATCATTTAATTGCGACATCTTTTATTCGCAAAATGGAACTAGCACCACGGGATTCAAAGGCGGAGTTTTTTCCACATATCAAAAGGGATCCAACGATCGTTGATATAGACTGGTCCATGACACCAGAAGTTAGGGTTACAGCACATTCCGAATAACGCTACAAAATAGCAAGAAGATTTGGAGGACGGCCTTGTGTTCTTCATCAAAATCACATCTAATCACTCGAAGAATTAGTGTCTTTCGGCAAAGGGAAAATAGATGTCGCCATTTATAATTTGTTGTATTTCACATATCTTCTCTTTGCCAAAAGTTATACTAATTCTCCGAGTGATTGGATTGGATTTCCAATAAGGCCACATAGTTCTCCTAATGATTGGGATATATATATATATATATATATATATATATATATATATATATATATATATATATATATATATATATATATATATATATATATATATATATATATATATATACATAAATACGTTTTTGGAAATATTCTTGGGTTTTAGTTCGTGTTGGAAGAAGACGATCTCTTATTACTTCATGTTAACAACGTTTCGTCCCTTGCTGGGGACTTCTTCAGGTTTTATTTGAAACTTAATTATACAAAATCTAGGAAGAATGGTTTGTTAAAGAGTAATTCAATAGTAATGATAATATATTGTTTTCCTGATCTTGATTTCAATCAAGTGACTGGTACGTACCTAAGCACCGACATGGAAGTTATTCTACATTGAGCCTTTTCTTTTTTTTTTCATTGTGATGAGTAAAATGTAATTATTTATACTTTTTTTTCTGTATTGTTTTGGTTAACCAACGAAGGCGAGACGATCGATGCTCTGGAAATAAAATGAGATGAAGTGAAGAGGTTCTTAGTAAGGTGATGTGTGTGGGGGTGATGGAGGGCATTATCTACGTGTTGGTGTGAATATTCATAAGATGTCGTGATATATTTGGTTCAGATTGTTGATGGCAGTGTTTATGGTATTTGGAGATTTTTTTAATGGATATCATTTATTTAATCGTTTTTCTTTGTTTTTCTCGAATGCTAGAACTTTAGTGTTTCCGAAATTTGGATTGTGATAACCCCCCAGCTAGGAACGAAACGTTGTTAACATAAAGTGAAAAGAGATCCTCTTTTTTCAACACGAATCTTAAACCCAGTTCATAGATTCAATTATATTCAATACAAGCTAGATATCGCAGGAGTAGGATTTTGAAACCTACGGAAATTCATTACAATAAAAGAAAAAAACAAATTCAATCATTTTCTGTTTCGTTATTCATCATTTGATCATATCACGATCTATATTTTCATGAAACAATAACTTGACTCCAAACAAAGCAACTAGATGGCGCAACTGAACTCTGCTGAGCTGTAGGAAGATCATGTCTCCATAGGCGTACCGACTGAGCTGGAATAAGATAACAAAGGAAAGGTAAAATGGTGTTTGAGAAGGAGTAAGAACAACATGGCCGGACTTTCTATTGTTATGATAAGTATTTTTTTCAAAGAATCGAATAAAATTGATTATAAATTAAATCAATCAAGCTTACTATCATAACAAACTGGCAAATTATTGTGATGACTAGTGGTTGATAGAATAATGATAATAATAATCAATCAATAAAAAAACAAAATAAATAACCCACATCATCATAATAATATATATGTTCAGAATGGTAGTCTCTTGATTCGACTGGTTGATTAAAAACTTCAAATCTGGAAAAACACTATAAAAAGATATTCCTTGAGGTTGCGGTCATGAAAAAAATATGAGATAAGAAAAACTCTTTTTCAAATTGTCTAGTTTTCGAGTAATTTATTTTTATTCTCAAGACATCTGTGAAGTGGAAGAACAATGTGATAACATAGGGAACCCATGAAATTTGTAAGAACTTACTGAATTGAGGTTAAAGTATAAAAGTTTCTGGAGCACAATTTTAAAATTATATTACAGCATATTCGGTTTGATACAAAGCTTCAGGTAAAAACAATCAATCACATAACGGTTGAAACTATCACAACAAGAAATTGATATAGTGACCGGCCACATGGTTCAGTCATCACTGACAAGTATGGCTGTAAGGGGAAATGGAGTAGACATGGTGTCACCAACACTCCTGTCATGGATGAAACATGTGTTCTGTCTGTCACATTTGGAAATTTTCTAAAAAAATTATGGTGGGTCATTTGAAACAGTAGAAATATTTTTGAATCTATTATTATCAAGTTTGAGTAAATAATCATAAATTACACTTAGGTTCGAGATGTCAGACCTTTTGTTCATACTATTGGGTTCATTATCAATGAAAACGATTTCAAGGAATTTCCTTCATTGATAATTGTTCTCCATTGCTAAAATTGATGGGTTATTGAAATTACTGAAATGATTTGAATCAATATTATGTTCAGCTAAAGCACAGCTGTTTTTGCTGAGGTTGCAATCACACTTATGAGTAAGTTCCAACTAGTTTGACCAATAGTCTACTCCGTCACAGTTGAGACACGGAATACTGTATATAACATTTGACATTTCGAATTCAGTTGAGGGAGTTTTAATTTTAGTATATAGTATATAGTTTTCATATTCGGCGAGTGGTACGACTGAAAACTTATGAACCGATTCGAATACATTGGTTTTCTGTACCATTTTATACGAAGAGTGTTATCATTCCCTCGACATATTCTCATGTCTAAGAAAGGGATATCCATCTGTATCCACCTACTATGAATTTTACTTCCGAAATTATCCATGAAAATTTTGGCTGGTAAGGGACTCAAAGGATTATCCATTATTAACCCTTTACTAGAAGGATAAAAATTATCATTAAATTGGAAATAGTTTGGTGTTCAACAAACTGTAAGTAAATCCAATATCCCATCTTTGATGATCGGATTAACATGGTTTCTATCATGGAGTATAAAAACTAACTTGTGGTACTTGTCCAAGTTTTTTACATAGGACAAACAGGTGGAATTTTCAAGCAACGCATATCTGAGCATAGAAACAGTTTTATCAAGGGCAAATCTAAATCAACTTTCGCTATCCATCTCCTGACTGAAAAACATAGCTTTGCTTATGACTCTGAAGTTTTGCATGTATCCACAATACTTCTTATACAAGATTTCACAATACTTATTGAATAACCAGAATAATTCACCCCTTTTGAATATGTTTACTAGAAATTGAAAAATGTTTCGTCCAATAATCACTTAATCACCTAATATCCAACTGATAACCTGCTCCTATTATTTATATTAAACCCCAGTAAATTCTCAAGTTTATTATTTATAGCCCGAATGAAGGGAAAATGTATTTCTGCAGCTGTTACAATGTAATAGATTTGCTCTCGTACATTTTCTGTTACACTTATATATTCTTCCAGACGAAATTGAGATTTCGAGAGGGAAAATGAACGCTTGATATTTCGGGTCAATGTTTTATAGTGGTAATGGTCTTGATTTTTTAGCGAATATGGGCATTTTCGTTATGGAATGTAGAAAAACAGGGCTTTGAAATGATACTGATGGGAGGTTTGAGTTTAATTTCTGAATAGCCTTTTGAATGAGTGAAAAGGTTACCGTTTGATAGATTTATGTTGAGGGATAATTTTTCATCAGAATAATGTTCAACTGGGAAAAACATGGTACTCATTACGGGGCTGGAATTTAATACCAGATATGTTCCAGCTATTTATTTGAAAGCAGCTTTTGTTCTAATTACACTTTTTTGACAACACAACTCATGCAATCTCATGATATTCCTTTCCCAATAAATACTAGGTGAACTTTTTGCTTTCACTGAGGTGACTAAAGCCAACATTTACGATGAATATCCCACACTATGTACCAGGTAAACCAAAAGTAATATATATGATTTTCACTCACCTCAAGAGTCGACTGTATAGCAAAAAACGTGTTGGGATTTGTATACTCAATTCGAAAAATATTATAGAGTGAATTGTTTCTTAATTAAATATTAATTACCATCAAGTATCATCCCACTCAATTCAAATTTCCTCATTTCAGTTGGGAACAACTACTTCCTCAGTATTCTCTATCTACTCGTGCATTACAACTCATTATTAGATAGTCAAATGACTTTGAGATGCAAATTACTTTTAAAGCAAACAAAAGACTCTCACCTCACTGAATGATTTTCACAAAACCACGACACGTGTTTCACTATACAATAGCTTTCAATCAATCAATCAATATTTATTTCAATTTTTTCGACATAATTTACATGTAATGTATTGGAATTGTCATTCAGTTAGTACAATTACATCAGTATATCTAAATAAAAAATCACAGTTAGAAACAAGAAGAGTGTACAAATTAAAAAAATAACATGCATCGTTTATACAGAAACCAAAAATAGAATATTAAAAAATATCAAAAAAGAAACACTTTCGTCACACATAATTGATCACGAAGTCTAATTTTGTATGAAATCACCTATAATATAAAAACATTATTTCAATAAAAAATCCTTCAACTCATGTTTGAATGAAGAAAATATGTTGATACCCTGCAGTTCTTCCGGAAGATTATTAAATATTTTGAGTCCAATATGAATTGATTTTTTTTTCGAGCTAAATTTACATGAAAATGGTGCTTGTGCCTTGTTTCATAACCATGAATATTATAATTGCGTATAAAAGTTCCCTTATTTTTGAAAACATGGACACAGGTTTCGAAAATGAAGGAGCATGGAAGTGTCAAGATACAAATGTTTTGAAAAATGTTCTAAACGATTTTCTGTCAGAAATTCTTGCGATACATCTCAAGATTGGTTTTCGTCCAATAAAGATATCTTTCTTACCTGGTGCATTGCAGGAGATGCTTTCATCCAAAGACACCCCCAAAAACCTAACCTCACCATGTGTATTGCACATAGTGTTTCCACCGATTTTAACTTCAAATTCATCAATAGTTCTTTGACGGGAGTGACTAGATCATGAAGTCACTTATTACCCCGCCAGTATTCACTATATAGTCTACTCGACAAGTTGAAAATGGTCTGAAATAGAGATACTCTTAAAATTATGTGTGATAGCTCATTGGATCCGGGATAACGCCTAAAAAAATGTGCCAAAAGCAATATATTAGCACATAAAAAATTGCAAAAGTTATAAACAATTGAAGATGAAAAAAAATGGCATTTCGTTTTTTGCCAATATTTCATAAACTATTGATATTTAAGAAATAAAAAAAAAATCTGAAAGAAGAGGAAATTTCCAATGAAAAACTTTGAACTCCCGGAACTCTATCTCAATTATTTATAATTTTAATTTAACGCTGAAAATGGGTCTCCGAGCGACATTTTTAGGTTGCGCGCGCGGCGTCAAAAGCGAGTACGACATATTAATTAACTTATTTAAGGTATTAAATTTTTTTTTTTATTTGAAAAAATTATGGTGTATTCGGAACACTATGAATAATTTATTCCCGTTAGAAATGTTACTTGAAGTAAATTTTTCAACAAGTTAAACGATTGTTAACTAACAAAATTTTGTCGAACTTCTGTCTTAATTGTAAATGAAAAAAATTTTAAATAATTGTCGTAAAAATCTTTCGCTTCGTAGAGCCTTCCTTATATACATAGTTAACAAGATCACGCCATGAAAGTTGAAAAAATATTCATACTTTGTTTATAATAATTTTTGTACTTGAACAAAAACAAAAAAATCCAAGTAATGTTGTTGAAAAAAAATTTTTTTTCATCATCATATTTGATATACATTGATTCGCAAAAAAAAAATTCCCGTTATTTGTTGATAATTTTTTTACAGACAAATTGATTATTTCAATATATTTGAAAAAAAATTTCCCACAACTTCATTATAATCATTATATCACAAATATTATGATTTTTGAAAAAAAAAATCCTTAATAACAATTTTTGATTGTTTATAATCGTTTTTTTTTTATATTTCAATTGTTCAAATAATTAGTTGAGGAATTATTTTCTCTCTGAAAATCATAATTGACAGTCCTCTATGAAGTAACGAAGAAAAATTTTTTTTTCATCAACAATTCCATTTTTTTTTTTTAAAATTTAAAAAAACCAAAAAATAAAAAAAAAATTTAATTTTTCCAATTAATTTCAAAGTACAATAAAAAATTGGAAAAAATATTTTCTATACTTTGTTATAAATGGGTGTTTCTGTAAATTTTAGAAATTTCGGGAAAAAAATCTATCTATCTATCAATTATGATTTTAAAAAATAAAATAATTTCTTTACTGATTATTTAAACAATAGAAATATAAAAAAAACTATTCTAAACAATTGAAAATTGTTATTGAAGAAATTGTTTTTTTCAAGAATCATAATATTTGTAATATAATAAAGTTGTGAAAAAATTTTTTTTTAAATATTGAAATACCTAATCAATTTGTTTATAAAAAATATATCAACAAATGGCGGGAAAAACTTTTTTGCAAATCAATCTATATCTTGTGATAATAAAAAAACGATAATATGATGATTAAGAAAAAAAAAATTTTTTAACAACAATATCTTTGGACCAATATCGCTGCTGAAGTCGGTGTGAATCGGCTCCTCAGTTGTTAGTGTTTTTAGTTCGTATATTTACACAATTTTGCCTTCAAACTTATATTAAAATCTTCATAAGAAAACGGCCTGTACAGTGGTATGAAAAAGTTTTCCAAGTGGCATTGTATAACTTCATCAGCTACATAAACACTTTCCGGCATTCAAATGTCGTGTGGTGCGTGTTCTAAAGAAGTTACCAGAAAAAACCCGATTTCTTGTAGTGGTTTTTGCAAGAATAAATTCCATTCGGAATGTGTGGGAATATCCGTAGATTTATTAGCACAGATGAAAAAGACACCTGGCGTTTTTTGGAAATGCAAAAACTGTGAGAAATTTAATGACCTCTTTGATGAAGGAAGACTTGTGATATTTTTCAAAACAAGGTGAGTCAATTTATTGATGAGCTAAAAAACCTCTTTTCCGATATGAAGACTGACATCTTGAAAAAAGCAGATGAAAATCTTTCAACTCTAGATATCGAGATGAGAAAAAAAAGCTGAGGATAATATCTTAAATATGAAAATAAACCCAAAACCAAATATGAAAACATCCTACTCATCTGTACTTAGCAATAGCTCACACACAGCAATCCTTGTCAAACCCAAAATATCCCAAGAAAACAATCAAACTAAATCTGATATTATGCATAATTTAAATATGACTGATTCAAACTTCAGCATTAGCAAAATCAAGCATATCAGAGACGGTGGACTTATGGTAAGCTGTAAAACTCAGGAGGAAACTGATATCTTCAGAGAAAAGGCTCAAGAAAAACTCTCGGCAACTTATGAAATAAAGGAATCGAGAGGATTACACCCCCGTGTTCGTATTGTTGGAATTTCAGAAAACATTGATAGTGATACCCTTTTGAAACTCATACTAAAACAAAATGATGATATTATAGGCTCTAATTCAAACTGTACAATAGTAAAATTTGGTCCAATAAAATCTAATAAAAATGTATATCAGGCCACTCTTCAGCTGAATTCGTCAACTTATTCTAATGTACTCAATAATGGTTACTTATTAGTCGGTCTAGACCTCTGCAAGGTCTATGACGCCATTGAAATCTCACGATGTTTTAGATGCAATGGTTTCAATCATTCTAAAACTACCTGTAAACTTATCTTATCATGTCCGAACTGCGGAGGGCAACATGAAAAAAATGTATGTGATTCCAATATTCTTAAATGCACCAACTGTCTCAAACTTAATGAATCAAAAAAATCTAACTTTCCGGTTGATCATGGGGCCTGGGACCATCAGAATTGCCAGTCATACTCAAATATGGTGAACAAATTAAAATTAGATCTGGGCCTAAACGGTCAATAGCAACTAATTTCAGACATGTTACCTAATAATGAATCCACTTCTTTGACAAATCAGTTTAAAAGTCCATCAAAATTAATGAAATTTCCATTTACTATCAAAATGTTAGAGGTCTGAATACTAAACTGAATGAACTATATGATAACCTGAATACTTGCTGCTATGACCTGGTAGCTCTCAGTGAGACATGGCTGGGATCAAATGTTCTGGATGATGAAATCTCTAAGGACACATTCAACATTTTCAGATCTGACCGTAACTTTCAAGCCCTGAACTGTTTTCGGGGCGGGGGAGTTATGTTGGCAGTTAATTCTCAGGTCAGTGCAACCAATCTCAATTTAAGTGATAGCGCATTCAAGGATTTACATCACATTGACATAGTTGGCGTGAAAATATTCTATTATCATCAGTACCTATACGTTTTTGTTATATATATTCCGCCAAATTATTCAACTGAATATTACAATTCAGTATTTGAAGCCTTTTCTTCACTAGATTATTTGTTTCACTCGGAAGTTCTGATTATTGGAGATTTCAACATTCCCAGTTACTTAGATGATAAACTAAAAGATACATTCACTCCAACTACACATGCTCTTCTAAATTTCTGTTCCTTCTTGGACTTTGAACAATCAAATGATGTTAGGAATGCTAACAACAGAATTCTTGACCTTGTTCTAACGAATTGTTCTTGTGTTGTAGAGAAAGCACACGATATTTTAATTAATGAAGACTCTCATCATCCACCTATCGATATATTTTGCAATTTGACAAATAATGTAAATAAAAATCGAAATAATGCTTTTCCATACCTCAGTTCGCAATTTCAGGAAAGCTGACTTTCCAAATCTTTATAAGGACTTCCTTGAATGCGACTGGTCCTTTATGGATCAATATTCAGATCCAAATACTGCTTGCGGTGCCTTTTATGAAAAAGTTAACTCTATTGTGGAGCTGAATGTGCCAAAAAGGATCAGAACTACTCGCAGTTATCCACCATGGTATAACTCAGCCCTAATCAGCGACATACGTCTTAAACATAGATTTTGGAAAAGGTTCAGAAATTCTGGTGATGATAATGATCTCGATAAATTCAAAAGATTGAGGAGAGATATCAAGTCGAACATTATGAAACTCCATCGTGATCATATTATCTATGTAGAGGAAAATTTCACCTCTAACCCCCGGGAAATTCTGGTGATGAATTCGATAAATTTACATGAACTTCAAAAAGGAATGCCACCTCACCATCTAGCTTCAACTTCAACCAACAAACCCTATCTGAGTCGCAAGACATCTCTAATGCATTCGCCCAATTTTTTCAGCAGTCTTATGCAATTCCCAACAATATCACTTTTCCTGACTCATTCAATAATCATACTTCGTTGGTAATAAATGAAGTGACTGAAGAGCAAGTCTTAGTCTCATTGAAAAAATTAAAACCCAAATTAACTAGTGGACCTGACAATATTCCCTCCTTTGTTTTACGAGATTGTGCAGCTGCCTTCGTGAACCCCCTTCGTACATTATTCAATTTATGTCTTTCAACTAATACATTTCCTACACTATGGAAAGAATCTAAAATCATACCGGTCTACAAGAAGGGGGCCAAATCAGACATTTGCAACTACCGCCCTATAGTAATTATTAATAATTTCTCGAAAACCTTTAATCAGACATTTGCAACTACCGTGTATCACGGATCAATTGTCTGATACTGTTGATGGGAGCTCTCAATGTGATATAATTTATACGGAGTTTTTGAAGGCCTTGGATATGCTTGATCATGGAATTCTTCTTCACAAACTGTCGAATTTCGGACTTACCCTAATCTCACATCTTATTTCAATCCTACCTTCCTAATCGTAAGCAGTATGTCAGTTTCCATGGTCAAAAGTCTATTGAAGTCCTCCCCACGTCAGGTGTCCCCCAAGGGTCTAACCTCGGGCCTTTATTTTTCATAATGTTTATCAATGACATTGTAGCTACTCTCTCCGTCGCTCACTTACTGTATGCCGATGATCTTAAGATATACCATGAAATTAACACCACAGAAGACTGTACTCTTCTCCAAAATAATCTGGATCGCCTCAATCTCTGGTGCATCGAGAATAGCTTATTCCTAAATGTTTCTAAATGCCAGGTTATGTCTTTCACCGCCAAGCGGAATCCAATTCTTCACAGTTATAAACTGGACAATGTCGTATTGAAAAGACCCGACACTTTCAAAGATCTAGGAGTAACATTCGACAAAAAACTCTCTTTCGCAAAACATATCGAACTAGTCACCAAAAAACTTATAGATCATTAGGATTCATAATCAGAGTTTCAAAGATTTTGGAAGGAATGAGAAAACTCTTCTTCAATTATATTTTACATTTGTTAGATCAAATTCAGAGTATGCATCAATTGTTTGGGCACCATATTATCAGGTATATATATCTAATTTAGAAAATATCCAACGAAAATTTTTGAAGTATCTATGTTTCAAACTTGATGGCAACTACCCAGACGTAGGTTATCCACATGAACAACTAATTTCCAGATTTTCAATCGATTCACTTGAATCTCGTCGAAATAGGTCACATGTTATATTCCTTTTCAACCTTATTCACAACAATTTGGACTGCAGCTGCATTTTGGATATATTGAAGTTTCATATTCCTAGACTCACATCTCGGAGAAACATTACTTTCTACCTTCCACTTTGTCACACCAATGTTAAATTGAATGACCTGTTTATAAGATTACCTTCCACTTTGTCACACCAATGTTAAATTGAATGCACCTTTTTATAAGATGTACAATACATATAATAAGACAAAGTTTATATTAACGTATATAGCTAATATTTTATACTTTATATTCCTATTCTGTAATTGGATCTTGTATCTGTTGAATAGTGTATAAAAAAAAAAAAAAAAAAAAAAAAAAAATTACTTGGATTTTTTTGTTTTTGTTCAAGTACAAAAATTATTATAAACAAAGTATGAAATATTTTTTCAAACTTCTATGGCGTGATCTTGTTGAACATGTATATAAGAAAGGCTCTACGAAGCGAAACATTCTTACGACAATTATTTAAACATTTTATTTCATTTACAATTAAGACAGAAGTTCGAGAAAATTTTGTTAGTTAACAATCGTTTGACTTGTTTGAAAAATTAACTTTAAGTGAAATTTCTAATGGGAATGAATTATTCATAGTGTTTCGAATACACCATAATTTTTTCAAATTAAAAAAAATAATTTAATACCTCAAATAAATTAATCAATGTGTCGTACTCGCTTTTGACGCCGCGCGAGCAACCTAAAAATGTCGATCGGAGACCCATTTTCAGCGTTAAATTAAAATTATAAATAATGGAGATAGAGTTCCGGGAGCCGGAAGTTTTTTATTGGAAATTTCCTCCTCTTTCAGAATCTTTTTGGAATTTCTTAAATATCAATAGTTTATGAAATATTGGCAAAAAACGAAATGCCTTTTATTTTTCATCTCCTATTGTTTATAACTTTTGCAATTTTTTATGTGCTAATACACGCTTCCGGCACATTTTTCTAGGCGTTATCCCGGATCCAATGAGCTATCACACATAATTTTAAGAGCAGTATCTCTATTTTAGACCATTTTCAACTTGTCGAGTAGACTAATAAAGCTATAGTCGGCGTATATCTACATTTTTTATGATGTCTGTTTGATAATATAATTATTCCTTTTGATGGTGATGACCTACTGTGTAATTTCATACATATAAATGAGAATTACTCTCCGAGAAACAAAATCTGAAATTGCCGAATGCAATAAACATTTAACTCGACAATTGAATAAGATAGAATGTTGAACTGATTGTGTGGTAGATGTACACTTTGCAGGCTGCCTGAGATAGGTATTCAATTTCAAAGTGAAGAAAACAACTAACCTTGTTATATCAAAACTGGTGGTCAGAACTAGTTCATAATTATCACAGTCCCTTGTAAGAAACAACAACACAAACAGTATTGAAAGAAGAAAAACATTCGAAATTGAATATTGTTTTGAAAATAATTTAGAGACCATTGTAATGATTGAAAACACGTGAACTGAACACTGTTGCCAAGCAATATTCTCGCATGCACGGTTCACAAAGCTGTCTATCAACGAGAGTACGTTATATTCTACTAGTGTTTTCTGATGGGCTGGTTAATGAAAGATCTCGAAATCTCAATCAACAACTATTCAGAAAACAGTACGCGATGTGCACGAATCCATTTGAAAATTATTGTCTTTATCTTTTCAAGAATTTGCCACTCTATCAAAAAATAATATATATTATATCAATATATATATAGTACGAAAACGCCCCCATTTGAAAATTATTGTCTTTATCTTTTCAAGAATTTGCCACTCTATCAAAAAATAGTATATATTATATATATATATATATATATATATATATATATATATATATATATAGTACGAAAACGCCCCCACAGTGATTGGCGACTCCAGAATCCAACCAGAATTCAGTACAGCATTCATAAATGAGTGATTCATCTTGTCTTCTACTCTTCAAAATACGCACGGAGCAGCTCGATGTTCAGTTTTAGGAGCCAGCAAAACACAAAGACAATAATGCCCAAATTAATTCTCCTGCACATCGCGTACTGTTTTCTGATTGGTTGCTAATAAGGATCTTTCATTCACCAGCCATTCAGAAAACACTAGTAGAATCTACCAAACTTTCGTTTGTAGCTTCATCAACCGTACATGCCAAATCTTGCATGGCAACAGTGTTCACTTCACGTGTTCTGAATCAACACAATGGTCGTGATATTATTTTTTTAAACTATATTCAATTGTGATTCCCCTCTTCAGTACTCTTTGTGTCGTTTGTTTCTCACAAGTGACTGATAATTATGATAAATGCCTCAAAACAGAGTAGGAAGTCAACTAGTTCTGACTTTATCACCAGTTTGGATATAACAAGTTCAATTGTTTTTTTCCCATTGGAATTGAATATATATCTCAGGCAGCCTGCAAAGTGTACATGTACCACACAATTAGTTCAACATTCTACCTTATAATATTCAAATGTCGAGTTGAATCTTTATTGCAGTCGGCAACTGTCGAGTTTTGTTTCAGATATTTAACCATTGTGATTCGTTATAACATGACATCAGGCACTCGTCATTCACGGGTGTGCAAGAGGTTAGATTACACCCTGTATATATATATATATATATATATATATCTTTATATGTATAATTCTTCTGTACGTGTGTTGTCACTGTACTCCTCCTAAACGGCTGGACCGATTTGAATGAGTTTTTTGTATGCGTTTGGGTGGCGCCCTGGATGGTTTAGATTCACAAATCATCCCCGTGAATGTTAAGGGTAGTCCCCCTCAATTTTATTCTTTATTTTTCAGACAAAATGTTTTGTTTTAATTTTTTTATGATACAGCATTCAAAAATACATACAACCCCAGATTTTCACCCTTCTACGATCAACCCCTATTTTTTTGACAAGATTTTTATTTTGTCATGACTTAGAATAAAAGAATTCATATTACTCTTAATTCACCCTTCTACGATCAACCCCTATTTTTTCTGAGGAAAACGGGATAACGGGAATAACGGGATAACGAAAAAAGGGGAAAACGGGATAACGAAAGAAGGGGAAAACGGGATGACAGGATAAGGGAATAAATGGAAAACGGGAAATAAACGGGAAACGGGATAACGGAATAACGGGATAACGAAAAAACGGGACAGGAAAGGGGATAAGGGAAAAAGGAAAAAGAAAAAAGGGATAACAGGAACACATAAGGGAAAACGGGAAACGGAATAACGGGAAAGAGAAAAGGGATAAGGGATGAAGGATAAGGGTATAACAGGAAAACGGGATAACGGGGTAAAGACAAAAAGGGGTAACAGTAAAATGGGATAACGGGATACCGAGAAAATTTTCGGGAAAAACATTTTGGGGAACATAGAAATTTGGACAGGACAACGTCTGTCAGGTCCGCTAGTATATATATATATATATATATATATATATATATATATATATATATATATATATATATATATATATATATATATATATATATATATATATATATATATATATATATATATATATATATATATATACTCAAACTCCATTGTATATATATATACACTCAAACTCCATTGTATATATATATATATATATAATATATATAGTACCCTCCATACCGCTTTCTCTTCCAGGGCCCCTATATCAGCCCGTGAAACCAGAAATGAACGAGGAAGAAATGTTAATAATATAAATATGGACTTAGCAACAATTCTCGAATGGGGATCTAATAACTTGGTAGAATTCAATGCAAACAAAACACAAGCATGTCTTTTCTCTAGAAAAGCCGATCTCACTGTGCCTAACATAACTTTGTCAGGAGTAACCATACCACTGAAGCCATCCATATCGATGCTTGGTATTACTATCAGCAATAACCTTTCCTGGGAAAATCACGTGAGGTCCATTGCCAAAAGTGCATCCCAAAAACTTGGTTTTCTGTTTCGTGCCAAGAGCTATTTCACTCCCAGTCAGCTGCTTATGATCTATAAGGCACAGATCCGACCTGTCCTGGAATACTGTTCCCATATTTGGAGTGCGGCACCTAAACATATCCTGAGGCTATTGGATTCTGTCCAAAAAAGGGCAATTCGTCTCGTCGGTGATGCCTCGCTTACAAACTCGCTCACTTGTCTGGAACACCGTAGAAAAGTTGGCGATTTGTCTCTATTTTATAGATATTTTCATGGGCGATGCTCTTCTGAAATATCAACAATCGTTCCTGCTTTGGCAGTCTCTTCGAGATTAACCCGTCAAGTTCAGTCATCACACCCCTTCGTGGTCACTTTGGAGACCTGCAGAACATCACTTTCCAAAGACTCGTTCATCCAACGAACAGCGAGGCTTTGGAACTCATTGCCTAGGGAGGTGTTCCCCGAGGCATACAACCTTCAGAAATTTAAGACGAACACCAACTCCTACCTTCTTTCCCTAGGTTCCCACGATGTTCTCTGAACATTACAGGATATCCCTTTTCGTGGGAACCAGAACATAAAAAAAAAAAAAAATATATATATATATATATATATATATATATATATATATATTCACATATATATGTATGAAATCAGAGAATAAGTCGTCCCCACCAAAAGGAATAAATCAAAGAGACATTATAAAAAAATGTAGATATGCGCCGCTATAGCTTTATAGTGAATACTGGCGAAGTGATAAGAGACCTGATGACTGTCTGGATCTAGTCGCACCACAAGAAGGATATTGTATAGTGAAACACGTGTCGTGATTTTTTAAACCCAGTTTATTGAAAATCGTTCAGTGAGGTGAGTGTCTTTTGTTTGCTTTAATAGTAATTTGCATCTCAAAATCCTTTGACTATCTAATAATGAGTTGTGTAGATAGAGAATTGAATCCTGAATACTGAAGAAGTAGTTGTTCTTAACTGAAATGAGGAAATTGGAATTGACTAGGATGATACTTCATGGTAATTTATATCCAAACAAAAAACAACTCACTATATAATGTTTCCCGAATTGAGTACACAAATCCCAACACGTTTTTCGCTATACAATCGACTCTTGAGGTGGAGAGTTTGCAAACCCAATTTAGTGAAAATCATTTAGTGATTGTTATTCACCGAAAGTAGATATTTATATTACTTTCGGTACACCTGGTGCATAGTGTGGAATATTTATCTTGAATGTTGGCTTATCACCTAAGTGAAAGTGAAAAGTCCACCTGGTATTACTTGGGAAAGGACTAGTATCCGCTTTCAAGTAAATAGCTCGAAAATATCTGGTATTGAATTCCAGCCCTTCAATGGATACCATATTTCTTCCAGTTGAACAATATTCTAATGAAAAATTATCCCCCCATATGAATCTATCTATCACTCATTTGAAAAATATTCAGAAATTAAACTCGAACCTCCCATCAGTATCTTTTGAACGCCCTGTTTTTCTACATTGAAAAATGCCCATATTCGCCGAAAAATCAAGACCATTTCCACTATAAAAAAGGGACCCGAAATATCACGCGTTCATTTTTCGTCTCGACATCTCAATTTCGTCTGAAAGAATATATAAGAATAACAGAAAACGTTCGAGAGCAAATCTGTCACATTGTAACAGCTGTGGCAATACATTTTCCCTTTATTCGGGCAATAAATAATGAACTTGAGAATTTATCGATGTGGTACTGAGGAAAAAACACCAGTGGAAGATATGGAATATGTTCATTCTCATTCGATATTGTTGGTTGGTCCAGTAGATATGCTACAACTTGTGGGGTACTGAATTAGAATTGGAATAGAACAAAAACAAATTGGGATATTTATCTGTCTGTGTCTGGCTCGGGATAGATGTTCGTTCGATTTTACGTTGAAACTCAGGTCGATTTGGAGCTGAGGAAGGTTTGACGTGGAATCAGATAATCCGAGTCATTCGATGGGAGATATTTTGAGGATCTACAGTGGAACATTTACCATATTCCAATTCGCCTGCTGGTACATTTATTCCATTTTTCAAAAATATATCAAAGTAAACTAAAAACACTTTACTATGATTTTCACAAAAAATTTGTTTACAATACCCACGACACGTGTTTCGCTATACTATAGCTCTTTCAAGTGGAGATAAACTTGATTACAATTACTGGGGTTAAATATAAATAATGGGAGCAGGGAATCAGTTGGAAATTAGGTATATGAGGGATTATTGGACGGAATATTATTCAATTTCTAGTAAACAGATTCGAAAGGGGCGAATTATTCAAAGTAATCTGTTCATTCAATGAGTATTGTGAATTCTTGTAATAATCAGCATTGTGAATATATGCAAAAGTTCGAAGTCATAAGCAAAGCAATGCTTTTCAGTCAGGAGATGGTTAGAGAAAGTTTAATTATATTTGCCCTTAATAAAACTGCGAAGTAAAAACTTGGACAAGTACTACAGTTAGTTTATATATTCCTCGATAGAAACCATGTTAATCTGATCATCGAAGATGATATATTGGATTTACTTACAGTTTGCTCAATACAAAATTATTTGCAATTCAATAATTAAGAAGAGAATTTCAATAAAGAATGGAATATAATTGAACAAATTGCAGCCAAAAACGGATATAACTCAAGTATCGAAAAAATAACAAAGATTGAATTGAAAAGTCCGACAAAGCTGGAGTATACAGTATCGGAAATAATATATCTTGGGTATTGTGGTTTAATGAGAGCGTAAAGAATAGCTCGAAGAGGGGATATCGAATTGTCGTTCGACGTCACTACACAGAGACAGGTTAACTAACACCATGAAGAAACAAAAAATTGTAGAGTTGTCAAACCTGCAGTAAAAGTTTAGACGTTTAGACAGTGGCGACATATCTCGCAACTGCCAAACTAAGTTAGTTCAGTTGGTATAACACATTTATCTTCAATTACCGATTGAGATAAGGCGGTTTTTTTAATGTGATACTCTTCTATGGTTGGTATGGTATATATTTTATGAGTGATCGATTTGCTATTCCTGTATGTCATATGAAATACAGGAATGGCAAATCGATCACCAATAAAATATATACAGTAATCGATTCGTAGAATCTCTTAGTTCGTTCGTGATTGAAATAACGTTCCAAAATAAATCTTTGTTTCATGATATCAAGAACAAAACTGGAGTTCTTATAAAACAAGAATAATTAGTTGAACACTACGAAAAACACATTTTATTGTATCTAGGACGAGGTGCAACTACAGACAAAACAATAATAAAACTATGAAAAACAACAAAATTAAGAATATTTTTCAGTCTTATCATCAAATCAAATAAAATAAAAATAAATTACATTTACATCAAACGTTCAATAATTTTGTTCATTCCATACTACTACTATAGCGAAACACGTGTCGTACGTTTTGTAAACCCATTTCTTGTGAAAATCATAGTGAAGTGATTTTAGTTTACTTTAATTATGGATTTTCATCAAGTATCGGCCACGTCTATTCAAAAAAAAGAATATATCACATGCAATCAATAAATTATATATCGTTCAGTTTCAATGACTATTTTCTAGGTGGTTCCATTGTTGTCGTATGCCATTGTTGCACATTTGCAACCCTCTACATTTTGTAGAAGAGCATGAAAGAAGCATGAAAGTTTACCTACCATTCGAAAAATTGTTTCCAGGTGGCACCTGCAATAGGGCCGCTGTAATGGAGGAGGGTTGTCCACCCAGAATCATTGAGATCATCTATTTATATTCATATGTATCATCGGTAACCGCATATGATAAAATATTCTGAAACCCTATTTATCAATCGTTTTTTTTTCATCATCTTCCCCAAACAAAAATATTGCTTTTCGTGACCAAATATAATCGATCATAATTCTCAGTTTTTTGACTGTGTGATTGTGTTCGAGAAATTAAAATAATGTCATAAATGTAATTATTCAGCGGCTGTCTTCAATAACTGGAGAAACACATCAACTCCCACAGTTCCTGATGAAACACATGATTGTCGGTTTTGGCGAAGACCGATCCATTTCGATATTGAATATTTTTCGAACGTGCTCACTAGACATTTGATACGTCCAAAATAAAATAAAAAACGTTGGGTACCTAGTTCACATATGGTGGTAAATAACCCAATGAATAGAGACCAAGAGAGGAGGGTTACCTTACAAACGGGCCGGTAGTTCTAAATTTTTGATATGTTGTCTAGGATGGTTATTAAGTGTTTGCAATGCAAATTGCACAATTCTCCCCTCCCTCTTCCCCCGCCATATTGAAAAAATTGGAACTTTCTTCAGATTTTCGCTTATATCTTTCGGTGTATTTTAGCTACAGAAGAGTTTCATTCAATGTTGTAAACGATGGAATTTACAATAATTTTGTTTGTTCCTAGGACTGATAGTTACAAAGATATGCATTTTTTTAAATAAAAAAAACGCATTTTCTGGAAATTTGTCAAACTTCCAACTTTAGAACACTGTAATTCAGTTATGGCCTATTCTAGGGAAACAGGTATCGAAAAAAAATTTGTAGAGTACTTAATTACCTACAAAATGCACGTCCATTTTAATTAACCAACCCTACGGAGTGGGGGGTAAACAGAAAAGTTGAAGCAACAGCATATTGCTTTTTTTGACTATTGTGACTCCACATTGTACCTTAAAAAAAGTCACTAATTATTTTCCAGTTTTGGCTTGAATTTGGAGATTATACCAATCCAACTTGAGTTTCTTACATGTAACAGCGCAATGCTCATGAGGCAGGTACTATTCCATTAGAGTACCTACTGGTGAGAGGGGATGTTCAATTTCAAAAAACTTACCAACACAGCAGATACATTTTTTTAAAGATTCATTTATTTAAACAAAGTAAAAACAAAAGGCAATAATAATCATACAGAAATCGGTAGTAATTGAACTAAGAACTGAAAAGAAAACAAATTCACATGCGCTTCGTTCGTTCCGTAGGGGGTGAGTTGATGAAGTCGGGGTTTCCATATTCGTCAAACAGTGAACCAGATCAGCTTCATCCTCGACGTCGACGATGAATTTATTCCTGTTATTACATTCTTGGCCAACACAAATTTCAAAGGGCGAACACTTCAGGCCCGCCTTTCTACAGCCACACGCCCCCATACAGCCAGTTGTGCATCTGCATGAGATGGCTTTGAGCAGGTTTGGGGAGCAGCGTGTCAACTCATCCTGTTGGGCTCCAGTCTTCCAGCTATTCTACACCAGCCCCACTCGATAGGGTCTTTGACAATCCCTATCCACTCCATGACCTGGTGGTCTGTCCTCAGGAAGTGGATATGTGCTGCGTCACTGGTGGAAGGTAGTTAAGCCAGATTGAGCTTGGTGGTACTTGTCTCCAATTTATTACAGCAAAGGGAAGCTCAACAACAGTTCTCACTGCCACCATACAGGGATACCAAGATTTTCTCCCCTGCTGCTGAAATTTCTTGGGGACTGACAGCAGGGTCCTCGAACCTCTCAGCCTGCTCTAGCAATAATGGGTCTCCCCTAAAAAGTTGGCAGAATTTATTCTTTCCAATCCTAAAAATGTTTGGAGTGGTGTCGCAGCCTGATATTGCGTGCAGGAGCAAGATCCAGCCTGTGGAGTTGTACTTGTAGGAGGAGGCGGAGTAGATTGCATCTGGATGTTTTTCTTCCTGCTGGTTTTTGAGGTAGACATTGTTCACCGCAGGTGTTGTGCCGGTCAGCAGGACGAGTAGGTCAATGTCTTCCCCGACAATGATGACGGCGTCGTACGTGGGGGAGAGGCATTTAGCTGTGGCAACTAACAACCTGTCAGCATCTTCGGAAGCTTGTGTGGCTATATTTGACTCTTGCATTCCACTGGAGAGCAGCTTTGCGAATCGGTCCTTGTTTCCCTCATTGGCCAGGAACTTATCCTGAAATGTGGTGTTGACAGTTGTTCTGTCAAACACCTCGTCCGATAATGAGTTTGCCTTGTACCTTCTTGCTCGCTCTGCAGTCTTGGTCCCTTGCTGAGGAGGATCTGTAGTGTAGCCATGAAAAGTCACCATCACATTGATGCCATAGTGACGTTGAACGTACTTGACGTAATCCTGACAAATCCCTCCAAAGGTCGAGCTTTTGTTCCATAAAACCTTGTGAAGAAGGTACCCACCATCAATAATGAGCATGGAACGTTGTTTCAACTTTTATGTTTACCCTCCACTCCACAAGGGTTGATTGAAAAAAATTCACAAGCATTTTGTAGCTAATTGAATTTCCTACAAATTTTATTCCAATACTTGTTCTTCTAGAATAGACCATAACTGAATTACACCGTTCTGAAGTTAGAAGTTTGACAAATTTCCGGAAAATGCGATTTTTTTCATTTTTTTGAAAAGTGCAAATATCTATATAACTCTAAGTCCTAGGAACAAAATTCGACTGGGATTCTTTTGTAGCTACATTGCACCAAAACGAAGATATGAGCAAAAGTCTGAAAGAAGTAAATACTTTTTAGGTTTTTTCAATATGGCGGCGGGCGCGGGGGGGAAAGAATTGTGCATTTTGCATTCCTAAACACTCAATAACCATCCTGGACAACATATCCAAAATTTAGAACTACCGGACCGTTTGTAAGGTAACCCCCCTCTATTTACTAGATTAAAACCAGTTCACCCTTAAGATGTCTGACAATGGACAAATCGGCCTGGGTTCCAACAAAAAATCGAACGAACCATTTATACAGGGTAAGACACAGACAAATAAATATTATTTTTTTCTTCATTCCATTTACATTATATTCGCTTTCAGTGTGCCACAAGTTGTAGCATAGTGGACCGATGTGTTTTGGGTGGAATTTTGGATATATTTCCGGTTATGTTCATTCTCTTCAGCGGTTAGTGCCTAATTGAAGAGGTCAATATTCTCAATTGAATACTGAATAGGAAAAAATTTCTTTCGAGTTAGGGTACTTTCAAAATATCTATCAGATGTAGTTCAATGTCCAGCGAGGCTTTATCCGGGGAAGAAGTTATTTTATGTTAGATATTCACACAAAAAATTACTTGATTTTTGTCATGGATTTTTTAATTCACAAAAACTATTTCTATTCAATATTCAATTGAGAATGTTTCCATCTTCGATATGAATACTCCACAAGAGGTTATCTTGAACAATAGACGATAGTCACTGAAGTTCATCTTCGAGTCGCAGATGACTCCACATCTGATTTTGTAAACGCCCTGTTCATATTTTCGAATTCTGCTAATATTCTGGATGATGAACACAAATATCGACAACAAATAAATCATCAATTCATATGGATTTGCAACAAGAATTGAAAGCTGAGATCATGAAGGAATCAGTGGTGATCCAACAGTGGTGCCCCAACAGTGGTGTCCCAACCAACAACCAAATTTTGACCTAAAAATTTTGACATAATCAACTCAGTCATATAGGTACTGTAATTATTTTGATTCTCAAAGTTTTTTCACAAACAAATATCTGTACTCGTTATGGATCATCCCATTTCAACTGTGATATTGTGATATTTTCAAAATCGTACTCAAAGAGGAACAGAAATTATCCCGAAATTTTCAACTCGCCATCAAAAGATTTTCATGCACTGACTATTAGAGAAAATGAACAAATCCAGAAATATTTCTGAAATTCTACCCAAAACACAACGGTCTACTATGCTACAACTTGTGGCACACTGAATGCGAATATAATGTGAATGGAACAAAAACAAATTGAAATGTTTATCTGGCTGTGTCTGGCTCTGGATAAATGGTTCGTTACATTTTTTGCTGAAGCTCAGGTCGATTTGGAGCCCTGAAAGGCTTGACGTGGAATCAGATAATCCAATTCATTCAAAGGGAGACATTCTCGTAAATAATGTGTTCATATTCCAATTCGTTTGCTAGTACATTTTTCTGGATTATTTTTTGACATTTCTAGAAACCTGAAAACTTTCAATTCAAATCATTCATGTACGTTTTGGCCAATCAAACCATTATTATAGTGGAAATATTCCACCTAGAAAATTGCCGCGGATGAAATTTGAGGTTTTTGTTTTTATTGTCTGACAACGTATAATTTTAATAAGACGTCTGTCATTAACTCGCATGAAAAGTGAGAAATGAATCAAAACCGGTTTAGCACATAATTTCATTTTTCGAGAAAATGTGTGAAGGATCATAATATCAAAAAATGATCTACAGAATACCACACGAGAGTTCGATGAAGTAGAAAATATTTCTCCAGATTTATTCTTCAAACTTGTTGCCATTCGGCAATAGCCACTCGAGCCTGTTGGGCTCTCGAGTCTATTGCCTGGCAACAGGTTTTCGAAAATCTGTCGAATTATTTTCACTTTATTCTCATCTCTTGTGGTATTACAACTGAAAATAATACATTCGGTCAATGAACTCCAATTGTATCGGCCCTTTCTTGAGTGGTTCCATTATTATCGTTCACAGATGCAACTCTGAATCATGTATAAGAGCACGATGTACTCATACCCACTTTTCCACTTTTCACACCTAATTATGTTGAGTTGGTACCTGCGACTGGGCATAAAACAGTGTATTAACCACCAAAACTTCGAGGGTATGTGGTTACCAAAATTTGGGCAAATTTGACAAAAAAAAAAGAATTTTGTCAACCATTGTAATTTGTTATGAAATGGTATTATACCAAGTTGAAACATATCCATACATTCCAATGATGGAATTAAAAAATCGTATTGGAAAGGGAAATTTTATCTCCTGAAATTATATCTTTCGCTAAAAAATTACGATAATTGTTTTGTTTTTATCGTGTATCGAAGCATCTGAGGAGATCCGAAATAGCTCCATATACTGGGATCAGTCGACAGTCGACCAATTTTCTGTCATACGGAAGGTTAACTAGTTTTCATATTTCATTTTTCAATAGTGAATTGAATTCATTGGGAACTATTTCTTTCAATTGAGAATGTTTCCTTTTTCAACATGAATACCCCACAAGACGTTATCTCGAACGATGGAAGATAGTGACTTAAGTTTATCTTTCAGTCGCAGAATGATTCCACATCTGATCTTATGAACATCCTGTTCTTATTTTCAAACAAATCTATCTTTTTCCATTCTGATACATCACTTTCAGAAAATTCTCCGGTCAGTGTCAACTGAACATTATTGGCAAATTCGTAATTTTCAGGGTTTTCACTCTGGGAAGCAGTGCTTTCTTGGTCTTTCAGGTTTCCCAGAATGTATAATTTTAGGTCTCTTCAATGCACTTTATGGAAGGAGGCTGAAATCAACAGGAAAATATATCGCTATTCTGATTCTCTGTGGAGTTTCAGTTTCATTATTCTCATCAAACAATATTATTCCTGATGAAATTTTCTGTTTCAACAACAGTCACAGCTGGGAAACATACATCAGGGGCGCTATTCTTGACATCCTTCGCAAACACATGCACACCCACACTTGCGGAGACCCCATTCTTGAACACTCGTGTAAATACGTACTCTTGACGACCAGTCGTAAAGACTTGCGACTGTTCCAAGTGTCCCTGGTGGCAACAGCGCAATTATACAAAATTGACGTATGTCGGATGAAATTACATGTATCATGTATTTCAATTGGTGTAAGGAGACGACTGATGAGGACAAGTGAGGACAAATGATGGAGACAAAATAACAAAACAACAAAAAGAACGGCGAATTCCTCTATGGAGCAGAAAAATATCCCGCTAGAATTCATTAAGAAGAATCCAGTACTCTTGAGCGAAAAATTTTTGGAAAAACATACACAAAAAGATGCACAGAGGCTTTGGGAAGATATATCCAAAACATTGAATAGTCTTGGAGAAAGGTAAAAGTTAATTAGTCTTTGAAATAGTTGACTGTTCTTCGTTTTGTAGACTTGGCAGGATATCAGGTCCAGAACAAAAAGTAGAAACAGTTACCAAATAACATAAAAGGGGTAACGGAGCTAGCCTTGTTTAGAAAATCCAAATTGTTCTTTCGATCAAGAAGTACCAGATACAATGAATACAGTTTCTTTAGAAGGACATGCACAAGTATCAGAATCAGCTACTGAGTTGATAGTGGAATATGATGAAGAAAATGAATCTGCTGAATTTGACTTTGATTTGGAAAATATATCCACAGGTCCTGTAGTGAATGATGTCCCAACAGGTCCCATATTGACTGATGCTAAAATTAATTCCCAAATTTCTCTATCACATATAAATTGTAAAAGAGATGAAGTTATAAAGATCGTTTAGTCAAATTCAGCATCTACTTCCCAGAAAGGAAAACCATCTCCTAGAGCTCTCAGAAAAAAATTACTGTATGCAGCTGAGGCATCAAATAACTATAGACTTTCACTAGAGGAAAAAAACGACATAAAATCTAAATATTATGAAAAGAAAATTATACTGTTGGAGCAATGGATCTTTGCGAAATACAATTGACTACTTTTTGTCTAAAACTATTTTCCAATGTTGTGTTATAAAAATTGATAAAATGCATTTTTACAAAATGTTTATTATCGAAATGCCTCCTATACATTCGAAACCGTTTGTGAGATATTTATACAAATTGAATATTGAAAAAATTGCACCAGTACCTGCCTACATTAGTGGTGAAGTAATGATACAATGAGTATACGAATAATATTTATTCAGTTGTTTTTCAAGTTCGAGTTAACCACCAAGAGATAAATACGATTAATTATTTTGGAAATGATTATTTAATAATCTGGCCGTTGCTCTTCGCCCTGTAGCAAGTTCAGGATTTACACGTCGTACTGCATTGATGTTAAAATTTTCATCATTCACGTTTCCATTGAGAACAACTCCAAAATCAATCATCTGGCATTGGAATATTGTGTTCAATGCACATATGTGTTCAATGTGTTCAATCCATATTTGTAATATACAGTATAATAATTTACTCATCCTTACTGTATTTAGCTCTTCCAGATTTCGGGGGAAATAAACCCATTTGTTGAAAGGTTCATTGAATGCTATACTGACTTCCTCAATACATCTTTAAACTGATGGTTGAGAAACAGACACAAATGAACCCCTCCCAATGTCCATTTGATAACTCCCCTGAAGCAAAGAACCTCAAAGCCACCAAGACCTGGAAAAAGTTATTGTTATGAAGACAAAATTATTAGTATTCATAATACTTACTCTAATTCGTATACTCAAGTCGGTGGCTTTTCTTTATGATCTCATAAAAGGCGTTAATGTGTCTATCACAAATGTACACAATTCTTTTGTCAACCTAAAAGTCTGCAGAAACTCATGTTCATTTGGGATTTCGAAAGGATTCATGTTTCATTTCAAGCTTATATGTGAGGTTTCGTTGGTTTTATTCGTATTCGTAAGTCGCTTGCGATTCGCTGTTTGATACGAACACTCATACGTCCTACGACTACTGAAGAATGCCAAATTCATGTTTCGTGCGCAATTTGAAGACATGCGAGTGACCTTGACAAATACGAATGGCCAAGAAAAGGGCGCCTGTTGCTGTGAAAGTTATGTCAGTCCTTTCTCATTGCACTCTTCAACCAGTTGGGAGGATGCCTTTTGGGAAGATGCCTACCACCATTGCCAAATTTCTGAAATAACCTGATGCGCAACAGTGTACCGGCCACTGTTTTTGAAGATTTTCAGCATCTTTGTAAGCAAATTCTGACTACAATAGAACGACATGGAAGATGGAAGTCCTCAACCGTAGCTGAGGGTTACATCGAGGATTCCATCGAAAATAAAATAAAATTACTGATAAAATGTTTGCTGGTACAAGTACTAGTTCTATCTCTGAACCTGCATTATTTGGCTATCCCACTTCAATAGCACCGTTATTAATTAGCGATGGCAAACGTTTTCCAGTTGAACTAAATTCTTCTTCAGTTACTTCTCAGGGAATCACCAATTGTTCAAACTGCCAAATACATGTTAATGTTTATAAATAATTCCTAATGAGTAGGTAACTGTCTTCTGGGTATTACTATAAAATTCATTGAAAATCATGTACAACGGTTTAACTAGGTTTTCAGCAAAGCTTTTTATCATATCAGTTGTTGGATAATTAGGTCCAGGCCCTTTGTTGGGTAGAGCTTTTATTTTCTAATTAATTTTGTTCTCTGAGATGAGACAGATATTATCACAGAGGACAAAAGTTATGAGAAAATGAAAGCTCTCCCCAACAAAGGGCCTGGACCTAATAATCTAAAAACGAATATGATCAAAAGCTGTGCTGAAAACCTAGTTGCACCGTTGTACATGATTTTCAATGAATCCTTGGAAAAAATATATTTTCCATCTAAACAGGCATATATCGTATCAATCTATAAGTCTGGGAACAAACAATTCGTTCAGAATTACCGACCAGTATCAAAACTCTGCATCTTCGCTTAATTATTTGAATCAATCATATTTGAATTCCTAAGCTATGATGTTATCAATTCTCTCAACATTGAACAATATGGGTTTCTTGGAAAAATATCAGGTAGATATGAACCTATTCAGCTACACTGAATACATACTCACGATCCTAAATAACAAGTATCAAGTAGATGCGATTTTTACCGACTTCAGTGAGGCCTTCGAAAAGATAGATCACGGTCTGCTTGCTTTCAAGCTGGGGTCGGTGTCATTGGAGCACTTTTGTGCTAGTTCAAATCATATGTCTACAACCATTCTCAGATTCTCAGACCAAAACTATAGGTAAATATAAATCACAAACAATTTCCATAGCGTCGGGTGTACCCCAAGGCTCACACCTTGGGCCCTTTTTTTGATATCTTTATAAACGATATTTCAAGATGTTTCAAATTCTAGAGGTTCCTAATGTACGCCGATGATTTAAAGATCTTTCACAGTGTTGAGAATCCGCTGGATACTTCTATGATCTAAGATTTAGAAAACGCTCTATAATTGAATCTCAGCAAATGTCATCAGATTACTTTCAGCAGAAATAATGACCCAATTATTTCCAATTACAGATTATCACATCATTTTCTCGACATTCGCGCTGAAGTGAAAGATCTGGGAATAATTTCTTATAAAAAAAATGTTGTTTCATAAGCATATCACCTATTGAAAAGGGAAACATTCTCAATTAAATATGGATTTTATGAATATCCCGTTCATATTTTCAAACAAACCAATTATATCACCTATATTTCTAAAAAAGCTAGGGTTCGTTATCAGAACATGTTACAATTTCGAAGATCATATTAAGTACCGTTTCCTATCCTTTTCATGACTCACGTAAACAGCACTAAGCTATTTTTTTTTTTTTTATGAAGAAGAAAAACACGAAGTCGTCTCCACAATATAATATTAAAATCGATTAGGTCAATACCATCGATTATTGAACATGTTTCGAACCTCTATAGGTTCATCTTCAGCATATATAAAAGTATTCTACAATGAAAGAAGAACAAAGACTTAGTTACATGGGTAATATGATACGATAAGTGCTACTTACATGGAGATGAAAAAATTAAAAAAATTAGTTTTGTAGGTTAATGTTACTGAAAATTTTTATATAATTCCCATGTTTATAACGTAGATCAATTGGGAAAATGGGAATACCCCTTTCCAGGGGTGCGTCCCATACTTAAACTTGGGAGGGCCGAAAACTTCCGCCGATACCTCTAGGATATGGATATACCCCCACTACATTATCTATATAAAACAACTGGAAAATATTCAAAACAAATTCATCCATTATATCAAGATCAAACATTTTCGTGATATGTCTCATATTGAAAATAATTGCATAAAAAAAATTCAATTTACTACTTCTTGAAAACGAAAAAGATATTGCCGCTACAAAATTTTCTTTCAAATTGGTGAATAATATGATAAACTCAGTGCCAATCAATAACTCCATCCACTTCAACGTTCCGCAATATCCCACTCGTTGTGCACAATTATTCCACATAACAATGGCTAACACAAATTATTATTTGAACTCTCCTTATCATCGTTGTTTCGAAAACTACAATTCCATATCAAACTTGATCGACATAGATACATTTCGTATTTCGTTTACCACCTTTGTGAGTGAACTCAAATCTTTATAGTATAGCATTATGCACATTTTCATGTTCTCACGTTTTCTTTAGATTGTGTATAGCATAAATGTATTAATACCCCACTGAATTCCTTAGTTAAGTAATTATTATACCATGTTATATCTTCCTGTGAATATTATTTTGGTATTATTTGAGGGATTGCAGGGTGTTGGACAAAAAAAAAACTATTCTACGTCTTCGCTAACGTTTCGCGAGTATATGTCTTGCTTTTTCAGAGCCATAATATAAATAAAAGAAATATTGTTAGCTCACGACTACATCGGAACAATGCAATTATAGTTCCGTACGTAAAGGAAGTCAACCTACCTTGGGCGTAATCAATCGTACAAAGTACTTTGGTGAGGTTGTTTATGCATTGTTGCAAGTCGTCGTTGAACATTTGTCGATGGATCTATTGTTAAAAATCATAACCTAATTTATAAAATGGTTTGAAAAAGGAACGTTCTGCTTAACAATTGCCATTCAAGTGTGATTAAAACAATCAGGTGTGAAACATCGATAAAACAATAAAGATGGAAGTAACGGACTGGTTTTTAACATTTACAAATGACAGGGTGGATCTGTATACTTTATACATTGAGGAAGGTTTTTGTTCATCATCGACCGATTTCACAATTTTTTTATCTTTTTTTTTGCTGTACTGTGATATTCAAGTGTCTGAGAAAGCAATTATATTGTTGTAAATCCTACTCAGGTATTCAATGTCTGTTCGTCTATTGATTGATTTCTGTGACTATTTATATATCATTTCTAAAATTAGTCTTCTACGTTCGTTGTCTTCGTAGTCTAGAACTGTTGTGTTGTTGAAATCGGAATGATGACCTAGGTTATGGTGATGTTCTGAGAGTGCAGTTTTTGCAGATCTGGATAGGTCTCTGCAATCATTTGTTTGTTGTTTGACTCTATTTTTCGATAATTGTTTTGTTTGTCCGATATATGTACTATCACAATTCACTCAATTGATTTTGTTTATAACGTTTGACTGTGACTCTTTGGGTAACTCATCCTTTACTCTAAGAAGTATTTTTTTTCAATTTGTTGTCGTTGTATAGTGCTAATGACGATTTATCATTTTGTAGAACCTTGTTTATTTTTTCCGATAGTCCTTTGACGTAAGTTAATCTGAAATATTTTTTATTACCTTCAGGGAAACCCGTATTGATATTAGAATTAGAGCGGTTGTATAAAATGTTATTCATCAAGGATCTGGGATATTGGCTTTGAAGTAACATGTATTTAATTTTCTTGAGATTGTATTAGTAGAATCTTTCATCACTAAGGGCTAAAATACTCCTTCAATTTATATTGAGGTCTGAAGAAGCGAGAAATATACTCGCGAAACGTTAGCGAATACGTAGAATAGTTTTTTTTATCCAACACCCTGCAACCCTCAAATATAACTAATTTGGACGCAATCATAGAAATAAAATACTGTTTTGAGTTCGTCCTGTTTGTATTCTCAAATAAAAAATAAATAAATGGATTATTTTTGTCGAACAGCTTTATATTATTGGGTATCTACTATCATTTTACTTTCCACACTAGTGTTAAAAATATTCATATGCGTCTGATAAGGTTGCACTGGAAATGTTGGATATCCAGAATATAACCTAAGGGAATAAAACCTCTGACATTCCTGCCCAAATCTTTTCAGTTCCAGGCTATACAGCTATGACACTATTGAATATTGTTTTATGATTCAATCGTGTATGTTACACTGTTCACTCATTCGTTGTGGTGTGGAAATATATAAAAGGTTACAAAATCATGCAACGAAAAATTTACTGGTGTCAGGAATATCTGCAATATTTCAACGCGAAAGCTTCAATCCACAATAAATCTTCGACTATGGGAATGAAGGGGTGAATTATGGACAGAGTCCACTAAATCCCATCTGACATACAAAATTCTCTCCCATTTTTCCCACACTGTTTGTAAACACCCCCTCCCAACGAAGTTGTATGAATGAAATCGCCGAAAACAGAAAAGCGCCGGCGCGCGCTCTCGCTGCACTTCGTTTCGAAAAACCGAAAACGCCAAGAGTAAGTTGACAGTCACCGCTCGCACCGTCGCGACGCCTGACGCCTCTTTCAAGCGGCTCTCACGTGGTCGACGTCGTGGACGGACGTTTCCTTGACTACACACGATAGTTTGAATATTCCAAAAGGTGCTCTGTTTCGTGAGATGGGGTGCTGCAGATTGTAGTTTTCGTTTTTCAAGAAGTATTTTCGAAGTAAGTTATTTTTTGTATATGAAAAAAAGTTATTATTCAGTGATATGCAGAACTTTTTGCCCACCAATATTCTGACAACAGCTTTCGTCTGCTCAACGATAAAATATTTCAGATTTCAGAGGCTTATAGATTCCAAAAAGTAAAAAGATCCCAATGAAATGGAACAATTATCTTATCATAATTTTCATCTTATGAAATCATATATTTAGGTTATTTGGACTTATGGATTTCAAGTCAAGATATGACAAAACGAGTTATATAAGAAATGAAGGTCACATCGCGAATTTATATAGGGACAGAGGAACTTTCATCTTCATCCCTCCAGTGAAAGCAGGAATAAAAGGTTTTATAATTAGGAAAAGTAGTCGAAATTTACAGATTACAATGCGGGACGGTTCAGTTCAAAGATAATTTCATCTTCCTACAAAATGGTGGGGCAAATATCTAAGAACTTTTGATACAGCCCGGACAACTATACAGGATGTCCCATATGAAACTCTGCGGGCAAATATGTAGGAAATGAAAGAGGATATCCATAGTTCGTGAAAGCAGATTATTTCGGTTTCAAAGGGTCCTCTTATTTACGAAGAGATATATCACTAGACGACAACCGTTAGGGCGTCACGACACCAACGCTATTTTTTTAAATGGCATTCCAGATTTGGCATGAAATTCTAAATTCATCAATATAGCAACACTCATAGTTTCTCTTGAAAAACGGCAATTTTATTGAATATCATAAAGAGGGCCATGAACGTGAAAGAAAACCAGTTATAATTGTATTTCCTGTTCAATGTCATCTAGTTGTGACAATAAAAACAAAAACAAATATTTCAAATTAACAGAAAATACTTTACTTTGAACTAAATTCGACTGACATGATAATGACAGAAAAATTAAACTGATAACATGAATTATTCCAGTATGTGTCCAAATTGGCACCACTCACGTAGAATACACATACTTACTGCAACTTTTGTTGATAATTCTCGATTTGTGACAGCTAAGAGCGCCGCCCGCGATATGGAAGCACATACATTTGCGATACTATTTTTCAAATCATCTACATTTCCTAGACGCCGCATATGATATATCCCCACAGAAAAAAACTAGTGGAGTCAAATCTGGACTTCGAAGTAGCCATTGTGTTGAACCCTCATTTCCAATCCAATTCTTATTGAAAGTGTCATCTGAAAATTGGGTAACTATTCTAGTATTATGCGGAGGTACCTCGTCTTGTTGAAACCACATATTGAGTCGAGTTTGTATCGGTAAATTCTACAAGAGAATTGGCAACACATTTCGGGAATTCCTTCGATAAATTATGTTCTATCAAATAACCATCAATGATTCTGTGCCGAACATATATAATTTGAACGTACTCTTCTCCTACTGAAATTTTAAAACTTTTGTAATTATTATCAAATTTTTGGAAAAATCTTTTGAATCTCTACTGGCCTAAATCGGGAACTGAACGAATCTGTTTCTATCCAATTTTATTTCTAATTATGCCAATGATTATTGATGTCATTTTTTCGAAGATTGATTACTTCGCATTTTCGTTGCTTTTGGTATGTTATAAATGTCTCAACTACGAGTAAGTCGAATCATAATTTTTAATATTGGGGCAAGTTGTAGTAGATATGGGTTGAATTTGTTATATTCTGATGAATTTCTTCTTCTGGTAAAGGAGGTCGACCCAAAACTAAGGAAAAGCTATTTGAAAATGATTTCTTCGTCTCCTGAATGGAAGAAACTGTAGTTTTATTTCAATCGACTTTCAAGATTGTGTTTCCAGTGTAAGTAACCGCTCAATATTTTGGTTCTTCTTAGCATATTCTCTCATTCAATCCGAAATCAGGGTTTTGGCTTACCAAAAAAGTTAATTCATCTTCAAGCTCTGAATTGAAATACCGAGAAAATTCCTTGAGAAAAATGTGCGAGAAGATAAAAAGGAAATGTATGGTATTTTCGCAGTTGAATTAAATAATGATTAAAATCAAACCAATCAAAACGAGCATGATTCAGGATTGTGATATGACTCAATGGAATCGTCATGAATTCTGAGAATTCGGCTTGGCAAAGCCTGTTTCAACAGAACTGAATAATGCCTTTCGAAACATGTTACCGCGAGGAAAACAGAAGTAACTTTCGAAAACTACTTGACCACAACCATCCTTCAAAGCTTTGTGGGTCAACGTTTCCGATATCATGTCAGGACAGATCGATCAATCTAGTCCAGTACATCTGTATACTAATTTCTATGGAAAATGTTTCTAAGAATTTTCCCACTTAAGCAACGGAATATATTAATTTGTTGGCAAAAATATCACAATGTTTCAGTGTTTACGAACGAAAAATCCGACAAAAAGAGTCAACTCATTTGTTTTTTTTTCATTTTGAACATTATACTTCTATTGCTCAATTGATATATCAGACAGATCTTTTTCACCTTCACTTTTTTACAAGATGTGTGCAATCAATCAAATCAAATTAAATTTGAACCACTTCTTGTTGTCCGATTAACGTGATATTTGGCAGGTGTCCATAGTTCTCGTAACAATGAATTATGAAATTATTTGTTAGAGAAAAAAACAAAATGGCGGCTCCGAGATAGAGGACGAGATTTGTGTTTATGGTTCGATTCGATTCAAAATTGGTAAGTGGTGGTTTTCAGGGTCGAAGATTATGAATTTTTTGTAAAAATTCATAAAATCAAAATGGCGGCTCCAATATGGCCGACGATATCTGTGATTATGGTCCAATTCTATTCAAAATTGAAATGTGGGGGTGATCGTGGTAGATTATGAAATTTTTGTCAAATTTCACGAATTCAAAATGGCGACTCCTGGATGGTGGACGATCTCTTCGATTATGGTCCGATTCTATTAAATTTGGTATGTGGAGGTTTTTGGGGTCAGAGATTATGAATTGTTTTTTTCAAAATTCACAAATTCAAGATGACGTACATTATGGTCCGATTCTATTCAAAATTGGTATGTGGGGGTTTTTGGGGTCGGAGATCATGAATTTATTGTTAAAATTCATAGATTCAGAATGGCAGCTCCAAAATAGTCGACGAGTTTTGTAATTATGGTCCGTTTCTATACAAAATTGTTATGTCGTGGTTTTTTGGGTCGGAGATTATTAATTCAGTCGAAGATGATTAATTTTCTGGCAAAATTCATAAATTGAATATGGCAGCTCCAGGATGGCGGCCGTGTTAATCTTCAGATGGTCTCCTCATTGAAGAACTAGAATATACAATTATTGATAAAAAACCTTTTTAAAGACAAGCTTTCAGTCAAATGCGCTGAAAAGCAAAACAGTATTGCTTTGGATATGTGACGTAGGTTATTTCGTAAGATATAGATTCAAGAGCTTTTCGCTTTTGTATTCGAACTGAAAACTTTGCGCGATAAACTTTCGAATATATAACTCACGGAATAACCTACGTTACATATCCAAAGCAATTTTCAGCACATTTGAAAAGAAGCTTGTCTTCAAAAAGGTTATATATTAACTATTCTATTTCTTTCATACTCCTCAATGCTAGAAACTTATTGTATAATTGATAAGTGGACCCTATTGTTTTGGACTCGTTCTGTTAGTCTCCCAAACTTGTTAAATGAATAAATAATTTTTTTAACAGTAAAGTTTATCTCCGATATGGATCGTATCAGGAGTGAGTGAGGTTCGATATTTCCCATTCATTGAGTGAGGTTCGATATTTCAAACATGTCCCTGATCATAAATATTATTTGATATATGCATACATCCCTACTCGGATATATGAAAAATTGAAATAATCAAAACTTTATACTGGCTTTGTTATTTAGGTCACCCACATGTTCGGATTTCATGAATGGTCACTGTTTCGATCCATTTGAAAAGTAAATAATTATTGTTTGTGTAAAATGTCGATTTTAAACTGATGGGAAGGAAATCAACGTTTATTTTTGTTCCTCAATATGTATATTGTTAATTACCATATCGGCACTAAATATTGAAAATTGTGAATGATTTTACACCATAACGCAGAACAAAAAACCGACGAAAAGAGAAACTGAAAACCAGAAAAATAAAAGAAACCCATTTGGTCTCAATAACTTAGCTCCTAAACTAATGTAATTAACTTATTTTGAGTCAACGCCAAAAAAACAAACAAGCAAATTAATTACGTAAACCGTAAAATGATGGTAGCGTGGTGCGCGTCGGTGGCGTGTCCCTTCGCCGGAAATTGCTGAAGTCGATTTCAGCGGGACAGCTACCCGAACGGCCACACACGTGACGGCACACGTCGTTGCGAGTAGTCGTGCAGAGAGCGCATTTTTGGGATGTTATTGTTTATCGCTGGAGATTTCACGTTGCATTATGTTATTTTGTTTCCATAAATTAATTTAATGATTTTCGTTGATTGTTTTTTTGGGTTCGACTGAAAATCAGTTACTCACCTTAATATAGGAGCTTAGTTATTAGGGCTTCATAGATTCCTTTTATATTTGGCTTTTCAGTTTTTTTTTTCGTCGGTTCAATTTTTTGTTGAGAAGTTTTTATTTTTCAATTTTTTGTGCCTAAAATCTACTAATTGCTACCTATTCAATTTGGATTACTTTTAAAATATTCACTTATCCACCTTACTTCAACTATTAATTGTTATATACTATAACTAGCTGGTACCAGCGACTCCGTTCGCGTTGGAATTTGTATTTTTTGTGATAACTATTACAAATTTACTCAGTTCCTTAGGAATTTCTCACAATACTGAACGTATTTCTTTATTAGTGAAAAAAACACCTCAAATAGCAATTTTTATGTCTCTTTCTTCAAAACTTACGCAACCCTCGCACAAACTATCACCCCCCTAGGGGTTGCATTCATAAAAACACTGAAACATGTATTCCTTCATTATTTTGAAAGGCTTCGAATACCAATTTTTATGACCCAACTTGAAAACTAACGGAACACCCTTACAAACGTTCAATCTCCAGTTTACCCCTTCAAGGGTTAAATTTCTAACAACACTGAAATACATTTCCAACATAGACCTCAAATATCAATATTTATAACCCCAACTTGAACACTAACGGAATTCCTGCACAAACTTCCAATCCCAATTTCACCCCTTCAGGGGTTGAATTTCCAAGAACACCGAACACGTATTTTTATTTTTAGCAAAGACCTCAAAATACCAATTTTCATGATTCTTACTTCAAAACTACAGAATTGCAACTCCCATTTTACACCTTTAGGGTTGAATTTTAAAAAACCCTGAAACATATTTTCCTTTATCTGTGAACAAAAGCCCAAATACTCATTTCCATTACTTCAATTTCAAAACAACTGTGATTCCACCTTTACTTCTCTTCTCACTCACCTTTTCACCCCTTTAGGGATGGAATATCAAAAAAATAAGCTATCACAATTTTAGCTCTAAGGTCCAGCAGTTTGATCTGGGCGTTGATCGTGAATCAGTAGATCAGTGAGTCAGTTAATCAGGATATGTAATTATATATGTAGGGGAATCTAGGGCAAAACGGGGTACCTAACTTCAAGGGCCTGATTTTTTTATAAAACGAATTAACTTAACTGTGCCATTTTGAATTTTGCTAGCTAAACATATTACCTTTAGACTTCAATTAAATAAATAGCCAACTTGAAATTTTTACGTAGTTTTTTTATATATTTTTAAAAAAAATCAGGCTTCTTCCCGTTTTGCCCCGTATACGGGGCGGAATGGGAATTGTATCTGGGGTAAAATGGGTTAGTATATGAGGTACGTGTAGGAGAACGAAAATAATTTATCAATATAAAAACTCTTAGTTATATAATATACGATATACAAAGTTAGCTAGGAACAAAATTCACATCGGAACGTAGTCTCATCGTCATCGCTGTCAATACCGGCGCAGGAATTATGAGCCCATTCGTGACAAAGACAACATGAAATCCATCCTTCGGTGGAAGTACTATGAAATTCTTTGCAATGAAGACATATCGCATCGTCTTCGTCTCTTGAGGAATCGTCATTATTTTTGTCTTTCAATACTGCTTTTTTCGTTAATTTAAGAACTGCTTTTTTCTTTTTCCCTACACTGCCTATTTTTATTTTGACACCATTAGCTTTCTCATTCTTTTCTTGAATATATATATATTTTCAATTCCATTTTGTAAGGAGTGGATGTTAAATTTGCTGTTTTTCCTCATTTTCGCTGAGGGCGTTTTGCAACAGAAGTTACTTTAGGAATTGCCTGCAAATCTTGCGGCGATGCAAGAGGAAATATATTTGGCACTTGTAGAACTACCTTATTCGGTGTTTTTTTTACAAGTTGGAGGGGCATCAGGCATCCACGAACATTGTGGTAATGGCAAAGAATCATTGTCGATGTTTTTCATTGGCACACGTACAGGCGGAGTTGTCTCTACTCTATTTTTTTGGATCACAGATTTTTCTGGAATCTGATGGGCATTTTCTCCTAAGGATTGCTATTCATTGCCTTCATCGTCTAAAGGGATATCTGTCGTAGAAGCTGGTAAGAAGTCACTTTCTTCAAAAACATTTTCATTCGGTGGCCAAATTCCAGTTGTTTGGAAAGCACTCTTAGCATTTTTCATTGTTGCTGCGTTAACATAGGCAGCGCCAAAAAGAGTCGAAAGTTGCTAAAGTGTTACGACTTTTCCGGGATTACTTCGTAGCCATACTCTTACTTCATTTTCGTAGTAGTTGCTGAGAGGTTTCATAAAGCCGACGTCCAGAGGTTGCAACTTGTGCGAACAATGCGGTGGTAAACAAAGCAGAATCACTCCATTTTCTCGGGCATAATTAATAAGGTCAAGATTTTTTGTATGGCTGGCATGGCCATCACAAATTAAAAGTACGGCGTTATCTTTTGAAGCCCTGCAAAATTGAACAAATTTTTTAAACCATCTGAAAAAAATATCTCCAGTCACCCAACCAGAATCACTTGTTTCAACCATAGAACCATGTGGCAACCCAATTTCAAATTCAGGGCGTTTTCTTTTTCTGGGAAAAATAAGGCAAGGAGGAACATAACTTCCCGAAGCTGAGCAACAAATTTCAGCAGTCACGGTTTCCCCCCTCTCTGCAGAAGTGAGAACTCCTACTTGGCGTATTCCTTCAAGTGCTAATATCATCGAATATCCCTTTGGATTTACAGTGATACCTGTCTCATCACAATTGGAAATCTTCTCTGCAGTTAGTTGATACTTATCGATAATACTTGTAAGCAAACCAAAGAACTGATTCACAGCAACCTTATTGAAGCCCATTGCTCTAGCTCCTGATGTGGCTTCTGGTTTTCTTAGGGCTATGGTGGGGTGTTTTTGAAGAAAATGTTCCATCCAGTCAGGACCGGCCATCTGAGTGTCTTTACTAAACCTGTTTGCAACACCGTTTACGACCGCCAATTGATAAACAAATTTTTTTAACTCTCTCATTGTAAAGCCGAATAATCTTGATTCCATGTCTTCTACATATTTCGCAATCTCTAACTCTTGAGCTTTGGTAAACACATTTCTGGCGCTGCCTAATTGCGCTATGTTGAACTTTGACCCCACATCTCTTTTTGCTTTTGCAACATAACGTTCTAATGTGGTTTGAGGCACCTTAAATTGCTACGCTGCTCTTTTATAACCCATGGTACCCTCAATAGTCGCCTGTACTGATTCTTTCATTGACTCTCCTGACCAATTTTGACGAGTTGTCTTTCTTGCGTATTTTCGTACCATCTGAAACCAATAGGAAAACATAATAAATCCAAGGACGGGGTAAAACGGGACCCCGTTATGCCCCATCATCAAAACCCAATTTTGCCCCAAAAACACGTACTCAAATAAAAGAAGAAAAAAATCAGTGTGAAACTGTTTTTGAAGCCATGCGTTTGATAAGGTAGACTATATAAAGGCAATAACGATATAGCATAAACAAAACATCAATAACTTTTCGAAAAATGTACGTACCTTGAGGCAATATATGATCCAGTTTCACAACGTACGGCGTTTATAACTCTATGCCGGACAAGGTCAAACTAACGTTCGCCCGATTCGTGCTGCGTCTATTGCAGTTAAGGGTATTGGTAGTGGGAATAATGCGTCTGAGATTTGACGGGTTAATTCGAACGGAATTCACGAAAAATGGCGGTACCCCGTTATGCCACAGTACCCCGTTTTGCCCTAGATTCCCCTACGTATTACCCCAAACACGAGGTAGCTGCCGCGCCTCCATTATGTTGTAGTGTCATCAGAACTACATATGTATGCCAAGTTTCAACAAAATCGGTTAACAGGTATAAAATCAATTATAATCGATGAAAGAAAATTGTATTTCGTGCGTAAAAATTATTTTATGCACGAAATACAATTTTCTTTCATCGATTATATCGATACGTGCACACAGTCACACTTTTCATTTTATATAAAATCAATTAACCATCCCCTATTTTTTTTTCCTTAGGGGATTATATTTTTTCTTCAAATTCAAATGGAACCAACTTCTTTCTAAGTATACTCCCTATACAATAAAAATTATAGTTTGAAAAACTGGAAAACACGCTTATAAAGCCATAAGGACTAAAACGTTGGAAATAATAATAATGGAGTCGTTGACCAGAAAAAATTATTTTATGTAAAAAAGCGTGAGGTGCTTGATATCAGTTATCTTAATATAATTATGAAAAGTAAGTAAAAAGCACCCCACGCTTTTTTCACACAAGAAAATTTTTTTTGGTCAATGTATTCATTCTTATTATCCTCAACGTTTCAGTCCTTATTGCTTTATAAGGTGTTTTTTAGTTTTTTAAACTATAATTTTATTTTTCACTTTTCAGTCCATATTGGTACAAGAGACTAAAAAAGACTACGGGTGAAATGTAAATTATGCTGTGAAAAATCAGTGCATTCGCCATATCTTTGTTTTTTTTCTGACGATCTAGGTGAAAATACCAGGTCATAGCTATGGAATTATGGTATTGTCATCGGTTCTCGGTACGTGTGCAGAATTTCAAATACTTCGGAAATCGGGAAGTGGGTGAAAATCAATTTCAAAAATTCAATTACCTGCATTCATACATACAAACATACAGGTGAAGCTCATAAAACGTGTATATAATTTAAAAAAATATCTTATATAAACCAGTCTAAAGTTATGCGTGGTAGAATCAGTTGGGAAGTAAAAATTTAGTAGATGAACCAATAATCATTCCCCATTTTCCTACCCTTACGAGTAGATTTTTCTTCAAATCCAAATGGAACCTACTTCGAAGTATATCCTATCTTTAAAAAAAAATCATGAAAATCGGACAACTTTGTAAAAAGTTATGCGAGGTCATACATAAAAAAAAAACGTCGACTAGTGAACCTCCTCCTTTATTTTTCGTCGGTTAATAATCATTACTGATTGCAGACAACATTCTATATGCCTGACAGAAATAACTGACATCCACCTTCAATGTTCTGGAACTACAAACTGAGTTTCTCATATTTCCAAGAGTAATGAGGTCAACACAATAACCCGCGATGAACTCGTACTGAAGCTCATCAATATTTACCCACCATCATTATGGGATGGTCCTGAATGATTTACAACGAAATTGACCTATCAAAAAATATGATCAGTTTTAATGCTGGTTTTTATACAACAATTATACCTTTGAATTGACAACAAAAGAGACACGCGAAGTCGAGACAGATCTTTTTTGTCAAATACTTTCTGCTAATGAAAAAATCAAATAGAAATTTCACTATCTAGGTCGCACTATAGACATGTCGTTCTTAATTATCGCATAACTTATTCAAAATATATCTTATGTACAGACGCATTGATTAAATGTTATTGTGACGACTTCTTCAAGGTTTTTGACTATATTCTGGAATCAATCACTCAATGAAAAAATATCGAATTGAATAAAACTATTCATTTGACATATTTTTTTAGTCCCCAGTTTTGCAAAATCAAAGTTATAGCATATAGAGTGAGAAAGTTTTGCATAACGAAAGTCATTTGATTTCCAATCAACATTATGGATATACTGCGGAGTGCTTTTGAGCTCACGATGTTCCACGATTCCGAAGGAGGTTCAGAATTTAATGAAATTAATCAAAATGAACAAGATTGATTTGGCGATAATATTTCTTCATTGGCAATGATAGTAACTGGCGAAAAAATTTGCAAAAGTTCTGCAAACTTTCGAAGTTTTGAAATATAGCAATTTACATCCTCTTATGAATTCGCAATCACTCATACAAAACGGAAATGTCTGTTTTATCGAAAAAAAATTGTTGTTAGTCCTTATTTTTCGATGAAAATTCCAAAAGTTCTGCAAACTCGAAAAAATAACTGAAATAATGTTTTTGACAAGAGTTTCAATGTGCAACCTCTTGCGTCAAACGGATAATATAGTTTTTCATTGAATTGTTTTTTTTATTGAAATAAATATCGAAATTATAACAAAAGTTTCAAATAATGGTTGCAAGTGGAGATGTCCTGACGTAGAATGTTTTCATCAATTTGCAACCTCGTATGTAAAACGGAAATGAGGGTAAAATAAAATTAAAATATATTTTCGTATTTATACTCTACCAAAAAAGCAAAAGTTTTGCGAATCGGGCAGAAAACTCATTTACCAATTGGTGGCAGTTTTATGATTTGCAAACTATGTTACAATGCGGAACATAAGGAATTAAAAAAATATTTATTTTTGCAACTGCTGTGATATCTAAATAATAAAGATTTTTATATACCTAATAAATGACATTCATTGTGTGTTAACTATCGACCAAGAAGAAGCTCGTCAACGGTAGGTGGAATCATTCAATGTTGAAAGCTAACGTTTTCGATATGAATTCAAAACATCATATTCCAATTAGGAATTTGCATAAAAAAATACGTACGAGTACGTTTGATGGAGAATCGAGAATCTCTCGATACGTTTCCATAATTTTCTTGATTCTTAAAAAATGCAGGAGATATTAAGATTTAAAAATCACTCGTTTAGTTGTACATTCGTACGAATAACCTACAGCTGTGTTACGTCATAGTGTTCTGTTTACAGAGTAATGAATGCACAGCAGTTTAGTAACATGATTCATTACCGGAATAACAGAAGACTAACAATTGTATTTTTATAACAGACAACTACTCAACCAACCAAAAATAATGCACATTCATCTAATAGTCCTGGAGCTACAACTGAAATAGAATTGCATACCAATATGTTTTTCCCTTTATTTTGAGAATTTTTATAAATCAAGAAAATGATTCTTACTGTCGTTTACATTCCAGTCCTCCATTCGGATTCAATGGAGTTTTTCATGTGGAACCACAATTGGAGTAAGAAAGTCGAGTGGAAAGGTAAATTATAATTTTATTCAATTCAAGAAATACATAGGTACCTGTAAAAATTAAATTTGAGATGTAATATCGATTTCACACATTTTTATTTTTCAGCAACCTTTCTGTTTGATGGTGAAAATTATGTACTTGCGGGGTATACAATCGATAACGTTTTGATATCCTAACTTCTATAGAGCATCGATTATTCATTTTGAAATCTCGTCAATTTCTATAAAGTCATCTTGTGACAAGTGAAAATTCTGAATGAAGAATGATGTCATTTCTAATGTGATAAAAAATTAATGTTTTCCAATAGTCTTTTAGCATAATTTAGCAAAATGTATTCTGTATATGTATATGTATTCTTTCCATTGTTCTATTCGAAAATACCAAATTAAATTTGTTTCGCTGATTAGTCGAAAACAGTTATTGCTTCCGAGATCAATAATCAGTTTCAATTTTTTCAATGGTTGACTACGTAACCGTATTATTCTTCGGATGCAATTTCAATCAACCAGTACAAAATATAACAGGAAATACCCGATGGATAATCAAGTATTTAACTGGACCACTGTTAATATGTCGGTCTAATATATATCTCAACCCTATTTGCACAATGTTTGAAATGTATAGCCAAATTATGAAAAAAAAACAAATCAATTTTACGAAAAAAAAAATGTTCCGTTGAACAGTGACGGTTGCGAATCTCTTGCGTCACGTAAAATATCAGTCGTAATTTTAATTGCGATTTGCATAACTTTTGCAATTATTTCAGTAGTTGTAAAAATGCAAAAAAATATATTGCTGGATAAATAGGCTCCGTTTTTCGTTTAGGGTTGCAGAGTTACATATCCACTAAGACCAATTTTCTCTTTATTTGCAGCCACAATAAAAATCTTTTGTGATTATTTCAATACTTGTGTGTATTGAAAATGGCAGCGTCGATCAAAAAGCTTGATAAATAAATGATATTTTAAACTTTTTTTCCGTTCACTTTTTAAACAAATTACAATCAAAAACTTAAACAAATGACAAAAACCAAGATTCCGTAACTTTTAAAAGGTTGCAAACTTAATGCATGTTGTAAAACACCATTACTATAGGTATGCCTAGTTTGCAGAAATTTTGCAATTTTCAGTGCAATAATAAAGCATGAAAACATTTTTTGCAATTAAAACAATGTTCCGTTCATCGCAAACTTCTGCAAAATTTTATAGTTTGTTTTCATCTATGTACTAACATACCATTGAAGTTAAAGAACTCTTGGAATTAATTTTTAATTGATTGTCTATATCTACTGGCCTGAAAATTCTTATGGAAAGGAGTCTGGTAGATTACACAGAAAATCAACCTCAAACTGAACTATTGAGTATTAGTCATAGAAATACTATCCATCAATATTTTTGCTTTCGCCACAACAGTGATAAATTCAAAAAACGAGAAAAACCTGAAATTCATTATTTTAATGGGATTAGCAGTCAAATGAAGAAGGGTAAGCAAAGTCGGTTGTTGCAAGAAGTATCTGCCAGTGTTTCCTTATCATGTGATTTAGATTTTTTTTTATCTGAATAAATTATAATCTGCATCCAATATTATGCATATTGTGTCTCAACGAAAAGCTTTACGAAGATTCAATTAGACAATTTTCCAGATTTTTGTATAAAAAATAAATCATGAAATTTCCAGTTATCTTTTTTAGCGATATATTTCAAATAATTCTCCACGGTTGAGAAATATTTGCATAGCCCTTCGTTTCCATCTTGCAATATTCCTTTTACACTCTGTTTGGATTTGACTCCTGTCCATTCATGAAATTTGTAATTTAAGAATCTCAGGAACAGTTTAATATGTAAAAATCAGAGAAAAACTGTTCGTGCTCTTGAAAAATGATTTTTCAAACATATTGGAGGTCATCAAACATAAAAAAGATAATAATTAAATATTTCCGTAGTTTTGAAGTATTTCAGTCAGTGGAACATGATAATCGGTTTCCCTGAATATCGGTTGGAATAAATTTCCAACTGGGAATGTATGGCTCTGGACTGGGACGACATTTCTGTTCAGTGAATGTTTCAAATTATTTTGTTTTGATTTTGTGAAAGATGAGATTGAACAATTATTATGCGTATTCATGTTCATGATTCACAAATCTTGAAATGTCTTTCAATTTTTCAATAATTTTATTTTTCTAACAAACAAGCAGAAATCAAAACATTATCTCTACATACTCTCTATAAACATGATTTTAACAAAAAAAATATATGCTCGATACTCCACACAAAACATCAATTGCATTAAATCTCTGGCAGGTCTCCAAAATCCCCGTCCGCTTCAGTCGCAAGGTAATTGATTATTGAGAGTATTGTGGTTGACTGAGTTTACATAATGTCAAAGATATCATTCGAAACCCAATTACCGACCTATTCACGAATTGGTTCACGAACATATGATTCGCAAAACAAACAGGATGATTCCCGATTCCTAATCGTACAAAACATGTCAATCCAAACTACAGTCTGGCGGGATTCCGAAACAAAAGATTGGATTGGATTTGAAAGCAAATTTTCTACTCGTAGCAAAAATACATCGAAATTGTGTTTGAAAAAAAGGACAGGTGGGAATATTTTTTGAAATACTCAGAAATCCTAGTATTTATGAAAATCGATGAGTTTCATGTAGACAGACCTACATTTGGGGAGGTAGGATATCATCAATGATTTTGATGAAATGAGAATAAATGTGGAGTGAATGGAAAAATTTAATAATGTCATAGTGAGCACGTATTGTTTTTAACCGACGAAACCAAAAAGGATGAGGTTCTCTAGTCGACGCGTATATTTTTTATTTTTTTTATGTATGATCACTCATAACTTTTTACTGAGATGTCCGATTCCAATAATTATTTTTCCAGTGGATAGGGTGTACTTCGAAATTTGTCCCATTTGAATCAGAAATGTGAAATCCTCCCTTAAGGGTAGCAAAATGGAGGATATTGATCACTCACCCTCTGAATTCTGCTCCGTTAAGGGATTTTATCAGGCATAACTTTGTACTGGGTTCTTCGATTTGGATGATTCTTTTTTTTTTAGATAGAGTGTACCTCACAGTTGATCATAGTTGGAATTTTTCACCCTTACGGTTACAAAAATAGTGAATAATTAATTTTTCACTTGTGAACATTGGCACACATATGTAGTTGACAATGACAGATAGCTAATGTCATTATTTCTGTTCTCCTACATCTGTCACAATCATTATATTCTATGAGAGGATGGAATAATATACAAAGTGATGAAATAAACTAACCAGAACAACAAAAATAATTTATATTACAACAAATAATAAAAGTAGATAATCATATTATTTAACTGGTATAGTTCAAGTAAGGTGGGTAAGTAAGTATTTTGGAAGTAATCAAAAAACAAGTAGGTAGTAATTGGTAGATTTCAAAAAATTTTCAAATTGCCACAAAAATTCTTAGTCTCAATAACTAAGCTCCTAAACTAATGTAAGTAACTAATTTTGAGTCGGCGCCAAACGAACAATCAACGAAGATCATTAAATTACTTCAAAAAAATTATCAGAATGTCACCGCGCAACTCGAGGTCATCATTTTACGCCTTATCTAATTCATTTGCTTGTTTGTTTGGCGCCGACTCAAAATTAGTTACTTACATTAGTTTAGGAGCTTAGTTATTGAGACTTAGAAGGTTTATTTAATTTTCCACTTCACAGTTCCGTATTTCGTCGGTTTAATTTTTTGTTAAAAGTCTTTATTCTTAATCTTATGTTATGCATATCAGCACCATATTGAGAGTATTGAATTATTTTGCATATAAATACTCATCTTGATCAGAGCAATTCTGGATGGAATTATTAGCATTCTCAGTACCACACTACATTGTAGGGTTACGTCTTGATTTCTCCAAAATTTATTCCTTTTCCAGGCTCTCTCTTTCTATAAACAACTACAATACAATACAATATGTTCTTATTTCCTATTCTGTTATAATTCTTACTAATTCTAATATATACAACTAATTGTACTATATACAGTGCATTATTATGTGAACGTTTGCTTCAAATGGCGAGCTTTCAGGTGGTCACAGGATATAGTTTTTAGGGGTATGAAACGTCTCCTGATATTGTATACGAGTATTTTCATTCGTTTTTTATTAGATGGTTGAGATTGCTAGGACTTAAAATTTTATATTTCTAAGATATATTGCGGGAAATGAAATGAACAAAAACCTTGTTAAAAAAATTGATTTTTTTGAAAATTGATGAAGAAATTACCTAACTTGAAAATTTCCTAACATCGTGTTCTTTGTGTATTTGTTATCATTGTTTATTGAAAGAAAGATTTGAAGTATCAAAACGGGATTCGCGCCCCTCGGTGTTTGTAATTGACTTAGTGCATGCGGTATTTGAATGTGTGTTTTACCTACCTGTAAGATATGGGATTTTTGGCTTGTTTTCACCATCATCGTTCTTTTGGTATATTAGCCCATGCTTTCTTGGCTGGTTATCTTGCGCTCTTATGAGTGTAATATTTTCGGTTAGCCAACTTTCAGGGATACGGAATCTATAGAATGTGAGATTTTTGTTATATATTCTTCTATTGTTTCGATGTCTGCAAGCTCGCGCAGATCATCCAGCGGGGTGTATCTATCACTGTTCGTTATTATACGAAGTACCTTATTCTGCAGTCTTTCCGGGCTCGTGAATTGATACCTGGGCATACTGCAGAATATTGGAGAAGCGTATGTTATACTTGGTCTCATAACTTGTTTATATAACAGAACCTTGTTTCCTAGTGACAATTTTGATTTCCTCGCAATTAGCGGATACATTCGTTCTATTGCAGCCGAGCCTCTCTACAGTGCTAATGATATATGTTTGTGCATTTTCTTACGCTTATTCAATTCTCACAGAGTCCTTCACGTGTCCCTGGTTATTCTTCACCCTCAACTTCTCGAAGATCTGCACATTCGTGAATTTCCTCGAAAAGTTAACATCAGTCTTCCGAAGATTCAACTTAATTTTGTTACTCTCTAGATAGGGCATGACCAACCGATCCAGATGTATTTGGAGCTTTTTTGTAGCCACTCCGCTTGCGAACAAGTGGGCGAATAATGCGGTATCATCCGCATACATCAAAATTTGAAACATGTTTCAAAGAATTCTACCTATCACCTTAGCAACAGCTCTAAGTAGAGAAATGGGTCTATTACTTTCGAGTATTCTTTTGGGCTTTTCCGCTTTATGTATGGAGACTATTTCTGCAGTTTTTGGGCAGTGTGGATAGTGCTGCCATCCAATGGTCGCATTTGTTATACATAATAACTTGTACCAGTGATTTCTTTTGGGAGATTATGGCATCCACCCCGTCAAGTCCAGGCGCTTCATTTTCGACCGTCTCAACCATTTCATCATAATTTGTCATTATTTCTTTGCAATGTATTATCGTCAATATTTTTGGATGGTAATTCTCTGATATTTCGTCTTATGTATGAAAGTCTCATGTGTTGTTCTGAGCTATCTTTTTCCGTTTTATGCACACTACTGAAGTAATATCCAAACAATTTCGCTTTTCCTTTGGAGTATGCCACCGAATGTTCTGGGTCAATCTCTATAGCTGGAACTGGGACATTGGACAGTTTGTGATTCCACTTATCGTTTGTGTGATCGGTTATAAAATTAGTTATTTCTCTGCCTAAGTTCAATAAATTAGTTTCGTGTGTGGGATTTCTTGTTTTTTGTCACCTTCTCCTTCCTTTACTTTTGAGCTTTATTGAATTTTACATGAATAACTGGTGCAAGAACAATCCCCACTTCAATTCCGTAAAATTCATTGTGAGACGGTCTCCGGTCAGGATGTAATGAATTTTTCTACAACTGTCTCTAGCCAAGAAAATGGATACAGAAATATAAATCAAACGGAAAACGGAATATTTTATTATATGTTTGGGAAGGTATTTGATGAATGTATCCCCTTTCCCGAAAAAACTAACAATGTCAACTGAAGACAGTGATTTATGAATTTAAAATGAAAAATTAAAAGTGATATTGGGAAAAGCACAATTAGAGAACACAAAATCAATGGAAGATTTGAATCTGGAAATACCTTAAATTTATGAAAAACAAGAATGTTCTGGCGGAAAAAAATTGTGAAAGACTTAGGCGTCTATTTTGAGAGATAACTTTGCTTCAACTATCATATGAATACAGTCGTTAATGGAGCCTATAAGATTTCAGGATTCGTAATGATAAACTCCTGTGAATTCATAAATATAAGTTCATTAGTAATGATTAACAACATTCACGCAAAGATCTTACTGGAATATGGCTCTATCAACTGGTGACCGTACTATGAAAAAATAAAATTAAAATTGAAAAGGTCCGAGCATAATTCCCATTATTAAATATAAAAAAGGATTGTTTCGCTTTGATATCCCTAACGAAACTGTTTTGGAGAGAAGTAATTCCATCAAACTAGAGCACCGGCGAGAAATAGCTTCCGCAGGATTTATGAATAAGTTACTGAATACACGTGTCTCTTAGGAAAGTCAATCAACTGGCAGTTTGATAATAATAACAGTACATTGTTATTTGTGAATCCTGGAGACTACACTGATTTAGACAGAATAATGAATTGTATGAAAGGTTATGAATGGTTCTAATATAATTTCTAGAAATCCTTCATTCAAAAGAGAAGTCTTCCACGTTATCACAGACTTACATTTTAGAATTGTATCAGTCATATCTCAGATCACATATAGATCATGATATAAACAAATTATTATAAAATAATCCGGGTAAAAATTAACTATCAAAAATTATGTTCTTACAATAAATTCAAAAAATCTACTGAGAAAAAAACTCAGGAGACTCATACTTGAAAAAAAAAAACTGTATATCAAGATATTATTCACACTTAATAATAATTTTCAACTATTGTATTGTACAACATTGAAAACACCACGCGCAACTCGGGCTTTTGTGGTATCTTTCAATGTTTATCCGGGCTCATGACATGCAGTAGAGGTTTTGGAAAGACATGGGGACTGAAACCAAGAGTTTCGCTCACAAGATTCAGAATCAAACATGGCCCATTTCAATGGTAGCCAAAAACGAAGCAGAGACCGGTAAAAGGCATCTTTGGGATAATCCAGAGGCATGGAGAGCACATCAATCAATCAATAACTTTATAGTCCAAAGAAAATTATTTCTCGTTGAAAAATTCTTGAGGTTAAAATTACATCAGTGTGAATAACAATTAGGAATAGATACAATATAGAATGAGGTAACATCCTGTCACTAAAGGAATAGTAGCTAGTACATTAGGTGCAGCGATTATGAGATCTATAGTGGTTACAAGTCAACCGCTGCAATGAAAAAAAAACTTTTTAACAAAAAATCAAACCGACGAGAAACTCAACTGAAAAGCAGAAAATAAAATGAACCTTCTTAGTCTAGATGATAATTGAGCTCCTAAACTAATGTAAGTAACTGACTTTGAGTCGGCGCCAAACAAACAATTATCGAAGATCATTATCCATGAAAGAAGTCATCAAAACGCATCTCGCTGCCATCATTTTACGCTTCACCTAATTCAATTGCTAGTTTGTTTGGCGCCGACTCAAAATCAGTCACTTACATTAGTTCAGGAGCTCAATTATCATTTAGACTAAGGAGGTTCATTTTATTTTTTGCTTTTCAGTTGATTTTTTCGTCGGTTTAATTTTTTGTTAAAAAGTTTTTATTTTTCACTCTTCAGTTCCGTATTTCGTCGGTTTAATTTTTTGTTAGAAAGTTTTTATTTTTCAATATTCTGTGGCTAGAATCTACCGATTACTACCTACTTGTTTTTTGATTACTTCCAAAATACTTACTTACCCACCTCACTTCAACTATTACCAGTTAAATAATATGATTATCTACTTTTACTATTTGTTGCAATATAAATTATTCTCGTTGTTCTGGTTAGTTTATTTCATTACTTTTTATATCATTCCATCCTCTCATAAAATATACTAATTTTGACGGATGTGGAACAAGAATAATGTCAGTAGCGATCTGTCATTGTCAACTACGTATGTGTGAGCCAATGTTCACTAGTGAAAAATCAATTATCCCCTATTTTTCCACCCGTTAGGGTGGCTAATCCCTTCCGAAATTGAAATATAAGGTATACCCTATCTATTGAAAAAAGAATCATCCAAATCGAAGAACCCAGTACAAAGTTATGCCTGATAGAATCGGTTAACGGACCAGAATTCAGAGGGTGAGTGATCAATATCCTTCATTTCGCTACCCGCAGGGGTGGATTTCATCTTTTAAATTCGAATGAGACCAAAGTCAAAGTACACCCTATCCACTGAAAAAAGAGTTATTGGAATCGGACGCCTCAGTAAAAAGTTATGCGTGATCATACATAAAAAAATATTATGGAAAAAAATAAAATATACGGGTCGAATAGAGAACCTCCTCCTTCCTGGTTTCGTCGGTTAATAACCGCAAACCGTCCATCCCATTCAGAAAGGGATTCAATACACAGTTCAACAAAGTCTGGTACACAAATGACTCAAAAATTAATGAAGGAACAGAAGCAAGAATATATTGAGTGAGACCAAGAAGAGACCACACAGTTGCACTTGCTAAGTGCTGAAATGTATTCCAAACTCAAACACATGCCATTAGGATATGCATTTAGATGAATCTATATGGAGGGTATTAAATAGAACATCTACATTCTATCTGATAATCAAAGTGCAATGAAAGCCTTCAACTCAGCTCAGATTGGGTCAAAACAAATCTGGAATGCCATTAAAGTTTCAGGGAACTGGCAGATATCAAATATATTGGAACTATATGGAAAGGCAAAGTCACATCACAGCCATGTTGGGGCACCTGAGTCGAACGCTGACTGGACAGTGCGATTTGAGAGAACACTTTATGGGAATAGAATGTATGAAAAGGGATCTTTGGAATCAATTTTCACCCACTTGCAGACGTCCAATTATTTGAAATTTGGACACATATTGAAAACCGATGACAATACAATAATTCCCTAGCCATGACCTGTGATTCTCATCAAGATCGTAGAAAAAAATAAATCACAAAGATATGGTGAACGCGCTGGCTGGTCTCGGCACATTCATCAAAATTAAGTAAAAACTTCCATCTCATTTGGATGAATCAATCGAAGAGTTTTTCATATTTTTAGTCTTTCGTGGCAATATGGACTAAAAGTTGAAAATGAAATTATAGTTTAAAAAATTGAAAAACACGCTTATATAGCAATAGGGACTCAACAAACTTTTCACAATGATATTAAGATAATTGATATCAAGCACCTCACGCTTTTTTTACATAAGAGAAAATATTTTGGACTTCATTCTCAATACGTTTAACTTAAGGGTCCTTATCGCTATATAATCGTGTTTTTTGAGTATGATTGTATTTTAATTTGCATTGAATCCTCACACATAAATGAAAAAGAATAATCATGGCGGATTAATGCCGTATATCGAATAGATCGAATATATTGTAAAGTATCACTTCAGGAAATAGTCACCTTTTCACAATAATATGGAAAGTCGCAACATTCGGAAATAAAATTCATGCGTGAATTGTCTAGTTGGAAAAAATGTTCCCTCCATATATCCCAGGCTATTCAGATATTCTCATAAATTGGCAGAAATTCACGACCTTCCCCTGTCAATTTCATCCGTTCTCAGACATCACTACCTACCTAGCTCATGCAGATGTCGAATGAAACATATTATCCGAATTCGAATGTAGTTGAGTCTGGAATATTATACACCATGGGTTCAATTTAAGTGAATTTATATTGTGATCGAGTCGATTTACTTCAGCTTTGGAGCTGTATGCACCGGAGATGCAAGAAGAGTGCGGAAATTGAATTCAACTCCCGTTCATCAAACCGGATGTTTAATACATATGAATATTTATTGCATTCTTGGTTCGCTCCGCGCCAGTTGCCTGTGAGGTAATGTAGTCGGAGGCAGAGGCTCCATCCAACCAAATCTTGAACTGGGTAGATTATTACGTTTTCCACTTTTTTCCTTGAAAAAGATTTTACTGCAACGCCGGTGTGATTTCAGTTCCTTTTTCTGTATCCAACTATCAGAGAGATTTTGATCAGTCCATTCGGATTTGAAAGCATCAGTTGTTGTCCGTATGACCTACTCTGTACGAGTGATTGGTAAAAACCCCGAATTTAATTGGTTGATATAAAACGCAAATTAACATTTAAACACACAAAAATGTTTTCAAAATTCGACGAATATCATAGATTACATGAGGGATATGTTCAAACTGTTTCAAATGGATCCAAATGGGTGACCTTTTCATCATAACATATTATTGGGAATTTATGTACCTTTTTCTGTAGCCAAACGTGTGTCCCACAGATGGAACACTATTAGGGAATACTCTCTAGGTGAGAACTTTTATATTCTAGTCCTAGTCGGTGAGCTATATTTTCAGGAATATGAATTGAATCTATTCGAAAATGTATGTAATATGAGTCTTACGAAGGATCTACTCTATCGACAAATGGAGTACATAAGAAAGATGTTGAATCAGTTAGTAAAGTTAAGAACGGTGGCATCGATCGTTTTCCACTGGGTTCATCGGCAATCATCTACCACGGAAAATTATAATGCACTTCCAGATAAATGTGAATATGAAATATTAATGTATAAATTTGCATCCCCAGTCTTATAATCAGCTCAGGGACTATTAGCTCACCACATCGGTGGTATTTGTCATTTTAAGCTCCACACTATTGAGGATCATTGATTTGTTATCCTTATGGTGAAGGAAATGGAAAATATTCTCAATTAAATATTGAATAGAAATTTTTCTTGTGAACTGAAAAATCTACGATAAATAGTTATTTGATCAAATAGTGTATTCATGGTGGCGAATGATGTTCGAGATCATTAATGTTCGAAATTCCTTAATTTGTCCGTCGACCTCGTTCCTGAAGTCAACGTGAAATTTTCGATATCCATTTCTTTCAATTAGAAGGAAACTTACAATATTTGGATTTTAAAATACATAAATTTGACAGTGCGAAGTTAATATGATTTGACGTTTGAATAATATTCGAATTGTGTATGTTTAGTTGCCTATACCACAATTAAACATTGATGGAACAAATCGAAGATTTCCAGGTCATTAATCGTCGATTTCTGTGTATGTTTGGTTGCATATATCACAATTATGCATTAAAAGATGAATTGAAGGTTAATAGGGGTCATTAACAATCGATATCGTGTGGATTAAACACGCTCGTTTATACACGGTCGCCGGTATTTTTCTGAATATCTAACAGAATGATAGATGAAGAAAACAAAGGATACTCACTCGACTAAATGATTTTCGCCTAACTGGGTTTACAAAATCACGACACGTAGTGGAGTGAGTGTCTTTCGTTTACTTCAGTATGGATTTTCATCATATCGGCCGCGTCAATTCGAGAAAAAAATGATAGATGTAGTTCAATCTCCTGCGTGGCAGTCAGTATTTTCTGAACCAAAATCATAACTGCAACTGTCATTGCGCAAGGTTTCAGCACATCCTTTAATTCAATCAGAATTACGAATTTCCTCTACATTCTCTTTCAAAGTAGATTGATGCTTCAGTATGTTCAAATCAATAAAATATAGTCTTAATAAAAAATTTACTTGTTCCGATTTTTTTTTCAACAGAGGACATTAAAGAACCGGAATAAATAATACACAAACTGAATGATGAAATTCACAGCGTCTGACGATTATTTTATTGAGCGTTCGGTAACATCTAACAGGTAACTCTTAAAATTTTATTTTACAGGGTTCCATCTATATTTGAAGAATTTCATTGGAAAATACCAGCCTTCCTCCTGAAAATTTAGAAACTTATTATTCGACTGTGGTATACACACATAAAGTTCTAGATCTTTGCCATCTGATAGATATAAGTTTAAAATAATTTTTTTTCAGCTCTAAGGAAAATTATATGAACAACGCTCAGGTATGACGATTAAATTCTTTCTTCTATATGTCGAAAAAAAACATGAATTTCTCCAAGAGATTTTTTTTGTATATTAATTAATTATTTTTACTTTAAGGACTGAAGTTCATCTTTGAGTCGCGGATGATTCCACATCGGATTTCATGAACATCCTGGTCATATTTTCAAACAAATCAATTCAGCGGATAAAATAGCCACTGTGAAAGGAATCCAAGACGGTTTCGAGCAAAGACAGATTTCTTCGTCATGGGTTTTCATCAAACTGAGTCATCAGAGGGGTACTGGTTTAGCAATCTTTTCTGAAGTTCAATTGGATGATTTTTGTATAATCGAGAAAGTCCTTGTAATTTTGAATATCGTTTATTCATGTTAGTTTAGAACTTCAATTCACAGAGTAATCTTATCCAGAATGAAAGCTTTATAAAAATAGTTTTCCATGTTCAAAAGCTCAACATGTTGTTTCATTTATTATTAGCATGGTACACACTATCTCTAAAAGACAACTCAGCATACATTTCGATAACCTAATGAAATAATCATCAGTTCGTCAGAAAATACAAAAAGCCTAGTGTCAGTGAGAGTGCCACCAGGATCCAGATTCATCCTGTTATGGAGAAAGTTTGGATCAGTGGACTCCGGTAAAAGGGAAATGGCTTGGTGATTGTATGGCAAACCCTGAATTAATTAATTGAAGAGGCCGCTGGCTCATTGAAAGTGCTGGCACATATGGTTCAGTTTGGCACATTCTCAGCCAGCATTTGCTGCAAAGTAACCCCATATTGGGATGCTTTGCTTTATTCATTAGATGTAATACAGTTATTAAGGCATAGTTTTTATGGTTATTTGGCCGTATACTAAGGGTTGTTTACAGTGAGCATTCCTGTTATCATCTTTCAGCACACGTAGAAACTGAATACGGTGCGTGGCCAATATGTGTGGCAAAATTACTTCAGAATGCTAGAAAGTCTCTTTCGGGCAGGTCATGAAGGATTTCAATGCATATATTATTTTGGTATATAGGATGAATCAAACATCCAAATGGAATGTCCTGAATATTATTATATTTCCAGACTCTACATATCATTTTTGATCGATCTGTTCCAGGTTTCCTTATTCCTGAAAAGGACCGTTTTTCAGTAAGTTGGAACTTTTTCCAATATTTGAAGTTTGCACTCATCAATTCCAAAATGTACTACGGTTACAGTTTTATAGAGAAAGCTTTCAAATTCATAACATATTAAGTGCATGCATAGGGTTCCAAGTGGATTCAATAAGAGGGTTCAAAGATCGGAGGTCCGTTTCTTTAAATAGGTCACCCTGGAACTGAGTAGTAAAATTCGGTTCACCCATACCTTCCTCCCATAACTTTTGAGTAAGTTGAGATTTTCTATTTTCAACTCGTTTACTCTGACTTTCAGGTCATTCGAATAAAAAACAATTGATATGTTCTAATTTTACCGTGAATTTTATTCATAGAAAGATCTTATTGGTATGATCGAAAAATGTTGGGAGAATTCGACGTACATGTGGCCAAATTCCGAGAATATCTTAAACATATCTCTAGAGTGTTGGTTTCAAGCTTGATGTTGCAAGTACTTTGATTTCCACTTCCTCCATGAACAGATCTGCAATGACTGGTGATAATTCTGATTCCATCGCTACTCCCTCTATTTGCCTGTATCGTTGATGGTTGATAAAATGAGTGTTCTTGGTGCAGTGTTCTGACAAAGTGGTTATATGGTCTACTATGTGTTCCTTATCATCTATAGAGCTTTCTGGATGGGTACATGAGTGAATAATGATGTCAAAGCTCACTAATATGTCCTTTTGTATATTACGATTGAATTCAATTTGCGATCCATTGCTGAAAATTCAAAAATGCATTGTCTTAATGCATATTTCAAATATCATGGATATAGTAATATGTACCGCTGATTACGCCATACCCCTGAAGAAGCGATCAGTATATTCGTGAACACCCTGCAATCGTGACTGAAATTTTTTACCGATTCGATCCGTCGTATTCACCAATTCTTTCCTGGAAGTCATCGTTCAAATACTCGAGAATTGAAGGATATCCGACATTATAGGTTTCAATGTTGCAATCATTACGAACTTTCATCATAATGAGCTATCTACTGGATCGATATTCCAGAAATGCATAAAATATTCGAATGTACATAACGATCCTCGAGGAATCTCAATACACCCACGGCTTCCCATGGAAATATTCGACGAATTCACTTACGGGGTTCGTTCCTATTTCATTATACTGTACCAAGCACGACATAGTTGGGAACACAGTCGATATCTCACTATATTATTAATTTTCCTAACATAGTTACATTGTTTGGGAAAGGCATAAAACCAAATTATGTTACGTTCAAGAAAATTGATTACTCCTATGGAATTCGATAAATCTAAAGGGCTATAAAATCGTATAATTAATTCCTGATAATCTGTTATCGACGATATTATGATTTTGTCAACAAAATATTCTCATTTTGAACATAAGTGGAATCAGCACGTTGAATATTCCACTTCTTTTCCTAAATATCCTTATTTATATGCGTTGTTGTGAAAGAGTGTTCTGCTAATTATTTCAGAAAACTTTGAAATCTATCATCATTTGAAAATTGATGTTGGAAAATGTTGGAGAAACTAGGAATAGCGAAACTTTCCAATTTCAACATGGTTGGTTGGTTGGTTGGTTGAAAGCTGACGAGCCAGAGACAGGGTTGGCACTAAGACTGCGACCAGCTGAATTCTATTGTATCACTCTGTCGTCAGTGGTTCCTCATTCAAATAGGTTTGTGCCTTTAATTAGGTTTAGTAGCCTGTTGATAAGGTTCTTCGGATTCATGCCTGTTTCCGGGCTGATCTCTCCGAAGGTTCTGTGTCGCCTACTACTTAGGGCGTCACAGTCGAAGATAATATGAGACACATGGTCAAGAGAAAAACAAGAGTCCCTTCTTCTCAAACTATGTTAAGGTTAGGTTGGCCTTGAAAATGCGATGAATATATATCAAAGCTCCAGACCCTGAATCTTTGAAATTATGAATTTATCTGAATTTACCCATAAATCTATAATTACATGCTTAGCTCTCAAGGCATTTTCATTGGACAAGGCACGTTTTTTCATTGTTCAGCCTACTGAATGGACCGATGGAACTCAGATTGACTCAAAGTCACGTATCATTGTTAACAGAAATATTTTGCACTAAACTTCAAAAACATAAACATAAAGAGTATAATTCGAATATCGTTCATATTCAGTGGGACCGGGAAGCATTATCATAACCACGGATGGAACGGACTTTGTCATTTCTGCATTGGACGTCAGATTCACATTTTCATCAATTACGATGATTTATCTTTTTCGTTGAGTTATCATTATATTAATGTTTTCATTATTCCACATTGAGTATTCAATATCCACCTAAGTTCACAATAATAGTAATGAGATGATATTATCAATTGAAATAATTGTGAAATAGCTGAACTTTATCATTTTATTTCAGTGTGTTTTTTTTTGTCACTCTTGGCTATACCATTCCAATCAATATTTGAAATTGAGGTCTACATACGTGAAAATTGATTTTTGTAAAAAATAAATGTGGTAATATTGGCTACGAGTTCTTGATTATGGTCATTCAGTCGAGATTATGATTCTTCTTATGAAATATTGAAATATTTCAAGATGGCGCTTCAAAATGGGAATTCGATTTTTATTATGAGTCTTTCTACTATAGAAAAAACTGTGGTATAATACACTGGATTGTTTTGATGAGAGATAGAACTAGAATTTTTATGATTTTCTTGTAATATTGAAATAAATTTCAATGATGGACGGCTTTTGTAAATGAAAGTAGTTGTCATATTTGACTTGAAGTTCTAATGAAATTATGTAGTATTATGTCAATAATACATTGAGCATTTATAAATTTAGCTCAAATCATATTAAAGCCTTCATGGGATGAACTAAAATGAAAGCACTGTACGAGATGGAATCGATGTGTGGGAGTCATAGACAAACTGAAAATAAAGAGACTGTTTGAAACATTTGCGATCTTGACCACCAAGTTTTTGGTACGGCCAGTCGCGCATGGAGCCGCTGCCCGCAATCGACAGACGACTGATAACATGATAATTTTCCAATTTCGACATTTGTCAGAAAATAGAAGTTTATTGTTTACACATGTATTTTTTATTATGACAAACCACGCAATAATTTTCCTACTGTTATTGTCATCGAAAAATTAATGATTGAAATCATACTATGGACTTGAATTAGGAACCCAACGTCGAAAATAGAACGGTTTATTATTCGAGTTGAAATGCTGAAATTCCTGGAGATATTCTTCTACAAGGTGATATATAAGCTGCTTTTCACAAATTAATACTTATTTCCTTCCATCAGTTGCAGATTTTTTTTCACAAACCGATACTTATTTCCATCTATCAGTTTCCATTTCATATCACCATCTCAAGAAGTACGAAGTATATGGTCTACTTGTCTATCATCAAACTGGATTATTTGTTATACCTACTCGTTCTCCTCTGTGCTAATAAAATAACAAGTTCAGTCATCACAACCCTTCGTGGTCACTTTGGAGACCTGCAGAACATCACTTTCCAAAGACTTGTTCATCCAACGAACAGCGAGGCTTTGGAACTCATTGCCTAGGGAGGTGTTCCCCGAGGCATACAACCTCCAGAAATTTAAGAAGAACACCAACTCCTACCTTCTTTCCCTTGGTTCCCACGATGTTCTCTGAACATTACAGGATTTCCTTTTTCGTGAGAACCAGAACATAAGAAAAAAAAATGTAATTTGTTTTTATTTTGGTTTATTTCATGATAAGACTGAAAAATATTTTCAATTTTGTTGTTTTTCAGAATTTTATTAACAGATGTGCCTTGTCCTAGATAGAAAAAATGTGTTTCTTATAGTGTGTTACTTATTTCTCTTGTTTTATGAGAACTTCAATTCTGTTCTTGATATTTTGAAACTTTTTTCTGACCACGAACGAACTAACAGATTCTACGAATTGATTTCTGTATATATTTGATTAGTGATCGATTTGCCACTCCTTCATTTCATATGATACAACCATTCATATGAAATACAGTAATGGCAAATACCATATCAACCATATAGAAATTTTTACATGAAATAACCAGACCTGTCATCAAAACTTCGCGAACAATTTTTACCAAAAAAGGATAGGGTAAATAAAATGCAGAGTTCTGCGATGTATGAGCTAATGCCATTTACGTCTCGACTTGCAACTGTCCAAAATATCCAGTTTAATTCGTCAAAATACTACCAAGTATAAAATTTCGGGAAATTGTTTCATTGCTATGGTAACGTTCTGAATCAAATGCATTGGATTGTCTACAAAAAAGATTTCTTAATTTTCCTATGAGATCTCCATTCAGTAGAGCTCGCTTTACATATGTCTTCAGAATCTCATAACGGGGGCAATTCAATCAGCTTTTCAGAAAGTACCTATTGATAATTTCCCAGCAGTTGTTTTGTTAGGAAGAAGACACGAAGTGATGAACGTGAACGCAATTACACTAATGATCACTGCTGTTACTTAGTGGTTTCACATAGCCTAATAAATTTCATCTCAACATCTCGCAAACTTCCGAAGTTCATAAGTCCTGATATATATCTCTGAGAACATAAAAACGGTGAAGCAATAAACTATGCGTGCAAATTGGGGTGCTCTGAGAATATGAGCAATAATACAGAATGTCACCAATAACATTCCTGTGAGGAGGTTATGTAGCAACTCAAGCGTAAGAAGTAGAGGAGTACATTTCTTCAGTAATACCTCGTGTAGTGAATGATTCGAAGAAATGTTATTTTCGAATCGACTTATTTATTCATTAACAGCTTCAGGATACAGACTGCAGTCCAGAACAGTATCCACTAAGTACATAAGAGTTTACATCGATATTGGATCAAAAGTGAGAATATTACATACCTTACAATACTAATACAAATGAATACTCATCAGTTATTACCAATTCAGAGAGATAGATCTCTAATATGTTTCCGAAGATACAAATATGTACAGTAAAACAGATCAATATCAGAATGAAATGCGTTATAACATAGACACATCCTAGAGATTGGAGAATTCCGATACAGCATATAAATACAATTGTCTACTTCTAGTAGGCCTCGCGGGAACCAGAAAGGAAACCGAGGACAAAAGATCTGGAGAATCAATCATACTATCAACTATTTTGAATAATATATACCGATCGACTTGTTGAAAATATGAAGGGTGTTCATAAAATCAGATGTGGAATCTTCTGCGACTGAAAGATAAACTTTAGTCACTATCTTCTATGGTCAAGATAAGCTCTTGTGGGGTATTCATGTTGAAAAAGAAACATTCTCAATTGAATAGAAATATTTTCCGCGATAAAAATGAAGTTATTTTTTGTGAATGTCTAACAGAAAACAACTACTTCCTTGGCTGAAGCCACGCTGGACATAAGAAAAAATCTGAAATTGAAAATTCGCATTTTTATTCAGATAGTTATTTGATTTTCTATTCCAGTCTCAATAAAGAATGTTTAATTTTTCAATCAAGAGATCGTTATGCTTTCTTCTATTTTCAAGAGTTGGGTATCTTTCAAGTAAACCACATGTGTCAGGAAGTTGGTTATTACCTGTTACTTTGAAATTTAGTTATCTTATGTCTTGGCGACCAAATGCCTGACCCATCATTCAGCCTACTGTAAATAAGGGAATAATTATTTGTTTTGAGAGCTTTCACAGATGTTAAATCTCGGCAGATACGAAAAATTCGTTCTTCATCATAGATTATCTCAAACTTGTTGGATCTACCATGATCATACATCTTTCCCTTCCTAGTTGGTTTGTGGTTGGAAACTGAAGAGCAAGAGAACGATCGTAGGCCTGTGTGTGTCTAGTATATTTTCCTCTTGGCAGTAGTTCTCACTTATGTAGGTCTGTGTCTATTCACTGGGTTTCTTGGATCTGTGCATATTTCTGGGGTATTCCCCTCAACGCTTTTCTGCGTCTGTTTTCTAGGGCATCGCATTCGAGGATGATGTGAGAGGCTGTTTCCTCTACCTTCTCACATAATCTGCATTGCTCGGTTTTCGTTTTCATTTCTATTACATGCAGGTATTATCTGAGATCGCATTGCCCAGTCAGTAAGTCGGTTATAATGTGTGGCTTTCTTCTATTCAGGTTTAGGAGATCAACTGTCAGAGTTTCATTCAGTTGTCCAATTATGACTGTACTGTGTATTTGGTCTTTTTCTACTATATACTCTTCCTTCATGTTCCCACATCAGGTTTCACTGAGTCCAAGCGAGGATTCTGAATACAGTGGATGGTCAATCTAGTATTCGTTTCGCTCGTCAATTTGCTTTATTTTATTGCTTTCAATAACTCTGTCCCCATACACCCACGCGAGTGCGACTTTTTCGTGTTCTGCCAGTTCACAGAGGCTTCAAATGCCTTCCCAGGCTCATTTTGGTTTGAGTTAGAGGGTCTTATTGCCGATTGTCTGTCAGAAAGGATATAGATGTGTTTTCTTTTTATACCGACAATCTAGATTCATCTGTATGCATGTCTTCATGGCATGTGTCTCAGCTTGTTATATTGTCATATTTCCGTTTGTGTTCCCTCATCAGTTCTTGAACCATCTGTGTACTAGACTATGTTCCATTCATTCCACTTCTAATATGTTAACAATGGTTTTTTGAATGAGTATAAGGGTTTGGTAATGCAGACAGCATGAGTAATTTTGGTATGCTAAATTTGTGATTGGGTTATCCAGTTACCTATTTGTATGCATTCTTCCACTAACAACTCTCAGAGTCGAAGGTTCAAGATTATTTACCTAACCTAACCTAACCTAACCTAACCTAACCTAACCTAACCTAACCTAACCTAACCTAACCTAACCTAACCTAACCTAACCTAACCTAACCTAACCTAACCTAACCTAACCTAACCTTATTCAATTTTTATCATAAAATCATTTAAAAATTTATGTTTTAATATTTATTATTTGATTAGTTTTTTTAATAATTAATATTTTATAATTCAAATAGCTTATTTAGAATTATAAAATATTAATTATTAAAAAAACTAATCAAATAATAAATATTAAAAAATAAATTTTTAAATGATTTATTGATAAAAATTGAATAATTGAGATTTTTTTTAAAGGTGTGCTTTCAATATCACCACTGATCCACAGACAGACGAATCTTTTTCTTAGATAATTTCATGTCGGTCTCTGGTTTGTTTTTGGCCATCATATGTGATTTTGGGTCCCATCATCACAGTGTACACAGCCAGTGCAGTTTCAAATCCCATATATTGCCAACATCTCCTCTGCATGTCATGATTAACGATTGTTTGTTACATGTTGCAGATGTTGGTCAGTTCGTATCACATCGACCTCAAGAATGTATACGTGATCGGCAACTCGTGGGAAATCATCATGACAAGCCCTTTCAAATCATAACTTCTGATAACATGAATTACTATAGGAGGGATACCAAATTTTCCATCTCCAATAGGGTCAGATAATTATATTCTGTATTGTAACCATGGTCAGTGAGCTCTATCGCAATAGAATAATATAGGGGAGACTGGAGAGGGTTGATACATTTTTTACAAAATTGTCAAAATAAAAATTTTGTGTTTAACATTTACCAATCCATTTATGTCAGAGTACAATTTGAGGACTTCGCTTTGGCATTTTGCAATATTTAATTATTGAAAATTGAAATTTTAACTACGATTATAAATTTTTGGAATTGTCGGTGCAAAGTGTCTCAAACCTCCCTATACATGGGAGGCTTGATACACTAAGACGGAGGTTTGATACAATAAGAAATTAGGTACAACCAATTATGAGAATGCAATCTTTCATTATCAGAACACTAACTAATTGATTCATTATTCGCAAGTGAACATTTTCATCTTACAATTGACACCTGCACAGGCTGAATGGCACCATTTTAGACATTGCAGGCAACAAATCCACTGTTCTCGAGGACGAGACACTGAAAATAATCAATTGCAGTAGATGCAAGCTGCATCATCATCTTAATCAGAATCAGAATCATTTTTGCCCACAGGATCCGAGTCATCGAACACCCTTTTTTTGTTTTTGTATTTCTATGCAAAACTTTTCTTTTGAGGTGGGATTTACTACACCCGCATTGTGTTGTTCGAAATGATCACTTTTTCCAGTTTCCCCAGTTCGTTTAACTTATTGCTTGTTTGTTTTTATCCGTTTTTTTTTTCTTCCCTCTATATATTCGGCCTCAATGGACTATTTTTCAGGCGTGTCCGTTAAGATTCTGGTCCAACCATGCTCTCTGCCACCTTTTTTTTGTCGTGGCAGTGCCTTCGGATAAGGACGAACTTCTTCGGGACTTTTGAATAAAACAAGTGTGTTGCTTGGGATAGTTGTGGTATTCTTCAAAGAAGCTTCTATTGAATTTGAAGTTGACTCCTGGAGATATGAGGATGTCCAAGGTTGAGCTGTTGGGTCATCTATATCCGGTGACTCCTGCTGAGATGATGTGCCAGGTTGAGCTGTTGGGTCATCTATATCCGGGGACTCTTGCTGAGATGAGGATGTGCCAGGTTGAGCTGTTGGGTCACCTATATCTGGTTCTTTTTCAAGGTTTTGCCCTATTTCCTGATATCGACTTCTTGTAACTTCTGCTCCTACGAAATCGATATCTTTAAATAAATGTGGGTTGAAGGGGTAAATTCATATAAATATAATTTAGCTTTTCTTAGAATTTTCTGCACAGCAGCACGACAGATCTCATTATTGTCAGATAGAGTCGTAATTGAACAATGAGAATTTTTTTCAATTCCAAGTTATACATTCAATTGAGTGTCTCCGGCAACGGTAGGCATGTATCCCTAATATTGCCAGTCTCATTGAATTTATGTAATATTTTGCTCACCGTCGATTTGCTTATTCGGTCTCGATGAGTATATTTTTCATTGAAGATGTCGCATACTTCTGCCATACCCCTTTTACGATGGCCGTAACCTTAAGTCGTCAAAACTTATATTCACTCTTTTTCTGACAGCACCATCGTAATTTCAAATAAATTCTTCTAGGGTACTATTTTTCAGAAAAGTATTATTGAAGACCTATAATTATACAATATTTTAATTTTGCTTTGAATATATTTTCTCCACATACAAGCAACATGTGATGCTTCTGTGGTTTCTACCATGTTTATTCAGCTTATGTATTACCTTCTTGTTACCTTTTGTGATCTGAACCTGAATAAACATCATTTATTATCATTATTATTATAAATCGCTATGCTACACAACAAATCAATTTAATACTGACATGGTAACAGAGAACTTATTGTCTGGTTGCTGAGGGCTCTCAGATGTTTTCATAGCCTACTCGTTTGGCAATATACTCGTACTAACTTCTGAGTTATTCTCAGGTTTTCATTACAAAATAAACAATGAATTTTTTTTTGAGAAATATGAACACCGGTTTCCTTTATACTCTGTATACTGTAAGTTGAAGTGTTACATATGACGTATGTGGTATGCTCCGAAAAATATGGGCTCTCAAATTTTTATATAAAAATATACCCTTTCAATTTAAATAAATACCGATGACTTCATATCTTGTAAGGTGGTGGGGAAAAATATTATCCTTAAAAGTTGGAAAACTAAAATCGACCTGTCCGAGCTTCACCCCCAAAAATTATTAACTCGTGAGATAATGGAGCGTTTCCACACTTTATGAACGCACTGTATAGAAATGATATATAAAATGAGTATTCACCCTGCCCAATACTGAAAAATGTTTTTTTTCAAATGTTAAGTGCCATCTGATGAATATGAAGAATCGTAAACCTGAAATACCGAAAGGGGATTGAGGGAGTGTATAAAGAGTTCCCCATTTATGTGCATGGAATCCTGAAAATGAGCCACCATGACGAAAAAAACGGAACTATTCAAATTTTTTTGCTCAATCACATTTTTGGGTGTCTAAACTCATGAAAAAAATATGGAAAAAAACTGTCACAAAGGGATAGTTTGTAGGAAGTGGTCTTTTTTTCGCAAAATTGCTCTGAAGGCTGACGAGAATCGTGGTGAAAATAAAAAAAAACTTGTTACAAAGGGGTGATTTTTGAAAGAGGTGGTTGGACAAAAAAAAAACAGTATAAAACCTCGCAGAATTGCTCTCAAGGCTGACAAATTTATAAAAAAAATCAGATTCGCCCCTCTGTTTCACGGAATTGCTCCTAAGACTGACAAGAATCATGGAAAAAATATTTAAAAAAATCTTGTCACAAAAGGGTGGTTTTCAGAAGGAGTGGTTAAAAAACACATTCGAGCGTTTCTTTCGCGCGCGGAATTGCTTTTTAGGCTGAAGAGAATCATGGGAAAATATAAAAGAAAAGTGTCACACACGTAGAAGCGGTAGTTGAACAATAAAATCAGATTTGAGCCTTCTTTTCACTGAATTGTTTTCAAAGCTCACGAGAACGATAGAAAAATTTGTCGCAAAACGGGGTATCTTTGGTATTGGATCAACTGTTTTAAATAATGACTTTCTGAATGTTTCACTTCAATTAGCAAAATCAATACCGAAAATCTTTTAGAAATATTGTTTACAATATAAGCAGTCACATTCTAGCGAAAGAAGTCGATTTTTTCACAAAATAATGAGGTGGGATTTCATTGTGGGTCAAAATATATTTGATGCGTTTTTGATACACTCTTGCAGAGGCTCACAATTAATTGAATATTTTTAAATAGTGCAAGTATGAGCAAGCTAATTTTTAATATGTTTTTATAGAGACTTCAGGATAGGCATTAGATATTTTTTCAGAGAGAAGACTCGTGGGAAATTTTTCTAAGTCTAACGAAAGTTGAAAATGTACGCACGTTCATCTCAATAACAGCACAGAAAATACCTATTGATAACTGAGTTAATAATCGACCAATTCATCTCATCAAACATGAAATGAAAACTACACACCTTAATTGACTCTTCACCCGAGTTTCACAGGAATTATTCACAAGATGTTGTTTCTGGAGCTAATCGAACTCGGCAGAAAATTTACACTTATGACGCCGTAATTAGTTCCGTTTATTCGTTATTTTGGACCACTGTGCATTGCCTTGGATGAAAACGTTAAACGTCTTTCCTCCAAGGAACCTCACCTAGCATTCTTTGACTAGGCTATCATATTCGAATTTATTTCTATTCCGACAACATCCCGATCTTACCCCACAATGAATAACTTCTCATGCAGTTGAGAGTGTATATTGAAACGTCTAGGATAAAAATTAATATCAGGGACAGCCAAATATTTCGTTCGAAAGATATAGGGAACAATGTTGCACGAACATCTTATTGCTTATTACATACACAGCCAGCAGCGTTTGTATGTAATAGAATCCGATCCAGAAATGCTATTAGAAGGAGTGCTGCAAGGAATATTTGAGGATTGAATATTCAATTCTGTTATTGGATAGTGGCTTCCAATACAGTAATTGAATTTCCGTTGTGCGTATACGCCATTGAATGATTCGCTTGAGTGAAGCAATTAGGCCAGTTCGATATCACATTTTTATAAATATATATATATATATATATATATATATATATATATATATATATATATATATATATATATATATATATATATACATATACATATACAGTGTCCGCCAAAATCTTGGAACCATATGGGAAAAAATGGATTAATAGTTTTTCAGAAAATTTCAATCTTCATAAAAGTTGGTGCATTTCATTAGACTAAATACGCGCATAGCTTCTATTGTCAGTGGCGTGCGGCTAAGCGGGAATCGGGCGATATTCTAAATTCACTATGGAGTAAAGTGACATTACTATGGAAAATATCGAAAAGTGTAATTGAAAAAAGTTGTTTGCAATCAAACGATATTCACAGTTATACAGTTCAGTCTACCAATTACTGATTTCAATAACTGCTTGATGAGTTTGCCTCAATTTTTAATGAGAATTATCGACAATCATTTTTGCGTAATAAAGTACTGAATTAGCATGAATTGTCTGTCAAAGTAATCAACTGATCTAACGAAATCTTGAAGATGAGCCAAAAAAAACAGTAATGGAAAGATAATGAAATAAAGCCAGGATCTTTAAAAAAGACGTCAATCTTTATTATAAAAATATATGCTAGATAATTAATAACCACAAAATAAATATTGAAATCAAGACTTGGTAGGTAGGTGTAGCCATCCAATTGGATAAGTGGGAATATCTTCCGATTGCAAACAACTTTTTTTCATAATATTCTTCGATATTTTCCATAGTAATGTCACTTTACCCTATAGTGAATTTAGAATATCGGCCGATTTCCGCTTAGACGCACGCCACTGCGCGTATTTAGTCTAATTGAATGCACCAACTTTTATGAAAAATGAAATTTTCTGAGAAACTATTAATGAAAAAAAATCCCATATGGTTCCAAGATTTTGGCGGAAACTTTATATTGGTGTGTTTTTTTAGGAACATTTTTTTTGTTGTTTGCTTTCAACCAAAAAGTTTGTTGGAAATGTCTAAAAAAAAATTCCCTGAAAATTTGAGCTCTTAATATTAACATTAAGTACTTTCCCAGAGCGTGGAAAAATTTTCCATTATTTGAAATACACAAACTTTTTTTTTTCGAATCTCTTTCGGCATTTCATGCTATCATATCGTACCAAAGCGCGATTTACTCAGGATTACATGCTCTACAAAAGTGCCTATTGCGACGTTGCTGTATTCTGCGCCTGTAAGATTGTAAGGGTCACTAAATCTGATTTTTGTAGAAAATTCTAATGTTTTTGACTTACTTCTTAAATGACAGGATTTATGGAAAAAATGTGAATGATAAACTTGTAGGAAATTTCCTACAAAAAAAGTCCTATAAATCGAATCGCTAAGACTGATATTTCTTGAGATATAAAGCGTTAACTTTGTCGTTATATAAAATTTTTGAGAATTATCGAATCAAACTTTTCATGTTGAAAAGGGAAACATTCTCAATTGAATATTCATATTTTCAACAAATCAAACTTTTCATATTACGACAAAGTTAACGCTTTATATCTCGAGAAATATCAATCTTAGCGATTCGTTTATGAAACTTATTTTAAGTCTTCCATCCCAATTTCTTCAAAAAATCCAGTCATTTATGAAGTAACGTCAGAAAAATAAGAGTTGTTTTTAACAAAAATCAGATTTAGTGACCCGTACAATCTTAGAGGTGCAGATTACAGCTACGTCGCAATAGGCACTTTAGTAGAGCATGTAATCCTGAGTTAATCGCGCTTTGGTATGATACGATAGCATAAAATGCCGCCGAGTTATAGATATTTGAAAAAAAGTTCACGTTCATTTTAAATGGGAAATCTCTCCACGCTCTGGGACTTAATGTTGATGAGAGCTCAAATTTTCAGGTTTTTTTTTCAACATTTAAAAAAAAACAAAAAACAAAAAAATAGTGGTAAAAAAAACCACCAACCATATATTAGTGGTTTTTTTTATATTATATATATATATATATATATATATATATATATATATATATATATATGCAGGGTGTTACCAAATAAGTGCGAAAGTTTTCAGGAAGTGATTCCTTGTCGAAAATTGAAGGGGGTCTTTTATGTAAAAGGCCTTTTCTTAAAAAGTTACACGCTTCCAAAAATAAAAAAAAAATAGTTGTTTTTTTTATATGCTCAAGAGTTGAGGAAATGGCATTTTGTGGCCATGTTCTACCAATGAAAAAGCTACCTATGAAATTTTTTTTAAATTTTGTTGTGATCTTTTAAAGGGATGAAACATGCAACCCCTATTCCATTTTTCACCAGAACTTTTTAACGAATCACAATTTCTCAATTTGAAAATATGTGTTGAAACGAACGATTCATTGCAAAACTTTTTCAACTCCTGTGTTGTGTCCGTAAAAGCAATAGTTTCCTAATAAAAAAAAATACAACATTGTGCATGAACGGATCTTCTGTAAATGGATTCGAAAAAATCTAGAAGGTGGCTATCTCGTTTTGTTTGCACAATTTGTGACTTCAATCGTAGTATTTTAAAATCAAAAAAATTTAGTAGGTGGCTGTCAAGTCGCTATGATTCCGGTATGGTAGTTGAAAGTTCAATTGTATCTTTTAAATCTTCAATATGAATAATTATACTAACACTGAAATATATTTCATGTGTGGTCGAGTTAATGGAAATTATTTGGAAGCTAGACGGCTCTATGCAGAGATGTATCCTCAGCGCGTGATACCTCATCACACAATTTCTACACATTTTCACCAACGTCTCTGTGAAATAGGGTCTTTTCAAAAACGAACAACTGATTGTAGTCGTCCACGAGTAATAAGACGTTGGTACTGGAAGAAGAGGTTCTCAATATGATTGAAGATCGTCCGGAATTAAGTACAAGACAATTTGCTAACACATTTAATGTTAGCCATAAACTAATCCGGAAAATTTTGAAAGATCACCAATTATTTCCTTACCATATTAAACGAGTCCTGGCACTTTTGCCGCGAGATTTTTTCCATCGAGTAGACTTTTATCAATGGAGTCTTCAAATGATTACCCAAAATGCTCAATTTTTAGAAAACGTAATATTTACTGACGAATCCAACTTTTCGAAGCAAGGGATTTCAAATTTCCATAACAATTATATATGGGCCGAAGATAACCTACATGCAATTCAAGAAGGTCGGTATCAATATGAATTTCAACTTAACGTGTGGGTCGGAATTATTGGCGAAAATATTATTGGATCGTATTTTCTACCGTGAAGGCCAACTGGTGCAACCTATACAAATTTTCTCCAGGAGCAGCTTCCCATTTTACCACTAGCTATTCGACCACGAATGTAGTTTATGCACGATGGTGCGCCTGTCCATTTCAGCATAACTGCTCTTCAGTACTTGGACGAAGTGTATCCAAATCGTTGGATAGGCAGAGCAGAACCTCAACCTTGGCCTCCCAGATCTCCAGACTCAAATCCTTTGAACTTTTGCATCTGGGGTCACCTGAAGTCCTTGGTTCATACGACCCCCATTGAATGTGTGAATGATTTGAGGAATCGCATCATTGCAGCCTGCGAGACAATACAAAACACACCAGGAATATTTCAACGTTTGCGCCAGTCGATGAGACGAAGACTTGATTCCTGTCTAATTGTTGGAAGTGGTCATTTCGAGCAGTTTTTATAACTCCGTTTCGTTTGATCTTGCTGCCTTTTTCTTTGTTGTAATACACATAATTTTGTTTTGTTTGTATTTCTAATTCGATATTCTATTAATACAAAACATGGTACTGGTAAATGCTTACATTAAAAGTTGAAAAACAAGCGGAATAATTTCAATATACTACAATTGAAGTCACAAGTTGTGCAAACAAAAGGTGACAGCCACCTACTAGATTTTTTCGATTCCATTTACCGAAGATCCGTTCATGCACAATGTTGTATCTTATTTGTTTAATAGGTTGTATTTTATTGCTTTCACGGACACAATACAAAAGTTGAAAAGGTTTTGCAATGAATCTTTTTTTTTAACACTTATTTTCTAATTGACAAATTTTGATTCGTTAAAAAGTTCTGGTGAAAAATGGAATAGGGGTCGCATGTTTCACCCCTTCAAAAGATCCACACAAAATAAAAATAAAATCTTAGGTAGCCTTCTTATTGGTGAAACATGTCCACAAAATGTTTAACTCTTCAGCAATTTAAGAAAATAAAAACAATTTTTTTCTTATTTTTGGAACCGTGTAACTGTTCAAGGAAAGGCCTAAGACCCCCTTTAATTTTCGACAAGGAATCACCCCCTTGAAACTTCCGCACTTCTTTGGTAACACCCTGTATATAGAATGAAACAAAATAATATTGAGGCTTCGTAACCAGTGAAAAAACTCTTAAGAGTTCATTTCGGAAAATGCAGTTCAGTCTTCAGGAATACTAAAATGTATATAGGCTGAACATGCTACCTAGATTACATCTTTGCTGAGGATGTGATACTAAATTGGGTAACTGAATTGGTGGGCTTCCTTCCCAAGCTTTACTCAAATGAGTCTCGACAATTGTATTCCAAATTTTCACATGTATATCATGTCGTAGGAACAATGATTGAATAAAATGTATCAAGCAAAACTTTGAACTATTGGTCTGAAGAGGTTGAGACTATTGGATTGATTTCTTGAAAAAATCAATGGATATGTTTCCAGAAGAAAACTTCAAGATTGGATGGGGTATAATTTTTCCTCATATTTTTCTGAAAATCAGACCAATATCTACTATTTGGAGAGACAAACAAATTTCTGTCATTATGGTATTAGATCATGTCCACTGTGGAGTTGAAGATTGAATACTCTAAAAATTTCCAAATATCATCGTTCTGCTAATATTTTTCAGTACTTATTTCCGTAAGTGTTTCTTTTCGACGGAATAATTCCATCATCAATATGCAATAGATTGAATTGCTAACTTTCATAATTCCTATAGGCCGAAGTATTGATTTCATTAAATGCTGCTTTTTTGTATTTTTATTCGGACTAACGAGTCAATAAATTGGTTCATGCGACAGGATCTATAAGCAATCACAACTAGAATATTAGTCACTGAGAATCTTTATTCGAATGCACAAGGGATGATTTCTAATGGGGGAGATCTATTGAGCCGCTCTTCAAACATGTATAACGAAGCATTTTTTTAGCTCCGTTACTCAAAACGGCTAAAGAAAGTTTGACATAACTTTGGTACGTCCCTCACTATTTTGAAATTTTTTTAATTCCGGACTGGCCATAAGTTTTATACCGCTTCCAGAAAATGAATGTACGTACCCCGAAGCAACTGGAATTAATGTGAAAATCTGACATAAAATATAACTGTGTTTTTCTATATCTTATAAAAAGGGTGAAAGCTCTTAGGGTGGTTTTTGTTAAAGGGGGAAAAGAAACTAAAATCGCAATAGAAAAAACCATATCATTTTTCGTAACAAGCACCAATAGCACAAACACACAGCACAATAACACAAATGAGCAGATGGAAAGAACTAAGGAGAAGTGGCGCTTTCCGCAGAAAAGTTAAGACCAACTATCAGAAAAATTTTCGCGGAACTGCGGATTTTCGTATGAAGGTGAACAATCTGGATAATGAAGAGAATTTTGATCTAATAACTCATCAATACTCAACCAGCTCTGGGCATGATGAAAGTCCTTTCATATGTGGTACACAAGCAGCAAACGTGCCAAATGATACCGAAGTGACCGAAAGTAACTGGGTTTCAGAGTTGGATTATTCTAACGGGGAGGAAGATAATGTTATTTCTGTGATGGAAAAAGATGTGAAATTCAGAAATCATCTGAGATCATGGGCGGTCTCCTTCAACATATCCCATTTGGCTCTGAAAGATTCATTGGAAAATATCAATAAACGCTTCGCAAGCATCCTTCTTGGAGATCCTAGAACGCCTTTGAAAAGTTGACACTGGCAACTATTGGCATCACGGTTTCGAAGTTAGTTTGAGATAGGCGTTGGGTAAAATCAGTGATTTACCTAAACCAATATCGGTCAATGTGAACATGGATGGTTCACTAATATACAGAAGTAGTAAATATGAGTTTTGGCTGATAATTTTCAACATATACGAGTTGCCTAAAATAAAACCTATGGTTATTGGAATATACTGTGTCCCAGAAAAGCCAAATAGATAGGTTAATCTAGGTTTGTTGATAATGCATATACGTATTCAGCTGCTCTAATGTGATGCAAATACATCACAACAAAACAGTGAAGCTCTATAAGTGCTACAACTAGTGCACAAAGTAAAGCTAGCTGTATGAGTGCTACACGACCTGCTATTATACAAAAGCAGAATTTTCCGTTGTTTAACACACAAGCAAACTGCTGCTAAAAGATACATTTATTCCGTAAAAGTTGCTTTGGAGCTGTTGTGGCAGCCTTACAACACGTTGACGCATGGGCGTTGATGAAAGTGTTTTCCTGGACGACAGACAGAACAGGACAGGATCCAGTTTGATTTAGAAAATAAAAGAATTATGATGTTCAACAAAAACTTCGAAGGAGAATGAGGACAAACGCCGGTTATTTTTTAACACTACCTGTCAAAAATCATTTGTACTTTTGCATACTCTCCAAAAGAATTCAAAGTAATAATCGGGAGGACTAATTTATTTTTTTGTAATACGTCTCTGTGAAGTTAAAGACAATATATATTGTGACTATGTTATAGAAATCACCAACGAAGTTAAAAAGCCATATAGACACTGTTCTTGTGATGAAAGTGTTGTATAACATGAATCGCATATTAGTGATGACCATTCTGAAGGCAAAAACTAAAACATACAAAATCTCTATTCCTCAGCTATAAAAAGAAAAACTGATGCTCAGGAAAGTTTATTGTCGCAAAATCAACAATAATTGACCAAATTGGTAGCAAAGTTCTAAAAAAATTTTTTTAATTATTTTTGGTAAATTCAAGAAATCTTCAAAAATTTCACAGCGCTTGAAAATTTTATATTATATGTAACATATAATCCATCCACAGTGGAATTCACTCCGCAGTCGAAATCAACTTCATAGTTAGATTTGCAATGTGTTAATTAATATAAATACGCAGAAGCGATCCACCGCAATACGAAGTATAGACATTATCAATACCGACATGTTTAATTGTCACGAGAACAACAAATAAATCTATTTTGTGAAATTGGTAAGATTATTTTCCGTGGAATACATTAAGAAACTGCAGAATTTTATTATTGTTCCTGTACGCGATAAAAAAGTTTAATAACGAATGAGAAAGCAGTTCCCATAAACATTTTCTTTAGAGATTTATAATAGTTCCTTAAGTGATAAATAATGAACTGAATAGAAGTTGTGAATGATTATTACAAAAATCTTTTAAAACTATCCGGTTCCTATAAATTATATATAAATGTTTATACAATAATTCTGTAATAGCTGGCACAGGCCTAATAAAACTTATTAAACAAATGTTTCGTTTTATAAGGCTGTGCCCATTTAGCATTAATAGTTGCTGTAAGAACGCCTTAAAAATGTTTTTGAGACGAATAAAGCTTCATAAAAAATTATATGTAAACGTTCTTTCAGTTTTTATAGAGCACCAAATTGTTAGTTGGGTTCGCCATATGGAAAGAAGTTGTCCATATAGCAATAGACCATTTTCCGTGATGTATGTGATTTTTTACTCTTATCGTAGATTTTTGATGAACTTGAAGTAATGTTTGTGTTTGTGCGAAATTCTCAACACAAATGTTTGAGGAAGAGAAAACGTGATTATTCTATTGGGGATGAGGAAGCCCTACCCATTTACTCCACTATAAAGTTTCCTTTTTATGTTTCGAGTCAAAGGAAATCACGTATCCAGTTTACAGCCGATACTATATTACTTCCGTTTGTAGGAAACCATCAGTTTTACTTGCGATAAATTGAACCCTCGTGACTTGACTCTCATGAACCCTAGACTACGGAGATGTTCAGTCTGATCATCTTGACCAGGATATATATATATATATATATATATATATATATATATATATATATATATATATATATATATATATATATATATATAATATATATATATATTGATATGTATTGATGAATTGTAAATATAAATTGTTGTTATAAAATGAAGATTGCTAATAATTTCCACTCTTCGTTGTGAGCCAAATTGTTATGATATAGATAAGTATTTCCGCCCTGTATAATATGTTTTGTGATGTAATAATAATTGCTAGCTAACGTCACAGTTCTCTCGTCACGTTGCTGCCAATTGTTATCATTTTTCTTACCACGACTGAACTCAGTTGGTACTCCTCTCGTCTCAGATAGCCGGTTCAGGCATTGAGCCACTAACCACTGCTTATGTCAAATCTCAATCTTTTCAATGTTTATAAATACGATTGCTGATAATTGTGGAAAAGAAAACGAGATAGTATCAAAAAGCAATTATTTCCTTTATTCAGGAAAACTTAATTTTACCTGGCCTACGATAGATAACTTACTCTAAGGTGAATCTACAAATATTCATGGATAATCATGAGAAACAGGTCATGGATAAATAGACACAACTTTTACCTGGACAGCGAAAATGTCTTTAATAGTTCAAAATCAATTGAAATAAAAGTTCTTCTGATGGGATATGAGTTATTAGTGAAATTGTTCAGTTCGTGACGTGCACAAGGAAAGTTTATACCTGTCGCTGGAACTGTCGCTGTTCAATATACACCCAGAATTTGGATTCTCTCTCAATCCAATGCTCTCAGGAACTCCAATACCAAAAGAAGGAACCATACAAATTCAGCAATCAGCTTTGGAATATTTGTATATGGTGTACAAATAAGGTAATGTTGATTTTCTGCTTATAATGTTGAAATTATTGAATTTTTCTTCCTCCCAAATAAAACGTGGCATTCGTTTTCAAATTATTTTCGATCTCCCTAGTGGCTTTGTTTTCCGTTACTTGGATACCATTTTTCCTCATTCCTTTTGATTTGAATTTTTGAATTCGCGCACTATGTTCTCACATTTTCACTGTTTGGGGTTATTTGTCAAAACTTATAAATGAATCTATTTTTCCTTTCTTACAGACTATTTACAATATTCAATCATAATTGTCTCTGACACTTTTCCGTTCTTATTTTCTCACAATTTCAAATCTTACATTTGACCATACTGTTCCCTGATTGGCTATTGTCATTAAGAAGTTTGTTGTTCTCCCATTGGTTATTTTTAGTTACATACAATTTCATATACTGTATGTTTCAAGCTTATAATTTTGTTTTTCACATTTTATTCAGGATGATTTTGTAAATCTAGACCTTTCTTGTTGTTTTTTGAATAATTATGGGTTGTAATTTTTAAATTGATTGTATTTGTATTTAATATTTTTATCTATTAATATTATACAGAGGCTTAATAAAGGAAACATATGTTCTAAATATGTAAAAACAATCTCTTGAATCTAATAGCTATTGAGTAATTATTCTTTTTGTGGGTTTCTTCCTTTTAATATATATAACTGGTTTTTCATAACATAACAATATATATAATATATATATATATATATATATATATATATATCCAGTTTTATTGTCATTTCTAGAACATTCCAAAATACCCTATGGAAAATAATTAATAATCGAAGGATGAAACTTATTTCAGTCAGTTCGATTCTTTGATGATACAAATTTTCGGGTGAGTTGAGAAATGGTGAAGGAGTGTATGAGGGAAAGACCTAGCTTGGAGTTCATTCATAAAATAACGCTCTTCGTACAAAATTGCATATACTCATACGGTTTCATAGAACTACTTTTCATGGAGGTTGTTATCTTGAATCATGGAAGATAGCGACTGAAGTTTATCTTCAAGTCGCAGATTTTATGAACACCCTGTCCATATTCTCCAATGAATGTATTCATGTTTATTCGAATATTCGCTATGTGATAATATCTCTCAAGTGTGAGTGTATTTTTGGCAACTGGTGCGTATTCCATAATATATTATAATTAATACCCAACGTATATTCATGAAATAAGGTATTTTCTATAAATAAGACCTTTGGCTCATATAAAAGAAAACCGTATATATTCCCTGTCGTGAACGTGGTAGATTTGAATTCAAAGGAGATGTTGTTTGGAGTGATTCTTAACAGTTTCTGATCTCGTTTTGTAAAGTATGAATGGTTAATTAACATCCCTAATCATCATAAATCATTCTCCCGTATATTCATGAATAACTATTTGAAGCTTGTATGTTAGTTAGCTTTCTAGCTTTGAACATCTAAATTGAGGTGGAAATGTTCCAAACTGATATTTGACCACTAACAGGGGAACTTTTCGACTATAATGACAGTAGGGTGAATAATTTATTTAGCACAGTTGAACACGAACATACCTCACATAAACATTCCATATAAATGAAGTGATGTTCAAAAAGTCTTGAAACATCATGTTCAATTCAGGATTGGGCGGGCAGTATGAAATATAGGCCCTGAAACTTTGTTACTCGTTTCTCTGGACGTTTCCGTCCATGTTTAAGTGGTTCTTGGATATAGCTCCATTACGTGATAATTCTGGAAAAACTTCTGACGTACTTCTCATGGAATTCTGAAGTTGTTCTCGAATCCTGCTTAATGGGCATTCAAACGATATCTGACCCCAAATATTTTCCATTCGTATCCCGATATCCGGATAATTTTTCCCAAGTTCTGAATATCGGTAAGAACACAGACTAGTGGGTTTCATCACTATGCCATATTGCCAAATGCTGTGCCATATGCCATATTTAAAATGATAAAATCGCTCAACTTTTTTCTTCATTCAAACCTGTTTTTTGTTATAATTCCATCAACATCTTTGAAACTTCTTTCTAAATGCTTATAACTATCCATTTCAAACGGTACTCAATATGACCAGCTATGGAAAAAACTAAATGTTTTAATTCCAATATAGTTGGAGATATGCCGATCAAAAATATTCGAGACCAAATTTCTATTTCAGAATCACAGTTGTGACTGACAGACATACAGATGTACAGGAAGATAGGCAGACACCACACCTTCCTGTGTAGTTGTCAAAGTTGTAGGCTAAAAAAAACATAGTCGATCATGCAGAAAGACAAACACTTGGGTATTTTTCTAGAAGTTCTTTTCCGAGTTAAGGAAGCACGTGAATCTATTCTATTTGATGTTCTCAGATTGAAATAAAAGGCGAAGTTGTCAATAAGTGTACGTTTAAATAATTTTAAATGGACTGGTAATTCTCCAATTGAATTGTATCTAGTGAATAAATGGCATTACCTGCAATATTTTTTGGTGGCGTCACTACTTCATGACTTTTTGGATTGGATTCTTGGAAGAAATGAAGAGAAAATAACCATCAAAGAAATGATTTATATTGAAAAAGTGAATACGCAATTAACCATAGAACAGACATTAATAATTTGAGTCGAACCTACCACACCATATGGTAAGCTAACATAAATACTGAAATATCGTAACAACTGTCTATATACACTGTCCGTCATAAGGTTGGCTACATATGGGAAAACATGTTATTGAAATTTCTGGTGGTTCGTTCCTGCATGTCTGACAACTAAAAAATCCGTTGCGACTTATATCACGTGACCTCAGATTTGGTGGGAATTTTAAAAAAAGTTCTCAGTGGTTCCGAAAAATGTGTCAAATTGACAAGATTTCGGAAAAAAAAATGAGAAAATGTGTTTGGAATCCAAGAGTTTTGACGAAAATTATGGCAGAAATATCTAAACCTCTGTTAGACAATTTTGAAGCAAAATAACTTTCACCCATACAAACCAAAATTTGTGCAAGTACTGCGAGACAGGGATAATGACGCTCGATTTTATTTTTGTGCATGGTTCGAGGGAATGTTAGAAGACAATCGTGATTTCTCAAAAAATGTGCTATTTTCTGACGAAGCAACTTTTTCCTCAAATGGTGTCGTCAGTTCTCGAAATTGTAGATGGTGGGCAAATCATAATCCTAATTTTATTATTGAAGCCAAGGACCAATATAGTTTCAAAGTGAATATATGGTGTGGAATTTCAAATCAGCGAATTGTAAGTCCCTTTTTTTTTTAGACAAAGTTCAAATGGCGAACGGTATTTAAATTCTTTACAGACCGAGATATCTTCATTTATCGACAACCTACCATTACAAGAGCGGATTCGTTTATTCTTTCAACAAGATGGGGCTTCTATTCATTCTACAAATGAAGTGCGGGAGTGCTTGAACAATGAGTTTGGTGAGCAGTAGATAGGTTGATATTCAAGTAATACTTGGCCTGCTAGGTCTCCATACCTGACGCCGTGTGATTTATTTTCATGGGGTTACCTGAAAAGCAATGTTAATATACAACGCCCATTTCGAAATGTAGTACATTTGAAAAATTGTATAAGGAATTGTGCACCACTGATCAACAGAACTATGTTTTCCAGAACAATTCTATGTATGGAGCGCGAAAGTGGTCACGTGGAATATTGAAAATTCGTACATTGTTTGTTTATTGGGTGTTTTTTATTTTTCTACATCCACCTAAGTAATACTAAATTCAATAAGGATAAATAATATATTATTGAATTTTAATTACAAATATAAGTAGATTAAAATTTTATTTACGGGTTGAGAATATTGAATAAGCTCATTTGCATCAATATACAGGGCATGACAACACCTAGTAACAAGACTAAATCGTGTTTTCATAATTAATCTCCCGCAAAATGTCTACTCCAGAAATATTTGATTAGTTTTGACTCAAACTTATGTGATTAAGGTTATCAAAGTTGTTTCCAGATAAAACAAGAATGTATAATGTTTCTCGGTGAAGGTAGATGAATAAAATGGTATTTTTGTTTTTTTCTTGAATCTGGTTCAAAATTGGTACATGGGGTCCTCGTTGGATTCCAAACAAATTTTCTCCATAAATGTTTACAACTTGACCCATTTTCCTGCACCACAGACACCTTTTTTTTAAATTCCCGCCAAATCTGAGGTCACGTGATATAAGTACCAACAGATTTTTCAGTTGTCAGACATGCAGAAACTAACCGCCATAAGAGTTTTTCAGAAATTTCAATAACACATTTTTTCCCAACTTTATGACGGACACTGTATAATGATAACCAAACATTCCCCCTGAAACCTAAAACACATAACAAAAAAAAATACCCCTATCAACCCTAAAGTTCAGAACAGGGAACAGCAGAAATGAAGAACGGTAATAACAACCCATCTAGTTGAAAATCAAATTATTCCAATATACGTTACTTTCCATCACAAGACACAACGAACAAACACGATCGGTCCATCCATCACCTAAACAACAATCCTTATTAATATTTCCAAACGTTCAAACGAATACCCAAATAACCATGATGCCCAACACAAAGCAAAATGCCACCAAACCCCTTTTTTTTTACTAAATTGTTTATAACTTTTGTAATTTTTGCAAGCGGCATTCCAAATTTTTCAAAAAGTTTCCAGATGCGATGACGAATCGAATGACACCCCGATCATAATTTTCCGAGGAGAATAAAATATTTTGAGCTAAAAGGCACATGTTGACTAGAGTATTAGACATGCAGCGGGAATGACCAGCCAGCTAGCTTGTGGAGTATCTACTGAATCCAAACTTTCTGACAAAAAGGACCCAATTTTATTCTCATGAAATCATGTTGATTTGATACTTTTAGCTCCTGGACTATATATCATAACATGAGTAAAAAATATACAAACACGTTATATCAACTTGGCGGCACTTTGTTCGGAAAAATGGTGCGTTGGCATTCAGTATAATGTTTGCTTTGCTATATCTACATCGTGAAACTCCGGTGTAGGCAATGCAAACTTCTAAATCATAAGTGTGTCTGGAATATGGAACGAAAATAGTAAAGTTCGTTTCAGAAACATTTGAGAGGTTCAGTTTTGTTAAGATGTCTCTACATTCCCGAGGTAGTTTCCAATATAATCGAATAAATTCAATCTATCTCAAACGAAATCGCCAGAGAATGGACGAAATATGTGGTAATATGGGCAAATACATCCAAGATGAACTACTTTTTTTCTGAAATGCAGAATATAGGGACATAAAACTGGAAGACAATCACCTAAGATGAGCCTTGATATCCATTTTAGAACAATTGAATGAATTGTTATATGTGGAAAAAATACAATTCACAATAGGAAAATTAGGAAGAATTGCACACTGTTCAGATTTGTATATTTTTTTTATATTCGATACCACTACAGGGGGAAAGAATCAAATGACACGAATAAGGGAATGATGAAAGGAGGATATCAAAACAATAGAATTGAGCAAAAATACATACCAGGAGACTGAGAAAAGACTATACAAAACCATCACAGAATCAAGTGCTACATGACTCAGAAGTTCTGAGGATTTAGAATTAAAGTACAAATCACTTGGGACAATAGAGTGGGGGTTGACACCACAAAGCAGGGTACGTGGAAAACATAATGTGACCAGGTGAATGAATTGCATTGATGATCATTCCACCTGAGTGATATAACATTTTTCACACCGGGTTTTGAAGATTATTATAATGATATTTATTTGGGTACTCCACAGAATAATAGAAATCAGTTGATAAAAAAAATGCAAATTGGAAAAGCAGCCTTGTGAATCAGCAGTGTTACATGAAGGAAAGAAATCAAGGATACAAAATTATAAATTCATGATATTATGACAGAAAGGAGCACATACTCATACAAAATATGAATAAAAGATGAAGAAACAAATGACATTAAAAAAAGATTGAAATTTGAAAAGAAATTATAAAAACGAATGGGAGAGAGCATCACTTGTGTGTGATGAATTACGATACAATTTTTAAACCAGGGTTTTGCTGAATATTCTCGCCTATAAATATACATGAGAAAGGAGTCATTCACAATTACAACATTGATATATAAAATGGAAGGTGCAACAAGAATTGTATAGAAGTACTCCAAACGTGTTGATTCTAAACTGAGTTCACTCTTTCCCAAATGTTATTGGGGAAGAGTATGGTACCGATAGATTCTGATAATTTTTTCCATGAAAATTTACCAATATTCTGATGGTTTGGGGATCCACGAAGAACACTTCAGTCACAATTATCCAGAGCAATGAACAAAAACAACCTATTATGGAATGGCCGCATTGGAATGTTCCATTCCAACTCATATTGAACTTTTGTTTTTGTTTTTTTATGAAATGATCGAGCTGGATTTTTGTAAATGCCAATGAGATCATTGCAGTATAATTTCAAGTTGACATATTTTTTTTTATAACAACATGAGCCATTTCAAGAAACAAATAACCTTGGAAATTATGATAAAACACTCTCATATAGACTGACAAAATGTTAAAAAAAAATAAGTTCATTCGAAATTAAAAAAGGAAACACTTTTCATGAAAAATATCGCTATTACTTACATTTATTTATCCAAGCATTGTGATTTCATTTACATAAGCCAAACAAAAAAAACTATCGACATACACGGAAAATACATCAATATCTAGGATCGATGAAAATTGGAACAACAAAAGATTTCTGAACTCTTGATCATTTCGAAGTTGGTCATATGTTTGACTTCAGTTCAATAAAAATTCAACATTATGAAAAAAATCTCATGATGCAATAATCAATGTGACATTTCTAGAACATATTGCAATATTCGAAATTTTAAAGAAATATTTTAGCAAATCATAAAACAAGTTTTAGGAAGATCCAATTCGACTTAATACTTCATTATATAGGCCAATCGTGACAAAAATAGTACCAGGAAAACGACTGTGCCATCATACGGAAATCGATCCTGTTATGTTTTTCACTCGCAACTTTCATCGCTTGATTTGTTTTAAACATTCAAGAGCAAGAAATGGTTTTCTTTTCCTTTTTCGCTTGTAACATTGAAACCAATGAAGCAATTTCGATGCATTCAATGGACGAATTGTAGACAAACAAAATGCAAAAGACTCGATCGTATAGCGGAGAAAAACAGAAAAATCAGCGTTTTTTAATTATTTATAATACTACCATTTTCAGTTGTACCGCATGCTCTTTGCAACATAGTAGTGATTGATATCTTAATACTTCAAACGAGCAATTCTCGAATATATATATATATATATATATATATATTGTTTGAGACAAAGTTCGAGTACGCCTACTCAACCTATTTTCACTTCATTACCATATCTGAGAGAGATCACTCCTAAACTCTCCAGATTATTTCACAATCCTGAAGAATTTAAAATGTCATATAAAACAGTTCTAACAATCAGATAAATCCATTCTAAAGTTAAAGATAAAACTCCATTACTTTCAATGTCAAATGTAATTCATAATATTCCTTGTCATGGTTGTAATAAACAATATATTGGTCAAACGCAAAGATCATTATCGAACAGAATAATTTCTCATAAAAGTGATTGCCGATTGCATCCTGAAAGATGTGCTTTGGCAGAACATGTGAATAAATTTGACCAACAGATGAATGTGACTCTGAGAGAACATTCTTAGAAATGGCTTTCATTTCCCAAGAAAACAATTGTATAAATAAAAAAACAGATATTAAGCATTTGAGTGAGATCTACTCTCATTTATTATCTTTAGATATCAATCAAAATTGACAACAATGTTATATACAAAAAATATGAAAAAATGAAATACAAATAAAATAAATAATATTTACATTTGAGTGAGATCTCATATTTATTGTCTTCATATATCAATGAAAATTGACAACAATGTAAAATACAATAGTAGTTCTTCTTAACATTACCTCCACCTGGTAACATCAGTTGGTACTAATCTAACAGTTGGCACCACTGTGACTAATTCCAAGTGACACCCGTCAGGTGTTGTTGGCTCAAATATTCATTCCTGACCTGTCAGTTTCACTTGTCACACCACATAGAGAACCTACACAATTATATTTATATAATTTTAAACAACGCTAATGTGGTTGTAGTTACTTTGAACTCCGTTTTATTCCTTGATCTACGTTTTTTTCTTTTGTATCACTATGTAAGATGAATATGTTTAACATCATTGAAACCAACCTCAACAAAGTTGTAAGTTGTTTCGCACTTGAATATAGGTTTTTTCCATCTATCTATTTTCATCTCCCTGATAATGGGAATAAACATTTCCGAAAGCTTGGATAAGCCTTGAACAGTTTATTTTTTTCATTGCTGCTTACCCCAATATCCCTAGTTTTGTACCTAACTAGTCAGCAAATACTTCCCATACAAATATATATATATATATACATATATATATATATATACATATATATATATACATATATATATATATATATATATATATATATATATATATATACATATATAAAAATACAAACAAAACATCGAATTTGGAATAAACTTCAAATGGATAGGTATTCCTTGGGGTTGCGGTCATCAAAAATATATCATGCCTGCCACCCCAAGAAATATATTTTTAAAGTTCATTTCGAAATTTGATGTTTTCCTCAACCAGTACAAGAGACTGCCTTTCTGAAAAAATATATACATATGTATATAGAGTTGTATTCTGAAGAGTCTCAACTCATAACTCTATTGACTGAATTTTTATTAAATTCTTCCCTTCTGACAGATTGCCTCTGCGTTAAACATTCCAGTGAGATACTGAATGGCTGAGAATCTTTTTAATATTCCGATCACTTTTGTTTCCAGACGGAATATCATGAATTCAGGCTACGTCTTTCGTTGATGGAAATTTAACTCGCGAAATATAGCACCATGTTCCAAACTTCAACTACATTAGTATCAATCTTCGGGTGACAGTGGAAAGCGGATGACATAATTAACTTTTTGCGCGGTTGGCAGATCTTAATACTGGTCAATTTATTATAGGATCTCCCCACTCTCGAAGTGACTGTGGCGAAAAAAGATACTGCCACTGGAACCACCACTGATTAATTATCAACCAGGATATATTACCCTCATTACAGCATTAAGTTCGTAGAAATGCGATAATCACGTTGCATGAGATATAAACTGTATTTAGAAAGTTGCTAAGAATATTTTTTTGATTTTTAATGAATACGTTAATAACTGGATTTTGCCAATAAGGAAAAATGAATATTCATTCACAGTTGATCTTCTGAAATATATCTCCCCATTTCGAAAACCTATTTTACTATCATGGTATCATGGTACCACTATTTGCATCTCGAAAACTAAATGATTCGCAGTTGGTCAAATGACACAAACGTTGCTTATTTATTATGTTTCCAAATTTAAAAAACGGTTCGTGTTTTTTAAAAATATTCGGGAACACCGAAATGGCCCGTTTTCTTTGAGCTAGCGCCTCCATTTTTAGGAATATGGAAATGTGTTCAGGAAACTTTCTTCTCTGTTTTAAATTTGCTTCTATTCCAAATACGATGTATCGTTCTCAACTATATTTTTTTCGAAAAGTTTGTTGAATGAATTTAAGTAGTTCTTATCATACCGAGTTCAGATATGTATCTTACCTGATATTTTTTTCCACATTTCTTCACATACATTCCCTCATCAAGGTTCAAACAATCACAATTCCAAAACTTTTTACTGATTTTGCATTACCTTTGCAGGCAAAAGAAAATATTCAACTTTGAATTACACATTGAATTCTAAACTATTCCATATTGAGATAAAAAAACTATAAAAATAACAACAACAATTCTTACACATTTTTTTTTAGTCATCGCTGCCGATGTCTGATGAGGTGTTCACATTGACGCCCATCATTCGTAAAACACATTTTCCATCTGAAAATGGTATGTTTGTGGTAATTTTGGAGCATTTGGGAAGTTATGGCAATGCATGCTCGTCTTATTGAATCTTTCAACTCCATCACATTCTCAACACCCTGTATCTTGGAAACGAAGCGTTTCCGGACATATATTTACTCGAACAAATCATATTAGAATATTATGAGGATTCACCTCCTGAAGTTTGTCAAAGTACTTTTGAATCACCCTGTATAATATTCGCGAACATTTTCCAAGCAAATTCCGATGATTGTAATACTCGTTCAGTCAAATCACAGTCGATAAAATAGGTAATCAAACACTGTTCTGCTCTGATATTAGAATCCATCTATTCAGAGTTTTCCACTTAAAAAAATGGGTGTATCTGATTGTTCGCTAATTATAGTTCAATTCAAAGGACTATTACCATAAGGATTATCTGATCATCGAATATGAGCATTCAATAACAGTACAATTATTGAGAATTATTCATGTTTCCAAATTACATCAACTTATCATTCGAAGATACTCACACTGAAATATTTTATAGATTCATACTTATTGCATATTATTTGTTATAGTTTCCGAATTTCAATATTTTATTTTAAAACTATGTGTCCCACATACACGTTATACTTTCCGTGACCAATCTATTTATTTCTATTCGTTACATTCATATTCTTTGAAATAAACGATTTTGTTATTATTATTATCATGGAAAGATCAAATGAGGATACCTGTCACTATTGCAAGAGAGCAGTGATGAGGTTACATTGAGAGATCACAACCAATCACCGTAGTTCGCATTTGTTCAAGGAACGGAATCATATTTCAGATGAGTTGAGAGAGCCTTGATTGATTTCCCCAGCAGGAATTCACAGACTGAAATAGATCCCTCATTTACATTTTTTGATTATAGACTTAGAGCCAGCAACTGTTATCCTACGCGATTCCTTCATCTCATTTTCCAGAATTCCAGTGTGATTGCCAATGCTTGAAAATACATGGTAGAAACTGACTCACGGATGATATGGAAGAAATAGAAGAGTAAACTCAGAGATATCTTTCCATTTTGATGTTCTCGACTCCCAGTCCGATAGCCTCGGGATCGAATGATGGTTGTTGTTTTTTTTATCCAGAACAGATAATTATTTGTTGTTTTTTTTCGAATGTTATGGAATTCGGTGGAAAATTATGCATGCTACTGCTACATTTCATATGAAAAATAAATTCTAGAGTTGTATCAGAATATAATCGTAAACTGAAAGAAATGAATTAGAGGACCTTGACTCAAACCTGATATCGTTTCAGAGGAAAACGAATGATCTGCTATAGCCCATATCACATTCTTCCAATGACTGAGTCTGAAATTCGGGACCGATATAGCTGCCCAAATGATCTTTGCATATAATTATAGACGATATTATCAGAAGCAGTAACTCGAGCAATAATACCATAGTAGTTCTCCTAGATTTTGGCACACATTTGATAACATCAACTATAATTAAATGTCAATTCCCAATTATATAGGAATTCTCAACAGTGCAATTCCATTCACAAGATGTTATCTCAATGGTCTATTCAGATAGTACCAACTTTAGAATCAACGATGTGAAGTGCGGCAAGGTTCAATTCTGGGGACATTATTTTTTGCCAAGTATACATCACAGCTTATTAAATGCCTCGAATCATGCAAAAATCATCTCTACGAAAACGTGAAACACTCACTTATATTACAGTTTCTCATCAGACTTGGCTCATACACGACTAAATAGTGATCTGGATTTGTTTGTGGAAAAAGTTCCTGACCATGTTCTGAACATACAAGAAATACTTTTCGCAACTGCATTGACATGAAGTTAATGACGAATAACTTGAGGTAATAGAAGGATCAGCGATTTGGAGTGTAACTTCAAATAAGGGTCTGAGATTCAATAATCATACTGTTGAATTCATTAAACGTACGTATTGTGCAACATGAATTATATAACGCAACGATAATTTAGTTGGGGCAACTTTATGTGAGGCCTTGGTCCTATAAATTTTCAACTATGGTTCCAGCTGAGGAGTCTACTCATGAATGGCTAGAAAAGGTACTGTAACAAACATGAGAGTACACAAAATAGATCTGATAAGGTCGCACTGAAAAGGATCCTAGCCCAGGAGCCCTAAACAAGGAATACAATTTAATAATGTTTTGGAGATTAAATGGAAGAGCAACTTGATGGTGAATTTTTACCTAATTAATTGAACTCGCATCTGTTGCTTCTTGTATGTCATGTTTGGCAATTAAACATGAGAAAATCGCCCGAATATCTATTGCTGGCTCCCAGTGTATTGTCTATTCCAAATCATAATACTCGAAAGAAGGACTTTCTCGTAACAGGGCACGTAACGAGTGTTTCTAGTTATCCTAGAAAGCTTGAACGAAGTAAAAAGTCTTAGTTTGGAACTTTTCACATCTCTAACTGACCAAACAGAGTTATGTGGGTCTATCACTGCAAAGAAACGACCCACAGGATTTACCCCAAACTCGAAACTACTCCTGACAGAAACTAAATGCACACAAGCACATACACTAACTATATCACACACCCAGTAGCTATTCAAATGCATCGCAGAAAAAACGTGGAACTGTAATCCATCAATACTGAAGTATATGTAATCTATGATATTGGGACTTGCGATCACCGATGGGACACTAGTGAGGCCACAACAAAAATAACCTTGGAGAAAATACGAAGACTTGCATGCCTCTGCATTGAGGAGGCAATCAGATCAACATTAACACCAGCGCTAGAGGTCATATTGGACATCCACAACGTAATAGAGAGATATGTGTATGGAGTTCAACTTTGGTCGATCTTCAGGAAAGAAATGAGGTAAGGAACCCACACGTACTAAAGTTGTACAGCTTCGACAAAAAAAAATTAAAGATTCTAGTTATGAAATAAAGCTGAGTAAAGAATCTATCCACATATAGGTAGATAGGTCTAAGAACCCCCAAGGAAACTGGTCTCGCACGAAATACTACGATTCTATGGACGGATCCCTGAGCATATACCAATTGGATAAACATGTTATCGAGGTGTGCGCCCAGTTTCCTCAACATCAAGATGCCTTGGAAATGTATTTATGAATTGTTAAAAAGTAATCCTCATGTGGGTGCCAGGAAACGAATATGGTAGAACTAACAATTGGACATGCCCGCACAGACACTGATCGGGAAAGAACTATTCTGCAGCCTGAAAAATTCGTATTTCCAGAATAAACCCAATGGAAGATAAAAAGCAATGAGAACTACACAATGGCATTGACTTCTAGATCATCGACAGGCTAAAAATCTCCTTAGCAGAATGAAGTCAATAATCAGATCAATACAGAAATTATACAATGAGAAAATTGAAGTTGTGACGGAGAATTCGTGATTGATAATAAACGCCAGTCAAAATAGACCGCCAAATCACAATAATTATAAACATTCCTTCAACACTGCCGGATTTTGAGGCATCAAGTACAGACTGAATGTAAACATTTGCACACTCATCCGGTGACCGGAAATTACTCAAATTCGCATATAATGTTGATTTGCAATATGTTCTTGGACAAAACATTGTGCATATTGCAGGTTTATTCCCTAACTTCTTTTCTACATCCCTTGTAAAATTTGCACACGCAATTATCATCCGGAAATACGAATAATCCTTGATTACGTTGTAATTAGTGCTAATTCTGGTTACAAAATTGCAAACATTGTGCAAATTTCTGGTAAAATCATGGTTCCGTCACCCCTAAAATGCTTTGAATTTGCAAACTTTTCATGAGTACGGAACATCAAAAAATTATGGATAACGCTAAAAACAGTGTCGGGGGCAAAATTTTAGGGGTCACGAAATTGAAAACAATATTTTCGTGCTTTGCAAACTTTGGTGGCATAATTTTAAGTCGCCAATTGAGTTTGCACCTTTTTCAGTATCGCGGAAGATGGCGGAAATTAACATTATTGTTAGAAGCAATTTTCGCAAATGCCACCAAATCCCAAACTTTGTGCTTTTTTTTTTGGTTCTGTATGGCGAACAAGTCTACGTATCCGGGAAAAAATTATCAAGTCGATTTTCGCGGATGACACAAAATTTTAAATTTTGTGCAATTTTTCCTCACAGTTCTGGAATGGCAAACAAGTCTATCTATGAATTTGCAACTCTATAAAACGTCGGTGAAATAGGGCAATAGAATATTATCAATTAAGACGATTTTCGCGGAAGACACAAAATTCCAAGTTTTGTGCCAATTTTTTCTCTAAGTTTTGGAATGGCAAACAAGTCTACCTATGATTTGCAACCCTATAAACCGTCGGAAAAACAGTGCAATGGAATATTGTCAATTGAGTCGATTTTCGCGGATGACACAAAATTCCAAACTTTGTGCATTTTTTTCTCAAAGTTCTGGAGAGGCGTACAAGTTGACGTATGAATTCGCAAACCCATAAAACGTCGGCACAGCAGGCAATGGAATATTATCAATCAAGGTGATTTCCACGAAATGTTCATCTTTTTGCAATTTTCGCTCAATTACCGAAGCCGGTAATTTTTTCGTCCTTTCAAGCAAATTGTCAAGTTATATCGTCGTTTTCATGATAGCCGATTTCACCGAATGGTTATATCAGATGATAACACTGTATAGTTCCAACACATAGTTTTACTCGATAATATTCAATAAAACAATGGAGTTTACATTGGAAAATACTGTACTTCGAATTCTTTTACATTCTACGATATTTATTCCATAATTCTCTGAAAAACAGATAACAGACGAGATCACAAACTCACAAATTTGCTTCATATGTGCTTGAAGTTGGAATATAGTGATAAAATATTATGTATGCATAGTTTTTCCTAGAGAAATATTCTATCTCCCATCTTTCCCGACATGTTATGGGGTTGCAAATTCATAAGTAGACTTGTCTGCCATAGCAGAACTTAAGAAAAAATTGTACAAAGTTTGGAATTTTGTGGCATTTGCGAAAATTGCTTCTTACAATGATGTTCATTTCCGCCATCTTCCGGGATACTGAAAAAGGTGCAAAATCAATTGGCGACTCAAAATGATGCCACCAAAGTTTGCAAAGCAAGAAAACAATGTTTGCAATTTCGTGACCCCTAAAACTTTGCCCCTGACACTGTTTTCATCGTTATCCATAATTTTGTTATGTTCCATACACATGAAAAGTTTGCAGATTCAAAGCATTTTAGGGGCGACGGAACCATGATTTTACAACAAATTTGCACAATGTTAGCAATTTTGTAACCAGAATTAGCGCTAATTACAACGTAATCAGGATTATTCGTATTTCCGGTTAAAAATTGCTTGTGCAGGTTTTACAAGGGATGTAGAAAAAAAGTTATTTGCAATTTGCACAATGTTTACAATTTTGTCCAAGGAGATATCGCAAATTAACGTTTTACGCGAATTTGAGTAACTTCCGGTCACCGGATGAGTGTGCAAATTTTCATATTTAGTCTATACTGGATGCCTCGACATACGGCAGTGCTAAAGAAATGTTTGTAATCAATGTGAATTGACGGTCTATTTTGACTGGCCTAATACCTTATAATTGAATAATGATTTTAATTATGTATGAAAAGAAATCAGTAAAAAGCTTCCCTTCCTGTGGAGTTACATCAAATTCAACCGTTTAAACTTCAATAACAGTTTATAGAACAATCATACAACCGCATTATGAATACTGTGCTAGTCTGCTCTACTCAATGAGTAATAATTAGAATGTTGCTCTCCAAAAACTTCAGAATATGCATATTGTGCTCAGATGTAACAGGTATACACCTACTCAATTGATGCTGAATGTGTTGAATTGGTTATCTGTAAGGGATAGACTGTTCTATTTTTCAATGGCATTTATTTTTCAAATAGTGCATAATGTATGTCCCGCTTACTTTGGGGAATATATAACATTTTGTCATTAAGTACACAACAATAGATATTTTTATGTTATGAGAACTAATTATGCTAAAAGCATTAATTCTTCATGACACCAAGGACTGTTGAAATATAAAAAGCTTCCACACCACATAAAATAATGTTCAACACTCAATTCTCCCAAATCAATGGTACTTGCATATATTAGAAATAATAATAATCAAAGATAAATAATAAATCTATCAGTAAGGTGATTGTATATATATTTCGTATTCAATAGTATCTTAGGTAACATATTATGTAGTAAGTATTATGTAAAATGTAACGTATTTGTATATTATTATTATATTATGTAACGTATTTGTATATTAGGATTTCCTATTCAAATGAAGATTTTCATTTCTAACGGAGCACTTTGGACTCCGAAAACACACCATGAAGTGACGGGATTGCTATAATAAATGTTACTTTGAGAAAGCAGAAGTAAAAACGTTGAAATTAATAAAACATCTGTCTCGACCTACAATTACCATTACCAAAACATGGTAGCAAGTTAGATCAAACTGCACACGGTGTGCAAATTTGATTGAAATCGGTTCAGTAGTTTAGGAGTCCATCGCGGACAAACAACGTGACGCGTAATTTATATATATACACAGCTTTGCCGATGATAGTACCCTCCATACCGCTTTCTCTTCCAGGGCCCTTATATCAGCCCGTGAAACCAGGAATGAACGAGGAAGAAATGTTAACAATATAAATATGGACTTAGCAACAATTCTCGAATGGGGATCCAATAACTTGGTAGAATTCAATGCAAACAAAACACAAGCATGTCTTTTCTCTAGAAAAGCCGATCTCACTGTGCCTAACATAACTTTGTCAGGAGTAACCATACCACTGAAGTCATTCATATCGATGCTTGGTATTACTATCAGCAATAACCTTTCCTGGGAAAATCACGTGAGGTCCATTGCCAAAAGTGCATCCCAAAAACTTGGTTTTTTGTTTCGTGCCAAAAGCTATTTCACCTCCAGTCAGCTGCTTATGATCTATAAGGCACAGATCCGACCTGTCCTGGAATACTGTTCCCATATTTGGAGTGCGGCACCTAAACATATCCTGAAGCTATTGGATTCTGTCCAAAAAAGGGCAATTCGTCTCGTCGGTGATGCCTTGCTTACAAACTCGCTCACTTGTCTGGAACACCGTAGAAAAGTTGGCGATTTGTCTCTATTTTATAGATATTTTCATGGGCGATGCTCTTCTGAAATATCAACAATCGTACCTCCTTTGGCAGTCTCTTCGAGATTAACCCGTCAAGTTCAGTCTTCACACCCCTTCGTGGTCACTTTGGAGACCTGCAGAACATCACTTTCCAAAGACTCATTCATCCAACGAACTGCGAGGCTTTGGAACTCATTGCCTAGGGAGGTGTTCCCCGAGGCATACAACCTCCAGAAATTTAAGAAGAACACCAACTCCTACCTTCTTTCCCTTGGTTCCCACGATGTTCTCTGAACATTACAGGATATCCCTTTTCGTGGGAACCAGAACATATAAAAAAAAAAAAATATATTAAGATATATATATATATATATATATAACATACATTATATATATTCCGTATTCATTAGTATCTTAGGTAACATTTTATGTAGTAAGTATTATGTAAAATGTAATGTAATTGTATATTATTATTATATTATGTAACGTATTTGTATATTAGGATTTCCTATTTGAATAAAGATTTTCATTTTCCTTTCTAACGGAGCACTCTGAACTCCGAAAACACCCCAGGAAGTGACGGGATGGCTATAATCAGTGTTACTTTGAGAAAGCAGAAGTAAAAACGATGAAATATATAAAATATCTGTCTCGACCTACCACTAACCATTACCAAAACATAGTAGCAAAGTTGAGAGCAGATATGAGAGAGAAATGTATGAGATTTTTTTGTCTTTCAACCAAAGGAATGGAAGAATTGAACAATCACATTCACAAACTCGACTTTCCTCCAGCTTCTTACCAAAATATTTTGATGCTCTCATTTATCCATTTACGCCATTCAATACCAACTCCACAAAATATTTGGTAATCATCTATAATTTCCTTCAACCTCTAGAATTTTTCTATCCCTCCAGAAACATTCCGTTGTAATTCCATTGGTGAAAACAAAAGTCATCCACAGTCCTAGAGTGATGTCCCAAAGCCATGTTCGGAAATTCAAAGGGCCCTTTATTCCGATACGATTATTTTGGCAAGAAAAATTAAATTTTTAAATAGTTCTTATCATGTTTTGAATAATCTGTGGAAATTGTCCCCATATTTTCCGCTTGTCTCGCAGAATTTAATAGGCTAGTCGAAAATGATTAGCGAGACTCGCAAAACGTTAAGAATCAAATTCATACATACTACTTGGTATCTTTTTGTTTTCACGGACTTTTGAACGAGAACGACCGCACTATCTTCCGTACTAGGATAATTTTTGCTAGAATAGCATTTGAAATATCAAATTGATTGGTCTGTTTCATTATCTGAAGAAATACATGCTATCAGAGATAATTGGGCTTGGTTCTTTTGACCAAATACTACTGTTCCAAATTTAATCATGAGCGGACAATGATACACGGATCAAAACAGGACGGGTAAATAAACGGAAGCGTTGATTGGCATTTATGAAATAAAGTTGACGTGGCGAACTGGAATTCGTGTGGAGAAACTGGGGCAAGGCAAAAAATGGGTTTTCCATTCAGATGTTTGTGAAGCATTTCACAAGGTTTTTGAGCTCAATATGATTATTCATCCAATTATTCAGTTCCAGGGAATTAGGAGAACAACAATTGAAGTTTTTCCATTGAAAAGCATCAGAAGCGATTTTCTATTTTTGAATACATTTCAGAAAAAAACATTCTATTCACATATGATGTGGAACAACATTTTCCACTGAAACGAACGACACCTTAGATAAGCAAATTGTATTTTTTTCCGTAACTCTCTACTTTATATGAACATATGATGTGTCGAAAGATCCACATAACAGAGCTACTTTTTTATTCACTATGAATCTCAATATCAGAGGACACTGATTTTGGAAAAACTGTCCTATATGACATATACACGAATTTCTACAAGTAAGATCAGTTATTGAAGGAATGTTCCAAAGTATCGGAACTCAGTCCTGATGAGTTCAATAGTTTCTTACTATTATGAGTGAGAATATTATAAAAAAAATTCCCTTAGACTAAAGACTATTCGAGAGACTCTCTGATAGAGATTTCAGAACCGAACGATTCATTTTCATTAGCCCAGTAAGTCACAGAGAAGTGAACCCGGCCAGAGTAAAAAACTCAAACTGATATATATATTAATTGCTCAAACTGCTTCAGTTCATGAAAGAAATAGCGACTTTACTGATAGGAGAAGGCTCGAGGAGATGTGTATATAAAACTTAAATTAAATAACTATCATATAAATGTTTATGTAAAATGAAAAAATCAAAAGACATTGGTATATACATGAAAAGGAACAAGAAAAGAACAATAGATACACTAATCCTATCAAAACACATTAAATGATGATATGAATTCATGTACAAATCAGGACTCTGAAAATATATGCCAAAAAAAGGTAGGCACGGGAAGGTATGTATATGAGACTCACATTAGGAAAAAAATAAAAGATATTGGTATGAATAAGACGTAGAGCACAATAGATACACGAATCATATTCAAACCACATTAAAGATGAATAGATTGAAATATATATTTCAACGGAAGTGATAGAATAATTTAAGGGTGAGAAATAGTATGAAGGTGAGATATTTCATAGGGAATAACATCCTAGGTTAGAAGGAGCTGCGAGATAATTGTATTAGCTCGCAGCCGATGCTTTTTTTAACATTGAATTTATTTCACGGATTTCTAAGGGAATTTTGTTGTATGATCTTGGACCAAGAAAGACATGACTCCTTAAGGTAAGAGTTCTGTTAACTTGAGGAATATGTACGGCAAGAGGCTGATTTCTTTTGGAGTACTTATTCTTTGTAGGGTTTTTGTTTTTGGTGAATTTTTTCTCTGTTTATTATATACTGTTAGTAAAGTCTTTGATATCGAGGGCTTGTGAAAGGTCAAAAAGTTCTACTGTGGGAAATTATCTGTCTTTTCCATGAAAATCTGTTTAAAATCCATTTTTGTAGGATTATGATTGGGGATATATAATGATCAAATGCACTGCCCCATGCTTTCATACCAAGGCGTAGTAGATAGACTTCAACTGATCAATATTTACCATCATTTTGGAAAGTCTGAAAAGGTAGAGTAAACTTACCTGCTAGTTTTGTTATATGATGATCGCATTTTAGGTTGCAGTCGATAGTCAAGCCCAAGTAACTAGTTGAAGTGGCCGGTAATATCGGAAGTGTTATTATTGGGGTTGTTTGGTTTACAGTAAAAGCTTTGCGCCATATATTTTCCATGATCGAGGGTTCTGACAATCACGCAGATCACTATGTGCAACCTCTCAAATGCCTTTGACAATTTATCACAAGAGTCACTCTGGGAAAGTTCTACTTCCATGGAAGCGGGATATATTCTTTAAATTGATACAACCATATCTCAATGAAATAATACAGTGATGATACTTCTTTGCATTCTCAGGATATAAAACAGAATTATCTAGGGAAATATCTTATTTATCTTGATAATGTCTCACTTTGTGTCTCGTAGCGGATGCATTCGGTTTGTTGACGATACGGCTCAATAAGACTCTCACTCAGACTCAAAAATTCCGACAGACAAGTCGAAAGTGAAGCACATATATGGTTAGCCACCAACCATATCAAGACAAAACCTAAAAACTATGGTTTTCGGCCAATAAAGTATTGGGTAACTCGGTCAATTTTCTTGGAATTATTTTGCTCATGTTGATCAATAATGCTAAGGAACAACTACTCAACTATTTCCAATGTTATCTTTCTCATTTGTACAATACGATCAATGAATGGTGGCTCCTCAGTAAAGACTGAGCATTTTTATTTTTGCTACAGCGCATCAGGTGACATCACTCGTTGGTTGCACTGTAGCTCAACTACGGCGCATTCTACTGGAGTAACTCAACAATCCCTATGGAAGCATTCAGGCTCCAGAAAAAAGCAGTTGGAATTATGCACGGAACAGACCATTCTCAGTGTCAACCACCATTTGAATGATACACAATTTTGCGAATTTTCTGTATATACAGTGCGTGCGTACAGTATGGAAACATGAAGATATCTTTGACACCCCGTGAGATACAATAACAAAATTTTGGTTATGTATATTAGATGGACCAGTGATTGTAAATTCTATATTTTCGACGTTGCCAAATATACAGTTTCTGAGATATACGAACACTATGTCAATTTTAAATGGGACAGTCCGTATATTTTACAATTTTCTGTTACAGTTTTTTTATTGCCGATCACTACGAACTGTTGATGGCCAATATTGACCAATTTTAAGAAATCAGGAAAAATATTTTTATTGCAACCGTTTATATTAACATAAAGGGAAAATAAAATGGGCCATTTGGTATGGTTTGAAAAAGTCTTTGCTGTTTTTGTAATGATAAACATGATATGAATATCGGTTTCATTTCATTAAATCAAGTAGGTTTTACAGTCAGTAGGTACGTCGTGATAGTTTTTTTGAAATAGGCTTACCAGCGAGTAAAATACAATGGTACATTTAACAGAGCAACGGAGAATTGAAATTTCAATACTAAAAGGATGTGGTAAGAGGTAATACCATAATATTATGAAATTTGAATATGTCACATGAAAATCACATCAGTCAAACAACTGTTCGTAAACATTTTAAAATAGAAAAATGGCATCCCTATAAAGTACAATTGGTATGGGAACTGAACGAAGACGATCCAGATCGCAGAATGGAGTTCTGTGAAACAATGTTAAATAGATTTGACCCTAATCCTAATTTCTTTAATCAAATCCTTTTTTCTGATGAGTCTACTTTCCAGTTTAATGGCACGGTCGATGAACAAAACTGCAGGTACTGGTCAGATGGATGGTGTAGGGACATACGCAGTATCCACAAAAGATCAATGTGTGGGCAGGAATTATCAATAACCTTATTTCTGGAATGGAACCATGACAGGTGAAGCATACTGGGCATTTTTAGAATTAGAGTTAATTCCAAAATTAGCCAGACTCCTTCCTGATGATATCAATTCTCATATCGCGAATAGATCAATTTGGATTCAGCAAGATGGAGCGTCTCCTCATTATCTTCGAGGCGTTCGTGAATTTCTCGACATTACATTTCCAAATCGTTGGATTGGAAGAAGAAGAGCTATAGCATAGCCAGAAAGATTTCCGGATTTGACACCTCTAGATGATTTTTTGTAGGGTTATTTTAAAAGCAGAGTGTATGTCAATAGGCCACAGACTATCCAAGGACTGAAAGACAAAATTACAGAGGAGATGGCACTAATTTATCCGGAAACGATTAGAAAAGTCTTGGATGAATTTCCATTCAGAATGGATTTCTGTTCCCAAAGACGAGGAGGTCGTATTGAACATCTCCTTTAGGTATTGTTTTCTGTTTATATTGCAATATTAATTACGAAATAAAAATATGTTTCCCAATTTCTTTGAATTAATGGTCAATATTGGCCATTAACAGTTTGATTGCTGCATCGGCAACGAAAAACTGTGACAGAAAATGTAAAATATACGGGTTGTCCCAATAAAAATAAACATATTTTTCGTATATCTCAGAAACTGTATATTTGGCAACGTCGAATATATAAAATTAAGAATTGATGGTCCATCTAATATACATAACCGGGGTTTTGTTATTGTATCTTACTGGGTGTCAAAGATATCTCCATGTTTCCATACTTTACGCGCGCACTGTATATATAGGAAAGCGAACGTTCACCATCTCTCAACCAGGTCCTCAAGTGAACTCAGGCTACCCAGATTCAGACTGTCCAATTCGGAGTAAAATTCATAGGAAATAAAACGTTTCAATCAACTACCAATTGCAATAATATCTTCTAAATTAAATCAATACAGAATGTATAAAACCATATACCTTTCATTACACTAGTCTTTAAACATTCAACATTTCTAATATATACTTGGGCACCAAAAAAAAGTTTTCATTGCTCCCTGGTTATCAATTTTTTTTATTCTTTCACTATTTGTGAAGAATAGGATTTCATCTAATGTATAAACGTTACTGTTTGCATAATAATCCATCGTATGTCGTGATGACTATTTTTCCAAAATAAATGTATATTATTCAGAAATACAGATATATTATATCTTTCTTTCCATAATGTGAGTCACTCTACCATTTCCCAAGAATGTCTGATGCGGCCAAGCTTTCATGCGTGGTTTTTAAACAAGCTTTCTGCACTCAAAATCCTCATTTTTGAAATTGAAAGCTCTCGCCTTCCATATCAAATTTTATCTACTCGAAATCACAAATATCTCATTTACTGTCACCACGAATACAAATCTCTGGATACGTTGAAAGTCAAATTGATATTATAGAAGATCAAAATGAAAAAGTATACTACGTTAATATATCAAAATCTGATTCTCGGAAGAAATTATATATCTCAGCTTTGCCAGATGATCCCGTCATCAACTATGAAATCATCCCCCCCTTGTTCTTATTAAAGCTTTGCCCAATTATTGATTTATATTTCTATAAAAACTGGTTACTCTACACCAGCACATAATTCACCGATTCTCGACTCTTTCCATGATAATTCCCATGACAATTCAATTAATCCCCTATTACCCATGTAACACTCATTTCGATTTCCCAGAACTCCAAATTCAATATCTTCAATCACTCATCACTCATACATAACTTGACTCACATCCTTAACCAGTCGCAAATGACAGGGCCATCATTTTGCGCCCCACCTTTCGGGCGAACGCGCTTTCCTCCGTTCGTCGTTTTTTGGCGAATCGCCGACGACTCACCCTTTGACTAATTTCCTGTAACAGTCCTCTCAAAGCACTTGCTTTCTGCTCCCGATACTGCTAACTTAACAAAATCGTTCGATCCTGCGATATAAAAAACGACCGTTTGCGGTTGTTTAATATAAGGGCAGATCAAAAACTGCATCGGTCACCTGATGTGGATATGTCAACAAGAATATGATTAATGTGTGTGTGTTAGTATGCTACAATATAAAAATAAACTAATGATTTCAAACATGCAAAAGTAATGCAGATATGCACAAACTGGGTGTGAGCTTTCTAAAATGTACCTACTGAATCTGCGTTAAAATGACAGGACGGTATACGAGATATTACGTGCAGATCATCGGTTGACATTATATATAAAGTGTTCTCACAATTGAATCACTTCGTCTAGGAATAGTAAAAAATCTTGGATTCCACAATGAATTTCGGATAGATTATTTCAATTTTTGAAGAAAAATTATAGTTTTATTCACTGCTACGATTCTGAAAATATGTTTGATCACTAGCTGTCTATTTTTATATATATATATATATATATAAATATATATATATATATATATAAATATATATAAATATATATATATATATATATATATATATATATATATATATATATATATATATATTATCCTGTCATCCCGTTATCCCGTTTTCCCGTTTTTTCGTTATTCCCGTTATCCCGTTTTCCTGTTATCCCGTTTTTTATTCATTCCGTTATTCCCTTATCCTGTCATCCCGTTTTCCCGTTTTTTCGTTATCCAGTTATCCAGTTATCCAGTTATCCCGCTACCCCCTTCTCCTGTCTTCCCGTTTTTTCGTTATCCCGTTATTCCCGTTATCCCTTTTATTATTCATCCCGTTATTCCGTTTTCCCGTTATTTTCCCGTATAAATATATATAAATATATATATATATATATATATATTATAATTATATTATATTATCCTGTCATCCCGTTATCCCGTTTTCCCGTTTTTTCGTTATTCCCGTTATCCCGTTTTCCTGTTATCCCGTTTTTTATTCATTCCGTTATTCCCTTATCCTGTCATCCCGTTTTCCCGTTTTTTCGTTTTCCTGTTTCCCTTTTCTTTTCCCTTTTTTTTTTCCTTTCCCTTTCCCTTTTCTTTTTCGTTTCGTTATTCCTATATTTTAATTTTCGTAGAAGGGTGAACATTAAGAGTAATATGAAGTTTTTCATTCTGAGTCATGACAAAATGAAAATAAAAATCTTTCTAAAAAATAGGGGTTGATCGTGGAAGGGTGAGAATTCAGGGTTGTATGTATTTTTGAATGCTGTATCATAAAAAATTAAAAATAAATTTTTCTGAAAAAAAAAAATTAAGGGGTGGACCACCCTTAACATTTAGGGGGATGATTTGTGAATCTAAACCATCCAGGGCGCCACTCAAATGCATACAGAAAAAATGATTCGAATCGATCCAGTCGTTTAGGAGGAGTTCAGTGCCACACACTTACAGTAGAATTATATATATAAAGATATATATATATATATATATATATATATATATATAAAAGAGATATAAAATATATATATATACAGTGCTTCTCAAAAGTCCTCTCCCCCCCCCCCTTTTATTTTTGGAACGATTGTACATAAACAAGTGACATTTGGAAACTGAATATTAAAGGTTGTAAACTTTCCTACTAGTGATGATAGATGACGAAATCGTCAAAGATGACGTCACAAGGCCATTGCGACCAATAATTTTGAATGGAACCCTACGGCAAGCGACACCTCTTTCAGAAGGAATCGACAAAACCTATTCAATGATACTAATTTTGTTCGTGTTTATGGCAGTTCTAATGGCTCATTAGTAAACATTAAAATATAAATTCCATTCAGTATGATATCAATTACAGATTCAAGAATCAGTATCTACTTGGAGAAATTGCTCGAAGTGACCTCCATTTACTTCCTGACAGTGAAATATCCTATTTTAAAACCCTTCTCGTACTTTTGCAAATGTGTCTGCGGAAACAGCCTCACATTCTGCAACAATACGTTGTTTTAAAACGTCAATATTGTCAGGTTCAGTGGCGTAAACCTTCGATTTAGGGTACCCCCACAGAAAAAAATCCAAAGGTGTGAGGTCCGGTGATCGAGTTGGCCATTCCGTTGAACCTCGTCGTCCAATCCATCTACCACGATACTCCTCATCCAAATACCGTCTTACTGCACCGTAATAGTGTGAAGGAGCACCATCCTGTTGGAATATTATTTCCAAATTGCCGAATTCATCTGGATTATTTTCCAAAATTTCAAGGATTAACGATTCTATTGCGTTTTGCAACAGCTCCAGATAAACCCCACCACTTGAATTAGTATTTAAAAAAAGAGGCCCAACGATGTGGTTTCCCAGGATACCTGCCCAAACATTCACCTTCTGGGAAAATTGGGTATGTGTTTCACGGAACAGGTGAGGATTTGCGTCACTCCAATACCTGACATTTTGTGTATCTACATTTCCATCTAGATAGAAAGTACTTTCGTTACTAAAACAAATTGTCTTAACGTAGTCTGGCTGTTGGTTAATTTTAGTTTCCATATTTTCACAAAATTCTAGTCTTTGGTCTGGGTCGTCGTCTGAGAGTTGATGAACCATTTTTAATTTGTATAAATGAAATTTGTTTCTTTTCAACATCCTGTGTACTGTACTGCGACTGACTTCACAGGTAGATGCAACGTGAGTTGTTGGAGAAGTAGGATTAACTATTACTTCTGCCAGTATATCAATTTTTTTCTCATCAGACATTTGTGGTCTGCCGGATCGTTTCGCATCATTTATACTACCCGTTGTTCCAAACTTACGAAGAAGCTCCCTTGAATAAGTACTCGGAACGGGGCGATCGGGAAACCTCTCATTAAAAATGCGTTCTGCTGCATAAATATTTTGTCCAGTTTCACCAAGAATCAGGATCGCTGCTTCTTTATCACCTAAAGCACGTACCATTTCGCTTCTTGAAGCACTCAAACGTTTGGCTCACAACAGTTCAACAAATTATCAAATGTACAAAAATGTTAAAAGTACCAAAAGCTGCTGAAACAGTTGAACGTTCGATCAACAATACACAAATTATTAAATGTACAAAAACTTGGACAATTACAAAAACATCGAATTAGGGAGACTAACAAAAACGTCAGCTTCTTTGACAACTATCCAGAGGCATAGCTTGAATTTGGAATTTCAGTATTAACTGATTTGATTCATCACAGCTTTGCGTTTTTCAAAAGCGAGTTGCCCAAACTGCCATAAACACAAACAAAATTAGTATCATTGAATAGGAATAGGATACCTTTTGAAAGAACTGTCGCTTACCGTAGGGTTCCATTCAAAATTATTGGTCACCATGGCTTTGTGACGTCATCTTTGACGAGTTCGTCATCTATCATCACTAGTAGGGAGGAAGCTCACAACCTTTAATATTCAGTTTCCAAATTTCGCTTGTATAATCGTTCCAACAATAAGAGGGGGGGAGGGGACTTTTGAGAAGCACTGTATATAAAAATATATACAAGGTATAACGTGGAATGATCTTAAAAATGAAGTAGAGACAGATTTTATAATACTTAAATATTGGTTTGACCAGAGACGCTTGACTCTTAATTTGGCTAAAACAAACTTTCTACCATTCAGTTCCAACATCTCCAAGGTCTGCCCTTTCGAAAACATCGACGTGATTGCACAAGGAAACACTCTTACCATCCACTACGTGTGATAAAGTATCCAGGTGTATATATAGATAGTAACTTAAAATGGGATTCTCATATACGATACGTTATTGAGAAACTACAAAAAGTCCTTCATGAATTTCGTTGTTTGAAAGAGTGTTCACCATCCAGAGAGCTAAAATTACTATATTTTCCCCTTTTTGAAAGCCACTTAAGGTACGGCATAATTACCTGGGGTTCAGCTGTGCGAGCACATATAAGTCCTTGAGAAACACTGCAAAGACGATTTTTTAAACTAATAATGTCAAAAAACTCGAAATTCCGGTCAGATCTTTTATATAAAGAATGTCAAATAATGGATATAAGGCAATTATACTCCTTTTGTACCAGCGTGCGATATCATTTCTATCGTAATACATCAAATTCCAGAAACCACCAATATAACACACGACATCGCGCACAACTCACCCCACTATTGTAAAAAAATAAATTTCACAAATTGAATTGTATAACACATTACTACAAATTATAAAAAATATAACGTCGAAACAACTGTTGTTCATTTTTGAGAGAGACAGACAATTTGTTAGAAAAGTCACGGAATACTCTTTAATACATACTAACAATTTACACCCCTCACTGCATCATCCCCCGGACTGTAGCCGCCTTAGTTGAGCATGGGCGGATGTGCGTACAAATTTTGCAATTGCACTTTGAATTTTGCACTTGCATTTTATTATTCGTATGTATTCCTTTGCCTATGTGTTATAATATTGTATTGCATTTTGTCCTATCCCGCCCATCAACCATTTGTAACAATTAGAATTTGTGTGTACGTGCATCCATATGTGAATGTTAATACTCCCGAAATATTTCATTATGCATCATAGCAGGATTTCACTCATTGTATTCCATGCTTGCATATTATGAAGATAAATAATACTATACTCTCTTCTAAGGCTTTCTTCCTATTGAGTCTTCTACTATCTGTTCCCTCCATAATGTATATACTCCTAATCTTAATATTTCAGCACATATCTTGTTTTAATTAATTTATAATGTCTGGGTGCCTCGTTCGTGTCAAAAATAAATGTACACTTTTTTACTCTTTTCTTAACACACCCACTTTTTTATGCGAATCAAGTGCGTCAGCACTTATCGCTTACTGAACTTTATTCATTCTCTTCACTTGTTTTTCCTATCACTGTAAACTGTATTTTTTATCCTGAATAAAGCTAGTCTTATAATCTATCACCTTGTAAAATTTTCAAAATTTTGGGCACCGCAAACAGGGAATTCTTGGTAGGTAAAACATTTTTTACTTGCTGATTGAGAACTTATCGTGAAAATTTCTAAGGAAAAATATGTTCATTACAAGCTTCCATTTGTATGTATGTTCAAATCTTGCAAGTGAATTTTGACCCACTTCTAGTGGTCCGATCAACGTTAAATTTGGCAGTTGTTTATAATTCCGTTGACAATGCATTACGGTATTTTTTCTAGAGAAAAAACGAATCAGCAGCTCTAATATGACGGCCGAGTTTTGTGATTATGGTTCGATTCTATTCAAAAATTGGTATGTGGGGGACAGAGATCACGATTGTTTTTTAAAAATTCATAAATTCATGATGGCGGCTCCAAGATGGCAACGCATTTTCTTATTATGGCCCAATTCCATTCAAAATTAGTAGGTGGGTTTTTTTGAGGTCGGAGATCATCAATTTCTGTCAGAATCCAATGAGATCACGGATTTAAAGAATGACTAAAAATAATTGAATAGAAATTTTTGAAGAAATTTTTCAAGACAGTTTTTTATACAAATGCGTCAAAAAGGAAAATTGATTTCTTCAATTGTTTGACCTAGGTTATTCTGTGAGTAGCAGATTCGGAAGCTTGCCGCTAATATAAATTAGATATTCGTCAAACAGTTGAAGAAATATTTTTTTCTTTTTGGTGGTTTGGTATAAAAGCTTGTTCTTAGTTTTTTAAATTTATTTATGGTTACTGATAGTGGTTGTGCAAGAGTTTTGATTACACCTGTATATTCGGAGAAGGGCTTTTCTAGTGGCAACCCATTCTTCAACGTCAACACCATAGCCCAGCTGGATGAAGTCGTCAGATGGATCCCCCCAGTAAGCGGTAATTATAACAGATTCGCAAAAGCCATGATAATAACGGCGAAGAAGTATGTACCACGAGGCTTCCGCCGGTAATACGTGCCAGGATGGAATGCTGAGACGGAGCAACTTTACCAGGAATTTCAGAACAGTGGAGACTCCGAGATAGCTGATGAGCTCCTCAACCGCCTGGGCACAGAACGCCTTAAAAAATGGGAAAAAACGACAGGCAACATGGACTTTAAGAGATCCAGTCGGAAGGCCTGGAGCCTCTTTAAGAAGCTAGGTAGCTCTAGCCCATCCACCAGCGAACCACCGGAAGTATCAGCTGACCAAATCGCTGCACGAGTGATAGCGCTCTCTATGGCCCCGAGCATAAGACAACAAAACACACATATTGAGAAACAATTGACACTCCGCCGCTATACAACAGCAGTCCACCCTGAATACTCCAGACCATTCACTGTGGAAGAGGTAAATAAGACACTGGAAGACACAAAATCTGGCAAAGCACCCGGATTCGACGGAATTCACCCATAATTCCTTAAAAACTGTGGAAAGCACACTAGAATGTGGCTTAGCAAACTTTATTCTGACATCCCAATGACAGGCCACGTCCCAACGGAACTCAAGAAATCCAAAGTAATCGCAATCCTAAAACCAAACAAACCCAAGAACCTGCCCGATAGCCTTATTGAGCTCATGCTACAAGCTCATGGAGAGGATGCTACTAAACCGACTGGGACCAACGATAATGGAGCATGTTCCCATTGAACAGGCCGGGTTCAGGCCCCATCGTAGCTGTGCCGACCAGGTGCTCAGCCTAACAACACACATTGAAGCAGGATTTCAAAAACAACTGAAGACAACTGTGGTGTTCATCGACCTGACTGCAGCATACGACACGGTCTGGAGAGAGGGACTCCTCTACAAGTTTCTCAACATGGTACCGTGCAGCCGAATAGCATCCCTGTTGAACAACATGCTATGCGACAGGCGTTTCCAAATAATAACGGAAGGGAGCAAGAGCAAAATGAGACATCTCAATAACGGACTGCCTCAAGGCTCGGTACTCGCACCTGTCTCGTTCAATATATACATTTCCGACATGCCACACACAACTTCAAGAAAGTTCGGATATGCTGATGATCTGGCTCTCGCATCGCGGAACAAAACCATAGAGGAGGCCAGTAACACGCTGACGGAAGATCAAGCTATGCTAAGGGGATACTGTGCCGACTGGAGACTAATCCCTAATATGAGTAAAACTGAAGTGATGTGCTTTCACCTGAATAATAAACAAGCACGACTAGAGCCCCAAGTGTACTTCAACAATAACTTACTACGCTACAATTCCTACCCAAAATATCTAGGGATAACAATGGACCGAACTCTTTCATACAAAAAACACCCAGAGAACACCGCAGCTAAGATAAACACCAGAAATAATATAATCCACAAACTCTGCGGTACTACTTGGGGCGCGAAAGTATCCACCCTCAAAACTTCAGCCCTTAGCCTTGTTTACTCCGTAGCCGAATATTGTGCCCCCGTCTGGCTAAACAGCTGCCATGTGAAGTCTATCGACACCAAACTCAACGAGACAATGAGAACGATCAGCGGATGTCTGAAAAGCACACCCTTGCCCTGGCTCCCGGTTCTGAGCAATATTGCACCTCCCACCATCCGCAGACAAGAGGGCTTAGTTAGGGAATATAATAAAATAATGTCAAACCCCCTACTCCCAGTGCACAGTGACCTTTCCGATGCCGGCTTGCAGAGACTGAAATCCAGAAACCCACCCCTACCACTAGCAGAACAACTTGTGGGAGATAATTTCAACTTGACCGATAAATGGAAAGAAAACTGGGAAGCCTCAATGCCGGCCCAAGCAGTTCATTTAACCGATCCTACAGTGCCCCTACCAGGAATGGAGCTGCCTCGCCTTGAGAGGAAAACACTCAACAGGATGAGAACGTCCCACGGCATCTGCCGTGACTCGTTCTATAAATATGGACTCACTGATACCCCGACTTGTGACTGCGGAGAACCTCGCCAGACTGTTCACCACATTACAACTGAGTGCCCCCTCACAGCATATGGAGGAGAGGAGAGCGACTTCTTTGAGGCCACCGACTCTGTGCTGGACTGGATTAATGGCCTTGATTTTAAAATTAAATTTTTAATTGTGCTGCACATAGAATTTTATTAAGGTGTCATATTATGTGAATTTGTACTTATGACATTTCTCTCAAGAACTAAATCCATGTAAGCCATACGCTAAATAAACACCATAGCCCACTTTTCGTTACTATCAATCCATATACTCCTTTTTCTTCACTATTACCGTAACACCACATAAATGCAAACAGTAAAATGAAAAATGAATTATAATATAATTCAGAATTCTCGAATTGAATGGAAGGAAGAATTAATAATGAATTGAACATGAGAATAAGACTTTCAAAATCTTCGGAGTGTTTGGGTATTTTTCTGATTGGTTTTTCTTGCTGTCGTTCATATCATAGCAGGGGATCTCTTACTGATAACGCTTTCAACTATTGTTTCTGAAGTTTCCAGTCTCTGGCTCACTATGAAGTCAGTTTAAAATCGATAGCAAGATTTGTACCGAACGAACAGACACGAAAGCGAGCTAAAATAAACGTGATGAAAGATCCTGTTCACAGTTCTGAGAAGAAATATGGGAAAAATAGACTTTAAAAAGAAAAAATGTTTACTCGATTCTGAACAAATTTTCATGTAATAAAGAAATGTCTTATTCCTTCTTTCATTGTAAGTCTTTTTGATAATTCTTGGAAATTCATATATCAACATTATTATTCATAGATTATTATTTTTTATTCATCATGGCAACATACAGTAACCCATTTAGGATATTTCAGAAATACATAAATCAACAAATCTGTCTGATTTAGTAAAAAAATTTTTTTAAACTTTGCAACTCTTTTTTTTCAATTTTTGATTTATCAAATTAATGTAATATGAAATAAATATTATTATTATTATTATAGAAAAACTCAAATATAAGCAACCCTTTGCTTCATCACAGATCATTTTCAAACCTCCCACATTTGCATTGAGTGGCAAATTAACAGTGTTTTTTCTGTAACTTCATCATGAAAGATAGAAATATTCGCATTCGCAATTGTTAGCAATACCAGCCACAGTGTAGTAATAGAAAAACGAAAATGTACAGTGAGCATATATCCATCTGGATTGTAGCACTTGCCTTCGGCTCACACCATGATAACTTATTTTCCTCAATTCGTGCATCGAATAAAGAACAACTGCCGGAATGAAGAAAAAATCACACACCTCAGGAGATACGAGTAATTTGATAAATGAGGTGAATCCCCGGGAAGGAAACAAACCCTGAACTCATTTCACGAAATCGATAGATGTTCGGAAAGACATCAAAGATAAAAAGGAAATAATCTTGAGTCTACATTTTTTCCCTCGTAACCATAAAATGACACATCGATTTCTGCTGACCCAAACAAAAATTCATTTGGCACTCTATCTATCCGTTTCTCATCTTCGAGCTCCGAACATAAACATTTACGTCTATTGTACACCCCATCTTGTAGCCTATGTTAATATTTGATGATTCTATTCCTGATATAGATGAAAAGTTATTCGTTAGCCTTTGGGCCATTTCACGAATATCGATAGAATATAATCAGAATGATTTGATGTTTTGGAGCAGAGCAGTAAAAAATCATATTAAGGTTATTGCCGAGGTAAGAAATAATTTATATATATATATATATATATATATATATAGATACTGGGAGATTTCAGTTCTATTTCGAAATGTATAGCGCATTTTGTAGATTTTCCAGCCACGGAAAAATCTCTAATTTCGAACTCCTAATGAAATATACTATTTCTGGTAAATGACGAACAAACCTTATGTTACCAGAAAATCCACAATTTGGTATGAGGTTGGACATCCAGTTGTACGTTTGCACAATTCGTCATTCAAGCTCTATGCCTCTAATCGTATCTGCAGATCCATACATACTGTATGATGGGTTGAGATTTCAGAATAAGTGAATATTTTCCGTGTCATTCTTAATTTCTTAGAGACGGTATCAGCACGATGATTCTCCCTTCACCAAACGAAATTAGTATATATATATATATATATATATATAAATTAGTATGACCATTCAGAATACTCTAATGATTTGCTGTAGTTTCCAGAAATGTTTCTGTCAACAAGAAGAAATGAGAATACTGTTCTCATCTTTCAAAAAAATAGTTTCAAGAAAAATTAAGTTTTCTCAACGGATCGTCGAGATTGATAATACGGAGCCAAAGTCAATATCTGCCTAAAAAACGAACGGTCCCAATATATTTGTTCCTTCGGAGAAATCCAAACATTTGTCTCAGAATGACATTGGCCAATCAATCGTAGATCGTGTGTTTTCATCGGCCTACCATCTGCACTTCTGAGAAGATACAGCTCCATTGGAAGTGATAGTGGCTTCAACAGAAAAATACAATGCTTTGGAGAACCAGGGCCACGTTCAATTTGACATGCAATTAAGAATTTTATGTTCATCATTGGCGCGCATACAAGTAATGATCTCAATCTTTCTAAAGAAAAAATGGTACACCACTGAGATATTTCAATTGAAACTTTTTTGAATCCCTCGTTCAATATGTGACAAAAAACTCTCCTGCCTTTTTTTCGTATAGGGCGCCGTTTTTATGCAAAAAATAAAACATCTTAACGCGTATTTGTCATTACTTTAATACATTATCTAGTAGCGATGCTAGTAGGCTACTGTCAACATTCTGTTAAATACCAATATTTCATCGGAATGTCAGATAAGCGTTTCTTCATTTTTAAGTTTTTAGTTTGGTATAACATTAATGATAATGAGCAATTAATTTTTCTTCAATCGAAAAGAATGGAAAATTATACAAATGCGGAATTGTCAGACCAACATTTTGTCTATGGTCAAAGTAATGGAAATGGTCGGCAAGCTCGACGATTGTATGCTGAGTTGTATCCAGGACGTAGGGTTCCCCATCACACAATATTTGCTCGTCTTCACCAACGTTTGCGCGAAAATGGTACATTTAAAAAACAAACGGCTGACTGCGGGCTTCCTCGAGAAGTACGAACTGTGCAACTAGAAGAAGCAGTCCTCGAGTTAATTGCGGAGTCACCTGAAACAAGTACTCAAAAAATAGCCAACATACTGGATGTAAGCAACTTCACTGTATTTAAAATGGCAATTGTATCCGTTTCATATTCAACGCGTGCAAGCTCTACTACCTAGACACTTCTTTCCGTGCCTAGTTTTTTGCCATTGGATTCTTCATCAAATCGCTCAAATTCCTAATTTTTTAAATGGCGTTTTGTTCACTGACGAGGCTAATTTTGGAGGACAGGGTATGCCAAATTTCCTTGACAATCACCTCTGGGCTGAGGAAAATCCACATGGAATCTTTGAAGCTCATTTTCAGCATCAGTTTTCAGTAAATGTATGGCTTGGGGTACTTGATGATCATTTATTCGGTCCATATTTCCTCCCACAACGACTAACAGGCGATTTCTACCCCAATTTCCTAGAGGAAGAGTTACCTGTTCTTCTTGAAGAAATTCCTCTACAGCTGAGACTACACTTCTGGTTCATGCATGATGGTGCATCAGTCCATTTCAACATTATTGTACGTAATCACTTAGATACAGTATATCCAAATCGTTGGATAGGTAGGGGAGGTACGGAACATTGGCCTGTTCGATCTCCGGATTTAAATCCTCTAGATTTTTGCATTTGGGGTTTTCTTGAGTCATTAGTTCGTTTGTTGTAGCTTTGCGCCTATTTATTTATTAATGTTATTTTCTGTTATTATTCTGGTTTAAAGTTATAGTATTAGATAGTTCTTGATAATGTATTAAAGAAACGAAAAATACGCAATAAGATATTTTATTTTTTTTCATGAAAACGCCGCCCATATGAAAAAAAGGCTGGGGAGATTTTTTGTCAAAAATTGAACGGGGAATTCAAAAAGATTTTTCATTTGAATTATCTCAGTGGCGTACCATTTTTTTCTTTAAAAAATTGTGATCGTTACCTGTATGCGCGCCAATGATAAATATAAAATTTTCAATTGCATGTCAAAAAATGCACAATAACTACTTCTTGAAACTAACTGAATTCCATTTGCATATCTCGACCGGTTTCAGAGCAATAAATAAATAGTCAGTTTTTAAGAAAAACTTTAACACCCCGTATCTCGGAAAGCGAAGCATTTGCGGACAAAATTAATTATTTTTTCATGCAGAATCACCCCCTGAAGTTTGTCGCACTTATTCTAAAACCCTGATTATGATGTTTTGTTGCTCCTTGCTAGGTTGCTATATGTCCTTCTATTAGTGTTTTATCCTTCAATTATATAATTTATATTTAGGTAAATTTTCCCGAACCATGTGAAGGATCGGCCTCTGCCTCCACAAAAATTTCAAATTGCCGACCAAACTCCATCAGCTCAATCTCTCGACAAATTCCGTCGTACGTGTTATGTTTACGAAAAATGCTCCAAAGTTATAAATCTTTCCGAATGCACGGGTAGGCATTATGGTTGATGAATTATCTTTTCGGAAATAAATTGTAACAGCTTGCGAGGACTGAAGCAGTTTGCAGTTTGCTGTTATCTTGATTGGCAGAAGCCGAGTCTTGTTTGACTATAAAGTTCCAATTATGAGCAGAAGTTCAATAAACTTGCAACATGCAAGCCACGAATTGATATGTCAGTGATGGTGCAGTTGATATTGGAAAAAAACGTGAATTTTCGAACTGGTAGATGTTTTTCAGGTGAAATGTTGTCAGTTTTCCGTGGGAAAACATTACCGAGTACCTATGAGATTAAATTATTCAGATAGTTGTGTTTACAATTGCATCCATTTTCAATAGAAAAATATTTGAGAAAAATAGGGTACACAACAAATAGGGGAAAAACATGATTGAATCTAATGCATATTATCACACTAAAATAAATATGTTATTTTTATGTGGCGAATCAAACTCATTTCATATAAAACAACAAGTTATCGCATTTCGAATCGACCATTCTGTTTGTTTTGGAAAGATTGGGTCGAAATGTCCCATTTATTAACTCCAATTATTTCATTTCACTTGATTCAAGATTTGTATTGCATTGAATAAAGATTTTTTCTAGGTATTTCATTAGAGTGTATGTATGTATTTTTTGGCAAATATGTTTATGTGAACTTGTTTCAGTCTTTGATTACCGTGCCCTTCTCTCAATTCCAATGTTAAACTCATTGAAAAATATTACGTTTTACTGATTTCATTATATATCAATGAATTTTTTTTCCAAACAGTTTATTTCCAATTGAATTCATTCGAACCAATATCATAATTATGCAATGATCCAAATAGTTGAAAGAAATGTAATACTTGAATTAACCAAATGAAATACTCAATTCGATTCAATATTTTCAATCAGATTCTCGTTCCAAATAGGTGCTGAGTTCGAATTCGACCAATCTAGGTATAGTATTTCTAATCCCAATTGGTCCGACATAAAAAGTTTCGAGAAGGAAGTTGCCGCCTTGACATAGGTGTCGGTATATTATTATTCGTTGGTGTTTTTTCAGTTACTTATTCTTACAATCATAGCAATTGATCACCCCATGTAGAAGTGAACAAATGTTAGCTCAACTGAATTGTATTATTTGTTTTGAAAGGTCTCCAGAAAGCCATATTGATAAAATTATTTTCAATGGATAATTCCTCTCCTCACCAACACACGGCACTGATTGAGGAATATTGTGGACTGTGAAAATCATGCGGCTTCAGATAACAGGTGTCCAATCCAGCTAGCCGAGCTTCTATTCCTCAAATATATTTGATAGCGCATTTACTAATAATCTGGGCAACTAGGGCCACACGCCAGAGCTTTTTTATGATTGTACCAGAAACGCTTTGGAAGTAAAAACACTGGTAGTATATGAATGATGAAATTCGGAAGCTGCCTTTCACCCATTAGTTGAGATTAAAACCAATTGAGAATTTCACAGCAGCTTCTGCGAACTGAGCAAAGAGCACCCTCATCTGATACAAAGTGGAAAGGATGTCTTTGGGGCTATTTGTGATTTGAGCTGATTGGGCAGGAGGGTCGTCCCGGGCAGCCGCCGCCGCATATGACACCCCCGCTTGTATCTTACCCAAATTTACGGGAAAATGTCTTTCGTACTGAGGTTCATCACGACACTTTTGGCATACCTCCGTAATATGATTCTAACCGCACTTTAGACAAGCGGAATGGCACATCAGTTCAGTTGACAGTGGCCAAATCTCTGACAGCGGTGGCATTGGCCTACAGAAGCCCTGGGCCTCTGTGGCTCAGCTGTCACTTGAACTTTTGAAATATCTGTAATTCGGAAGATATGTTTTTGTTCTTTATCTAAAAAAACTGATACCATTAGCAAAGGAGTTTTTGATGTATGTCGTTCGTGCATAAAAGCCACTGAGACCGGGGCGATCCCCCTCTGAATCAGCTTGTTCTTGATGTCATTGCAATCCAGGAATTCACGGACTCCCCTGAAGACTACTCTCAATTTTTCATCATCAGGTAGACTATAGGTGTGAAACGGAATACCTTGATCTTTGAAAATACTGGATATTTTTCTTCAGCCTTCAGGAGAGTTTGGGAAATCTGTATCCCGTCAAATGCATTCCCCGCCGGTTTTTTCAATTTAATATTATTACTTTTGAATAAATAATTGACAGTGACCCACTTGCTTTTATCTCTGACCGAGATAAAAGGGACGTTTTGTCTTCTGATTGTATGTGGATTTTGCTCTGTGGGTGTAGAATTTGTCTCATTGGCATCATCCATATTCACATCGTCGACACTCTCTGTGCAATTTCGAACTTGGCTGGTCCCTCCGCTAGGAGAGGCGTCCTTGGATTCAGGTTCAGCCGCTGGACCATTCATTGCCGGTTAGTGTATGTTACTGTCTGGAACATTCAAAACAGCTTTTCTACTAGAATCGATATATCATACTATTCTAGAGCTTCTACGATATGGATAAGATGTCGAGGGTTGATTCTGCGTATCTTTGGTAGCCGGCAGAACAGAAAATTGATCCTTTCTGAGCCCATTTGAAACAGGGACATCACCAGATCCTTCTGACTTTCCATTCGATTTCGCCAAAATTAGTGAACTTAGTATTGGCATTTTTAATCTTCACCTAGGGAAAACAACAAAGCCCTCAGCACCTCCAGGAGATCGGCACTTGGCAGAGAACCGATCCCTGCAAGGACTGATTCCTCGCATCCAATCAGATTTCCATTCGATTTTTCAACGTCGTCTCCAGTATATATGGGGTTAGTTTTCTGTTCCAGGCCGCTACAATACTGGTTTGCTTCATGAAAACACACATTTTTCACACTTTACTGCGGAGCAAACTGTCTACCAAGTATGATACTTTGCTATACAGGGTGAACTTTTTATTGGGTTGGGTCAGAAATTGGAGTTTTGAGTTTATCGAATGAATGCTTTGGTTTGGGTATTTTTCATGACCCAGTTTGGAATAAACTCATAAGTTAGGTGGAACAAAATGAATGTATTTAATTTAAAACAACAATGATTGAGTGAAACAAGTATCATTCGAACATGATATCTGGTCATCGTTTCGACCAAAAATACATTGGTCCTTGGATTTCGCATCCAATATGCCGTGGTAATTTATATCATGGCATTGAACTCTTCGTAATTGAATGATCCAGCGCTTTGTTTTCTTTTCCGGGAGTCTTCTGTAATTCCTTTTATTTGACATTTTTGGCCTCTGGAGCATTTTTAAATTATGTGTCATTGAAAGGATTAAATTTGATATTATATTCGTCTTGGTATTTTTCCATTAATAGTTTTGACGTTACATTCCAAATAGTCTTCACAGTATAATCTTTTTTTTATTGGTGCCTCTTTTTACCCATTTAGAGCACGCCCCAGCGTGTTTAAATCAGACTTTTAAAAACGCGCGTTTTTTAAAGTTACCATGGCAACATCAACAAATTGAGAAACGTGAAGTCTAAATGACAAATTTGTGATTATTGATCTGACAGGAGTACCTTGTAACGTCAAATAAAATATTACTAACAAATGCAGAACTTTATTCAAACATTATATAACAATTAATATTTATGAATGAAAATTGAAAGTACAATTGGTGTTATTCGATATATTAATATTTCGATTTTGTAAATCGGAGGAAATGGAATTCAAATAATACTGTTAACATTCTCAAAACGCAATGAGGTTCAAATGAATATCTGTTTTTCTCATTTCCACGACAACGAAAGGTATACTGATCACGAATTCAACCATTTTGCATTATTAGTTCTCATTTCTATTTTTGTAGTAATAATACCAGTATATATGATTTCAAAGTGCACCAATAAAAAAAAATTGCGTAAAGTATTCGTGGATAACTGGTCTTAAAAACACTTGCTCTATATCGAGCACTCCGGCTGCGCCGTCGTGCTCGAAAAATCGCGCGTGTTTTAAAGCCCTTTTTATCCACTCATACTTCAATATAGTATTATAATCCTCACCATTTTTCTTTTTCATGTTGTGGGCCCAGTCAGTGAGAATATTTGCCAGCGACGGTATTGAAGTGTTTTCGTTTAAAGTATAATTTCTTTCTTTAATGAAATCCATAAACTGTTTCCATATATATTGATGGTTCAGTATTGTATTTTAAGGTTTACTTTTGATCACTTTTTCTTGAATTGAACTTGAAGAATCAATTCCGAAACGTGACATTTACCGACTTTTTAACCGACGAAACCAAAAAGGAGGAGGTTCTCTAGTCGACGCATATATATTTTTTTATTATTTTTTTTATGTATGATCACGCATAACTTTTTACTGAGACGTCGGATTCCGATGATGAAATCCACCCCTAAGAGTAGCAAAATGAAGGATATTGATCACTCACCCTCTGAATTCTGGTTCGTTAACCGATTCTATCAGGCATAACTTTGTACTAGGTTCTTCAACTTGGATGATTCTTTCTTAGGGTATACCTCATATTTGGATTTGGAATGAAATTATTCACCCTTACGGGTAGAAAAATAGGAGATAATTGACTTTTCACTTGTGAACATTGGCACACACATATGTAGTTGACAATGACAGATCGCTACTGTCCATTATTTTTATTCCACATCCGTCACAATCATTATATTCTATGAGAGGATGGGATGATATACAAAGGTAATGGAATAAACTAACCGGAACAACAAAAATAATTTATATTACAACAAATAGTAAAAGTAGATAATCATATTATTCAACTGGTAATAGTTGAAGTAAGGTGGGTAAGTAAGTATTTTGGAAATAATCAAAAAACGAGTAGGTAGTAATTAGTAGATTCCACCCACAAAAAATTGAAAAATAAAAACTTTTTAACAAAAAATTAAACCGACGAAATACGGAACTGACAAAGTAAAAAATGAAATAAACCTTCTTAGTCTCAATAACTAAGCGCCCAAACTAATGTTAGTAAGTAATTTTGAGTCGGCGCCAAACGAACAATCAACGAAGATCATTAAATTACTTCAAAAAAATTATCAGAATGTCACCGCGAATTCTACGCCTTACCTAATTCATTTGCTTGTTTGTTTGGCGCCGACTCAAAATCAGTTACATACATTAGATTAGGAGCTTAGTTATTGAGACTAAGAAGGTTTATTTTATTTTTTACTTTTCAGTTCCGTATTTCGTCGGTTTAATTTTTTGTCAAAAAGTTTTTCCTGTATTTTGGAAAAAAATGGAAAACATACTATAACACATTTTCAAACAAAAGATCTGAAGGAAATAAATTTGTTCTCTGATGATTCCTGATTCCTGTCTGGATCTTAAGGTACTACCTGAAAGTATTTGATTTTCATCTTGCAACTGCCAATATCAATTTTATGTATTTCTCGAATCCCTGAATTTGATGAATCTTCATAATATCTGGTCATCGTTTCAACCAAAAATATATCATTTCAAGGATTTCGCATTCAATCATTGGTGGTAATTTATAGTCAATACTTTTTCTATCTCAATTCAATCTCCGAACATCAAACATGTTGGAAAAATACTGTCACAAAATTTCAGACAGAAGATACGATAGAAATATACACGTTCTCTGATGATTCTACCTGTGTAAATAAAGAATTTTTGTTTATTCCCAAATTCCTGAATTCAATAAGTTTCCATCCATAATGACTGGTCATCGTTTCTATCAAAACGACATTGTAACAAGGATTCCGCATTCAATCAGTGGTGGTGATTTGTAGCATGTCACTATTTTTTTCTCTCATAATTCAATCTTAGAAATAAAACATGTGGAGAAAATACTGTAACACAATTTCAAACAGAAGATCCGACGGAAATATATTTGTTCTCCATCACTTGTAACTGAAATATCGATTGTTTATACATCGTTATATTTTCTCACCCACAGAAATAGAAATTGTAGGAGCAACGAAGTTCCGATACGGCCGGGAGAAACGTTCAGATAAATTATTTCTCTTTACGGAAGTCGCGTGCGAGTTGTTTCCAAATGTCAATACTCCTAATATAAATGACATTTGAAGCGAAGTCGGTCATCGATCAGCACGAAGTATACATCTTTATCTGTATACTATCCGAAAATTCTGTTTTTAATAATTCAAAGAGAACATACGATGTTGTTAGGAAAAAACAAAGATGAACTGACGCCAGAGAGAAAAGATGTATTCCGGCTGAGAAAACTCCCATACTTACATTGATCCAGAATGAAAAAAACGGAGAAAACCCCAATAATAAAGATAACTGATGAAAGAAGTAGATTTTTAGAAGTGAAATCATCAAATATGTCCAGAAGGAAGCATTCTGGAGGTACGATTCCATATGAATAATGTGACAATTGCTACGTTATCACATCACTGGCCTTTTAGTTGATCAATTTTTTTAGAAAAATATAGGTAATAAAATTCACTGTTTGATTGCCGAGCGGTTGCCAAATCAAATTCAATTTGAAAGAATTATACACTCGTGGATTCGAGAATGCAGATAGAAAATTTGCCATAGAAATACAAAGATATTTTTCACTTACCGGAGTCTATCAACTTTGTTGCCCGGAACATCTCGAGAGTGGTAGACATCGGTTCTTGGAGCACGGACTTTATATTTCATGGTTCCCAAATTACTAACAACTAACAGATTACTTGGGAACTGTAACTGTTTATAATCATAGTACTTTTCTTTTAATCAAACTGTAATCTGTTTTTTTTTCAGAAAGGGTGTTTTCAATGATTATAATGAATAAACCAATAATTTGAGATTTTTTAATATCTAAATGATGAATCTTCATGTAAGCTCTTATTCTGAATGAGAATACTCTATGACATTGAATTTCTAGTTGACGTGATTAACGATGTTCAAATTCAACAACGACTTCGGAATGTTCTCAATTATACCAAAGTTATTCAAATAAAAATTCAGTCAAGATTCTGATACGTGTCAAGGAACAATATTCAACGGCTACATCTAACTGCAATGAAATTTCCAAAGGAACTGACCATCTTTTCTCAAGAACCTTCGGAGCCCCTTCACAAACGTGCATTCTCTTTCAAAAATGCTCCTTTTTGTTCGAACATAAGATGAAACAGCTCACGCTACGAATATAAATGGAAAACTTCTTTAGTCGGCATGCATAATTCCACCGACTCGTCGTCTAACAATGGCTAGAAGTTGGTACACGAGCCTAGGATGGGATACATTGTCCAATACAGTAGCTGTAAATAGCGCCGATGAGAGGATAGCATGTGCAGCAGCGCATTTTTAAATACATATTTTTTCTTTCTCAATGGAATTGCTTCTGAATTCCATTCCATGTTGATACACAATAATAAGAACAACACTCGACTATGCTCTGCCACCACCAAACTTCCTTTCCGAAGTGGCCAGGTTCCCGTCGTAGCTTACACTGTGGACAGACACCCTCGTGCCGTGTGACCGCTCAACAAGCCATACAGCACGAGCCAGCTAATCGAGCCTCGCGCCTTTGATGTTTGGAAATTTACCGACATTTCGAGCCACCTCGAGCTTAAGCCTGACAAGTCTCGACCCTACGCGAGTCGACCGTTCTCACGACGCGAGACTCGACAATCCCCACGCCGAGCTAGTCAAGTCTTGCGAACTAGTTACACGAGCCAGCGTATTATTTTTGAATATAAGACAAGTACTGGAGATACTGATTTATTTGGCTTAGAAAGAAACAGACAATCCCAGTCTTATTATATGTTTTCACTATTAAGATAGTCTAATCTAATATCTAATGGAATTAGTAGACAATCTTGTATATAACAAAGGAAGTAATTGATGTTATTATTATTATAAGAGATACAAATGTATAGATATGATGAATGTTTAACATATTAATATCAATATCAACTATAAGGATAAACTAATCTATACAATTCAGAAGTAGAAAGAAACAGGAAAATAAAAGAAGAAAGAAAAAAAGAAGAAGAGAGTTGGTAATCAATATTATGTACACAAGAAGTATATGAAAGGTTGGTAGAGGTGCATACATGTATATGAGAGGGGTGATTTGAATCTAGATACATACATACAAATTCAAATATAGATAACATAAATTCATTATTGCTATATATTCCAAAAGGGTGAGCATAAACTACCATTCCACATTTCTCATTCTATCAAATGAGCAGTTGAATATAGCAGGTAGCTCACAAGCATATTTGTTATACATGGCACATATTGTGTCCATCACATTAGGTAATCGAGGATCATTGAAAAGAGTAGGTTCGGGACGAAGCACTTGTAATGGTATATTGAACTTCATTTGGGATAATAGATAATCACATTTAGCCAGCCCATTGAGTAGCTTATGTAAAAAACAAATACAGTTGATCACCATTCTCAGTTCGATTTTCGCAAACTTAAACTCTTTTCGTATTCTATTGTATGATTCATGTGGTAGGTTTTATAGTAGAGGTATGGAATAAATTTATTTTGTATCCTTTCAATGGTTTTCATTTCTGAAGTTTTTGAGGGTTTCCATATTGAAGAGGTATACTCAAGTCTATTTCGAACTAAGTACGGAAAAATACATCTGATGGCATTCGTGTTTCTGAATTCGTAAGTTCATCGTTTTATGAAGCATCAGTTGTATGATTTTTGAATCTGAGATAATTCTGGAATAGTATACCTAAGTCTATTTTCTAATAAGCGAAGTCGAGTTCATATGATAGTCGAAATATAAAGAGTTTTTCGCACGAGTATATGACATAGAAAAACATTTGTCTATGTTGAAATATAATTTATTTTTGAAAGACCAATTATTAATAGTATTTATATTTAAGTCAATTTGTAACATATGACTGTCATTGTCGCTATGAATATTACGGAAAATTCTGAAATCATCAGCATACATGGAGCAATCCAACGCAACTCCCTCTACAAAATCATTTATGGATATTAAAAAAATTAGGGGTCCCAAGTTGGATCCTTGCGGTACGCCAGATCTCGCCATGAAGGTTGATGATTGGCTTCCGCGGAATTCTACATACTGGATTCGATTTTAGAGATAACTCATCAAGAGGAGTGTTAGATCTTCACAAAATCCATTTAATATGAGTTTGTATATGAGGACGTCATGATTTACTGAATCAAACGCCTTGGCGACCTCCGTGTAAATGTCTTTTACTTTGCCGCCCTTTTCAATGTTCTTACTAATTTTTGAAGTGAATGTTAGTAGATGAGTTTCCACGGATTTGTTTTTCATGAAGCCATGCTGGGATGGTGAGATTGAGTTGTTCATATACCAAAATATTTGATCGTATAGAATGAATTCAGATAGTTTGGCTATACAGTTCAGAATGGATATTGGCCTGTAGTTATTTAGAAGTTTTTTTTTCCCTTTTCTTGAAGATTGCTGTGAGTCTTGATTTTTCGAAGTCATTCGGTAAAACACCAGATTGTTATACATTCTGAAAGATTATTATTAGCGGGTATATCACATAATATTTGTATGCTTTTATAAGGAAACACGGGATACCGTCGGGTCCATCGGAATGTTACGGTTTGAGTTTTTTGGAAGCTTGTTTGATGTCTAATACTGTGATCCGCGTGAATTTCAGGATATTTGCATTAGGTTTTATTGATTCATTTTTGAGAGCGAGACTATTCAACTTCTGGAAGTCATAAGTGGACTTCTGAGTGTCATATATAGGGTTGAAGTTATTTGCAAATCCTTGAGCTATTTTATTGGGGTCCTCAGTAGTTGTATCATCTATAATGTATTCAGAGACCGTTTAATTGTTTTTCCTTTTTGACTCAACATAATTTCAAAAAATATTCATATCTTGTTGAATGTTTTGTTGGATATTGTTTCTATATGCTTGGTGGGATGAATTTATATCATATTTGAGCTCGAATTGCAATGGCTTGAGGATATTCATGTTCAGTTGACACTCATTCCGATTCTCATGATCTTTTTTTGTTTTTTTTTTATTATTTCGGAGGTATACCATAAAGGATAATTATTCATTTTTCTATATGTAGGGGGGTATTCTCATTCATCTGGGAGTGCATTATTATTTTCTGTGGCCCATTTGGCTAAATGATTGTCGGAAACCCACTGAAACCGCAATGCCACATTGCTTAATCACTTGACTAACTTTACATTATTTACATTTTTATAATTATTGACGAAGATCTTGCAAAAGTTTCCCGGATGAATTCCATATGTATTCTCGTCTAGAAAATTTTATGTTGCCCTCTTACTATTACTGCTGGTCCCTCTCCATGGGCCGTGAATTAACTCAGGGATGGAATGGTTGTAGTTTCGAGAAACCATAAAATTTGCAGCCTTCGAGACCGCAACTCATGACATGTTTTTGAGAAATCTACGATATTGCTTCGTTGTGATATTTGTCGAATTCTAAACGAATTATATTTCTCTTGGAAATAGTGTATATACCTTTTGCTACAATAAAATAAGTATATTTTCAATCTGTGAGCATTTCGAAAATACAAGTTTTCGTCATCACCAGAACTAAAAAGTTCTGTTCGTTATGGAAGAAGTGATAACATAAAAAACATATACCCGTCAAAAAGGTGGATAGTGGGAGATTGAATGAGGGATCGTCTACATTATGAAGTATTGTTGTTTGAACCCACATCCAAATTTTTTATTCGTCCAATCATTTTGGTTTTAATGTCAGGGAATTGATTCTATAAAAAACTGTGGGTAGTAGCGATCTGATTGTTCATCAATGCTGAAAAAATCGAGATAATTTTAGCTTGATTTATTTTGAAATTGTTTGGGTTGATATTCGTTAGTCCTGAATCTAAATAAAAATAACCCGATGTCGCGGCCAGTCGCAAAGGTAGATTTCAGAATTCATTCATTATTTCTGAAATTGCCATCATTCAATGGCGTAAAAAATGGGACAGCATTTCTGTTTTTGTAGAAACCTCCAAATCAACAATCAAAAGTTGAAGAAGAATTAAACTGTCTCAAAACTCTCCTTCATCGTTTTATGTAAACTGACTTGAATCAGAAGGAAGAAAATTCACATGCAAAACAATTCGTAGAATACGAAAGTTTCTTCAGCTATCGAACAGAAGCACACTAGGATATATATATATATATATATATATAGAGAGAGAGAGAGAGAGAGAGTATTTACAATATCACTTCGAAAAATAACTGAAAATCATGCATTTTGTATATTTTTTAACCGATGAAACCAAAAAGGAGGAGGTTCTCTATTCGACCCGTATATTTTATGTTTTTCCATTATATTTTTTTATGTATGATCACGCATAACTTTTCACTGAGGTGTCCGATTCCGACAATTCCTCTTTCAGTGGATTGTGTGTACTTCGACTTTGGTCCCATTTGAATTTAAAAGATGAAATCCACCCCTAAGGGTAGCGAAATGAAGCATATTGATCACTCACCCTCTGAATTCTGGTCCGTGTACCGATTCTATCAGGCATAACTTTGTACTGGGTTCTTCGATTTGAATGATTCTTTTTTTAATAGATAGGGTATACCTTATATCTGGATTTCGAAAGGAATTAGCCACCCTTACGGGTGGCAAAATAGGGGAGAATTGATTTTTCACTAGTGAACATTAGCACACACATACGTAGTTGACAATGACAGATCGCTACTGACATTATTCTTGTTCCGTCAAAATCAGTATATTTTATGAGAGGATGGAATGATATACAAAGTAATGAAATAAACTAACCAGAACAACGAAAATAATTTATATTACAACAAATAGTAAAAGTAGATAATCATATTATTTAACTGGTAATAGTTGAAGTTAGGTGGGTAAGTAAGTATTTTGGAAGTATTCAAAAAACAAGTAGGTAGTAATTGGTAGATTTTAGCCACAAAAAATTGAAAAATAAAAACTTTTTAACAAAAAATTAAACCGACGAAATACGGAACTGAAAAATAAAAAATAAACACTTTTTAACAAAAAATTAAACCGACGAAAAAATCAACTGAAAAGCAAACAATAAAATAAACCTTCTTAGTCTAAATTATAATTGAGCTCCTAAACTAATATAAGTAACTGATTTTGAGTCGGCGCCAAACAAACTAGCAATTGAATTAGGTGAAGCGTAAAATGGTGGCAGCGAGATGCACGACTGCGTTTTGATGACTTCTTTCATAGATAATGATCTTCGATAATTGTTTGTTTGGCGCCGACTCAAAATCAGTTACTTACATTTGTTCAGGAGCTCAATTATCATTCAGACTAAGAAAGTTTATTTTACTTTTTGCTTTTCAGTTGATTTTTTCGTCGGTTTAATTTTTTGTTAAAAAGTTTTTATCGTCAAGAAAGTTTATTTATTTGAAATTTGTATTGTTATGAAGCGGCTGACTTCCCTCAAACTCACGATAGTAAGTACTCTCTTCCCCTTTTTTAAATTGCACTGTTCATTTTTTACAATTTCAGTAAGTCCTGAAGATAGTAATAAACATTGCCGAAAGCTAGACAAAATACCAAAGAGTTTAATTCACACTCCCTGGCATCCTTCAAAAATTGACTGCAACCCCACGAACAGAAATCAACCATTGGTTTTCGAAGTTCTCTATTCAACTAGTCAGTCACGATCAATCCAACGTTTCATTAATATATGTATTCGACTTTTGTCTGATCTCAAACGCCATACTCGAAATGATATCAGCAGGAATTGTCTCCAACAAAAAATGTAATCAACATCTTTGCCAGATTCAGTTCTAGTATTACGTCAGCCTTGCTTGATGCATTCATTAAAGTGTGTCTGAAAACCTACAATTATCCAAAGTGTCAGTGGGACCTCAAGCGCGAAATTGGGCATTGTTTTGGTTGGGATGATTTTCTCCAGTTTCCAGAGGTTTTTACACGGAGTTGTTTTGCAGATGAAGAGATCCCTAAAAAATTGTTGGAGAATAATCAAGAGCTACTCAACTTTCATTCATCCATTCATATAATTACTTTACCAGAATTATAATTGCATCGTCAAAACTTTTATGATACGCAATTCAGTCGTTCGCCATTCCTATGTGTACTAACCGGTTGCTTTTTTCATATTTCAAGTTCATCCCCATAATAGCAGCATATCAGTGAAACAGATTATTTGAATAGTTCATAATGCCAAAGTAACAATGAGCATGTATTTCCATAGTATTCAATATTGTCCGAATATCAATGACTACCCAACTCAAGGTGAATCAAAATCTTGTTCCTCCAGGCAAACTAAGAAACTAAAACCCAAAACGTTATAAACCTACATGGGGCGCTACATATATTCTTATTTCAGTTACTCTAACTTTACAGATATCAGTCAGTGTAAAACAATTTGTGTCGTGTAACACAAGTATTTATTTACATTTAGGTTGTTACATTAATATGATTCTTTGTAATGAAAGCATGATTTAGAGTTTTTTAAAAATATTATTTCATTGCTTTTTGCAAATTGATCTTATGAGTAACGAGACTTGTGATATCCTGTATTTATTTCCAAATAATCAACCCCCTGATCTACAGGGGAGTTTTGGGTGGAACGCCTAATTCTTTTACTAGGTGTTCCGCCCAAAACTCATGACTCATGCTTTATCACTTGAAACGTTAATTGACGACAGAACTCTCAATATAAGGACCCCGGACAGGACAGGATAATTTATTGTTGTTTTTGGTTCTCTATAGTGCGCGATATTTCAAGTAAATCCGACGTCCACAAGTGGGTGAAAATTGGGTTACAAAATTTGATTTCACACAAATTTTCAGGTCAAACTAATATAAAGCAGTTTTTGTAAATTCATAGTAGACTCATGAACTATTGTTTCATTTTGTGATAGCTGAGAGCTTTTTATAAGAAAAAACAACGAAAATAAATTACGGAAAAGTCATCATCAACAGCCGTAAAATTCACCATTTTATGACCCCATATGATGCATCCGACAAAAAATAGTTTTTCCATACTTTTTGTCATCAAGAGAATGTATATCTGAGGCAGATATAGAAAATCGTGTCAAATCAGTATGATAATGATTCACTCGATATCAATAACTATAGGGGTTATTGGTTGAAATCTATCTATTTTTGCAAAATATCATATGAAGTTTTCAGAATCCTCGGAAAATCCCATATAACGTGAGGTGACAGGGAAACAGAGGTGAAAACGTTTCACTTCGATAAATTCGATTCAACTTCAATTTCAAGAACTCTTATATCTACAATAAAAATTAATAGACTATATAAAACTGACTCATAAGCCTTCCAAAATTGGAAAAAAAATCGGTGCAAAATCTTTGACATTTTCATTTGGATAAAAATATTCCAGAATATAAATGCTGTTACAAATTCGGTTCTTATCACAAGGACAATTTTAGGAGCATTTTTATTCCTGAATCTACCCTAAGCAATCGAATAAGTTTATTCCATACCACCACCCAATTCCTAATTTTCCATTAAGAAGTAACTGCTCTCCCGATCCAGTGATCAACCATATTCTGAAGAGAACAGTACAATATTTCATTGGATCAGTATGAACAGTAACGTCGCAAAACTCCAAAGGCTTTTATTCCTTTAAATACTGAAAATTGTAATGAAAAACTAAGGTCTCCATGAAGAAACTAAAATTGATTAAGAAACGAAAATTCCAATCTCTAATATAGTTATAGTAGGAAAACAAAAATATATATCGTAAATAATTTTCGGTCATTTTATTCAGGAGGGAATTCTGCAGTTTTGCCCAAATACAATTGATACTGTGTCCTAATTTGTTACAGCCTTTATTGTGCTATCTCACTCGAATACCACGATCTCTGAAATCGTTATTTCCAAAACAACAATTCGGATCTGTTTGGATATTCATTGATTGCCATGATTGCCATGATATGGAAGTAATCAAGGTGATCTGAGTTCTAAGAAAACTATAGCTTTGGTTTTGAACACTTTTTGGTAATATATAACATATTTCCAGAGGAGCTTATTTATTAAAGAATTATTCTTTACTCGTAATACAAATTTTTGGGAAATTTAAAACCAATATAGCACGACCTTGTATAAGATCCGTTTTCCTATAATCCATCCTAATCACTCTCATCAACGACCAGCATCATTAGGTGCGTCACAGTTGTATCCCTCCATCAATTCAGGACTATTGAGCAGATATCTGGAAGCAGGAAGATGAGATGGAATCAGGTCAGGCCCCGCATTGCAAATATATGCAAATTTTATGTCGATTGACGAGTTTTACACGTTTTCCGCAAACTACATCATTGCCTTCGTTCGGGATTAACAGGACGGAAAATGATTGTGGCGAACTATAAATGTTACAATGTTAGACCCATCAAATCTCTGGTTTCAGATAGAGATTTGTGAGGGAAAAGTATGCAAGATTGTAGATACTTCATAACGGAGATTATCAGAGTGATACCACAACATTTCCGTTAGATTCTGTTATAGCTTCAGTATGATGGGCAAGATATTAGATTTATTCGTGCCCCTGTAGTTTATTAATATATTCCATTAAGTATAGCTACAGTTGTTCAGCAATTCGTAACAACTGGTTACATAGATTATTATCTCGAGTAACGACCACGAATTTTTGGAATGTTGGATAGTGTTACGAATCCACTACACCACGGCCTGTATTATCGCGAAACTTGAAGACCAATTGCAACAATTTGAACAGTATTGATAGAAAGCGGCCTTTTTATTATTATTATCATTATTCGAAAAAGACAAAAAACTTCATCTTCATGTGGTCTTTAATCACGGAAAAAACTAACTGGAATTCACTTGATATAAACCAGTCGATTGGGTATAATCTCAAACAATAATTCTGTATGGTAATTGGTCCAATATTACTTTTGATAAAATTAATAATTCCAACCATACTCCTCTTTTGAATAAATTTTATGATTTGTTATGAAACATTACAATTTGATAATTTCCACATCATTACTTGAATTAAACTTGGGGTAAGTAGACAAAATGTCACATCTGAAATTATCCTGAAATATATCTGGATACTCTAGTATTTCACTTATTTCAGTCTTCACAACATTTAATCACACAAATTTTTAATAATGCGATTCTAGCAACTCAATCGTTTATATGTTGTAATTGTCTGTAAGTTGTTGATTTTATAATTATGCACACTTTTTATTGTAGTTCTGAAAAAGCCAAAAATTTGCCAAAATTTGAGAATGCGTTTTATTCGTCCACTTGCTCGTGATCTTTGAAAGAAATGAGTTTTCATTTTTTTAATTTTCCACTCCTAGGTAAATTTCGTAGAAATTCTACTTCCGAATTTTGAATAGAATCAGTCTCCGAATCACAAAACCCATTGGTCATCTTGGGTCAGCCATTTCAAAATGATGGATTATTATCTTCGATCCCCAAAACCCCCAGATACCAGATTTTGACCATAAATCACCAAATACTTCGAATCATTTCGGAGGAACCATATTAAATTTTCCATATAAAATACTATCAAATTGTTTTGTCACGTACACCATAAGGAGAATTAATCATCCTGATTCAACCCCTATCAAAGATGAACTGAACTGTTGAGTAAAGTAATGTTTATATTCCCCCCATTTGACTGTTGTGTACGATTTGGTGTGTGGATACTATCTAATAACAAATTGGGATTTTTCGGTACCAAAAACAATGTCGAAAATTCGTTCGCTGTTGGTGTTTGGTTGTTATAGTAGGAGAAGCGCGGATCCTAACCTCTCCATTCACATGTTTCCTGAAAATAATATGTACTCCGTATATACAGTGCTCGTTTAAAGTCCATTCCCCTCTACTAATTTTTGAACCCCCTGGTATATCGCAACGAAATTTGAGGGAGTTAAATAGGAGATAAAAACATACTTTTTCATGAAAAAATTACAGCTAAAAGTTTTGAAATGGCGGCTGAGCGCCATCTTCAATAATTTTTTTAAATAGAACGCCCCATATATCATTCCATATTCTAAATCTGCTCATAATCCTCAACAGTTTCATCTAATACACTTTACTCCTAAACTCCACCGTTTTCGAAATATTAACGTTTGAAAAGTGACATTCCGGTTTAAAATGAAGTATGGATTTTGGTCACTTCCGGTAAAACATTTTTCTAACTAAACGTTGTTATTAATTTGTAGTTGAATCTCTCAATGAATTCGACTAATAAGAGGTGTAAACAGAGTTAATTAAGGATAAACAGTACCGCTTACCGGAAAATCTCGAAGCCTACGAATATGTTCTGTAAATTCAGAATCAAAACAAATTAGTTAGCTAAAAAATTATAATTTAATTTTGAATAACACTTTTATTCAACCCCAACAATTATTTTATCAAGTGTTCAATGTGGACCCCTCCTAAATCTCGACAATAAAGTGCCCTATTATAAATAGCTTCTCTCACGTTGATGAAAGTCTGTTCATTTCTTCACATGTATCTATTATTCTGCGTTCCAACTCTTCTATTGTTTGGCATTCAGTGGCTTAGATTTTTGACTTCAGATACCCCCAGAGAAAAAAATCTAGAGGTGTAAGATCCGGAGATCTTGGTGGCCATTCTGTACTTCCCCTGCGACCTATCCATCGCCCAGGAAAGTTTGTATCGAGGAACTCTCTAGCCATGCGATCGAAATGGGGAGGTGCCCCATCCTGCTGAAATATGATTTCACGATTTTGAAACTCTTCCTGATTGTTTGAAGGTTGTAGACGATGTGGTAACTTGATTACTCTCGTTTCGGACGTCCATCGTCTTAATGGATTGTTTAATACAATTTGTCTTATTCGAGGTTCAATTTCAGTTTCTAAAAGATTTCTGTAACGAACTCTTGTAAGATTGCCTCTGATGAAAATCGGTCCAAAAACGCGATTGCCCAAAATCTCCGCCCAAACATTCACCTTTTTAGGAAAATGGGTATGCCCCTCTCTAAAAATATGCGGATTAGTATCGCTTCAGTATCGTACATTATGTTTGTTGACTTTTCCATTAATAAAAAAAGTGCATTCGTCTGCGTTACATACACGTTTCAGGAAGCCCCGTTCTCCTTCAATTGTTCTTGTTAACCACTCACAAAATGCAACCCTCCGGTCTAGATCATCCTCTGTGAGAGCATTGCAGGATTTTGATTTCATAGGGATAGGACTTTTGTTTATTTAGGACTCTTTGGACACTTTTTGAACAGGATTCAGCAACTGCAAACGTCGACTGAGTCGGATTGATTACCATTTTCAGCAACAATTTCTAAATTTTTTTCTTCTGAAAGAGCCGGTCTTCCTGATCTTGGAGCATCTTTCAGCGTACCAGTTGCTTGTAGTTCATTTAAAAGTTTGCGAAAACATGACCTCGAAATAGGATTCTCGGGAAATCTATCATCAAACATACGGACTGCTAGATGATAATTTCTTCCAACTTCTCCAAATATCAAAACTGCTTCAAATTTATCATCTAAACTACGAGCCATGATCACACTTTTCATAAAAGGAATTAGGCGCTCAACGGACTATTTGACAGTTAGCAATTCAGTTTCACATTAAACAAGATGTTACCGCGACAACGATTTCCTCCAATGCAAACTTGATTGAAAGCAACATTAGTGTTTTTGGTTGGGTTTGAAATGACCAAAATATCACTTTTCATCAGTTAATATTTCGAAAACAATTGAATTTAGGAGTGAAGTGTACTGGAAAAAACTGTTGTGAATTATGAGCAGATTTCGAAAATGGAATAATATACGGGGTGTCCCATTTAAAAAATGTATCGAAGATGGCGCTCAGCCGCCATTTTAAAACTTTTAGCTGTGATATTTCCATGAGAAAGTAGGTTTTTATCTTCCATTCAAGCTCTCCAAATTTCGTTGCGATATACCAGGTGGTTCAAACATTAGTAGGGGAAACGGACTTTGGACGAGCACTGTATATACAGTGTGACCCATTTAAAATGGAACCACCCCTGTAGAATACGTATTTTTTTTTATATTGAGCATCAAAAACTGTATCTTGACACAAATTTTCATAACTTTAGTTCCATTTCCAAGGCACTCTATGGTTTTTTTCTTCGTCAAAAACGGCAAAAGTTCATTAGGCAATTTTTGTTTTGAAATTTGACTACACCACTGCATTCGTAGTCGTTATAAATGAAAACCATGAAAATTCCATAAGAAAATATTGGTTAACAACGAAGTTACAACTTTAATTTTGGAAATAAAGTATTTGATTATAATTTTCAAATAGATTATAGACATATTATAAATCTGGCAACACTGCCGATAGCTCATTCCGTTCTACAGTTATAACTGCTGAAAGTATGGTAATGTGAGCGATTTGTGGTGGAAGCGATTTTGTAATAAAAATCTCACTACGCCACTGGATTTGTGAATTATATTCCTTAAAATAATTCATTTAAGTTCAGGTTATGAGTGTATTCAAAAATTCATTTTCAAGTTATGCAGTGTTCCATAGCCGATATAAACGAAATGAACCGAATCAAAATTATTTATTGAATAATAAAACAGAAAGCAGGACAAAAAATGTTCCTTTCAAATCTTGCAAAACTCGATTGAAACAAGCTTTCAGACAATGTATCAATAATTTGAGGAAAGCATAGGAATTGTACAAAATCAATAGGCTGTGATTAAGTACACCACAAATCGCTCACATTACCATACTTTCAGGAGTTATAACTGTAGAACGGAATGAGCTATTGACTTCGGATTTTCGCTGTACAAATTCACCGGTGTTCTACTTTGTATCGGCAGTGTTGCCAGGTTTGAAATATGTCTATAATCTAAATAAAAATTATAATCAAATACTTTGTTTCTAAAATTAAAGTTGTTGTAACTTCGTTGTTAACCAATATTTTTTTATGAAATTTTGATGATTTCCTTCATAACGACTATGAATCCAGCGGTGTAGTCAAATTTGAAAACGAAAATTGCCTAATAAACTTTTGCTGTTTTTGACAAAGAAAGAAAACCATAGAGTGCCTTGGAAATGAAACTAAAGTTATGAAAATTTGTGTCAAGATACAGTTTTTGATGCTTAATATTAAAAAAAAAATTGAGATTTACTGAAAAATGCGTATTCTACAGGGGTGGTTCCATTTCAAATGGGTCACACTGTATAATAGTCATCAAACTTGAACCCCGGCAAAAATTTTACAAGTATAAGGTTTGGATAAATAATCCCAAACTCAATAAAATTAAATTTTGGAAAATCTGAAAAAACACGCCGCATGTATGGCAATAAGGACTGAAGATAATAAAAATAAAGTCATTGACAAAAAATTTTTTTATGTAAAAAAGCGTGAGGTCTTTGATATCAGTTATCTTGATATTATTATGAAAAGTGGGTGAAAAGCACCCCACGCTTTTTTCACATGAAATGAAATTTTTTTCAATGACTTCATTCTTATTATTTCAAACTTTTCAGTTTTGTCCTTATTGCTATATATGCTTTTTTTTCAGTTTTTTCAAACTATAATTTCATTTTTAACAGTATAGTTTTGCTACAGAAGACTAAAAAAGACTATACAGGAGAAACACTTTTCGATTGATTCATCCACATGAGATGGAAGTTACTAAATTTTTGCGAATATGCTGAGAACCAGTGCATTCGCTATTTATTTGAATTTTAAATTATGCGGAGAACGGCCACAGTGCATTCACCATATTTTACTAGTAGCCACTGAAGAGTTTCAGCATTCATTTCCTGGCTCTATCATCAGATCAGCTCGAAGATACCAAATGGTATGTTGTCATCTAAACTACATATGCATACCAATTTAAATAACATTGTCACTTTACAAAAATGGATAATTAGAATTATATACAATAAAAAAATAACCTACTCAGGTGACACACTGTATAGAGAAAGTCAACTTTTCGACCCGAGACAGCTCTTCTGTCTCAAAATCATAATTGGCATCTACCAAAAAAAAATCAAAATTGAACACATCGAACATAGCCATCATACTCGGAACAGAGAGAAGAATTTTTTAGTGCCAAAATGTGAAAAAAGCGCGAGGCAACGTAGTATTGAATTTTTGAGTCCAAAGTTATATAACATCCTACCAGATCACTTGAAATCCATCGAAAACTTCAACTCATTCAAAAGTCATATGAAGAAATGGTTACGACATACGGAGAGATATATAATACATGATATAGTTAACAATAAATTACAAGGACTCACTCTCAAGTACTGAATAAGCTCAACAGTTTTCAGAACTCTATTACACTACTAGTAATCATTATGTGACACTTTTGAACGAAAGTGTTTGTTTACTTTATAATTATCGTAACTCATATTTTTTATATTATACGTTATCTTATTCTCATTTAACTTTTACAATGTTTTTTTTTTTTTATTTATAATATCCATATTTTTTATGTTTATATGTGAATTAAATTCTACACACCATCTATCACGCACAAGCTGTACCCAATACAGCTTCAGTGATTACCCTGTTTATTCATATTCGTTGAAATATTATATATCACACAGTTTGAAGATTCATGAATAAACATTATTATTATTATTATTATTATTATTATTATTTTATACCAAGGTTCATGTCGATACGACAATTAGAAATAGGTTAAAATTGACTTCCAAGATTTGATTACATTGTTTGTTAGTTACAAGTGAAGCTAATGAAAGCGTGTTGAAAAAGCAGTCTCGAAAGCGGAAACCAGGGAAGTAGTTGTTTTCTGTTGGATATTACGAAAAATAACTATATTATTTTCGTGAATATTTCAATAAAAAAAATTATTCAATTTTTAATTGAGAATGTTCCCCTTTTCAACATGGATTATTTGATCTTACCAGGTGTGTACAGCAAAATCGAATTGCCATAATATCAACAAGATGAAAAGGGAAACAATCTCAATTGAATATTGATAGAAAGATTTTTCTGTGAATTGAAAAATCCACGATTAAAATGAAGTTATTTTTTGTGAATGTCTAACAGAAAACAACTACTTCCCCGGCTAACGCCATGCTGGACATTGAACTACATCTGATAGATATTCTGAAAAGGCCGTAACTCAGAAGAAAAAATCTGAAATTGAAAATTTGCATTTTCATTCAGATAGTTATTTGATTTTCTATTCCAGTCTTGATTAGGAACTCATAAAGATGAATGAGGCAAAGAAGAATGTTTTCCAAAAGAGAGTACTCACCAGAAATCATTCGTTACATTGACGCAGGAGAGACATCGCATTCACTAGGTCTTCAATACATTGTTGTCGACGAAAATCTATTTCAGTCGCAGATGATTCCACATCTGATTTTATGAACATCCTGTTTATATTTTCAACAAATCAATCAACAAGATATTCATCCCAATGTATTCTTTGAGGAATATTAAATATTTATCCACAGACATAAGTAATATGGGAAACAAGGGACCTAGAAGTCTCTTCACAAAAAATTCAATACAAATTGACAACAGTGGTAGACCACAAACGGAAAACAACTTATTTCCTGGCAAATACCATGCAGAACGTTGAATGATATCCACCTGATAATCTATGCAAACTTCCATTGAAAATGAAAATTGATTGCAAATGTTTCTTTCTGATGAACTTGATTATGTTGAATTTATGCCAGGTCCATCAAACAACCGGCATACTGGCTTCAGGCTTTTGGTCCTTATCAGTACGGAATAGTCGCCAGTCAGAGATCCCAGGACCTCTGGCCGAAGCGAGACACAACACAAATGAAAACTCCATCAAGCTTAATCACCTGTAGGTACGCCGAAAAAAGTAACTTTCAACCAGCGGTACCTAGTGACAGAAAGAAACACTACATAGGATTTCTATCTCGATAGGAGTGACTGAATGCCCGACAAGGTGTATAACAAACAAGAGAGCCATATGAAATGTAATATTGGAAAACAAGGGACAAAAAATTCAATATAAATTGAAACAAGCGAAAAACAACTACTCTCCTGACAAATACCACGCAGAACATTGAATGATTTTCACCTGAAAATCTATGCAAACTTCCATTGACAATGAAAATTGATTGCAAATGTATCTTTCTGATGAACTTGATTATGTTTAATTTATGCCAGGACCGTCCAACAATCCGCAAATCTATCGAGATAGAAATCCTATTGAGATAGGTGAATAGTATGGAGTTTTTCTTTCTGTCACTAGGTACCACCAGTTAAAAGGTACTTTTGCGGCGTACCGACAGGTGATTAAGCTTGATGAAGTTTTCATTTGTGTCTCTTGATTCCTAATATTACACCTCAAATGGCTCTCTTGTTTGACAAGTAATATGATTGGGGTGAATGAATTATCTTGTAACTTCTGTCAATGTCTAAAATAGCGTGTTTTTTTGTAGACCAGTCTAAAAATTGTATTCTATTGTATACTAGGAAGTTAATTAATGGTAGTCACCTAGAGTTTTTTTTTCATTTTCTCCATATAAGAATCAAATGGTGATAACGAACATGAATAACTTCTGTTCCTAGATAAAAATAAGAGTAAATACATCTAAAAAATATAAAAAATCAGTAAATGTAATTAAAATCGATACCAAGAAAACTCGAAAGGAAACGTAAATCAAAGTCAACCCTTCAGAACCAATCTAAAACAAAAAATCAACAGATTAGGAAAATTGAAAATTTCAACGAATGAAGACATTTTCACGTCTTCAATCGAGCTGAATAGTACCTATCAGAAGTTTCTCAATCACTCAAAGTAGTAAATGTTATTTAACGCCGAAAAAAGTGTAAACACAACATTCAAATATCACTGATTACTTCTCTTTGCGCCATTTGTAAAATGGCGTCCTCGTCGGTCTATTTCCTTTTCTATATTGATGCCGAATCCAATTGAATGAGTAGACTTTCGGTTTGATACAATTCGTATAGTGAGTGGGCTCCCAGGTAATTAGTTTACTTGTGTAAATATATGAGATTTGTGTGCATACCAGATTCAAATTGGTTATTTCAACTTGCAACAGCTACCCTCGATTTGAGAAGGAAATTGTGAGATTTATTTCAGACTAACCTTCAAACCTTACTCTTCTTCAGACAAATATGATTCAATCTTTAGATTGGAGAATTTCATAAACTTTGATATGAAGTATCTATAATCATGAAGGTAACATTCAAGTTTCATTTTCAACATTTATATTCGAGGTAAGTTCCAAAGTTAGTTCAATTTAAAACTATGGACTTTTTTTAATATCCATGTAGATGATAATATTGAAATCCGTTGAAACAGTAAGAAAATGAGATAAACTTCATGGAATCTTCACTCTACTACTCCAACAACGAGCATATTTTCTCATTCTCAACAATACCTTCACTCTATCCAGTCACTTTGCCAGGACTTGAAAAATGTGCAGGGAGGATTTTCTTCGAAAACCTTCCGCTCTGAAGTTCATATACTATTGATTTACTATTCAACAGACTGTGAAATGGTTCAGTTTTTTCCGCTACATCCTTTTGCGATTAGATCTATTCCAAGTGTCAAGAGATGAATAAGTATAGTAACCTTCTAGAGGGCAACATTTGCTCGACGAAGTTGGACTGGGTAATGGCCAAATCACCACCATTGTTTAATTTAGAGTTTTTAGAATTATGCATATTGAAATACATTATATGACATGGGGTATTCAGTATTCTCAAATGGTCCTGTTGTTGTCCATTAATAAGGCCCTCCTATGGATTGTAGTATATATAATATTATAAATCATTATGGTCCGAAAATGTATGGTGAGCTAATTGGAATAAAAGGAATATTTGGACAAGCATTGGTAAAGGTAGGTATTCGGTTGTCGAAGAAATATACAGAGGAGGAATGTCAAATTCCATAGATTTGAGTTATCTGTACGGCCATTTTCTTAGATTTATAAAGTAGTGACAATAACTGTACATCGATGCGTATTTATATTTTTGTACCATTAAAAGAGACACCTGAAAGGAACTCTACGTTCTGAAAATAATATACTTTATCTTCAATTGTCCAGTCATTCAGTACCTCACTAACATAATGGCGCAGTCGGAAATAAAAATGAGAATTTGAATTCATGAATGACTAATATTGTCTTGATATTTTTTAGGGAGGTGGCGGAACCTTCCCCTATATTTTTGTTTCCATCTCCCCTGGAAGTAGAGCCTAAATAATTCAGTACCAAATAACATTTCTCAGATGAACATCTGGTATACATGAATGACAGATTTTGACAATGATTTGTCGAGCCAATATACACAATTTCCTGTGTGAATTATCTTTGATAAAGAATTATTCAAGAGGGCTGATGAAGAGAATAGACTTGTATCCCGAAACGTTGCCATAGGAAATATGTTTTTGATAAAGGCTCAGTTTGCCAGCGATGGATAAAATTAGTCTCCGACGTTGTGCAAAAAAGTTTGACGTGTGCGGGTTTTTTAACCATTTTGCGAAGATGTATCAATGAAAAAATGTGAATATATTGTTGATGGAAATGATAGTGATGACTACTCCTTTGGATCAATTGAAAAAAGTGGAACTGAAGAAAAACGACAAAAAATAGGAAACATTTGGTATGTTTATTTGACAATGAATGATGTAGTGATGTAATCTGAGTCTGTGTGATTATTCTGTACAGTATTGATTCAATCAATGGATAGGCCAGATTGATTTGTTTGAAATTATGAACTGGGTGTTAATAAAATCGGACTTAGAATCATCTACCACTGAATTATAAACCATAGAACTATCTTCCTCCGTTCAAAATAACCTCTTGGAAGATATGTTGGAAAAAAATATTCTCAGTTGGATATTGGAAATGCATTTTTTTCTGAAAATGGAAAAATATATTATATAAATAAGTGAGGTAATCCGTTTTATCATAACTTACATAAAATAATGACCACTCTGCCAAAGTATACATCTTATAGGACTCAACTACATTCGATTTTCAAATCCAGCTTCGACTGGGAGCTCATATAAATAAATAAACAATTTTTTATCCCAGATTTTTTAATTCTCAGAAAAATATGTATTTTCCTTCTCAACATCGAACCTCCCAAGAGGTTCTCGTGAACGAGGAGAATAGTGACAAAATTTTATCTTCCAGTAGCAGATAGCAGATCATTTCACATCTGATTTTATGAACACATTCCAAACAAATCAATGTATCATACCTCATGACATTTTATATTCTTCAAAAACACATATCGCAAAATATAACACCATCAGAAATATTTTCAACATTTTTCCGTCATTGCAGTATATTTTTTGGGTGGGAGGGAGTGTTCTCCAATTCTTCCGATCTTCCTGATGTTCGTGGATATATATGTATATATATATATATATATATATATATATATATATATATATATATATAAATATATATATATATATATATATTTATATATATAAATATATATATATATATGTGGGTCAATAACCAGCGTGTGTTTTAGCCAGAAAGATGGTTTCTGTTAGGATGTTACAAAAAAATAACTTCGCTTTTATCATAGATCCTTCAATTTTCAGAGTAAAATCTTTCATTTCAATATCCTATTGCGAATACCTCCCTATTCAACACTCAATGCCATTCTCCTTCTTGAAGTTTTACATGTTTATATACAATCTTTGGCAACGAATTCACGGAACTTTGTTTTCCATGATGGATTAATCCTATTAGAAAGGGCATAAACCCTTCGTAGAAGCTATTCCCAAGGTATCTATGTTATTCATGTTTCACCTATTTCTGAAGGAAAAGCCAGGAATGAATGCAGAATACCCCACGGTCCACTTGGAATTTACATTCCTCTGTGAGATATGTATGTTTTTACCGCCTTCGAGATTCACCAGTGGTGGACCATTCATTTTATTCGAGGGGAAAAAACCTTGGATTCAAAAATCCGTTTCGTCGCAGCAGTCAAATTATTCGACAGTTCAACGGGTTGAAAAAATGCTCTTCCTTATTCTCATTGTCAATTTGTTCTCCAAAACTTTCAAAAGAAATAATTTAAAATAACATCTCATTCGCTATGTATGGAGTACTTATAATTCAACATTGAAATGATACATACAGCAAAGGTAAACAAATTTGAAAACGTGTTTTACCCAAGGAATCGAATTAGACCGTGGGATAGAGACAGATTATGAAATACGATTTTACTCAGTATGACTTTTGGAGGACAATATTGTCCGTATATCTTCATTATAATAATGCATGAATCAAAGAGTCATCCTAGGTTCTTCATATTAAATAAATAATAGTTTAAAAAAACTAACAAACACGCTTTTATAGAAAACCAGACTTAGAAAATAGAAAATAAGAAAAAAATTTAATTAATTAAAAAAACAAGCGTGGGGTGCATGGTATTGCCTCGGCCAACAATTATCTGTGATCTGGGGCATTTCTCACTTTACTGCCCTGGGTGTGTAATGTACTATATAATTATTGATACCATGCACCCCACGCTTTTTTTTTAAATAAAATAATGTTTTTTCTTATTTACTATTCATTTAGTCTGGTTTTCTATAAAAGCGGCTTTTTTGGTTTTTTAAACTATTATTTATTTCCCACTTTTTAGTGTGGTTCATTTACGAAAGCGTGTTTTTTTAGTTTTTTTCAACTATTATGTCTAATATTTTTTTGCAAATTAGAAAATGGAATTATCTTATTGAATAAGGTAATCATAATCTACGACCCCGAAAATCCCCATATACCAATTTTGAATAGAATCAGATCATAATCACAAAACTCGGCCGCCATTTCAAAGTGGCCATCTTGAATTTTTCAATTTTCACAAAAAAACATAATATTCGACTTTAAAAACCCCCACATACCAATTTTGAATAGAATCCGACCATAATCACAAAACCCATCCACCATTTTGGAGCCGCCATCTTGAATTTTTCAATTTTGACAAAAGAATCATAATCTCCGACCACGACACCCCCAGATACCAATTTTGAAGCGAATCGGACCATAATCACCTATTGAAGCCGCCATTCTGTTTTTTTTCACACAAAAATTTCTTAATGCATTGTCACCGGAATTATGTACACCCGCCAAATTCAAAATCATTCAGACGTCTGGAAGTGGGTCAAAATCGCGCCCAAAGGAGTCGGTTACAAACAAACAAACATACAAGTGAAGCTAATATAAAGCGTGTAAAAATGATTCATCATTTGTTCGAAAATTATGTGTTTTAGTACGATTTTGATGAGGCTGCCATGTGTTTTGTGATGAAATTTAAAAAAAACAATTTTCGGAAAAAAAAAACATCAGGGTGGGCCCAAAAGGCTGGTATGGTCACGTGAACTTGTATTTGAATAAGGAAATTTTCTGCCATTGATAAGTATACAAGATCTTGTTTTAAAACTGCTTAAAAAAAAGATGGCATAGCGATTGCGTGTGCCCAAGTAACTACTGTTTACATTGCAAAAATGTTTAACCGTTATGGAATAACATTCCGCGATTTTACGCAGTATGCCATTCTATTTTCATACAGTTTATAGTAACGTAGGATGAATATGAAACTGGCATATCATTTGAGAGAGTAAAAACTAGAGGCATACGTAAAAAATATTGCAGACTATAAACAAAACCTTACTGTTTTTATGATAAACGTGGTATATGTAGATGGAATAACAAATGTCATACCAATCTATGGATCGATAAGGTCCAAGCTTGTCGAATATATTGAAAAAGGATGCAAATATAGAGAAAACCGGCGTGAGATGAACGTGATATTTTTTGTCTTTTTGAACAGTATGCATTTCCGTTTTTATTATAATCATAGCTTATGTAGGTAAAATAACAAATGACATACCAATGAGTAGGGTCAGAGGTTGTTGGAAAAAAATGGATGCAAATATAGAGAAACCCGGTGTAAGATAAACGTACTGAACATTTCGTGTGTTATTAAGAAGTATGCCCTTACGTTTAAATGATAATCATGGTATATGTAGGTGAAATAACAAATAGCACATCGATTGATGAGGTCTAAGTATTATTAAATTAGAGAAAAAAAAAGAATTTATGAAAATAGAGTTTATTGGAAATCAACCATACAAATCATAATTATGGAGTAATTTCTTTCCCATCATTGGACAATATCTATTTCGAAGTTTGACTCTTCGTTGCTATCATTCTCCTCTTCTCGTGTGTCCATCTCTGTGAAACCTGTTGCCAGAATACTGGCTCTCTATATCATATGCGTTGAACGTATTTTGACTCATCAATGTCGGAAAATCGAAAAAGTAAGAAAGTTTAATTACTTTTTTATTATGATAAACAATATTTATATTTTAACAAAGTAAATTACTAACTTCAATTATAAACCAAGAGGCATACTGATCGAGAACACTGATGTTTTTTTCATAATTTTGCACTTTTTTTTTATTTTTTATATGGAAAACTCGCATAACTTGTATGCTGTTTCTTATTTTATCTACATATACCATGATTATAATAAAAACAGAAAGGCATACTGCTTAAAAACATGGACATTTTTCAATCTATTTTGCAACTTCATTTTGATTCTTCAATATGAAGAACCCGCACAACTCGTATGCCATATAACATATGAACAATCCAGGATACAAACTTAATATTAAAGCTAATTTTGTGCCGATTAAAATCACGGAATGTTATTCCATAACTGTTAAAAAAAAATCCATTGTAAACTTGGGCATACACAATCGTTATGCCATCTTTTTTCAAGCAATTTTATAACAAGATCTTGAATACTTATCAATGGCATCCTGTTTAAAAATGCAGAAAATTTCCTCATTCAAATACAAGTTCACGTGACCGTACCAGCTCTTCGGACCCACCCTAACGGTATGCCAATGGTTTTCCGAAGAATGTTTTTTTTGAGTTTCATTGAAAAACACATGCAGCCTGATTGAAATCGTACCAAAACACATAATTTCCGAACAAATGACGAATAATTTTTGTATATAAAGAACCTAGGACGACTCTTTAATTCATGCATTTACATCATGAGGATATTCGGATAATATTGCCCTTTAAAGGCAGACTGAGTAGAATCGTATCTCAAAATCTGTCACTATCCCACGGTCTGAAAGATTTCACATATTGGGGTTACTCCATATATGAGAACAGATAAATGTTTTTGTAAATATATTAAAAACTATCGAAAAATATATGTAGAATCGTATCTCAAAATCTGTCACTATCCCACGGTCTGAAAGATTTCACATATTGGGGTTACTCCATATATGAGAACAGATAAATGTTTTTGTAAATATATTAAAAACTATCGAAAAATATATGGAATATTGTGGAGAAGAAGAAGAAGGGAAAGTTGGGTGTTCATTTGATATTACCAATATTGATTTCGTGTCAGTTTTGGAATTTTATATTTCAAAAATATTGCTGTTTATGTACCAACCCGAGAAAAGTAACCCCACAATAATTATTTTTTGTTCCCAAAAATTTTATAATGCATTGTAATGTTTGAATTAACACTCGATGAAAATCCATATCAAAGTGAACAAAAGTTACTTCAAGCAAACAAAAGACACTCACTTTACCAAATGATTTTCACCAAACTGGGTTCACTAAAGCACGACACGTGAAGGAGTTATTGTATAACGAAACCCAATTGAATGAAATTCATTTAGTGATGTGATTGTCTTTTATTTGCTTCAATATAAATTTCGATCAGTATCAACCACATCAATAAAAAAAAATGTTTTTCAATCTATGATTTTTACTGAATTAGTTTTGCAAAACATATACGCTAAAGCTTCTGTAGGAAAGAATATTAGTAACTCAACAACCGAGATATTTCATGTTAAATAGCAGAACATAATTTATTCAAGAATATTCTCATAGGTGATTGAATATAATGATAATTATATCAATCACCTGTTCAATCTACAATAGAGAGTTATTGCAACCTCCGTTCTATAGTTCTTTTGATAGAGTTTCTTTTATTTTGACATATACGCATGCGTGTTGTATCCGACTTTGAGGATATCCTCAATCTAAAATACAGTCATCCCTTACTTTATTTAAATTAAGGCCAAGAACCTCTTATTAAAAGTTCCTTTATTTTGACTTTTTTTTTCTGTCATATATCTGTCGCCAGTTGAAAATCCAAAGTTTGTTAAGCACTGCTCGTCTATATATTTTCAAAATCAAATAAAGCAGATTCATTTGGTGGTGGTATATTTTCTACCCCAACAATATTGTGAAGAATTGATTCGTCCAAGTGTCACTTATGCGTCCAACTAACGAACAATAGTGTGATTCTTTTCAAAAGTTTATTTTTCTGGTGAAACAATGACTGAGATTCACATTCGAAGACGATATAATTTTATTACGTGAAGTTGTTCCACATAATTTGACGTACTTGTCAAAATAAAGCTTGAACATAAGCATCTTGAAAGAAGTTTGTTGCAATAACACCCTGTCGAAATCGCGTTAGAGGATACTTCAGTAGCGGATCTTTCAATGAAGTCAGCGCTTATTAGTAAGTTGCAATAAGTCTCTAATAACACAAATTTATCATAATATTGTAACGTGTTTCTCTAGGATCGGAAGTTGTAGAACGCGTCAATTGATTATTGACGGTCTTTACTTTATTTTAATTTTTCAAAAAAAAAAAATTATGAAAAACGATTTCGCCTATGTCACCAGTTGGGACAGGCCAATGACTAATGGCTGTTTTTTCTTCATGAAGTTGTTAGAAAAATAGATTCTTAGCCTTACCCAACAAGTGCACCAAGAATAATATAGTTGGCATCTACCTCTCTCACGAGGGGTCGCACGCTGTCACCAACCTAGTCACGGAAGGTGGCTAGGATTTCATTATTCAAGGTTAATTGCCTCATAGTTACGATTGGAACTGGGTTGACCCACTGCATGGACTCAACCAGCGTCTGTTTCAAGCTCCCTGATTGGCTCAGGTCATCTATGAAATGCTTGTCTCGTCAGTATTTAGTCTCTCGTTATAATAATATGGGACTATCAAAGGAGCCTTCGTCCCTCTCGCTAGACAAATCAGATCCCGCAACATTGTAATACAATGTAGAAAGCTTGCGTGGGATGCTCGCTTGCGAGATCCCGATATATCAATCGAGAACTAAACGTGGATCTGTACTATCGGTTGCTTAATCCTTAGGTTCGTTTATGAATTTAATTTTGTGCTATACGCTGGCTTATGAGTCCGTGAACCCATCGGTTTAATTGGAATTATATTACGGGGCAAGTTCATGGTTTCCCATTCGTCGGCTGAAAGCTTCAGGGTATTTTATAACCAACATTTAAAAAATCTTTCAAATAACAACTACAGGTTGTAACAAAGTTATCACCCTCAAACTATCATCCCTAGAAGTGGGTTACTTATGATGCCAAGGCCATTTGGCAATAGCCACTCGAGCCCGTCGGGCTCTCGTGTCTATTGCCTGGCAACAAGTTTTCGTAAATCTGTCGAATTATTTTCATTTTATTCTCACTCTCTTGTGGTATTGAACTGAATATTTTTTTATGTAATAATACAATGTACTAAACCGGTTTTGATTCATTTCTCACTTTTCAAGCGAAGTGATGACAGACGAGATATTGAAAATATACGTTGTGAGACAATAAAAACAAAATATCTCAAATTATTTCCGCGGCAATTTTCTAGGTAGAATATTCCCACTATAATAATGTTTTGATCAACCAAAACGTACATGAATTATTTGAATTGAAAGTTTCCATTGGTTTCTAGAAATTATTAACTCTTCCAAAACATACATGGCTATCACGATTTTTGTCATGAAACAAAAACAATTCAATATAATGATCACCCACCAACCATCTTCGCTACTGTGAAAAAGTAATGATGGTATATCTTTTGTTGAAACTAGGGTTGCTAGTGGATTTTCCATTCAAATGAATCTTTAGGAAGGTTGACTTACTGTTTTTATGGAATTCACAACTCCTATTCAGCACTGGATCAAGAGTACTGGAACTTTTACAGAAAGGTTGACACTTTTTCCCGGAAGGCGATCTGAAACAAAAAAACAGTATTTTCTAGAAAGGTAACAAAACTATTATTCATGCGATAACTATTATTTATGTGATAAAATGAAAATTAATTTTATTGAAGAATTTTTCGCTATGTTCAAACTCCACTCGTCCATTCGAATCACTGGGAAAATGACCGATAATACCATTATTTCCGTTTTTCGAGATGAAAAAAAAAGAAGAATATTCATAACTAACCCGTCAGTCTATCGGTTGCACCGTATTTTATCAACGCGTCAGTCTGTCGGTTCCACCAGCTTTTATCAGAGACTGTTGAAGTAACTCTTGGCCAAATTTAAACTTAATCCTGATATGACACGAAAAAATATAGTATATATTTTTATTCAGTTGCAATCAATGCTCATGGATCCGTTTCGGAATTATATCATGGTTTGTTCCGGAATAAGAACAGGGTGTATATGAAATCTGATGTTGAATCATCTGTAACTGAATGATAAACTTCAGTAACTATTCTCTATGGTTTGAGATAAACATTCCCAATGAATATAGGAAAGAAATTTTTTTTTCTGAAAATTGAAAATGCAACTTCTTTTTGAAATATCCGAAAACTATTGCTCAATTAAGATATCTACGTGCCACTATGATTCCAAAGATTCGATGCAGATGTGATATGAAGTGAATACAACATATGTATTATACCTCTTCTCAATCTTCAACCCTCAACTCATCCAAAAAATCACGAGATCGATACTTCTCCATTCCATCAAGGAGAACATCGTTATTATTTGTATGCATTTGAATGTCGCATGAATCACTTCAGACTTCAGTAATAAAGTTATGAAACTCATTCAACAAGTTAAACAAGGAAACTAATTTTGCAGCAAACTCAATAATCGTTCACGTTCATCTGAAACTCAATTAAAGGGATAAACAAAAGGCTATATGAAGATTATAATAACTGTAAGAAGGGTGATCTGAAAATTCTTATGAAATGTGGAAATGCCGAAAAAATAATAATTGCGGTGTGTTATATGTCTGCACCAACCATTCATTCTTTTAATTCCAAATTATCATTGCAGTATTCCGTGGAAACCTGTGAGGTGAATATTTCTTGGATGAATACCACTGGTCACTTCCAAATAATGGAACCCCCTTTTTTCGGGAACTGAAATGTTCGATGTCTTTCAAAGCAAAATTTTCAATAGATTTCAACCTTTACAGAAACTTTTTCATTACCTACACCTATATGTATGTAACTCAATCCGAAATTAATCATCACCCACCTCCAGGTGTCCGAATTATTTGAAACTTCGCACACGTATTAAAAACCGATGCCAATACAATAGTTTCTTAGCTATGACCTGGTGTTCTCACCAAAATCGTCAGAAAAAAATTATTTTGATTACGAAGATATGGTGAATGTGGAGGTGGGTCTAAGCACATTCACCAAAATTTAGTAAAAATTTCAATCCCATGTGGATGAATCACACGTAGAGTTTTTAGTCTCTTTGTAGCAATATGGACTGAAAATTTAAAAATAAAATTAAGTTTGAAAAACCTTCAAAATACGCTCATATAGCAATATGGACTTAAATGTTAAAAAAATTAGAATAAAGTCATCGACCAAAAAATTTTTTCTTATGTTTACTTTTGATAATAATATCAAGCACCCATTTTGCATAAGAGGATTTTTTTTGTAAATGACTTTTTTTTAATTTTTTTAACTTTTTTGTCCATATTGCTATATAAGCGTATTTTTTTAGTTTTTTCAAATTATAATTTCAGAGAAAAAAAAACACTTATATTTACTTCACACATAAAAATAACCTCTAGTATTTAATTATTTCAAATTAATTGAACTGAATCTATATTGGACTCCCTCCTTTTTCCCAACTAGTTTTGGAAACGGCAGAAATCCAATCCGACAGCCCGTTTGATCCATCCGTTTGTGTTATTAACCGACGAAATAAAAAAGGACGCGTATATTTTTTTTATGTGTGATCACGCCTAATTTTTCACAGAGCAGTTCGATTCCGATGATTCTTTTTTCATTGGATAGGGTGTATTTCGTAGTTGGTCCAACCCTAAGGGTAGCGAAATAGAGGATAATAATCATTCACCCTTTGAATTTTGGTCTGTTAACCAATTCTATCAGGCATAACTTTGTAGTAGGTTTTCCGATTTGGATGAATCTTTTTGTATTAGATAGGGTATACCTCATAGTTGATCATATTTCGATTTATAATAACATAATCCACGCCTATGGGTAGAGAAATAGGGGATGATTGATTTTCCACTAGTAAACATTGGCACACATAACCTATGTAGTTGACATTGACAGATCCTCCTACATCCGTCACAATAATCACATCCTCTGAAAGGATGGAATTATATACAAAGTGATGAAATCAACCGACTAGAACTTTCAAAAATAATTTATAGTATATGACAATGAATAGTTAAACTAGATTATCATATTATTCAACAGTTAATAGTTGAATGAGCTAGGTAAGTAAGTATTCTGGAAGCAATCAAAATTCAAGTAGGTAGTCATCAGTAGATTTCAGCCACAAAAAATTAAAAAATTAAAACTTTTTAACAAAAAATTAAACCGACAAAAAAATCTACTGAAAAGCAAACAATAAAATAAACCTTCTTAGTCTTGATGATAATTGAGCTCCTAAACGAACGTGAGTAACTAATTTTGAGTCGGCGCCAAACAAACTAGAAATCGAATTAGGTAAAGCGTAAAATGATGGCAGCGAAATGCACAGCGGCGTTTTGATCACTTCTCCAAAGTAATATAATGATCTCCGATTAGGAATATAATATTAGTGAGACGTCGTTCCTTTCTCCATTTTTGTAATTGGAGTTTCATACAACTGAATTGATAATGATGACAAAAAATAAGTGTCAAATTTTTATTTCAAAATTAGTCATACAACTGCCAGTGATAATGATACAAGCCTACTTTGTTTCTGTAACACAGAGAATAAATCAAAAATAGACCAGGACAGGCCTCACACTTCAGCGCTGGCCTCATACTTTATAACAATATTTTTAACCATGAAAAGGGAAACATTCTCAATTGAATATTGATAGAAAGATTTTTCTGTGAATTGAAAAATCCACGATTAAAATGAAGTTATTTTTTGTGAATGTCTAACAGAAAACAACTAACTAATCAAGACTGGAATAGAAAATCAAATAACTATCTGAATGAAAATGCAAATTTTCAATTTCAGATTTTTTCTTTTGAGTTAGGGCTTTTTCAGGATATCTATCAGATGTAGTTCAATGTCCAGCGTGGCTTTAGCCGGGGAAGTTGTTGTTTTCTGTTAGACTTTCTCAAAAAATAACTTCATTTTAATCGTGGATTTTTCAATTCACAGAAAAATCTTTCTATCAATATTCAATTGAGAATGTTTCCCTTTTCAACATGAATACCCCACAATGGGTTATCTTGACGATGGAAGATAGTGACTGAAGTTTATCTTTCAGTCGCAGATGATTCCACATCTGATTTTATGAACATCCTGTTTATATTTTCAACAAATCAATTTTTAACCATGTTTAAACAAACTGATTTTTTTCAAATTCTTGAATCCAACACCCCTGCCGAATTTGGATCTCAAACCTTTGGAACTCTGGAATCCATGGTTTGTCTAAAAAATACGTCGACACCCGGTATATGATTCCAAAGTATCACATGAACACTCTTGGTGCAGTATTGCTTAGAGCAAGGCTTCTGAGCTGGACAAGTGTGCCGGAAAGGAAGCAAGATCCAATGAATACAGAGAGGAAGAGAGATCGAGAGAGAGAGAGAGAGAGAGAGAAGAGGACATAGAGAGGTTATCAATTCAGAATCAGGATCTCCTATCAATATTACTATAAACAAGTGTAAGCCGAAGGCTCATACTCTTTGAGCTTCAAACAAGTGGGCAACAGCCATTCACGGAATTGGAATTTTGACAGGACAAGGACCGAAGACCGGCCTGCAGCCCTTGCCATGATGATGGTACTCAAAAATTACAGAGAAATAGTTTTGAATCTGAAAATCTGAATTTTCTAAAGAGGGCGCAGTTTTCACTACCCGGTATGGGTTGATTAGTAGTCCATCCCTCCAGGGAGTGCCTTAGACGTTCGAATCGCGAGGGGTCGTCTATGTTATAATCAGTGGCATCCCTCACGAGGAGGTTCCCGTGCATTCTCGCACAATCGAATACTTTCCGATTGCGATCTCTTATTACACTCCTGATGGAAGGAGCGTTCGTTATTATCCTCAGGACTATCATTCGCGCCTATTCCAGGACGAGAATGCTAGTTCTGCAGGTTTGGCCCAGGCGGCTGAGGCATACAAGATGACAGGCCTGAACATCATTTTATAGATCTTCACTTCATTTTTGACGGAAACTTTGCTTCCCCCATTGATCAGGGGGTAAAGTGCGGAGATTTTCATGCCAATTCTATTTTTTAACAGTCTTTACGTATGGATTCCAGGTGAGTCGACGATCCACAGTAACTCCCAGGTACTTCACCTGCTCTGACCACTATATCTCCCTTTCTGGTCACTTTCCTCTCTGGGTTGTTCCTCTTACGGCCCATCGAGATCGCCTACGTTTTATCAGGATTTAACTTTATTTTTCACTACAGGTGTCACTACCGGAGGTCGTTTAATGCATTCTGCAAGTAAACAACACCCATCAAGTGGCCGGCTGAGGTAGAAAGTAAAGCCGTATCATCGGCTAACAGGGAGACCTTCGCATGTTCGCTTCTTGGTATATCGGATATAAAAATGGCGTATAAAACAGAAGACAGAACTTCCCCCTGAGGAACGCTGGCCTCGAATTTGAGAGGGAATTGTCGACCTTGACTTGAAATGTCCTACCCAAGGGGAACGATTTGATCCACTCAAACAGTTTGGCAAGTAGGCCTCCATGCCAAACCCTATCAAAAGCTTTGCTGATATCAAGCAAGACGATATTGGCACTATTGTTGGTGTTTAATGAAGTGATTGTGTTCTCCACCAGCCTCATAACTTGAAGCACGGTGAAGTGAGTACGTCTGGAGCCGAATTGTCTGTTAGGTAGGACATTTCCATCCTCCACTTCTTCGTCAAGCCTTTCCAGAGCGATTTTTTCAACCAACTTGGCTGAACAGCAGAGCAGACTGATTGGTCGATATAATTTTGCGAGAAACTCGTGTTTTGTCCCTCCTTCGGAATCGTGATCACGATGGCATGCTTCCACCTCCGAGGGAATCTATTAAGGCGCGGAGAGTTGTTAATAATATTCAAAAGTGACTGCACCTGGTTGTCCGGGAAACTCCTAATCATACGATTAGAAATTTCGTCACAACCAGGACCTTTTTCAGCATTTAATTCCTCAATATGCGCTTTAAGTTCATCCAACGAAACCGGACGAATGACATCATGATTGCAATGTCTAAAGCCGGGATCCAACAGCGCTTGAAGTGGCACTCCTCGCGCCAAACTTGCCAGTTCACGCGCCGTCGGATTGCGCAGGTTTGGCGATCTTTGGTAGGCGCGGTGAATCCCGTCGCCTGTCGGTAAATGAACACGGTTCAAAGGAGCTTGGACGTGTCCACGTCTGAAACCGCGATCCTACATGCCGTGGGAACGGTCCGAAACATTTCGTTGCGCCAACCTTGACACTAAACCCTCAATCCAGGATTGCCACTTCACGCGCCGTTGGATCCCGGCTTAAGAGTGCGATGAACCCGCCTTCCCAGCAAGAGATCTCGATCTGAGTCGTTATCTGGATGCTTATTCAGTCTAAATTGCCTTTCCAGCGAGTCAGCAAAGGCTTGCGCCTTAGACTCTGAATCTTGCCCCAGTGAACACATGATGTGTATGAAACGTTTCAACGGAACCCCAAATCGAATCATTTGAAACATTCTGAACGCACATTTCAGAAATATATCATAAACATCTAACATTCACAAGGAAATGAGTCTAAAATGTTTCAAATGTACAGACTCGAATGTTTCAAATGTTTGGAACATTTCACCGAACCCTTAATCGAATCATTTGAAACATTCTGAACGGACGTTCCAGAAATATATCATAAACATCTAACATTTCACATTCACAAGCAAATATGTCTAAAATGTTTCAAATGTACAGATAAAACCTACCAACATAACCTTCAAGTGATGAATGATGAATGCAATTTACTCATTATACGCGCATGCGCTGATGTTTTGCGGGCGACCATCCATGATGATGATCACAGATCACAGCACATTGGTATTTGGTAGTTGTTGTTATGCTGTGGACCATCTTCAAATATTTCTTTGCCATCGTCATCGGTTATACACTTTTTTAATGCGAATACGGATTCTGAAAAAAATTGAAACCCCCAAATATTATGGTTATCAGTGACTGTTATTGTGACAAACAGGAAAAGCCAATATCTATTTCAAAGACCAACTATTGCATTAGTATCATTTATGTAAATCCTGGGTTAACCTATCTACTTTTCATGAATTATGTGAAATGTTTCATAACATATACCGTTATATAATATGTTCCTTATATGTTTTTTTTGGAACATTGCACGTGAAATATTTCAAAATGAATTCTTGAGCAGTTATTTTGAGTTTCATATGTGTTCCTTCTGAAACATTGCCTGTGAAATATATCTGAATGTATTCAAACACAGTTAAAACATGTTCCAGGAACATTTTTATTGAAACGTTTTACTGAAACGTTCCATACGTAGGTCATTTCTGGTGTCTGGTATGTTTCACAAATGTATCCGAGTCAAAAGAAAAAACATTTCAAATGAGAAAATAGTCGTTTCAGAAATGTTCCAGACACATATTTCGGTTTACTGGGGCACATACCGACCTCTCCATGAATAGGGGGGAAATCAGGCTTTTTAGACTTCAAATTTTGATTTAATTTCCAAAGTTGTCCGTCATTTTCTAAATTTTCTAATGTGCCAAATCTTTCATTTCTGAATTCGGTTATGTTATTTCTAACCTCCCCATTCAACTCATTCACGCGGATTCTGTCCGCAGGGAACATACTCCTTTGCTAGGCCCTCCTGGCGCGATTGCGTTCTCGTATTAGGTATTAGATTCTTGTATTAGGTTAGGTTCAATCCTGATATCTAGGAGCCGATTCCTTACGGGAGGAATCCTTGAGAGCATTTTTGATGGTGAGTTCGTAACGAGCTACTACTTCATCCAATTCGAATGCAGAATATATTTACCCGTTCAGTGTGAACTTTCATGGAAACATATGGACATATAATGGAAGTATAAATCGTGAAAAGTTCAATTCACCAAATTATTCGACAGCCAAAATGAAATTTTTTCACCGCCACCAGAAATGAACCAACAAACATTATAATTCAAATTATTAATAGCAACCATTTGCAATGAAAGCAGGCTATAGTAATTCCATCGTGCGAATACCCCACAAATGTCAAGTCAGCCCCTCCTGAGTGAACTGATAACCAACGAACAAACACAGACAACAAAGCACCCTCCGACATTACGTTATTACATTTCGTGATGGTGATTCACGTTGGGTTGTGGTGAGCTCAAATATTTGCTCCACTTTGATGGATCGGAGAAGCTTCTGGAACGTTTTAACTGTGTGACATTACGTTGCGGCTGCTGGGTTAACTATGGGATATTATTATGTTTTGGAGGGATTCCTATACTAAAGATAAACGAACCAATGACGCGGCCAGTCGAAAAGGTAGATTTCCCAATTCATCTATTAATTCTGGAAATGTCATCATGCTATATCATATGTCAGGAACAATAACTACTGGACCGATTTTGATGAAACTTTTTGCAAGCTTATGAGACATAAAAACTAGTATTATTATGACGGGAAGATAATATTATATATATATATATATATATGCCCACCATATTCACCTCGGTATTTCTACGAGAAATGAAGAGAGTTAGGGAAAAACTTTCAGTACAGTTATATGTGGGTCCATGAGGAGCATATTCCAAAATTATTTTAAAATATATAGGATGATCCCCAAAAAAATTACATACCCAAGTTATATTTTTTCTTATGGAACACCCTATATTTTTTTATATTTTCAGATACCATAGACAGAATAAAGATGAGTTATTATTATATTTCCCATACTTAAAACTGACCGTTTCTGAGAAATTTTGAGAAATTCAAAAATACAGACCATAATTTGAAACTTGTTTTCACCCTGTAACGAGCTGCTCGTGATTAAATGTACTGCTTAGCTCAAAGGTTAAAGTTAACTACTACATGAAATTTTTAATGCAATATTATACAGAGTGGCGAAAAAAATTGCCTCAAAATTTGGACACGCATTTAATTAAATAACTTCTTAAAGTTGAATGGAACACCCCGTATATTGTGGCGTAATTTGACGCAGAATTAAATTCCCTTCAAAACTATATTGGGGTTCCCTATACCTATCTCTTCTGCTTTTTACACAAAAGGCGTTTTTATATTTTACTTATGAGTAATTTTTTTATCTTAAAAATGAAACACACTGTATTGTAATGAAAAGCTTGAAAAGCGTTTCAAAAACCTTTTTATTAAGGAATACGTAGATTCGCTAGAAGCAGAAGTTTAAATTTTTGAAAATACGGTGTATCTAAAGTAAAATGCAGGCAAATGTGAAAACTCAAATTTATTGCTATTTCTGAAATATTAAAGCATTCTTCAAAATAAGAAGATGCACGTGTCTTGATTATTGAGGCGAAATATGTTAAAATCGCTTGTTTCTCAGCAAATTAGACTTCATATTGAAATAAATATGGGGTCAATAAAAACATACATTTACGATTTCCTATAAAACCTATTATACTATTTTTTTAATAATAGCCAGGTCTCCGGACCTTACAAGTCACGACTATTTTTTATGGGGATATATCAAAAGTATTGTTCACGATACACCGCCAACGACACCTCAGGATATGAAAGTACCAATAAGAAATGCGTTTCGTTCCATACCGCACAATATGTTATCCAGAGTTCAGCACTCATTTCAAGAAAGAGTTCGCCTATGCATCGAGAATAATGGACACCATTTTGAGCATTTATTAAAATAATATACTATTTAAGATTCTTAATTTTTCGATAAAATGACTTCAAAAATGCTTTTTAAGCTTTTCATTACAATACAGTGTGTTTCATTTTTAAGATAAAAAAATTACTCATTAGAAAAATATAAAAACGCCTTTTGTGTGAAAAGCAGAAGAGATAGGTATAGGGAACCGTAATATAGTTTTGAAGGGAATCTAATTCTGCGTCAAATTACGCCACTAAATACGAGGTGTTCCATTCAACTTTAAGAAGTTATTTAATTAAATGTGTGTCCAAATTTTGAGGCAATTGTTTTCGCCACTCTGTATGATATTGCATTAAAATTTTCATGTAGTAGTTAACTTCAACCTTTGAGCTAAGCAGTACATTTGATCACGAGCAGCTCGTTACACGTTACAGGGTGAAAACAATTTTCAAATTATGGTCTGTATTTTTAAATTTCTCAAAATTTCTCAGAAACGGTCAGTTTTAAGTATGGGAAATATAATAGTAGCTCACCTTTATTTTGTCTATAGTATCTAAAAATATAAAAAAATATAGGGTGTTCCATAAGAAAAAATATAACTTTGGTATGTAATTTTTTTGGGGATCACCCTATATATTTCAAAATAATTATGGAATATGCTCCCCATGGACCCCCATATAACTGTGCTAAAAGTTTTTTCCTAAACTCTCTTCATTTCTCGTAGAAATACCGAGGCGAATGTGGTGGGCCACCCTGTATATATAATACGAAAGTGAGAATAATGTCTATGAGAGAATAAGTAAAGGACATTTTTGTCGCATTACAGGCAAAATTAAAGAAAAAAACATGCGTCCTCTACATCTCCAGCTATACGCTCTACCCCTGCACCTTGACTGAAGCCGTCAATCCACGGCGACGTTGGGAAAAAATCAAAATTGTTCTTGATGACCATTGATTGTGTATGAGATCCTTCATCTTCATAATCCATCCCACTAACAAGTAACATTGAATTCTGGGAAAAAGCGGTAGTAGGCCAGTAGAGATAGACATGATTTTAAAACAATTTGATAGTGATTACGAAAGTTTTAAAACTTCAGTAGAATGAAGAGTACGTTCAAATGATATTGAGTCTGATTTTGCAACCCTTTTTTCTAAACATGTTGAAAATCAGGATTTAATGAATTCTCTCACTATTAGCGCGGAAAAACTTGCAATACTTCTGCAAACTTCCGAAGTTTTGAAAAATAGCAATTCACATCCTCTGATGAGTTTTCAACCAATCAAACAGAACGGAAATGTGTAAATGTGTGTTTTACCAAAAAAAAAAAATAGTAGTTCTAGGTGGTGGACCACTTTGAAGTGGCGTGTTTAATTCAAGATAAAATATTTGACAAAGTGATAATATATTTCCAACCAATATGAAAAATAACTATTAGATAGTATTCTGGATAATATTGAAGGTAATTTGTTATAGGAATGATTTAAGTATTTGATTGGTTTGATATTTCAACTATCAGGATTATATCCTCCATCATCCATTCCCTACCTCTATTTTTGAACTTTTTGTTACCACATGTTTTTTTTTATATAAAATATTTATGAAGGGTAGTGAGTAGAGTGCATTTTGGTGAAGAGCAACAAGTTCTTTTCCCTTTTGAGATCAATACTTACTGACTAGAAAGCATACATAGAATGACGGTACAGGAAAAATACAACTGAAAGAGGCATGTTTTCTGAACTTTTTATTTTGCTACGACAATGTTGCAGTTTGCACATTGTTGCTAATTCAAATATGTTCTCTTATAATACATAAATAACTTCATTTTCGATTCAATGTCCAAAGATTGCGAATCTCTCCAACGGAAATGGAGGTAACTATCATAATTTCTCATTTATACAAAAACATATACACAATAATAACTGCTTTCCATGATAATTGACAGCAATAATATCTCCTTGCTCTCCGTGTGGTTATTGGATCTTTTTCCCTATTAGCGCAATTCTCCAGCTCTGCCTTCATTAGCCAACGGAGCCTATAATAAGAGGCTTCGTGATCGCACGTTTTTCTAACGGTCATATATTCTATGTATGCTTTGTACCCAACTTCTTATGCCGTTATCAACCAATCATTGTCCAATGAAATTAATTGTTACCTACTTTTATAAACACTTCACGCGACAAGATTTTTGAAAACAAATAATTCAACAAAAAATAATTGAATCATTGTCAGCGATGACTTGAACTTATTTTATACGTATCAGTACACGGCTTGAATAGAAGCTTGTCTTTAAAATAGTTATTTATGTATCAAGGGCGTGAAATAGGCTTTTATGGACCGCAGCGTGTAAGTAATAGCCCGAGCGATAGCGAGGGCTATTAACACGCCTGGGTCCATAAAAGCAAATCACGCCCGAAATAAATACAAAATTTTATGCACGACCGGTATATTCAATGTCATGTAGATAGATACCTCTTTATATCTAGAACATGATGAAAATACATCGAGGCTGCCGTGAGGATGTATATTCATATCATATCGGAAACAGAATAAATCAAGAAGTGATGGAATGAATGTTACCATGGCAACTCATTCAATTTTTCGAAATAAGATCATATAGGCTAGTAGCCATATTTGCTGTCAATTTTTGTGATCACAGATGATTTATTACTGATTTTGAAATGGATTAAAGCGACGAAGGAAGTGTGAATTTTATTCCACCAGAAATAAGTAAAGCAGCTGAGGATGCGAAATTGAGTTTATTGCCAAGTAAATCCAAGAAAATATACGACAAGGTGTATGAAGAATTCGTGAGGTGGTGCAACGGGAAAAATGTAAAAAATAAGAAATACACAGAGACTGTACTTCTTGCCTATTTTCTGGAAAAATCTGAATATTGTAAGCCCTCTACCATGTGGTCATATTATTCCATGCTGAAAGCTACTTTAAATGTACATGATAATATAGATATCAGTAGATACGCAAGATTGATGTTTTTTTTAAACGAAAATTTGATGGTTATAAACCAAAGAAATCGAAGATTCTAAGCAGAGAAGAAATCGAGTTATTTTTGAGGGAACCCGAATTTGTATCTTATATGAAAGTAAGTTCTAATTTCATGTTTTCTCAATGTTCAGTATGTTAATCTGAGAATTTATTGTAGGTAGCACTGATTTTTGGTATTTGTGGAGCATGTCGCCGCGAAGAATTTGCAAATATCACAGTGGACGACATTCAAGATTTCGAGACATTTTTACTCATAACTATACGAGAAACCAAAACGAAGATAGATCGAGTATTTACTGTAATCGATAAAGAACAGAAATCACCAAGTTATTTGGATATTTACAGATAATATTTTTCCTTGCGAAATCAGAATGATCAGAAGCGGTTTTTTTATATTATAAAAATGGAAAGTGTACGAGACAGGTTATCGGAAAAAATACATTCGGTCAAATACCATTCAGAATAGCCACTTACCTAGGTATTTCTAATGCGAAAGAATATACTGGTCACTGCTTCAGACGTTCCTCAGCAACTATGTTAGCAGATGCAGGCGAGGATATAATCAACATTAAAAGACATGCTGGGTGGAAGTCGACGACTGTTGCGGAAGGTTATATTGAAAATTCAGTTGCAAATAAGCTGAAGATTGCTAAGAATATTGTAGAAAATGATGAGCCTTCCACTAGCCATTGCAGACAATCTGAAAATATTGCTCACTACTCTGAAACACCAGATAATAACATGCATTCTCTTCAGACTTCTAGTAATGAGGAATCAGTTGAAATCAGTAACTATCTGCAACAACAGAATACAACAAATCCAAATATTTCCATAAATAACTGTTCTGATTGTATTGTTAATATTAAGTTATAATTCATTTTTTAAATTAATTTATGTTCATTGTTTTCGTTATATTATTGTTAATAATGTTTTGGGTTCGATTATATGATCCATCGGAATATATATTTCTATCGATATGAGATTGAAATTCACTTTAGCGCCTGTTCAACGATTTTATCGCCCGCCGGGCGATAAAGTAGTCCGCGGGCGCTAAAGTGCTACTTTACGCCCGGTCGTGCATAAAGGTCTTTTATCAGTTATTTTATCTGATGGCATGTCATAATGACAACGTTATGTCACTCAATTGTACTTAGTCCCATAATGAATTAATTATGGTACTAAGTACCATAATGAAATTCTATATCATAACTATGTACGAAACTATTTATTATAAATGGTGAAAGGGCAATTACTACAATTTGTAATATTAATTCCAATGGATTCTAGTGTTTTTACATCAGTAGTTGATGCTTTTTGGTAAAGTTGTAATCCTGTTTGGTTGTTGGCACAAAAAATTGCTTCTGATATTTTTTTCTTTTACTCTTTCGAATTTTCGATGTAACCTTCAGCAACAGTATTGCTTTTCCATTCGCCATGGCGTTTCACGGTACACAGATCAGCTCCAGAATCGGCCAAAAATAAGCCGAAAACAATGTTCGGTATATTCTTCAGTGTGAGGTAAATTCAAAGAAGGGGCATTAACTTTTGGCATTTTACCAAAGGTGTGAATTCCGACAGGTTGTTTCGTGCATTTCTAATTTTTATAAGTGACAAAAAAAAAAAACGATGGTTTGTGTTGTAAGGTCGTATTTTCACATATTGTCTGACAAGTTCTACCATATCTAATCCTGGGAGATTTCTCGCACTTTGTTTTTGTATTCGGTAAAGTAATTCTTAAAACGGATCCTTCATCTATCACATTTTCAACAAGCATATTTGTCAGTTCCTCTCTTCTGCATGCTCCACTTAGGCCAATTATCATAGCAACTCTTTTAAATAAATATGTATCATCTGATGCTTCCGTTAGGAACTTTGTGACATCTTGTTAAGTAAAAATTTTGGATTCTTTAGCTCTGTAACCTTCTGATTCACGTTTTCTTAATGCTATAGGTACTTACTGATATCGACGTTTTTTCTTGTCAATAAAATAATTCTTGCATCGAATAATACAACCAGAGAGAAGATGGTCTTCTTTCCTTAGATAAGCATTCAAAGTAAGCCAACAATACTTTTTCATGAGTGATGTTCTTGATTTTCTTAGTAGAACACCATTCTTCGTACCGATTAAACGCTATTTCATATACACTCCATGATTTTTCCGGCAAAAGGGAGTCCACGATATTTCGCGTCATTTCTTCCAAATCAGAAGGTGAACTACCAGTTTCAGAATCACTCATTATTATTTAAATTATATTCAATTCTACGTGACAATTTTGTTTGACAGCAGATAAATGAATATTGCCGTTACAACCTGACGTTGTCAAGGAAATGGCAAAGCACAGCTCACTAACCTACTAATATTTGAAACTGCATATATTGAAATTAGCCAGTGTATCTCCTATATATATATATATAAAAGGAGATAAAAGTGATCTAAATAACTACAGAGTAATTAGTATTCTCTCTAGCATTTCAAAACTATATGAAATGAATTTGAAAGAGCAGTTAAATGCTTATTTTACTGCGATGGAATTATTATCACCATCACAACATGGTTTCACAACTAATAAAGGCACTAATACAGCTCTTTGCGATTTCCACAGTCAAATAATAACGGCCTTGGACCAAAAAATATGTGTGCTTGGATTGTTTATTGATTTTTCACGTGCGTTTGATTGCGTGAATCACAGTCTTTTGCTGGAAAAACTCTCGAGATATGGGGATAGAGGATTGCCGCCCAATTCATTGACCTCCTACCTGAAAAATAGGAGACAAATAGTAAAAATTGGGGAGAATACAAGCTCCGAAAAACATATTGCCGACGGTGTGCCTCAGGGATCCATTTTGGGGCCTTCATTATATTTAGTTTTTGCTATGCTTTACTATGCGAATTTCAATTCTCACCTCAGGTATACCATACTGAACTGGGGCACAAGTTCCTCTGTGGGTCGAGTGTTCATGATACAGAAATATGCAATAAGGATCATTGCTAAGTTGGGTTTTAGGGATTCCTGTAGGGGAGCATTTCAGTACTCAAAAATATTAACAGTTGCAGGACTATATATACTTGAGGCATGCACATATGTATACCGCAACAAAAACATATTGGATGCCAACAGTCCACCACATACCCATTTGACACGAAATGCACACTCACTCCTACCCAGTCAACATCGCACTGCACTCTACCAAAAAAGCTTTGAATATCAGGGATGCAAACTGTACAACAAACTTCCCGATGACATCAAAGCTTCAGGCAATGTACATATTTTCAAGGAAAAAGTTAGGCAGCTCTCATTGTCAAAAAACTGCTACACTGTTGAACAATTTCTGTCGTAACTTGTTTTGTAACGTGAACATTTTTTTTATAGTTAGTCATTGTCATATTTTTATATTTATATTTTATATAATTCATTATTATTGTTTGTGACGTGTATGTGATGTTACCATATACGTCCGGAGGTTTAAGATTGTCTCTTTTCGACTATTGCTAGATTTTATTGACGTGTTTCTATTTTTTATTTGTATTTTCACACTGTTGATGTGCAAATTAATTTGTGAAAATAAAGAAATTATTATTTTTATACTTATAGTTGTCATTGTAACATTTAAAAAATGCGGATTTTAATTTTTCGAAAATGTATTAATATAAATGCCATCAGATAACATTTTGTATGTAATACGAATCATAAACCATCATTATGGCACACGTCGTGTTATCGGACTCGGTTAAGCCTTGCCCAATAACATTCACGACTTGTACCATAATGATCGTCTTCATGATCCTTATTACATGAATAACTATTATGCCTCACTTTCCAATTCGTATACAAATTCACCGACTCTGAAAGTTATCACAAATTTTCAGGTTCCATGGATGGAATCATATCAATACTAATTTCATTTTCAATTCTCACTTATGTACACTGAGCCGGTATGAATTTTATTATAGGGATACTGCAAAATTGTTATGAATTCATCAACCAGTTCGACCTGCATCGGCACGTATATTTGATTGAATTAACAAATCATTTTTTCCGTATACAAATAGTTTAATGCTTTATTTCTATAGCATTCATAAATCTACAATGAATCTTCATTTGAAGGTTTATTGTGTTTTCATGGTATGAGGCTCATAAAACTAGATAATATGAATACAAAAAGAGGATAAGGAAATCCATGAATATTTATGGCGGATTCGTATATATCCAAACCCTACTAAAAGCAAATATTCTTTAATGCTGAAACATAATAATTCAGTCCTCGGGGATGTTTTGTTTGTTCTATGTGAGTATTCAGAACAATAAAAAACCAGATGGCGCAGCCAGTTGGAAAGGTAGATTTCACAATCTTAGAGAAAAACTTTTCATATTGTGGAGCTCATGGGGCCCTATCAAAAGATTTATAGATTGTTGATATTGGCAGGAAAATGAGATATTGACGATTTTTTTCAATATTTCAACTGCCGCCATATTAAAACTAGTGGATCGACTTGGCCCATCTTCGCACTTAATTATTCCCGTCCCGTCATTAAAATGTATTGTGATGACGGGAATAGAAATACCACCTAAAAATCATCAATAAATCAAAATACCTAGCAGTAAACCTCCACAAAACGTTCAATGAACTGTGAATGTTACAAATTGCATTTAAATTGTTAACTGTGTTATCCCCTGTAGAAAGTTCTAGTAATAAAATTATGCAATATGTTTGATATGACTATCATAGTCAATGCGCCCCAGATATCTCGTCATTTGACACCTAAACTTGGCAACTGATAGAATGATATAAATTTGTAATATGGAATTAATGAGATTTTTCGTGGAGGAACAATGTTTCTTGAAATGGTTTTTTGGGTAACCTTCCACAGTCTGAAAATGAAAATATAATCAGGAAAATCTATACATGTGTAGAAAGGGCAAACTAATTGATTCACCCCAATAAGTTACTGCAAATTAAATGATTCAATTTGTCAGTAATTTGCCGTATTCTGAATTTGTCTATCAAACAAAATGTAAAAATTCAAATGGTATTTCTCTATATAGTTTTTGATTGACGTTTCGGGGACTATATCTGCCCCCGTTCTCAAAATCTTCTTAATCTCCTTCAATAGTTTTTTCTCTTGCGGAATCTTTGTAGCTTTTTCAAATGACCGATGTCAATTGAGATCTGCTAAAAAATTTGAAAGTGACGTATTACCCATTTGATATATGGGATGTTGTTCAGATCAGTTTATTAGCATTCTGCCATTTCTCACTTCTTTTCTAAGTGGAGTTAACAGAATTTGTTTCAGAGCAGTTGTTATTGGAAAGAAGAACAGAGGCCGTTTCTTTCAATTTTCTTCTCTCTTGATGTGGTTCTTTCATCAAGATTTTCGTCCTATTTCATTCAATCGTATGATCGCCATTGGATGTCAGGATATCTTCTGCAATTTTTGATCCTGTTATTTGTCGATTTCTCTGATGTTCACTTTGGCGCACTTCTAATGGTCTTGACGTTTCACCTATATTACTATCACCACACGAAAAGGTTGTAAACACAGTTTTTGGTACTTTCTTCGGCGTTTTTTGGTTTTGTTTGTGTTAGTATATATCTCAGTGTGTTTGTTGTTCTATATGGTACTCTCACATCATACCTATGTCCAATCCGTTTGATCTTCTCAGATAATCCGGGGATATGAGGTATTATGTTGGTTGTGGAATATGTAGGTGGTGGGAGTACTCCTGTTGGTTGTGTTGATTGGTTGTTTGGTGGATTGTTGTTTTCAATGTCAGTGATTGTTCTTTCCACAAACTGATCTGGATACACATTTTCCCTGAGAACAGATTTTATGGGCTTCATTTCTTCCTGTAGATTCTGGTTGGAATTGCAAACTGTTATCTTGTTTTCACACTGGAATGATGGTTTGAGTTGTAGTGTAGATATCGATTGGTATGTGTCTTCTCTCTGTGTACAGATGTTTCCATTTGGGTTGATGATTTTTGGATCATGACATCTGAAAAGGGAAGTTGGTTATTTTGCTATGATTCTAACGTGACTTTGATCGATGGTTTTTGTTCGTTTATGTGATCCAAGAATTTTTTTAAATTTTCCTTCACTTCGATCCAGATACCGAAAACAGGATCCACGTATTTCCACCATGCTTTTGGACCATTGTGGAAAGTTTCAACGAAGGATTCCTCAAAGTATTCCATAAATTTGTTACATGAATATGTTACTTGAAAAGAAGAACCCATCGCCATACCAAACTCTTGTTGATAAAATTCGTTCTTATATTGGAAATATGTTCGTTATGTTCATAGTTTGAGTAATTCTATGATGGCACTGACATCCAGTTTTGTTCTTGTCTTCAGTGATGTGTCATTCTCTATTTTTTTTTCATTATTTTCAGAGTTTTATCAATAGGGACCTTAGTATAATTTAATTATTTTCAATTGCACAAGCTATAAGGATAAAATCAAAAACTCACACGAGCGTATATGCGCACTAACGGAACGAAAAATAATGTTTACTACTCGTAAACATTCTCCGTCGCCGAACGGAAAATCGAAAGAAGATCAAAAGAGCCAATAGTCAACGTAGGTTTGAGTGACAGCTATCTAGTTCTACACCAGATTCGACTGAGCCAATCAAAACAGACCGCAAGCCAATGATAATGCTTGTAGGTGTGTCCATACGTTGGAAGCCAAAGAAGCTAATGAATCACGAGTTATATTTGTGTTTGAAGAGGTCTGAATAAATGAAAGCCAGTAGCGTCTCTGGTCTGGGATCGAAATAGGTTTTGAAATATGATATATCTTTGTTGTGTTTTGTTGGAAAATATGGCTTTTTGTCGACCATAGGAAAATGAAATTGCCTATGGCATATATTTTTTAATTTGACGTATTTTTAAAATATTTAAATTTCTAAATATCTGCTGCTCGAAGGATACCGCTTTAAGACTGCCAAACTTATTTTTTATGCTCCTGCAATTGTTAGTGGTTTAACTATTAACAAACTTTCGACATCAAAACTTTCTAGGAGATCTCCATCTCGAATTTGTAATTCATTCAATTTCTCCTTATGAACCTATTTCCATTTCAAGATAGTGGTTTCAGAACGTTGAGTAGGTATCTAGCGAGTTTTTGTAAAGGAGATCCAATGGAACTCACAATAGGGCGTAGAGGATGAGCTGGTTCGTGTATATTTGGTAATCCGTAAAAATGTGGGGGTTTGCTGTGGTGTGATACTAGGTCTCTGCGTTCTGTCTTCATGAGTATGTTTTCGTATTTACCTGAAGTTCGGTATATTTTGCTTTCTATTCTAACAATAGGAGACGTCCGAATATATCACTATTGTTTTTCTGTTGTTTGGATGATTTCCGTATCCCGTAATTATATTTGAATCCAGAACCAACCAAGCAAGTAATAATAAAAAACTATTTTCTATCTAGTACTGATAATCCTAATATATTGAAAAGTACCAGAGGAATGAGGGGACATTTATACAATATTCTCCAATGATATAATCAAGATAGGGTAGTTATTTCATAGATACAATCTCTTTTCTATAATAGTTCATGAACATTTATTTGAATGGGATTTGTAATTCTCAACGATGATTATTTCCCATTCAAACCCATTTCAATTCAATATTATAGTAACATTTCATGTGAACCTAAATATAGAGCACCATAAAACTCCAATATATATTCCACGAGCTTTACTAATAATTACTTGGGGATATTGACGACTATTAGTTTTGGGAAACCATGAACTGTTCAATATGGGTTGAACTCATAACTAATCCTGCTGAATCAACACTATTTCAAAATTTCAGTTTGTTCCGCTGAAATCAGTGTTATGTGTTTTTACGTTTGCCTATATTTCTATCTCTTTCACTCATGTAGAATTAAATTTCAGCCCCGGCAGGATACAATCAACTTAAGGATTTATGGCCCATAAAGTTCCATTTAGATTTATTTCCTACATTTTGTAGCTCAGTGGAGAATTTCAATTATACACAATTCGTTGATATTTTTGTTATTGATATACATTTCCTCGAAATTCTCTGTTCTCCATATATTTTTCTAGATTAAAAAAACTCACGAAGTTACAACCCCATGAACTCATGCTGATTTGAGCAATCTATAATTAATTGAAGAATACCGGGTAACTTGGATACAATTCTATAAAGGGCGATCTTGGAAAAAGCCAGATACGATGAAGGTTGAATAGGCGAGGACACGAGAAATTATTATCGCATCAAATATGCTTCCAAATACATGACGCATATATAAATATACCCAGAAAATATTTCTTGAGATAAAAATTTCAATTACAGCAGTTCCCATTCGTTTTTGAAAATCAGCAAATTTTGAAGCTACTAACATTGGCGCTCTTTGTGACATAAACGACCGAGCAGCCAATAGGCGTAATCGGGTTGATTGTGACGTTAAACGACAACGTTGTCAAGTTTCTTAAACTATAAAGGTCAGAACTAGAACATGATTTGAAATGTCAAGAGACGATTGCGGATTTGAAGGGTGTAAAAAAATTTTTCATGCACATATTCCTTGTTATTTTTGATATTATGAATAATTGTCGCCCAATCATCCTTGTAATGGAGGCGTGGCCTAGGATTTGAAAATATACCAACGTTGCAAAATTGATTGAAGCTGTCAACTGTCAACTGTGGGATTGGTTGATCAGGTCATTACTTAACAACATTTTGCAATGGCGCTAGAAAGAAGCCATTTGAATTTTGCCGACTTTAATTTATTGATTTTTGAGTTTTACACAAAAAACAAATACCAACAGAGTTCTTAAAAATATTTCGAAAATTTCGTGTCCTCGCCCATTGGGCGATAATGCAGAATTCCTACTGGATAAAATGGTAGAAAAAAAATTAACTACCCCTTTTTCAGGAAACTTTCAAAAACCAAGAAGGTGAAGCATTTCATGATCAGATTCAACGTTTTGTCTTTTGAGACTATGTTCTTTCCTTGAGTTACAAATTATATTCGGTCGTGAGATTTTAATGTAATTGTAGTGGTTTGGTGGACTTTATTCAAAATCATGTTTCCAATAGGAAATATATTTTCAAAAACAAATACTATATTATCTTTCTTTCAATTCTCATGTCAATCATTATATAAAATGATCTACAGTATGATCGATACATTAAATAACCCTCTCTCGCTTGACAAAAATCCACAGTATGTATATATCAAACGCAAGGTGAAAAATAGAACATATTTCGAATTTTATATCTCAGAACTAGATTCAATGAGATTATTGGGAATGTAAAAATCACATGGAGTATTCTCAGATTCTTGGGGTAAAATATGAAAATATTTTCTAGACTTTTATACGATTTAATTTGCCATACAATTCGTACCCCACAAAACTTCTAAAATTTCAGCCACAATGCAAAACTTTTTGTTGAACTAACTTCAACAAAATTCTTTTCATTTGGCCGTAAAATGTAGACTTTATTTCAAAATACTATTCACTTGTGTGGGAAATATAATTGGATTCATGTTCAAATCTCTCATATTTACAATACCCATATTCACCATGATCAATATATTACAATTGATTAAATATTTTGAATTTTCCAGTGTATTACTATCATATATCTTTCATGGCTTTTGAAAATAATTCAAGTACTTTATTTCCCGTAATTGAATCGTTCCTTGTATATTGTGTTTTCATATTTACATGAATCTATCTAACTACAGGTTGACTCAGTGAAGTCCTAAAAAATGTCTGAGTTTGGCTCAACTACAATCTGTCGAAATTCAATGTGAAAAAAATTAAATTCATATTATTTTCGATTTGAAAAACCGATAAGCCTTTCAATTTTTTTTTCCAGTACATGAATGTAATAATACCAATTTCCAATATATCGGTATATCAATATCAAGATCTGTGCTGGGATGATCATATTGCCCATGCTACTGGTTGATACAACTTATGCACAAATTCACCATTAGGGAAATCCTGGATAAAATAACCTTATTATTGATTCGTTCGAAAATATGAACGGAGTGTTCATAAAATCAAATGTGTAATCATATGCGACTCAAAGATATACTTCAGTTACTTTCTTCCATCGTTCATGACGAACTCAAGGTGTAGTTCAATGTCCAGCGTGGCTTTAGCCGGGGAAGTGGTAGTTTTCTGTCAGATATTCGCAAAAAAACCTGTTTTGGATTTTTGAATTTTCAGAAAAATTTCTATACAATATCCAACTTAGATTTTTCTTCAACACTATATTTTACAATTCATTCATAGTGTGTATCATATCGTAGGAGGCTTGTTCAATAACATGATGATAAAACTTTTGAAGTATATGTAAAAAAACGCTATTCTACTGACATACTTTAAAATGAAATGAAAATATTGAATAAAAGAAAATTTTATATCTCCCATTGCTTAATGTGGACGTTTTAACTTTCTGTAGGTAATTTGATCCATACACGTATTTAATCATATAGAATCAAACCCTAATACAATCTGCATCATCCGAAAACATTCGATTATGTATGAATATGTAATATATCAACACAATATATTTAAAAACACATGTGGATAGATTCGCGAAGAAATAAGTAGTCATCTAGAGTGATTGATGAGAGACTACTCATATGTGAAACTAATTGAAATAATGTTGTTATTGTTGGCAAAACTCTCTAAATCCCTAATTAATTATGACCCAATTAATATTTCCACTCCATTATAATAGCAAATTACATTATGCCGTGGGGAAAATATATAAGTTGTATTCTAACTTGTGCTCCCATGGATGATGGATGGATCAGATTTCATTACAAAGTATAGTGGTTAAATTTCAACAATGCTTTTGGGAAATTTTTGGAAAACCCTTTCAAGTCATATATGAGCAATACAACATACAACCTTTCACACCCTGCTGGAAGGTACTAACAAAATAACTAAAGGTAAAAAGAACAATGGCTGTGCGATGTTTTGATAGGTCCGGTAATTTTCATCTAGGATTGTTCTAATATCAATGAAAATTCATTTTGGGAAAGTTACTCGGAGTGGATATTGTAGAATTTGAAGGGGGGTGGGGAAGGATCTCGAAGTTCTATCCACAAATAAAACAACGTGTTTTTTGAGTTACTGGATGCATTTCGGTTTCTGAAGTACCCATCCTCAGCAGAACTTTAACATTACATGGCGAAAAACAATGTTTGATAATCCTACGTGGTAACAATGAATAAACTTGAACTTACCAACTTTATAGTATGGTTACAGATAGGAAGCTCCGCCCATTTCCTTTGATGTTTGGTTTGCCGCTTCATTGTCCTAGTGCCTTTAACTCGAGAAAGGCACAGTTCTGAATTATGTTTTATTTGGAATCAGGACAATACTGCCAACAAAAGTGATAAGGTCGAAACAATTTAAGGAAAATTAATAATTAATTGATAACTCGCTTTTGAAATAGTATATAGTGTTGAATGCTTGAGTTTTATGTAGAATAATATCATTTATTCCTTGCATTTCCTGATTAATTTTGAGATTTTGTGAAGTTGGCAATTCTGAGTCATAACAAACGGAATCATTCAAAATGGTGGTATTGCTGTAACCCCTTTAGTTGTATATTCACAATTACCTTGATGTAGGTGAAGAAGGGTATCATTATTCCAAGTTCTCCCGGGGCATTTAACTTGAGATAAGACTCCATCTTTCTCTAATTCTGTTTGTCTTGTCTAGACTTCTTTTCTGTGTATTTACTCTGTGGTATGGTTAACCTTGAAAAATAGAATGAAAAGTTGTTGGATCAGTAGGAAGAACCCAATGGTGAGGCTGTTTTTTCTTTTTACGGACATGCATTTTTTCTGTATTTGGATAAGGTAACATCCTTAAGCAATTTATGGTAACACGAGATTGTGTCCCAACAAGATGGAAGCTGTTTCGACTACAGGTAGCGACTTCGTGAATTAGATCGATTTTAAATAATAGAAAACTGTAATGAATTGTGTATATTTGAACCTTGCAAATAGTTTGTTCAATCCTCTAATAGATGTGTTACTGAAGTACATTTATAAACACCATTTTTTGGCAAGGATGTGAGAGGAGACGGAAAAAAATTAAAAAACTAAATATTTTATAGATTATCTGTAATATAGTTTGGAGTCTCCAGTGAATGTATGATAGAGATTTGAAAAAAAAATTGATACAATCAAATTCAATTTCTTCATTAACGCAATTCGATCCAAGTGAATTGTAGGGTTTTGGTATTTCCAAGATTCCAAGAATGTTCAATGTCGAACCTTTAGGATAAAAATGGATCAGATCTACTTGATTTGAATGGAAAATTTTTAGTGTGCTTAATGTAGTAAGTGATAACAAAGGAAGATTGTGTGTCACAGATGTCTGTATCACGGTATTTATTGTATGAGTTGGTATGTTCCCTCAATCTCTCTGAGAATTTTCGACCAGTTTGACCTATATGAACTACTGGACATTCTGGGCAATTTAACCTGTATACACCTGATTTTTCATAACTGTCCCTCTTGTCTTTCAAATTGAGTAAGCTTTTACTTAAGTTGTGGAAGTTTTGTAGTAGTGTCTGTAGATAACTCTTTTTCTATGGAATCATATTTGGGCCCCAGAAAGGAAGAAGACCACTATAATTTTGGATTTTTTTATTCTGGTAAACTGAAAAGTATATGATATGAATTATGGAACGAAGCTAGTTTTTGGTTGTGAGGGTGGTTTGATGAATAGGGGATAATCGTGTCTGTAGCTGTGGGTTTTCTATACACATCAAATTCAATCTGGTTGTTCTTTTTTGTGAGAAGTAGATCGAGAAATGGTAAGAAACCTTCAACTTCTGTTTCTGAGGTGAATTCAATGGAATCGTGTAGATTGTTGATGATTGGGAATCAGAGCCTTGAAAGAGGGCTATGCAATTGTCAACGTAACGGTACCAAAATATATTGTTATTTGTGAAATGTTGGCCTTCAAAGATCTTTTTTTCCAGGTTGTACATGAAAATTTCAGCTAAAAAAGTGTACAGGTTGGAGCCCATTGCTAGGCCTGAGATTTGTTCATAAAATCTATTATTAAATTGAAAGAAGTTTTGTTTTAAAACCACATCAGTCAAGGTGCAGAGATCGAAAGCCTCCTGTGTGTATACGCTGCAGTCGAAAATGAAGTTTCTGATTTGAGAGATGGCTTCCTCAGAAGGAATGCTGGAAAATAAATTTTCAACATCGAATGACACTAACGTAGAGTCTTGTGGGATGTGTAGGTTACCTATTGTTTGTACCAAATCTAAATGACTTTTTATCGACCTAGGGTTGACGAAATCAAGGATAGTGGGAAAAGTGTCTTTAAGCCACTTTGAGAGTGATAAGGCAGGGGAATCGATGTAAGACACTACCGGCCGTATGGGGATTTCAGGTTTGGCAAACCGTAGAGTGGTGGTGTTTGTGGGTTCATTCCAGTTAAGTTGGATTTCTTCGTGCTTAGGGAATCTAGGGTTGATTTAGTTGCATCCAGAGTTTCTTTATGAAGGGCGCCAAATTTTTTGGTTGAGTTTCTAGGTATTTCTGAAAAATCATTCGACGTTGAAAATAGTTCCACTTTTGATGTGTTATCCGTTTTTTCCAGAATTATCAAAGCGTTACCTTTGTCTACTTTGGAGAAAATCAAATTGTTGGTGTTAGACTTCTTCATTATTTGTTTGAGATTTCTTTGTTCTTGGTTTTGTGGATTTGTTCCATTGGTGCCTGAAATATTATTGAGTTTGGAGGATAGCTCACTTCTAATTTGAGGTTTGTTATTTCAGGGTAGTGATTCTAAGGATTTCTCAGCTTCGAACGCTAGAATTTCTTGTCAGAAAATTGGGTTCTCACTACTGATCCAACAACTTTTCATTCTATTTTTCAAGGTGAACCATACTTTAAAGTTGATGAGTTCAAGTTTCTTCATTGTTACCACGTAGGATAATCAAACATTGTTTTAAGCCATGTAATGTTGAAGTTCTGCTGAAGATGGGTACTTGAGTACCCGAAATGCATCCAGTTTCTTGAGAAACACGTTGTTTTATTTGTGGATAAGACTTCGAGATCCTTCCCGACCCCCTTCAAGAAATCCATTTTGTTTTCTTGAATGTACATAAAAATGTCTGATTATTTCAACAAATTGTTCGAAAAATGTAAAATAATAGCAAAGCAATAACCAACAGGATATACATGTTTATAATATTCGTTCAAGTGATAGGCGACCAGCGATATGTATTTAAACCTTCAGTTTAGATAATTTCCGAACGACATCTCATTTTTCTACATTTTGTTATTGTCATCCAAATGATGTTCATGTAAAAAAATCTTCTATGCAATGACAAAGTATGTATGAACCGGAAATGAAGTGGAATAAATGATAAATAATATGGTATTTCTAGTGTAGCAAGTCAACAGAGAGTTTGACTCACCTATGTTATGGATTCGAGCTGCGTGGGCCATATTAATCATTACAATATCATAGCACTATACAGAAATTGAAATTGCAATGTAGTTCGGAACGATGAACAAGAAATAAACTAACAACGTCTGGTGGCCAAGAACAACTAAAACATTTAGTGGGAGATCGGGCAGTATTCAGATGTTTGAACTCTCAATAATACATTTTGTTGCTTACTTATTAAGGATTTTCAGTATTTTTTTCATTCGATTTCTTTCCCTTTTCAATGGGCTATTGAATATTAGTGGTATTGTATCAAGTAAGTTCACACTTTTATAGAGTTTACATTTTTGAAACTTCCAGTAACATATGTGACAGTAACAGAATTATTGTGAAGATTACCATAGTATATCATCATGCATGATACGTAGTAGCGATACAAATTTCATCGTGTGTGTGACCGTATCAGTATCACGGTATCAGTATCACTTTGTATTATCGTCTCAATCCCTTTAGCGAAAGGACGATGTTTCACGATTCGATCTCAGCGTGTGTGGAGACGTTGATACTTGATATAAAACTCATATATTTGTATCGCGACATGTAGCGATCCCGATCTCATCCTCAGTAGGGGCCTTCAATGAAAACGTTGCACTCAAATTTTTACATTGAAATTTAACTCTCATCGTGCCCAAAGAACTTTCACTCCGAGCAAGATTATATTCCTTGAAGTATTCCAAGCAACACCATGATTGGGAAAAATAATGATAATATTCGATAGTATATAAATGATTTTTCCTGAAATCGCTCAAGAATGCCCACTTTCTCGGAACTTCAGACCCCAGAATACGCTAATCTAGTATTTTAGTTGCTAAGCAACGAACTTTCCCGAAAACGGTCCGGGAAAATTTTTGCCGGCCTAGGCCGCTAAATTCGGTCTTTACCGGTTTTTTATATACATTTGAGACAGTAAATAAATACACGCAAACAACCAACTCACATTGAGAACATTTATTGAAGAATTATTACACATATGGAACGTTCATTATAACTATTTTTGTATATTTATAGTTATGTTGCAGTTTGTACAGTTATCAAACATAGGCTGAACTCTACCTGAGAAGTCATTCTCTTTGTCACTTCCCTCTCTAAATGTATCTGTTATGTTACCTGAATAGTCAGCGACGTTATTGCTGTTTTCTTCTTCGGTAATAATACTAATAGTATCAGCAGATTTCTCTTCGTCACTTTCCCCCTCTAAATAACTTTCATAACTTTTGTAATTGTTTACTAGCGAATATGATTTTTGCACATTCATCTAGACTTTATCCAAGTCGAATGAGCGCTCGACCATATTTTGTCCCCATTAATACTTTTTCTTAACGTTTTTTGAAATGTTAACCCATTATACATAAACGATGACTCAATCACAATTCTTCATTTCGAATGCGTTATTCTATCTATTTCGTTTCTATCAGAGACTATTTTCAGTTTTCGTAGTGTAGAATCCCATAAGGACAAACAGGACAGCGATAAATATGATGGATTGGGAGTTTTGAATGCAGAATAGATAGTCCTGCAGGTCAAAATATTATTCCTGTTGGAAAAATAATTGCGTATATGTGTTGTGGTCATATCAGTAGTATAATCGATTGTTTCTGAAATGAGTTATTGACTGACTAACGTTACATACTTCGTGAATATGTTCAGTTCGGAATATTCGATGTACGACTGATAGTTTTTTATAAATCATCACCCGTTTAATGAACATAGCCATCGAATGCATTAATAATGTCATATACGAACTGTCGATTCGAAATACCCAATCTATTTGTCGAATAATGAGGGGTTCTATTGGGTACAATGTCGTGACGATCCCGATGTGGAAAGCTAGTGCAGAAGATTTCCAGAGTACGGAGGTCCCTAAAAAAGGTATAGGGGTGAAATTAAGAAATACAACTTAGGTGCTCCATTCGAACGGATTGTAATTGATGTAGCTGGACCATTTTCTGTGACGGATGATGGCAACAAACACATACTTGTTGCCATGCACTATTTCAGCAAAAGGGTAGAAGCCTATGCCATTCAGGACCAGGAGGAGGTATCCACAATAGCAAGGTCAATAGTGTCCCCAAAATTTGAACCAGCAATGGCGTTACATTCCGACCAAAGAAGGAATTTTAAGTGAAAGTTATTCAAAAAAGTTTGTGAGCTGATGGGACAAGACCAGAAACACTGCGCTTCACCCTCAGTCGGATGGCATGGTTGAAAAACTTAAACGAACTTGTGAAGGGGTTTCTTCCCCTAATATCAAACTTTGGCGCCTTTCACTGTTCTCGGCCTTCCTCGGGCGCCACCTTTAGCTTTATAGTGGAAAAGGCCACTTGTGCTCCGGGCAGTCTCAGTGAAGAAAGACACTCCAGGGGTCAATATAGTCGTGACACTGTAACAGGGCCAGCAAGGCAGGCTTTAATTGCCTTCAACTGGGTTTCGAACCTGGGTGGCGCCTGCGCACTAGATGTTAAAATTCTACTCAAAATAGTAAATGAAAGAATACTAGGAACAGGATAAACAGGTATATTGAAAATAATGAAATACAGTGAGGGCGGCTGACGGCGGCCTCAAGTTATCACAACAAATAAACACATGGCAAGCACTATATACAGAGAAAGCAAGGAGGGTGTTTTCAAGCAAGCGGGGTAAACTTAACAACCAAAAGCTCTGCGGTGGGGGGGAAGGGGTATTGTACGGACTCGTATGCAGAAATTACCAGCACAGCATTGAAATGAATATGTGCCTCTTACGATCATGCGCACATCGCATCTGTGGTACTTACAAACATTTCCTGATATCTTCTACCCGATACAACATATTTACCAAACTCCGATCTTACTGCTTCGGCAAGGTCCGGGACGGTCGTGGACTGCTTCGATCTCTGGCTCTCACTCTGGACTCTAGTCGGACGCGTGGCTGCTTCTGCTGGGCTGGGCAAGCTACTCAATCTTTGAAATATGTCGAAACGAAACTACGGCCGGCTTCTCCCTCTTTTCCGAATACCTCCTGATCGACTTATATGCGCGCGCCGTTTTGTGGACTCTGTCGTTTGCGACACAAATTATACCTTCACAGAATAATTACCCAGAATATCGGCCTCCCTTCCTTCGTGACGTCAACGGCTGCTCGGACACAGTGTCATGTTCTCGGTGGCGACGGCTGTGACGTCAGCTCGGTGCGCGCGTCTCTGTCTAGACTCAACTATGCTGGGTGGCGATCGGACTGTTGGCTCGTACGTGAATGAATGCGATCTTTAGTGGAAACTTTGATTCTCGAGTTTTGCGTTCGATTCAAGTGCTTGCTCCAGAGTGGGGCGGGTGACGTACGATTGCTTTGTTTCAATCATTCGTTCTCGATTCGCTGGCGCGCGCAATTACCAATCGTTCGTTCTTCACAACCACGCTCGCGGTATTGGCGTGAGTTACGGAGGGTGTTTAGCCTATTTATCGTGTTAGGGGTGATTCACGGATTCATCACGAACCTGAATGGTATTTCTAGACCTATTATTACTTTCAAGCGGGGTTTAATTCCTTACAGGGAGCTTTTGGCTGATAAATATAGCGGGAAAATAGTAACTTCGTTACAAACTATGGAAGGTTGTGGGAAAATAACAGAGGGACTGAGACAGACATCTTCCATTATTTCTGATGGTATATAGAGCAGCTGTTCATGATTCAATCGAGTTTACTTCGGCTAGCATTATCTTTGGAAGGGAAGTTCGATTGTCATGTGAGTTGGCGTTTGGATTACCAAGAAGTAGAAGGGACGGACTATGCAGATAAACTGAGGGAAAGCATGTTGAAATTCCACGAAGCAGCTCGGAAAAGTATTGGTAAGCGTCTGGATGAAAGCTAGTTATGATTTAAAAGTCAGTTCAGGAAAGTTTGAAGTAGGTGATCGGATTTTGTTGTACAAATCACGTAGGAAAAAAGATGTATCCCCCAAACTAACACCGTTTTGGGAAGGACCGTACGAAGTAAAGATAAAAACTTTTTAACAAAAAATTAAACCGACGAAAAAATCAACTGAAAAGCAGAAAATAAAATAAACCTTTTTAGTCTAAATGATAATTGAGCTCCTAAACTAATGTACGTAACTGATTTTGAGTCGGCGCCAAACAAACAATTATCGAAGATCATTATCTATGAAATAAGTCATCAAAACGCAGCCGTGCATCTCGCTGCCATCATTTTACGCTTCACCCAATTCAATTGCTAGTTTGTTCGGCGCCGACTCAAAATAAGTTACTTACATCAGTTTAGGAGCTCAATTATCATTTAGACTAAGAAGGTTTATTTTAGTTTTTGCTTTTCAGTTGATTTTTTCGTCGGTTTAATTTTTTGTTAAAAAGTTTTTATTTTTTACTTTTCAGTTCCGTATTTCGTCGGTTTAATCTTTTGTTAAAAAGTTTTGATTTTTCAATTTTTTGTGGCTGAAATCTACCAATTACTACCTACTTGTTTTTTGATTACTTCCAAAATACTTACTTACCCACCTTACTTCAACTATTACCAGTTGAATAATATGATTATCTACTTTTACTATTTGTTGTAATATGAATTATTTTCGTTGTTCTGGTTGGTTCATTTCATTACTTTGTATATCATTCCATCCTCTCATAAAATATACTGATTTTGACGGAACAAGAATAATGTCAGTAGCGATCTGTCATTGTCAACTACGTACGTGTGTGCTAATGTTCACTAGTGAAAAATCAATTATCCCCTATTTTTCCACCCGTAAGGGTGGCTAATTCTTTCCGAAATCCAAAAATAAGGTATACCCTATCTATTAAAAATAGAATCATCCAAATCGAAGAACCCAGTACAAAGTTATGCCTGATAGAATCGGTTAACGGACCAGAATTCAGAGGGTGAGTGATCAATATCCTTCATTTCGCTACCCTTAGGGGTGGATTTCATCTCTCAAACTCGAATGGGATCAAAGTCGAAGTACACCCTATCCACTGAAAAAAATTATTGGAATCGGACTCCTCAGTAAAAAGTTATGCGTGATCATAAATAAAAAAATATGATGGAAAAACATAAAATATTCGGGTCGAATAGAGAACCTCCTCCTTTTTGGTTTCGTCGGTTAAAAATAATCCAATGCCAAGGGCGAATATAGTGTTCATTTTAAAACGAACTAAGAATAAAAAAATGGCCCATTAACTTTTGTATTCAGTAAAAAAAGGAACTTAAAACTAAAAAAAATAAATCAATAACAAACTCAGTACGGAACAGTATAGGAACAACACCAACTGAAATCGTAATTCTAGAGGCAAATTTAAACCATATTAGTGGGACAAAATCTTAATTGGAAAAGTACAATAAACAAAGTGTCAGTTGGAAAGATTAGAATCACAATTAGAGGACAAACTCAGTGTCTTTGAATTTGCAAAAGAATCTACAAATTTATCTATATCTATTCAAACATCTCGGTGGATGTGCAAAAGGGTAAGACCTGCTAGACGTTCCCAGTCATGTTTGATCTGAGCCACGTTTTTAATCGCTTTGAAGCCGAAAAGGCAGAAGCTACACTAAAGGGCAAAGTAAGGAAAAGTTGTAAAATTAATTTTACGTATGGAAATGAATCTGAATAACATAATTTGAACAAATCCAGTATACTCAAATCCAGGGGAGTTTTATTTACATTCATTATGCCACAATTTTAGCTCTGATTCACGAAGTCGTAGAAGGGACAACAACAAAATATTTTCCAAAAACATTTGGAACTACCACTAGGCATGATTACAGTAACTAAAGATCACTAAAATTATGTATTTAATTAATGAAACTTGAGTCATGGTATACAAAATACGCATTTATTTTTTTATTAAGAGTGAGATTCATAATTATTCTGATTAAATAAAACTACAAAATACGGCAATTCGCCATGATATTTTGAAGACCAATCAGAGCAAATGACGTCATTTTTGAGTTAACAAACGAACGAACACATACATCTTCCTTTGTTAACAGTACTGGTTGTTATCCTGTGAGTTCATTAACGATTCAATTTTGTTTATACAGAGTAGTTCAAGTTTTGTGGTGTTATTAAAACGAAAGTGGAATAACGCGAGTCATGGAACACAGCTTTATTGAAGCAAACAGCGTTAATTTGCCAAGAATCGACTTGTTGATGTTGGGAGAGTTTTTGGAATCAAATAAAGACTTTTGTTCAGAAGAATTTAGAAATGTCAAAACTCCCATGTAAGTACATTAAATAATATTCAAAGAATATAATAATTCAAATAATAGAATGTATCCAAATCCTCTAAAATATACTTTTAACATGTATTTCACGATAGGTTAATATTAGAGGTTATGTTACTGAAATATTTATTTATCCCATCGAATGATATTCCATATAATTCTCCATATCATTTGGCAACTGAAATTTGAATAGAATACCTATTATTATAACAGTGGTGCGAGATGAAATCTAACCTCAAAAATGATTGTTTATTTTTAAATTTAGACCTCAAACAAGATCATTATACCATAAACTATTTTAGAATCTACAAAACAAAATAAAAACTTAAGTCGAAGTAATAAAGATGAGTACTATAGTCTAATCAACGTCTAATCAAGTTCAAAACGTGTTTAATAGATATAAAGCTCCTAAAAATATGAGCAATAGCTCATCCGATTCGGAATGACGTCTAAAAGGATGTTTCTCGAAGGTTTATCAGCACGTAAAAAATTTCCATTGTTATGAACAAAATAAGATTTAAAAAAGAAGGTATTTCGTTTTTCGTTGATTATTTCTAAAATAATGATATTTAAGGAATTATAAAAAAAGATCCTGAAAGAGGAGGAAATCTCCCAGAACTCTATCTCTATTTATTTTTTTTAACGCTGAAAATAGTGCTCCGTGAGGTCGTTACGTCATAGGCGCACCGTCTAAAAAGCCGTTATATCACCTAAAATAATTGTTTTATAGTATTAAATAACAATTAGAAAATTTGAATAAATTATGGTGTAATCTAGACACTCGAACGAAAAAAATCTCGGTAAAAAAAATTTTCATGTCGATTTTTCAATAAGTTACACCATTGTTAATTAACAAATTTTTTTCCAATCTCTGTTTTTATAAATTACGACATAAAAGTTTAAATAATTGGTCTATAGAATTTTCGCTTTTGGAGCTTTTTTATTTAGGTACTTGATGAAGCAATGCAAATTTTTTTATTAAGGTTTATTATTTTGTTAATTATAATATTTAAAATTAACAAAAAATGAAATTTTTGAAAAATGTTATAATGTTTTTTTTGTTATATCTCATTATTGCTGTTTTTGCATCTAATATGGGTAATAATTAACATTGGAAAAAAAATGTTTACGTCATTTGTTAAGAAATTGTTTATAAACAGACTATTTCGGGATTTAGAAAAAAAAAATTTTACCATCTCATTGCATAGGTGGAATTATGATAGAAAAAAAAAATTCTCAAATAATTTTTTTTATTGTTTATAATCGTTTTTTTTATATTTCAATTGTTTAAATAATTAGTTAGGAAATTATTTTATTCTTAAAAATTATCATTGACCTTTTTCAATGAATCAACAGAGTAATCGTTTTTTTTTTATAAATAATTTCATTGTTTATTAACTTAACAATTTGTTATAAACAAATAATATTAACCGTTATATTTTTTTTCGAAAACTTCAAAAAATAACAAGAACAACTATGTATAACAAAGAATAGAAAAAAAAATTGTATTTTTTACAGCATTGTTACATATTATATGATAATGAAATTACAGCAGTTCCATAATTTGTCAAGTTATAAATTGTTATAACTTTTGAACTATAAGAGATACGGTAGAGGACATTCGGATCATTTTTATGGAAGATTTATTTATCTTTAAAATGAATCCAAAATCGATTCTGTTACCATTGTTTATCAGTTGTTATAAGCATTTGTTTATAAAAAAATTAGATTTTTTTTATTTTTTTTTGAAATTTTATAGTTTATAACTTGTTAAATAATATAGATACAGCTACGGACTCACGAACTTTTTTGTTCTATGATACTTTCTAAATTCGTATAAATTATAGCAATATAGATTTTTGTTTAAATAATATACTAGTTTAAATTTATACTTACCTAATTTACATTCTGCTATTGATCATTTTCATTCATTTATCATATATTTTGAAATGTTCTTTAAACAAAATAATGTGTAATTAATGATTTCCTTTTATCCGTACGTTATAGTTGTTGAGTTTCTAACAATAAAAATAATAAATATAAAATAATTTAGAAAATATACTTGAAAAAAAATATAAAAATTAGAAAATAAATTCAATTATTATTTTAGTAAATAAATAATCAAACTTTAGCAGAATATTAATAATTCTAGTGATAAATGAATGAAAATGATCAATAGCAGAATGTAAATTGGGTAAGTATAAATTTAAACTAGTATATTATTCAAACAAAAATCTACATTGCTATAATTAATACGTAATTGGAGAGATATTTTATCATAGAACAAAAAAATTCTGAGTCCGTAGCTGTATCTATATTATTTAATTAAGCAGGAAATTTCAAAAAATATAATTTTTTTATAAACAAATGCTTATAACAACTGATGAACAATGTTCACAAAATCGATTTTGAATTCATTTTAAAGATAAATGAATCTTTTATGAAAATGACTTGAGAGTCATTTACCGTATCTCTCATAGTTCAAAAGTTATAACAATTCATAACTTGACAAATTATGGAACGGCTGTAATTTCATTATCATATAATATGTAACAATGCTGTGAAAAATACAAATTTGTTTTTTTTAATTTTCGAAAAAAAATATAACGGTTAATATTATTTGTTTATAACAAATTGTTATGTTAATAAACAATGAAATTGTTTAAAAAAAAAAAATCTCTGTTGATTCATTGAAAAAGGTCAATGATGATTTTTAAGGATAAAATAATATCTTAACTAATTATTTAAACAATTAAAATATAAAAAAAACGATTATAAACAATAAAAAAAATTATTTAAAGAATTTTTTAAATCATAATTTCACCTATGCAATAAGATGGTGAAAATTGTTCTTTTCAAAATCTCAAAATAGTCTGTTTGTTTATAAACAATTTCTTAACAAATGACGTAAACATTTTTTTTCCAATGTTAATTAATACCTTAAAGAATTAAATTTAAAAAAAAAATTTTTAAAATTTTTTAAATTACATTTTTTATTAATTTAAAAAAAATTATAATTAACAAAATAATAAACTTTAATAATTTTGTTTTGCATTGCTCTATTAAGTACCCAAATGGAAAGAGCTCCACGAAGCGAACATTTAATAGACCAATTATTTAAACTTTTATGTCGTAATTTATAAAAACAGAGATTGGAAAAAAATTAGTTAATTAACAATGGTGTAACTTTTTGAAAAATCGACATGAAAACTTTTTTTCACCGAGGTTTTTTTCGTTCAAGTGTCTAGATTACACCATGATTTATTCAATTTTTTTAATTGTTATTTGATGCTATAAAAAAATTATTGTAGGTGATATAACGGCTTTTTAGACGGTGCGCCTATGCCGTAACGACCTCGCGGAGCCCTATTTTCAGCGTTGAAAAAAAATTATAAATAATAGAGATAGAGTTCCGGGAAATTTTCTACTATTTCAGGATCTTTTTTTATAATTCCTTAAATGTCATTATTTTAGAAATTATCAACGAAATACCTTCTTTTTTTAATCTCATTTCGTTAATAACAATCGCAATTTTTTACGTGCTAATAAACCCTTGAAAAACATTTTTTTAGACGTCATTCCGTATCGAATGAGCTATCGCTCATATTTCTAGGAACTTTATATGTATTTATCACGTTTTTGAACTTGTTGATTAGACTACTAGGCAATATTGCTGTTGAATACCGCCCTGCAAGTTTAATCTAGTTGTCTCGTATTCTTTTTTCTTGCGGCACGAACACAAATACTTTATTAGGAGTTTTTATTGATGTATTATTACACTGAGGGACCGCACACCACCCTTCCGAATTCAAATTTAATAACACAAAATAACTAAATTATTCGATGAACGTCTAGTTTTTACGTTTTGATTACTCAAACGTCACAAGCAACGCCATGACACTGACAAGCGTTTTGGTGCGAATTTTAAATTAAAAAACTAAAATGTATTTTTTTTCTACTAAACCTTTAATTTCAGCAGAAATATGTTATTCATTCTAAATAATATACAGTGAGCATCATAAGTGTCTAACTCGTTACTGGACTCTTGTTAGGAAAATCGCCGAGATAGGTCGTCTTTTGATTTCTACAATGTCCATTTTTGTATGAATAGTTTATCCCTAATTTCATCCCTCACTGGAGGGGAGCAACCCTTTCGAAAACTTTAAATAGCATGGGGTGGTGAGTGGCAGCTCATTTGAAAGGTTTCATTCTCTATTCAACCGTGCAAAGGAATTGACATTTGCTCCATTAATTCTCGAGTCATTATTGTTTCAGGATAACGAAAATTAACGTAGCGCACTCATCCTTAGAATTAAAATTCGGCCCTGCATGATATCGGTTTTGGTTCAGACGTCAAGTGAGACTTATTCGCCATATGCTTTGATATTAACTGCACGTTTTTGTTGGTGTTTTTGCATTGTTTTCAGGATAAATGGTAATAACAATAAACTGATATCAAGGAGAGTGCGAGTCACTGTATTCTAGCTCTGAGTTTTGATTGCTATTGATCTCCAAACAATGGTAGCACCACGTGAGTTGAATGAGAAATGCGAAGCGATTGTTATTTTTGGTGAGGCTCATCGCAATTATCATGAGGCTGTACGAATGTTCAGTGAACGTTTTCCAGATCGCCCTACCGATAGACATTATTTCAAACATTCAGTGGAATTTTTTTATGAGAAGTGTGCAAAATAAAAAACGTTCTGGGCGATCAACTACTGGGAAAGATAAACGAGTGGACATTATTGGCGAATTTTTGAATAATCCGTCCTCATCGAGTAGAACTGTTGCCTTGAATTGTGAGGTTTCGCAGTTGACTGTATTGAGAGTTCTGAAAGAAAAAATTATCCCTATAAAATAAAGATGGTTCATGAACTGACGAACGATGATTCTGACCGCCGTCTAGAATATTGTGAAATTGTATCTAATAATATTTTGCAAAATCCCAGCTATTTGAAACACATCTGTTTCAGTGATGAGGCTACTTTTTTTCAAACGGTTACGTGCATAAACAAAATGTGAGGTACTGGTCCGATGAAAATCTTTGACTTTTTCGCGAAACTCATACTCAGTTTCCACAAAAAGTCAATGTGTGTGCAGGAATACTGGGTGACCACATTATAGGTCCGTTATTTATTGAGGAAAATCTGACTGGTGCCCTCTATTTGGAAATGCTGGTAACAGTGGTAGATCCACTGATAGTGGCAACTGTCGAAAATAAAGAAGACGAATTTGATATGGAAATTATTCTGCAACAAGATGGGCTCCTCCTCATTTTGCAGTTGCTGTGAGGAATTATTTGAATACTATTTATGTCTGTGGAATGGCCTCCAAGATCACCAGATCTGACCCCTTAAGATTTTTTTCTATGGAGTTACCTCAAATCTAGAGTATACGAGACTCAGTGTCACTCTATTCCGGAGTTGCGAGCGCGGATTACGGAAGTGTGTGCAACAATTACTCGGGAAACGTTAGGGTTGAAACTAAAAATAGACTTCACTTCTGCCAGAAGGTCGACGGGGATCATTTTGAACATTCATTGTAATAACAGATAAGGTTGGTGTTAGTTCAGTTGCCATCCTGTTTGTGTTTGTTATTTTTAAACATTAATAACTCGTAATGAAGCAAATCTCAAATTTTATGCACGATGGAATAGAGAATAAAACCCCCTTCCAAATGAGCTATCAATCACCACCCCATGCTATTTCAATCATTCGAAAGGGTTACTCCCCTCCAGTAAGGGATGAATTTAGGGGTAAACTATTCATAGAAAAATGTACATTGTAGAATTCAAAAGTCGACGTGTCCCGGCGATTTACCTACCCAGAGTAACACTTATGATGCTCACTGTATATTTCCGAGCATTATGGGACAGTTTTTCAAAATCTGTCATCATGCCTACTAGGCAATGTGAGAAGTCTGTCATCCTCCACTACCTGCCCCACGGTTATTTCTGTCAGTTTGTCTAGAACGTTCGACTACTCTTTTGATGATAGAGCGAAAAACATAGAGGATTCTTGCAACATATTCCTAATTACGACCAGCTTCAACAAAAGCAAGATCTTTTGCACAATTTTCCACTCTTAGAACCATGATGGGAAGTACAGTTCTTGCCTAAAAAAAATCACTGTCAAACTGACATTAGGGCAACAACGAGCAAAGTCACCTCGTCAAAAAATAATATTTCTTTAAGTAAATTGTTGGTGACAAGTTCATTTGACTTCTAATAATAAACCAGTGCACTTAAGGACATGAATCCAAAAAATAAAATATGGGAAGGGAATGTTCTTAACAGAAAGTTTTATTTTGAAAAACTTTGGCTACCAAATTATTCCACAGCCCCTGATACCACCAAAACGATTTTTTGTGCAATGAAATTTTTTTCGAGTGACTGAAAATGCCCTGCAGATTGAGATCAATACAAGAAAAAGTTTCCATTCATCCCAGAGACCTCCAGATCACAAAAAAGAATCAGACTATAGATCAGAGCTTTTCCTCTTCATCCACATATAGATTTTGATTGACTCAACGACGTTGTACACATATTCCCTATAATTCATCCAGAGAAAAAATAATTCCATACTCATTTGAAAAATGAACATGTGGTATCACTGATTTTTTTTTGCAGATTGCACCCTGGGGCCAACAATCGCTATATCGTCACCAAACAAGGGAAGCACGAAGGACACGAAGGGCCGAAAACGGCCCATCGATAGCCCCAACTCGACGGAGACACCCACCGACTACGCTGTCAGCAGCCATGTGCACGCCGGTATACCGATCATGTAAATTTTTTGATGCACTTAAAGCTTTTATTTGCATTATTAGTTCATATCTTGTCATCCCAAAAAATCAAAGGAAAGACAGCCTAAAGTTTTTTTTTTTAATGGTTAGCACAATAATTGCAATTGCCGACAAGAAACTGGGATAATTTAATATTTTTTCAATAATAAGTGATTAACTAATATGGTGTAAGATTTAACCACCAAAATAATAATTTATTCACTATAAATTACCCACCCCTTATCATCGTTAATTGTGCCTATAGAAAAAAAAATGTGAAAGTTTTGTGGTTATGACTGAATTTTGATAAAATGCTACCAAAAATACAGTAGTTGGCAGATTTCAGGGGATGAAAAATATATATTTTTTTATAGGATACCCTGTATATTACTGCATTTTTGGAATAATATTTTTTTCCTGATTCCAAAAATATACCGTATGTTACCCCTATATTTAACGTTTTTTGAGTTATTAAACGTCGAATAACTTAGACTAATTGTTACTGTAAATACCTATGCTATAAAAGTTAACATTTTTGCAGGCTATGAAAACGACAACTTTATTATGTTTGTTTAGTGGCATTTCATTTAATGGAGTAATCAAAATGGTTTACTGTGAGGAAGAGAAATTTCAATTTGATACTTTTTATGTACATAACAACAAAAATTAACGTACAGCAAAAAGTGCATATAGGGTGTTGTATCCAAATCATCCAACACCGTCAGGAAAAACATTCAATAATATTTACCAAAAGGTAAATCATACCTTCAGTTTCAGTAGAAAAAAGCGTGTAGTACAAGAAAACCAGGAAGAATAGCTAGATATACTGCTTCATTTCGGAAGTAAGCCTATCCATATTAATAAACGAATAACATTGTATAATTTTGAAGATAATTCTGAATGTAGTATATCGATTAGGTAAAAGTTTTTCCAAAATCCAACGTGCTTTGAAAAAGAACAACTACGAACCATATAAAATATTACCCGTAAAAGTTTTAACAGAGATTCATAAGAGAAAAAGGCTGGAGTTTTTCTAACAGATGATTCAAAATTTGAATGAAGATCTCGATTATTTAACTAAAATATTATGTACTGATGAGCCATCCTTTTCTACGGCAGGAGTTTTCAACATGAAAAATCGAAGGTCGTGTGAAAAAAGGACAACAGAAAAAGATTGGTATAACAAATAAAGAAAATAAAAGAAAAACTGTTAGCGTTCGCTACGAAAATTTCAGAAATAAGGAATTTTAAGATAAATTAAAAAAAATCGATAGATAACTGTTTCTACAGTGAAGAAGAATTTTTAAACTCGTGACACTTTCTTTTGTCTCCATGTCCTAGTGTTAACCGTTTTAATTTACTACTCGAAATTTTAATAATTACTAAGTTTGTATACTTGTTTTCAATGTACAACATGATTCACTGTATGGTCTTCCATATATTATTCTGTAGATATTTTCTGTATTTTTTCGCGCTTAAGCCTAGGTGTAAAAATCAAAAATAAATATATCTACGTGCGCAGTATTTCAACAGCGAAATGTGATTGATTTGTTCAATTGTCAGAATGCATTATTGTGTTGTTTTTGTGAAGTGTTGATGAACGGACAATAATTGGTCGCTGGACATTGAACTTCATCTGATAGATATTGTGAAAAAAGACCAAGTGAATGTAGTCAATGTCCGGTATGGCTGTAGCCCAGGAAGTAGTTGTTTCCTTTTGAAAATAAAAAAAAACATTTTCATAGTAGATTTTTAAATTTTTTGGAAAATATTTTCATTCAATTATAAATATAGAATGTTATCCTTTGCAACATGAATACCTTCCAGGAGATTATCTTCAATGATGGATTATAGTAATTGAAGTTAATTTTTCAGTCACAGATGATTTCACATCTGATTTTATGAATACTCTGTTCATATTCTCGAACAAATTAATCTGGTAGGGTACTGGATTCAATTTCGAGACGATGTGGAAAGCTGGTACGAAAAGTGTCCCAAATGCGGAGCAAGTAAAGGTCTAAAGATGAGGCCCAAGGGTTTCGTCGAGTGATCATGGAGAAACATGTTCCCACCTCATTGATGTGTCTGCTCCTAATTTCATAGGACGATCAATAGTTCTGCAAAAAATTGTAGCACGATCTCATGAATACTGACTGTCCACAAAAAAAACTGTCCGTATAAATAATTCATATAATATATTTGAGGAATAATGCATATACAGAGTGGCCACTTTTTTAATGGGATTGTATTGGTAACTTTTAAACCATAAGAGTTAGAAGGTCGGTCAAATGGAGAAAAAGTTGCATTCATAGAAGCATTGTCAAGCAGTTCAAACAAATCGAGATTATCAGGGCCGGTTATTGAGATATCATAAGAAAAGTAAATTCTGTCATTTTGATTTTTCTTTTTTTCCCACTTTATTTCGAATATTATCAAAAATGTCACGGGACTTTTTCATTCGACAGTGAATTATCCTCAATTTGACATAATCAGATTTTGTATCCAACGTTTCGTACGCTCTGGGCCACCCTCAACCTCATTTTTTTCAATACGGACCTGCATATTTTATGACACTTTTCGAAATAACCTTTAACGCTAAATTCAACGATATATCATACAATGTCATTCAAAGTTTATTTTCAGGTGATTTTGACCCTTATCCAAATTTCTTTGGGTTGGATCTGTATTACATTTAGGTACCTTTAGTTTAATTAACAACATGCAATACATTTCGATAAGAAAATCAACTTCTCATCTTCAACTGAATGGAAGGTAACAGAATCAAAGCAAGAAACAAGTTATAATTATTTACAAATTTCAAGAGGTGAAAAACCTAATTCATAATAATTAAACGAAACTATCATTTGATGAAAGAAAAATCAAATGATTATTCGAAAGTAAATGATGAACATTATTGAAGTGAGTGTTCGAAATGTCCACCATTTTGTATAATGCACTTTGCGGTTCTGAAACCCATACTTCTTATACATTTGCTTATTTCGTCTCCTTGAATACCTTCCAATACATTCTCAATCTTCTCGCGAAGAATCTCTATTGTCGGGTTCGTAGTATCATTAATTTTATTTTTGAGATATCCCCACAAATAAAAATCCAGCGGATTCAAATCCGGAGATCTGGCAGGCCATGCTACTGGACCTCTTGTTCCAATCCATGAATCGGTAAAAGTTCGATTTAGATAGTCTGTGACTATTCTTGAGTTGTGTGGACCACATCCGTCTTGTTGGAACCATGGACTATTACGCCGATACCGTATAGGAAGATCATCCAACATTTCTTCTATAATTTCTACATATTTTGCTCCGGTTAGGTTGCCGTTGTTTTGCTCCGGTTAGGTTGCTCTTCTTTTCATTCGTGTATCTTACCATATCGAATAAGTTAAATTGAAATTACTCAGAAAAGTATTCAATGACAAGTTCTTGTGACACAATAATAAACGAAGTGACAAATAATATGACATTTCTTGTTATGTTCTTTTTTATCCACGGCCTACTACTTGAAAATAATACATTCAATAAACCTAGAGTTGTGTGTATGTAAGAAAAAACAAGTCTATCAACGATATCAATGTTCTGACCCAAATTCAATTGAACCCAGAAAAAAAATCGAGAACTGTGGCCAGTGAATGCAATTTATCAAAAACTGCTGTTAATAAAATAGTCAAGAGGCGCGAATACAATGATTTTGAATTTGAATACCAAGCCTTGCAAAAATTATATCGTAATGATCTCAAAATAAAGTTCGATTCTGTAATTTGTTTCAACGGAACAAATGACAAGTCCAACAATAATGATTCCTCGCGAGAAGATTGAGAATGTATTGGAAGGTATTCAAGGAGACGAAATAAGCAAATGTATACGGTTCCAGAACCGCAAAGTGCATTTTACAAAATGGTGGACATTTCGAACACTTACTTCATTAATGTTCATCATTTACTTTCGAATAATCATTTGATTTTTGTTTCAATAAATGATAGTTTCGTTTAATTATTATGAATTAGGTTTTTCACCTCTTGAAATTTGTAAATAATTATTACTTGTTTCTTGCTTTGATTCTGTTACGTTCCATTCAGTTGAAGATGAGTAAGTTGATTTTCTTATCGAAATGTATTGCATGTTGTTAATTAAACTAAAGGTACCTAAATATAATACAGATCCGACCCAAAGAAATTTGGATAAGGGTCAAAATCACCTGAAAATCAACTATGAATGACATTGTATGATATATCGTTGAATTTAGCGTTAAAGGTTATTTCGAAAAGTGTCATAAAATAAGCAGGTCCGTATTGAAAAAAATGAGGTTGAGGGTGGCCCAGAGCGTACGAAACGTTGGATACAAAATCTGATTAGGTCAAAATGAGGATAATTTACTGTCGAATAAAAAACTCCTGTGACATTTTTTGATAATATTCGAAATAAAGTGGGAAAAAAAGAAAAATCCAAATGACAGAATTTACTTTTCTTATGATATCTCAATAACCGGCCCTGATAATCTCGATTTGTTTGAACTACTTGACAATGCTTCTATGAATGCAACTTTTTCTCCATATGACCGACCTTCTAACTCTTATGGTTTAAAAGTTACCAATACAATCCCATTAAAAAAGTGGCCACTCTGTATAATGTTGCGCTTATCTAACAAATATTGAGAAACGCTTTCGATATCATCATGTCACGAAAGTTATGATGATGGAATATCGAACAAAAATGAGGATTCATCAATAGATTTGCTGATAACATTGAAATGTATATTTGGAGAAGTATCGTTTTGCCATTGTAGTTCTACATTAGTTCCATACATTTTTTGTCAGGATTATGATCCATTATCAAAAAATACTTGGCAGGCAGTCGCGTATCCAGTGGCTGTGAGGAGTGGGGCTCTCAAACCATTCAAAATGTGTGGAACTCGAATGTAATTTCAGAAGAAAATAGTTTCGAACTGAATCACCTCTAGACCACTCCAAATGTCAATTCTGAATATGCTACTTACTGCTTGAGAAATAATAATACAGAATATTTCCCACTGTTCTCCTCGAGACATACACAATTTACTTTTCAGTCTTCCCAGTTCCCAACAAACTTCAGAGTGGCAAAGGTAAGCCCCTAGCGATTGAAAATAAAATAATTTCTTGCGTATTCTGTAATGTATATGAGGGAAAAAAAGATACAAATTTTAAAGTGGTATTTTGGGGGTTAATCGATTTAAGAAACGATACATTTATTCATTATTGCATTCGAAAAGAGGCCAATTCCGTCACATTCCACAATATTTCGAATTATTGAGAAGTTTGAGAAATGTGGATGTGTTCAGAACTGCCTGAAATGTAACAATATTGATAAACCACGTGTAGAGCCAATAAATGAAGATCATCAAAATAAATAAATAAATGTATGTGCCGATATTGAAGCTAGTGAACCGTGTACGAGCCGACAAATTCCTGACGAAATCAACATGAATTACAGGGCTGTTTGGAATCCTTTGAATGGAAATGAAAACCATTGCTGTAAAGTACAAACAACGCAGGAAAGTTATCCCGATGACCACATCAGACGAGTGGAATTTTGTGAAACCATGACGGAAAACCAAAAGACAATTATTTGGTTCCAACGTGTTATTCACAGACGAGTCGTCGTTTTCTTTACATAGGAAACACAAACCATCCGTTGTACAATATTGGTCTCGGGAAAATAAGCACCTGTTCAGCACACGAAAGAATATACTCCAACCTGTCGATACAAGTATTTGACCATGGAATAAAATGAAATCATCAGTTGATGAAATAGTTAGTGACATCGAGATTGATATCAAATTTGGCAAGAAGTGCTTGTTTGGAAGTGAAGAATTCCTGAACGTCCATGCTTTTCACAGCATCTGTATGTATGTATGAATTATTACCACATTTTATTTGAAGATGAGGAAAACATGTGCATTGTATGATTTCATGAAGTAGTTGCAGGATTATCTTCTGATATTCAAAGTTGTCAGGTAGGTATCTAAGCATTTTACTGCAAAAAAGTCAACTTCTTAGACCATTTGAGCTGCTGCTACATCTGCGAAAAACCTTTGGGAAACTTTTGTCTGAGTAAATATGGTACAGTATGTGACAATTGTGAATCTATTCCACTAGAAAAATATTCATCCTGTATGTTTTTTGACTTTCAATCCGAACTCAATTTAATGATAATATTGACGGAAGAGGTATATTTCTTAACGTGAGCAGACTCTTGGCTTACGTAGAGAAGGCCCAGACGGAAAATATATATTTCACAAACTATGAATGTTACTTTGTTGTCAAATGACATATAATTTCTACAATATTTATATTCCAACAGCTCCTAGTACTCAATGCCAAAAGAAAACAATGTTTGGGAAGGATTTTCAGGGAACATAGGTCCCTTCTCTATCGATGGTCACCTAAACGCTGTCAATTATCTACAGCTTCCAGTAACTAACTTCCTTTCAATTTTGTAGATATTTGGTTTCAACAGGATGGTTGTCGAAGTCCCAATGCACAAGCAGTGACAAGATTTCTCCAAATTACGTTTCTTGATCATGTGATACCTACACGTGGTGCGATCATGTGGCCTTCTAGATCACCAGATTTATCTCCAAAGAGTTTATTTTTTTGGGATTATCGGAAAGAATCCGCGTTTCGGCACGAATTTGAGAGCTACAGATATTGATGAATATAGGGGTAAAATTATCCAACTGTGTGCCAACATTATGCCAAATCTACTCATAGAATGAGTTTATCTCTGTTCCATAGATTTGGCTATCGGTTGTCACAGCGAAGAGGTTTATTTGGACCTTTAATACATTAGATTTGTAATGTAAATTTTTTTAGTTTATTTTTCAGAATTCAACGTTAAGTTTTTAATTTGTAGAATGTATTTTATTCTCAAAGCTGTTATGGTAAAGCATAACCACAGCACTTATTTCCAGAAGATACATTATTTGTTACTTTTATTGCAGCAAATAATTTATCGCATGCAATGGAACGTCGTAAACAAAATTACTCTGCTAACATTTCGATACTGACCTGAGTAGGGACAATTGCCCAGTGTTGCCAACATCTCTTGGAAATAACACTGGCTGAAAATGATTCCATTACTGGCAACTCCTGGCAATTTTTTTCAACTATCTAAAATTCCTAAAAATCGAATGGAGCCATAATTTTATTTCAAAATATTTTTTTTTTTTTGGAACCAAGTATAAACAATAGTTTATAACGAAAAAACAAACAAAATGAATAATATCATCAAAAAACAATATGAAACTTAAAATCCCGAGGGCGAGGTGGATTTTAAAACTTAATTATTGATTCTGAAAAAGCCGCCAATCAAGCTAACGACTTCACTGGAAAACACAAACAGCATTTCTCTATTTTTTATAAACGAAGCTCCCAGGGTCATCTACTCAACTGGATAAGAAGAACCACCGATAGTTTGACTATCAGAATGAAGGTGAACCAAAGAGACATCATATGCACTATAGGCACATGGTGCCTCAGTTTCCCTGGTCCGCAGTTTCCCTGGTCCTAGGACAGTGTAAGACCGCGTATATCCAATTTCGTCCTGCGAACGGTCACTGGAGAGAATGCACCTATACGAGGGGACTACGAATAATGTAGCAGATATAGAAGACGAGTTCATTCTTGGGATGGATTTGATCAAAGACTATGAATTTTCTTTCGATGGTGAGCAGAAAACCATGAAATTTGATGTATTTTAACAACACCATCTGAAAGGGGGCATTCTGTGAAATTGCGGGTAGCCAAAACTGCCAGGATATTTGGTTCATCTGAGAAGATCGTTGAAGCTCGACTAGAAGAATACCCTGGGTGCTGCGTTGGAAAAGTACAGCCATGTGAAGAATCCCTCAGCAAATTATTACTTGCACGAGCTCTGATTAAGACGGAACAAGACATCCCTGTGAGAATTGCCAATGTATTCCCTGATGGAAAAACAGTCTCTGAACGCTTTCAATATTTTTCTATAATCTGGCTCTATTAAAAAAAACAGTAATTATATTTTTGAATAAACCATAAACTTTTTAATCAAAAGTGAAGGATCCAAATCTCATTAAATTCGTCCTAATATTTCTATGTAATCTTACTTTCAATCCTAATGTAACGTAGAAAAATTATATCCAATATTAAACTTTGAAATCCAGAAATGTCAATATACAATGATGTTCTGTTTGTCGGTGGAAGGAAAACTCAAAAAGTAACGGATTGACACGACCGAATGAACTTCAAATGAAAGAAGCATACAAAGTGAACAGAAATTATTAATTCTCGTGAACTGCAATTTATCAGCGATTCTTAATTTTTTCATTTGTGTTCACATCTTAGAGAGAATAAAAAAGAATAGGAGCTGTAGAGCTCATAATGCTCTATCATTAGACCTATAGTTTGCCAATGTCAGTATGAAATATTGAGATTTTTTTAAAATCATTCAACAGCCGCCATTTTGAAACTACTAACTAATCCGAGGCATCGATGGAAAATACGTTTGTGCCCAATTTCGTTCCATTCGGTTGAAACATGTTAACAAATTTCATGATAACAAATTTCGTTTTCTACCAAGTGTTGTTCATCCTTGCACTTCTTCACAGTACTGATGAGGGCCGAAAGCCCGGAACACATGTCTACGGTTAACACTTTTTTTCGAGGGCTCTGTCCATTAAATTTCTTCCATTTTGTTTTTAACAGTCTCCTCGATATTCCTCCCTTTCATATATATATATATATATATATATATATATATATATATATATATATATATATATATATATATATATATATATATATACAGTGCTTCTCAAAAGTCCCCTCCCCCCCCTCTTAGTTTTGGAAAGATTATACATAAACAAGTGAAATTTGGAAACTGAATATTGAAGGTGGTGAACTTCCCTACTAGTGATGATAGATGACGAAATCGTCAAAGATGACATCACAAGGCCATTGTGACCAATAATTGTAAATGGAACCCTACGGCAAGCGACACCTCTTTTAAAAGGTATCGAAAAAACCTATTCAATGATACTAATTTTGTTTGTGTTTATGGCAGTTTTGGCAACTCACTTATAAAAAACGCAAAGCTGTGATGAATTGAATCAGTTAATACTAAAATTTCAAATTCAAGCCCCGCCTCTGGTTAGTTGTCAAATAATCTGACGCTTTTGTTAGTCTGCCTACTTCGACGTTTTCGTAATTGTCCAAGTTTTTGTACATTTAATAATTTGTGTATTGTTGATCGAACGTTTAACTGTTTTAGCAGCTTTTGGTACTTCTAATATTTTTGTACATTTTGATAATTTGTTAAACTGTTGTAAGCCGAACGTTTGAGTGCTTCAAGAAGCGGAATGGTACGTGCATTAGGTGATGAAGTAGCAGCGATCCTAATTCTTGGTGAAACTGGACAAAATATTCATGCAGCAGAACGCGTTTTAAATGAGAGGTTTCCCGATCGCCCCATTTCGAGGACTTATTTGAGAAAGCTTCTTCGTAAGTTTGAAACAACTGGTATTATTAATGATGCAAAACGATCTGGCAGACCACAAATTTCTGATGAGAAAAAAATTTATATACTGGCAGAAGTAATAGTTAATCCTACTTCTTCAACAACTCACTTTGCATCTACCTGTGAAGTCAGTCGGAGTACAGTACACAGGGTGTTGAAAAAAAAATTTCATCCATACAAATTAAAAATGGTTCATCAACTCTCAGACGACGACCCAGACCGAAGACTAGAATTTTGTGAAAATATGGAAACTAAAATTAACCAACAGCCAGACTATGTCAAAACAATTTGTTTTAGTGTCGAAAGTACTTTCTATCTAAATGGAAATGTAAATACACAGAATGTGAGGTATTGGAGTGACGCAAATCCTCACCTGTTTCGTGAACCACATACCCAATTTCCCCAGAAGGTGAATGTTTGGGAAGGTATTCTGGGAAACCACATCGTTGGGCCTCTTTTTTTGAATACTCATTCAACTGGTGAGGTTTATCTGGAGCTGTTGCAAAACGCAATAGAACCGTTAATCTTCGAAATTTTGGAAGATAATCCAGATGAATTCGGCAATTTGGAAATAACATTCCAACAGAATGGTGCTCCTCCACAGTATTACGGTGCAGTAAGACGGTATTTGGATGAGGAGTACCGTGGTAGATGGATTGGACGACGAGGTTCAACGGAATGGCCAGCTCGATCACCGGACCTCACACCTTTGGATTTTTTTCTGAGGGGGGGCACCTTGAATCGAAGGTTTACGCCACTGAACTTGACAATATTGACGTTTTGAAACAACGTATTGTTGCAGAATGTGGGGAAGTGAATGGAGGTGACTTTGAGCAATTTCTTTAAGAAGATACTGATTCTTAAATCTGTAATTAATATCATACTGAATGGAATTTAAATTTAAATGTTCACTAATGAGCCATTAAAACTGCCATAAACACAAACAAAATTAGTATCATTGAATAGGTATTTTCGATACCTTTTAAAAAAGGTGTCGCTTGCCGTAGGGTTCCATTTAAAATTATTGGTCACAATGGCCTTGTGACGTCATCTTTGACGATTTTGTCATCTATCATCACTAGTAGGGAAGTTCACAACCTTTAATATTCAGTTTCCAAATTTCACTTGTTTATGTATAATCGTTCCAAAAATAAGAGAATCTTTCGCTCTACCAATTCGAACGAAACATGATTCAAATTTCATAATTTTGATGAATACGAGACTGCAATGTCATATCTTGCCCAGAAAATACCCACATTGACCTGTTACCAGAAAAAAAAAATGCACCTACAGAAATTCGTCTTTGTTGTTGCAAAGTTCATCTAGATTTTTCGTTTCATTGTAAAACTGATTAGGATTTTGAATATATGGACGTTAATATGTCAGTAATCGAATAAACGAATTTATTTTCATTCTAATCCCACTTGTATTTCTTTTTTCAACAGATTTGTATCCCGTTAGCTGCAGATGAGTTCGAAATATTTTGATGTAGTTCACACCCAACAGTGTGACTGTTGGATGTAAACTGTTAGATGTAATTTTTGAGCAAATAATAATTTTTCTCAACATTTTTTGAATTAATTTCATAAATCTCATATTCTTTATTTTCACCATTAGATGTGTAAAAAACATTAAACCAAAATAACTATAACCAAATTCACAACAAAACATCGTAACATTCATTGATTCATCTCAATAATCTTATAAAGAACCCGAATTCATCATTCAGTATGCCGTCTTTCCCGTTCTATAGTCCTTTCATTCACAGACTTTGTGGCATTTTTAATAAATAGGGGATTTATGTTGGCACAACACTCCCGAAAGGTATTGTCTAAATGTTCTCTGTTTGCAAATGGTCTGTGCCTATAACCCCATAGAAAAAAGTCCATTGGAGATGAGTCCGGTGATCTTGGTGGCCAATAATCTTTCCAATCTCGTCCTATCACTTTTCCCCTATACATCTGACTAAGACACTGTTTCACTTCTAACGTTTGATGGATCGATGCCGCGTCAAGCTTATTCCACAAATTTCGTCTAACAATTAGAGGCAGATTATCCAAAACGTCAGACAAATGATTCATAATAAAATTTCTGAACATGTCTGCATTCAGATTTTGTCTAAAAAAATATGGTCCAATTATTTGGTTATGTAATAAACCACACCACACATTTGTCTTGAATAAATATCAGTCACGGCATTCTATCACGAAATTTGGATTATTGTTGGACCACCTTCGTCAATTTTGGAAACCCAAAATGAAAATCCTACTCGAATATCGGAATCTCTTTCTTTAAGAGTGTGTATGAACTTTGGCTTATATGGATGGAAATTATTTTCGTGCAAAATTCTTCTCATAGTTTCTCTGCCAACCCCTGTATTATCACTAATACTCCTAATATCAGTTTTTCCGTTTTCAACAATGCTCAAACGAACATCGAGTTGTTCTTCTTCATTTACCTTATTGGATTATGTGGTTTCTTGAAACGATTGTCCACAGTGCCAGTTACCTTAAATGTTTTCAATATCCTTCCCACGGTACTGAGGGGAATATTTCTTCCTGGATGCCGTTGATTGAAAATACAAGCAACATCTCGATATGGCTCATTCTCACCACACGAAAAAACGATTTCCACTTTGTCTTGTGTGGATAACATTGAACATAAAACTCATTTGTGAATTATAAATGTACGAAAATCTGTACACAAAACAACTCGATTTATCAAACGCAATAATTTGACATTAACCAAACCTAAAAATTTGTTTCAAAAGCCTACTGAGGGAAAATTTTATTTCGATTCGAGCAATTGTACTATTTTCTTCCCGAGATGTTGCATTAATCTTGTATTGTTTAAAATCACGAAATTTTATATCATGTTTAGTACAAATCGCTAGAACGAAAGTCTTTTGAATAGTTATGACACTGTAGGTCATTGTGATTTTTACAGAAAAGTATAATATTTCGGGTTTGTTTGTAACTGAATTTTTGGTCAAACTGGATGAAAATCTAATAAAAAAAGAAATACGAGTGTAATGAGAATGGAGAGAAATTCGTTTATTCGATTATTGACATATTAACGTCCATACATTGAGAATTCGAATCAGTTTCACAATGAAATGAAAAAACCAGATGAACTTTGCAACAACAAATATGAATTTCTGGAGGTGCATTTATTTTTTTTCTGGTAACAGGCCAATGTGGGTCTTTTCTGGGGAGGATATGACATTGAAGGCTCGTATTCATCAAAATTATGAAATTTTAATCATGTTTCGTTCGAATCGGTAGAGTGACAGTAGAGAGTCAAAATTTGGAGCAAAGGAGCAACTTTTTTCTTTGGCATTTTTCAAAATTTCAAAAAAAAACTGTTTTTTTGAGGATTTTTTAAAAAAATTTGACAGGTTTAGAGTAGCACATGACAAAAGGAAAAAGGCTGTTTTTCACTCATTTTCCAAGCACAAACTAACTGCGAAGTTAAATTTTAATTATATCTGTTAATAAAAAAAACTTCCATATGTTGCGAACTTTATGTGTGACACTGTATATATATATATATATATATATATATATATATATATATATATATATATATATATATATATATATATATATTGTCATGAAGCATAAGTTCAATAAATCCAAAATTTAAATGTTTCCTCTCCTAAAGTCCACAAGGGCATTTCAGTTCCTGTTCTGCACTCGTTTGTATCTCATAATTAAATCAATACCCTGTATAGAACAGTGCAGAGAGAAATAGCAGGAACTGAGGTGTTGAATTACATTAATTGAACTCGATCAGCAAATAATGCTGATCAGAGATTTTCGGAAGGAATGACCTGTGGAGAGGGGCATTGATTGTCGAGTTTTGCTAATAATTGAGAAGAATAGAACAGTTAGTTGATCGCAAGTTTTAATCGAGTAAACATCGAAAATAATCGGCGGATGACACTTCTCCCAATGGCACCAGAAATGGATATTATAATGTAAGTACTTTGTTTTTCCTATTGTTCATTCATTTTAATAAATCTATATTTTTATAAATGTGTCTCTTACCTAATTGACTTCACCTCTATTCTTGCAGCCGCACTGCAAGGGGAACAATTCAGGGTTGTTAAAGTTAAATGGGGTTCGAGTAGCCAATAATGATCATGGCTATTCTCGATATTAGAAAATGTGTTGTGGGCTTGGAAAAAGTCCCGACAATATAAACATTTGAACTGAAGGTATTTTTGGTTTCTGGGGACCATGGTTAGTGAATATATTTCAAAATATATTGAAAGTCTTGTTGTAATGACGGGACCAATAGGTAGTATTTCTCTTGAAATCTACTGGAAATAAACATTAAAAATGTTTACCAGTAACAACATATTGATGTACAAAAATCAGTCTCTTTGTACTAAAACCATCTAGGTTTTTCTCCATATTTATAACATATATTTTAATATTCTTTTTTGATGATTGTTGGAATCTTTTGTGCAAATATTGCAACAACAATATCAAATTATAACCAATTTATCAAATTTGTTTCAACATTATTGTGTTCACTGAACAGTCTTCCGACACCAGCGCAATATTAGCAACAAATTTATTACAACCTTCAAATTGTAAAAAATTTCAGAATTGTCAGCAATTGAGAACTTTTGTCAAATATTTTTATCTGGCAAATTACAATCTTGCTCAAAAGTAAAATGATCTAGTAACGCGTGAACTCTCAAATCTTTGTCTAATTCTTGTTTATGTACAATTTGGTTTCAAAATGAAAATCGTTGAAAACCGTTGTTTATATGTTTGCGTATATTTTGTTTCCAGAACAAGTTCATCTTCAAAAAGTTTAAATCTTTTTTGTTTCTGAAGACAGTCTAACGTGAAATTTTAAACAAAAACAAAAATAATCAACTACCTTGGGTTCAAAATTTGCGTCCTTTCTCAAATCTTATGGAGATTCGTAAGCAGGTATTCCCAAATATATTTTTTCATTTGGTAAAAAAACTAATTATATAAATAATGTCGATTTTTGTTGATCGTGTAATCTTTAAATTTGACTGATAATTTTTGAGAGAATATCAATCAACATAATATCTTTGACATCCGGGCAAAAACCTGCTATTGTGCCAGTACTGGCACAATTACTGGCAAGATATTTTATTCCAGGCAAGTGCCGGAATTATTGGCAAATTGGCATCCCTGCAATCGCTACCGCTCTAGCTAGCAGAAATGGGGACAAACGAATGTAGAGCAATCTTGTTGATTACTTGATTATCATTCGCGAATATACAGGGTGTCCCAAACTCGATGGTCTATTAGACGTTTCTGGAGAACGGGACACAGGATTATTGTGAAAATTTGGTTTCCCAAGTAATTAGTTCTGCCCTATCGATCCAAAAAATTTTCAGCGCTGCGGCGTTGCCGCTTATATTGAAAAGTGGCAACAACTTTGATATTTCAAATGAGACACCCTGTTTATTATTGCATTTTTTGCTTTGCTATTTCTTCACGATAATTTTTGTATAAAATTTCCCTATACCTATCTCAAGTGGTTTTCGAAAAATCCATTGATTTCCTTATTTTTTGTGCAAAACATAGCTCAATTGAATGTTTTTTACTGTGGTATTTGGACACGTACAAAGCTGAAAATTTGGGTATCATTTACCAATGTTCTGTGCATTAGTTACGTCAAGGAAATCAGTTCTCCATTTCACAGGGTTGTTCAAAATTTGTGATTTTTTTCGATAGATACAAAAATGGTGAAAAATGCATTTTTCTAAATGGAACACCCTGTATATTATCGAATCTCCTGAAAGACAATTGAAGTTCCTTTCAAATGGTTTACCATTGTCTCATACCTGAATAGTCTGGTTTCCGAAATGACAGCAAGTTTCTATAAAAATTCAAAATATCTGCATTTGAATATGTATTATGATCCATTTTGACAAAAACACCATGAAAATCACTGCTTGTCAAACTAACAAATCGAAATAGGTGATATTACCCAATTGAAATTATCTGATTAAAAAATCAAATCAATCTGGAATGATTCGCTTCAAAATGTTCATACTTTTGAAGATACAGCGGAAACTTGAGTTTTTTTCAACTCTCAGATGATGCAATTCAGTTTTAGCAGAAATTAATTAAAAAAATATCTCAGGAAAATTTGGAAATAGGTTTGAGTCATACTCGAAAAAACGTCCATTAGTAATTATTTTTCAGACACCCTGTATAAAATATGATCAAATCTTCTGATGTTACTATAATCACTCAATATTTTCTGGGTGAAGGTTGAATTTGAGTCCTGTGTGGATTACAGATAAGGAGGTATTTGAATTCAAGTTGATCCCATTATGATAGCAAAACAATCACAAAATAATCAATATTCAATACGGTAGAGGTAGGTATACGACATGTTCAGTGAAAGTTATTTGTATTTGTCAGTAGAATCCAAAAACAGAAACATGGTGTACCATTTGAAATTCGAAAATTGATATAAGTTACAAGTAGATGTGGCAACACTGCAACCGTGAAATATTTTTGAGAGCTAGATCGCAGTCTCTTATCGTGGGATATCTCAGATCTCCAGAAACGTCCAATAGGCTAACGAGTTTAGAATACCCTGTATATTAATCATTCTATGTACAATCAATTCGTCATTTCATCATTCATACACTTCTATACACTACAGAACCTTCTGCATGTTCTCGCTATAGTTTGATCACATTGACCATGAAAATAAACAACTTCATCAAAACTACGTTTGAATAGTTATTGCCTTCCATTTTAAATTGGAAAATAATCCGTTTTATATTGTTTTATTCGAAAACCAGACTATCTAGGTATAGGAACATGATACATCATTTGAATGGAACTTCAATTGTCTTTCAGGATATTCTATAATATACAGGGTGTTTCATTTAAAATGTACTTTTCTCCATTTTTGTATCTATCGGAAAAATCGCAAATTTTGAACGACCCTGTATAATGGAGAACGAATTCCTTTGGACATAACTGATGCACAGAACATTGGTGAATTATACCCAAAATTTCAGCTATGTACGAGTCCATATACCGCAGTAATAAACATTTAATTGAAGCTATGTTTTGCACAAAATATAAGGAAAATCAATTAATTACTCGAAAACCGTTTAAGATAGGTATAGAAATGATCGTAAAGCAATATCAAAGCAAAAAATGCAATGATATACAGGGTGTCCCATTCGAAATATCAAAGTTATTGCTACTTGTCAATATAAATGGCAACACTCGATAGAGCAAAACTAATTACCCAAGACTCCACATTTTCAAAATAATCCTGTATCCCGTTCTCCAGAAATGTCTAATAGGCCATCGAGTTTGGGACACCCTGTATGTTATATTTTGTGCTGGTCGACTGGCCACAGTAGCTATCGTTCAAGCCCATTGTCCCACCTCAGTAGGTAATTTTTGTATGAAAAGGAAAATTTGGACCTGGAACGACGAAGAACTTTTATAAAAATAACACAAATTAAATTTCATGGAAAATCTATTCACAAAAAATTTGATTAAAGAATGTATTCAATGACTTGTCAACATTACTTTTACCCCAGAACAATTTCATTATGTTTTGCAAAACTGAACAAATGCTTTTTTTTCAAATTAAGACCTTGTAGGTGATGTCTCCTTGAGCACTGTTGAATATATGATTCGTGCCAAATTAGAAATGATTATCACACAAATATTGTTGAAGAATTTCTGTGCCTATTCTGTACCTCAATCACTATTGCATGAAAACACACTTTCCTTCCATTACTTCAACATTTTCAGCAGAAATTCTATACCTCATTTTCGAATAATGTGGAGCATATCAATGGTGATTTATTCCTCTGAGTATAGTGATTTTATTTCATTTTTATTTATCTTTGCATAGTTCCACCTGATTTTCATGAAGAATGCGTATTGCATCATTGATTTGTATAAATCTCAAAAACAACCAAATGTGACTTACTTTCACAACATTTTGGGCAATTCAATACGAAGGAAATTTATGGATATTCAGAACGCTTCAAATCACCAGAGTGAAATGACATTTCCAACTCAAAAGGAATAAAGTCTCCTATAGAACTTTTTTCTTCATTGAAAAATTAAAGATATCAGTGCGAAATCCAATTAATTAACTGATAATAATAATAATAACTTACAACAAAAAATTGAACCGACGAAATACGGAACTGAAAAGTAAAAAATGAAATAAACCTTCTTAGTCTCAATAACTAAGCTCCTAAACTGATGTAAGTAACTAATTTTGAGTTGGCGCCAAACGAACAATCAACGAAGACCATTAAATTACTTCAAAAAAATTATCAGAATATCACCGCGCAACTCGATGCCATCATTTTACGCCTTACCTAAATCTTTTGCTTGTTTGTTTGGCGCCGACTGAAAATTAGTTACTTACATTAGTTTGGGAGCTTAGTTATTGAGACTGAGAAGGTTTATTTTATTTTTTACTTTTTAGTTCCGTATTTCGTCGGTTAAATTTTTTGTTAAAAAGTTATTCTTTTTCAATTTTATGTGGCTAAAAAAGAATCATCCAAATCGGATAACCCAGTACAGAGTCATGCCTGATAGAAACGGTTAATGGACCAAAATTCAGATGGTGACCGATTGTTAATGGGCCAAAATTCAGAGGGTGAACGATCGATATCCTCCATTTTGCTACCCTTAGGGGTGGCATTTTTTTTCAATTTGAGATGGGACCAACTTTGAAGTACACCCTATCCATTGAAAAAAAAATAATCAACGAAATCGGACTACTCTATGGAAAGATATACGTGGTATGTTTGCTGAAATCTACTAATTACTACCTACTTAATTTTTGATCACTTCCAAAATACTTACTTACCTAGCTTACTTCAACTATTGACTGTTAAATAATATGATTATCTACTTCAACTATTCATTGTTATACAATATAAATTATTTTTGAAAGTTCTGGTTAGTTGATTTCATCACTTTGTATATAATTCCATCCTTTCATATAATGTAATTATTATTGTGACGGATGTAGGAGGATCTGCCAATGTCAACTACATATGTGTGCCAATGTTCACAAGTGAAAAATCAATCATCCTCTATTTTTCTACCCATACGGATGGATCGTTCCATTTAAATTGGAATATGATCAACTATGAGGTATACCCTATCTGATGAAAAAAGAATCATCCAAATCGAAGATCCCAGTACAAAGTTATGCCTGATAGAATCGGTTAACGGACCAGAATTCAGAGGGTGAGTGATCAATATCCTTCATTTTGCTACCCTTAGGGGTGGATTCCATTTCTGAAATTCAAATGGGACCATCTTCGAGGTACACCCTATCCACTGAGAATTATCGGAATCGGACGTCTCAGTAAAAAGTTATGCGTTATCATACATAAAAAGGAATTATAAAAAAAATAGACGCGTCGACTAGAGAACCTCCTCCTTTTTGGTTTCGTCGGTTAAAAAAAGTAAATTCATCAACTGGGACAATATATTGATGATGAATACACTGCCGCAGGAGAGAATTACACTGAAAAATTTAAAGAAATGAATGTTTATCGTTTATGTGAAGTTCTCCACACTTTCCTAGCCACGGTTTCTGACGTGTAGACTGTCGAAAACGGGATAGAGTGAAATTTGTGTGCGGCGTTGCCAGACTTCCGGGTAATTCCCACCAACGCTTTTTACACGTTTTTCAGGATATCTCATTCATAAATGCACAATCCTCGGTATTATTTTTGTTCACTGATGCGCTCAATCATCTTATCAATACGTATAAGGTATCAAAACAATTTAGAACGCATTTTAGACGTTTTCTTCCACACATTTCTCCTCAATCATGAATCTCTCATAAAATACATAGGGAGTAGAAATAATTTGTAGAGCTCTAGGAGAATGGAGAAAGAATGAAAATAATCCTTTTTTCATAAATTTCTCGGTATATCTCCGTTATTTCTGCATGATAGTTGATGATTGGGAAAAAATTTCCAGGGCAAAAAAACTATTCCAGCCACGGTTTCCAAATATTCGAATATCTCCGTTATTACTGCATGACCGTTGATGATTATTCCACCAAAATGTTCGTAATAATGTTATCTATCTACCGATACAAGGTGTCAAATCAATTTGTAGTGCCGTAGAAAAAGGGCTAAAAAATCAATTTTTTTTTGGTATATATCCGTTCTTTCTGCATGATCGTTGATGTCTCTTCCAAGGAAATACTCTAAATAACATTTTCAATATATACAGGGTGTCAAAACAATTTGTAGAGCCGTAGGGCAAAAAACTATTCCAGCCACAGTTTCCAAATATTCGAACATCTTCGTTATTACTGCATGATTGATAATTGTTTCACCTAAATGTTCGTAATGATGTTATCTACCCATACAAGGTGTCAAATCAATTTGTAGTGCCGTAGGAAAAGGTATAAAAAATGAAAAATATTTTTTTTCATAAATTTTTTGGTATATCTCCGTTATTTCTGCATGATCGTTGATGATTCTTTCAAGGAAATATATCGAGCGCGATATATTAGTAAAAATCATCATCTTTCAGTGACGTAATTCTGGAGAGAAAATCGTACCCCAATTATTTTGCAATTATTCTTATTATATAATTTCTGGAAACATCCACAATGGAGTATAATTACGAAAACAATAGAATAAAATGCATCTATTTGGTAATCAAGAGAATCTGGTTTTGTCACTGAATATATTACTCACTGAGTCGATTACTATGACTGAACCTTTGTGAATTCCCCTTTCTATTGACGGCGAGATTTATATTATCCAAATTGGGTTTGACTGTGTCGATTCCAATGCTTCTGTGAAACCTCTGGGCATAATCATCAATTATTCGACAGGAGAATGGTTACTCCATAAGTGAGTGTTTCAATTGTATTAATTAGAATGATTGAAAATTACTTTCATATTGGTATAAGAATGCAATCGATGACCACTGAAGGATTAACATATCTCTGAACGCTGAAGAATATTTTTTGTACTTGAAGCCAGATGTGTCCACAATGGGGATCTTGAAAAGTATAAAAAAATATCTAGACATTAGATAACCAAAAATCAAGGAAAAGCAAGGCAAAGGTTATTATTTTGAATCTCTCATAAGCATTATTTTGAATCCTGAATAGAATATTTTATAGTATTTGTTTCAATCTCATCATTTGTTTCATTTCTTTTTGAAACATTGAATAAAATTTTCAATCTTTCATTTTTATACCAATATTGGCCAACTATAGGTAGTTTGATGGAACTCTATGAACTCCACTACCTTCATTCGATGTTCTCTAAGATTTTCCAAGAAATATTACTTGGATAGATGGAACTGAATTTGCAAAACAGAAAGTATTAAATATCTAGAACAATCACTTGTTGGTTTAAGAAAATCTATAGCTTGTATATCAAGGAAACTCTCTGGGCCTCTAGAATTTCAAAGTATTTCGTGTTCTGAAGGGTAGCAGGATAATTTATCTGTATACATATATGTATACAGTGCGGCTTTTTATATTCTCCCCCTGTTAACTTTTGAACGGTTCGACGTAGAATAATGAAAATAAAACATATTGAAAGATATCACCGATACTACATTTTGAAATGGAAGACATTGAGATTTCTTGATAGATGTCGCGGGAGAGCACATCCACTTAAAAATTTCAAATAGCATGGGGCACATCGTTGAAAAGATAATTCATTTCTTTTTTCAACCATCAAATTCATTTTTAAGTTTCCTAAATACGTTTTTTCACAATATGCATTTGAATTGTCAAGTAAAAGTGCGGATCTGAATGGTATCCTTACCTCGATAACTTTTGAACGGTTTGATGTGAAACAATGGGACAAAAAATATTTTGAATTGTATTGCCGCTCCTACTTTTTGAAAGAAGATACATAACAATCACTTGACCCAGGGCGCTGGAGGCACATCAACTTGAAAATTTCGAAAGGCATTGAATTCGAGTTGTATATCGTTAAAAAGGTAATTCAATTTTACTTTCAATCATGGTTATTCTACGGAATCACAATTGCGATGAGTAGCACGAAATACGGTCAATAGAGAACGATTCATGACTTCAAATTTTCGAATTCATTTCAAAGCTTAATTAGATAGAGATTTTGAATCCATACAATAACCCAATTTCAGACTCAAATAATACCCGATTCATATATTATTTATTATGGCCATTAACGGGATCTGCTAAACTGATAACCACGCAGTTATCTAGAAATGCCAGGTATGAAATTGAATTATTTTGTCGATGTTCAAGACCTCCTCATGTATAAATGATTATAAGATTACCTACCTGCTCTTCATATTGAAAACGAATCATCGCAACTGACACAACGAATAAGACGGGTGTGTGCTGGTATACCTGCAGATGTGTTAGTTAATGTTCGGGAAGAATTTTCGAATATTTTATTATCAAGTAGCATTAGGCGGACATTTCGAAGATCCAATTCATTAATTGATTACAATTTTGCTTCTTATTCTCAATAAATAAAAATCCTACATAATAGTTCTGTTTTTTGTTATACTTGACATTTCAAATGCATATTGTGCAAAAACGTCTGAATGAAATTTAAAAAAATCAAATAGTTGACAAGATAATTATCTTTTCAGCGATGTGCCACTTGACCCCCCATGCTATTTGAAATTTATAAAGTTGATATGCGCCATCTATCGAGCAATCACAATGTCTTTTATTTCGAAAATGGGTGATATAATTCAAAACGGTTTCGTCCAATTGTTCTACGTCGAACCGTTCAAAAGATGACAGGGGGGACTATAAAAAGCCGCACTGTATATTATATAATCGCATGTCCTGACTGACTAACTAACTAACTAACTAACTAACTAACTAACTAACTAACTAACTAACTTACAACACCCAGTCTAAACCGCTGGACCGAAAGAGCTGAAATGTCGAAAGCGTATTCCTATGATGACATAAGGTAATCATTATGGATTTTGTTTGATATTCTATCCCTTAATGGGTAAAAAGGGGGTGAGAAGGGGAGTGAATGTGAAAGTACCGTTAGTATTGAAGTTTAAGCCATGGAAATTGGCTTTTCTTTTCAAATAAAGAAACATTTTTTTTAGGATTTTTTTATATTTAACCCTAAAAGGTTTAAAATGGAGGTTGAAAGTTTGTGTAGGAGCACCGTCAGTTTTTCCGAATTTTGATCACAAACAAATTGATATTCAATCATATCTCCGTTACAAATAAAGAAATAATTGGGGGAAATTTTAAATTTTTGGGGTTCCATTTTTTAATTGGGGAATAAAATTGGTATTTGAAGTCTTTGTTACAAATAAAGAAATATATTTCAGTATTTTTGAAAATTCGACCCCTAAAGGGGTGAGCATTTTTATGGGAATTCCGTAGGTTTTTTAAGTTGGGGTCATGAAAATTGATTCGTGAGGTTTATGTTACGAATAAAGAATTTCGTGTTTCAGTGTTTTTACAAATTTAACCCCTGAAGGGTTGATATAGAGGATGAAAATTGTATGGGGGTTCCGTTAGTTCTTGAGTAAGAATCATGAAAATTGGTGTTTTGGCTCTCTGTTACGAATAAATTAATCGTGTTAAATATTATTTGATAATTTCGTCACAACAGGAGTGAAAAGGGGACAGTGAATTTGTAATAGTCGCCGCAAAGCATTACTTTTGCTTTCAAATCAATTATGCCACCCACACGTGATAACGGGATACCAGGAATACGGGATAACAGGGAGCGGGCAAAGCTACAAGGTATGAGCTAGATGGAACTACATAGAGGAAAACATAGGAACAAATAGAAATTTTAAGCGAACGAAGTCGCGGGTACCAGCTAGTATATTTATAATTTGAAATACGATAAATATATGAAAATCATGAGGAACTTGGTTGTTGACACTGTGAATAGTACAAATGAATGGGTTTCCCTCACCCAGGGCCATGCGGTGTTATGAAACAGAGAGGCGGCCGTATCAGGTGACACCGCAGAGGGTGGCATAAGAAATACATTTTGAACCATTGAACCATTCAATGATCAAATATAGAAACGCTTTGCCATAAAAATCTATTTTACTTTCATATTGATGTGGGTATAGGTACGGTTTATTTTTTTTGCACGCCTCGGCTCAAAAAATGTTTCGGAATAACAGCACGAAGCTATTCGCTGTGTGCATTAGGCTGGAGGGGATAGATGAAACTATGACAGCGCCCATGGTGGCAGAAGTAGGTAATGATCCTGGTAATCACTAATCACAAGCACACGCTGAAAACTTTCAGTTTTTGAGGTCTTCCCGTTTATTCACAAATCCCTTAAAAATATTGTACCATACTTCAGATGAGTGAACATTATTATTATCGTAGTGGCAACGGTCACGGTTGGGTAGTATAACAACAATCATACATATAATAACATTGAGTCCTCGCTAATGCTGTGTAGTCGATTGCAAAAATAGTACGTGTAAATTTTATTACCAAATGCATCACAAGAACTGCAGCAAAGAGATAAGTGTTCTGTTATTCCACGATATTTCAATCTCTAATTCCGGGACGTGAGGTTTTCATTCGATAACTATTTCAAATGTTTTCCGTTTTCTATCTACGTCTAGAAGTGGATAGTAAAAGTATTAACCTTGCTCCGTGGGACGGTGTTAGCTGGTGATGGAAAGCAAATAGCGACTTAAATGCGAGTTCGGGAACGAGTGGACGGTGTTGTAAACTGATCAATCAGCCTTATGAACAGAAGACAGAGATACTTTTGATGTCTTTCCGAGTTGTCTATCAAACACGGCATTCTATCAGGACAAGTATCTCATACCTCGCGGTGTTTTAATTTTCACGAACTGGTTTCGGTTACAAAAGCAAATGGCCTTACATGTGAACTAATGTAAAATGTAATGCAGTTCAAGTACTAAGAGTAAACATCGTTACTTGTACTGTATAAGCAATACCCAATATTTTGTGGACAATTATACGTGTTAGAGAGTGTTGAACGTGTTTGTATTATTTAGGGACCGTTCAACGTTCTTATATCCTTGCAAGGGTAAAAGTGGGATCCTATATTCAGGTACATTTGTGAACCTCATTCCTTTTCTGATTATTATATTATTTGAGAATTTCATCAAATAGTTTTGCGATGTATCTGATGTTATTTTGTGGTTCCCGTCAGGTTAAAGCTAGTCAGGGTTATATGGGTACTTTTTTTAATTTGTTAAACTACTTGGCTCCCTCAATTTTTTATGTTCTCAAGAGCTTATGAACCTGCGACCTCAATAAACTAACAACGAGCAAGCCCATTACTTGCCGTACCCAAAAGTACACAGAAGTAGCATTACTTTATGATATTCAAGATATCATAACTTTACATGGATAACCTCCAAATGCGGTGAACTATCGTATCAATACACATATTTTTTATGATTCACTTACTTTTTTCTTTGACAGAAAAAAACTTCGATTCATCTGGAACCAGCAGTGGGCACAAAATTGTTACATCGTGGTAGATTATTCAGAAATTGTTAAAAAATTTAAATTGTTACATAGCGAGTATTGGAAATAAAACAAGAAAACTTCAGCTATCGAGTCACTAGAGGGCAAAACCAGTCTTGCACACAGCGAATAGGCCTTTTCATTCAAAAGCGCATGCCTCAACTTCCGCCATGTTTTTCGGGCACTTTATACGTATATAACCCGGGAATATGAACGGAGTTACAGCCTGGAATTACTTTTAAAATAAAGTATTTACCGAGATGGCCGAGCGGTCTGAGACGCCATATTTAAGGTCTGGTTCTCTAAAGGGATCATGAATTCGAACCCCACACCTGATAGTTTAATTTTTTTATTTTTCGGTATTGAGAAATAATGTTTTTGGGACAAATATTCAATTAAAAAAAACAGCTATATGTAAAAAATTGAATTAAACTATTGAGCTTCGAAATTTAAATTTGGTAGAGCAATGTAAAGAAGTTCTTAGAACCCATGAGTAGAATGGAACTCAAATCGAAAATATGATTTTTTCATAAATCACTCATTTTTTACGCCTCAAACTCGTTGATGACACTCTAGCATATGAGGAACAATCCGATTCAGTGATGGAATACAGGGTGTTTCCTTTAAAATAGGGAAGTTTATGAAAGTGTGAAATACATTTTTCAGTTTATTCCATCATTTACAAAAACTCGAGTACAAAAGAGATTTCAAATTTCCATTCTTCGAATATTTCCAACCAACGCTCTTCAACAATGACCCTGTATAACAAGAAAATAATCCTTCACATGAGAATGGGTTCGCAAATGAGATTGTGTGGAGAACTACTCTACTGTTTGCATCCCCTTCATCTGAGTGGCAAACAAACCCTCGAAAATCTCCCACATCCATGGCAGAAAAAGAATTTTTTCGACAAGAATGGAATGACAAATGATACTGAGTAGGGAAATATCCAGTGTTTGCAACTTTTATCAGAGTGTGGAACGAACCCTTCCTTCTTCATCTCATCAAGTATTTGCAAACATGTCAAACCTAAACACCCAAGGACTTGTTTATTCAAAGAATGCATTGAAATAAGAACTACAATATCTGAAAAACTATTAAGGTTAGGTATAGGGAACCCCAATATGAAATGAAAGATAATTGAATTTTATATTGTTCAGACCAGAAAAATACAGGGTGTTCCATTTGGAATAACAAAGTTATCTTTATCCGAAATTATAAAAAAGTGACAATGATTTTTGAACATTCTGTATAATATTGAGAAACGGGTTTTATCGAAATCAATAGCCCAAAACCTCTTTTATGCTTGGTCAGAATTCGAAGGGATGATTTCTATACATTTCGATGTTATTAAGTTTCCAATTGTACCTAGTATTTTCATAAAAAAATCAATAACTCGAGAACGGTTATAGTTAGGTACATAGTACCTCACATGAAATCATATTATTTTCTCCTGACCTATCCAAAAGTGTTACGAAATACAGGGTGTTCCATTAAAAAAACAACATTTTGATATGTCACACTTTTTTGAGCCACCCTGTAGACACCAAAATGATTTCCTTTTGCAGCCTTAATCAATATACATATAATGAAATGGAGAAATTCCCGAAAAAATTAATGTTTTGGTTTACAGAGACCGTGTCGTATGGGGTACCCCACCCTGTATATACAGTTACCATACTTTCTTGCATGATTGTTTTGACAGATCAACTGCCCCAACCTCAAATTCATAATACACCACTTAGATAAGAGTTAAGGTCTGAAATATTTTTTGCGAAAAACTGAAGATAAGTACTCTTGATTTGTTGAAATTTATGTTGGAGTATCATTATCACAGCCATTTCTGATTGAATTATCTAGGAAAATATTAACCAATCAACATGTTATTGATGAAGAAAAATAATAATTGTATATTAATATCTACTTGAATGATTTATTTCGATTCGTGATAACTAGTTGCAAAGTCGATCTTTTCATGCTAGTTTGTGGTATTCATGTTTCCCAATCTTTCTACAGCCGCCATTTCAAAAATACCTTACCAATTTTGCTGTTTTTTTTAACCCAGCCGAAGCATTGATAAAAAGTATTCTTTCAGCAAATTCCCTTTCTATCGTTTGAAGAATCTAGTAATTCGTGATATACGCTAGGAAATCGATTATTTTTCATATCAATTTGATCCGAAAATTCGATTCTCATAGTTATCCTGTTTTCGTTGTTGAAATTTATGTAATAACTATAGATGATGAGCATATTATCCATATTACTTTAGATGAAGGTAGTCAGAGTACGGTATCAATTGTTTCAGAAATGTAGACGTTATTTCAAAAGTCATATACAATATACCTCGGTTATATATGATAATATATCGAACCGAAAATAAAACCAAACTGAATTTGAGCATTTATCACAATTTCGTGCCCGCCCTACCTCGATTTGTCCTCAAATTATATTCCATTCTATAAAGAACTAACGATAAATCATTTATCGACAATACCAGAAATCCTAAACCCACACTTCCTGGCAATAATTTTCCGATTTTTCGCAATATCCAACGCGAATGTCGTCGGTGAAAGAGATGTACCTTGGAAATTCCCTCTGGAAATAAAATTCTTCCACTTCACGCCTTTGTTGGTATAGGAGAATGGTGGAAAACAGCATCTTGAGCATATTTGTGTTTTTATTGGGAGAAAACATCAAACGATAAATCATCAATTGGAATTCACTGAAAATCATCTGCAAAATATATTTGAGCTGAAGACTATATGTAAAACTTCCACAGTATATTATTATATTAAAATTTGCAATATTAGACACCAGAGGTAATAAATGTATTTTCAATTTTCGAAAAATCCAGAAGATTCATTAAAACTTACAAAAAACATTTTTTGAATAGTGTGTCGTATATGGTTGTCTCTGTTATTTTTTGTAACATTAAAGAAAACTGCCAGTGAAAGTTTGTTTATAACTAATTGTAAAGTAAATAAACAATTACATATTGATAAAAAAATATTTTTTTTCATTGGGTAGATAATAACTAATTATTGATTTTGGGGAGAAATATTCTCAATATATTATTTAAATAATTTAAGAAATAGAAAAAAAATTATTTTTTTTTGAATTTTCAGTTTATTTTTCAATCATAATAAACTCTCAGCAACCTAATGCAAAAAACCAATTTTCGAAAAATTACATTCAATTTGAAATCACTCAAGCGGGCTCAAATTCGTTCATTAGGAAAATAATCAAATATATATATATAGGGAAATGAATTTTATTTGGGAAGCAGTCAGGTATGTTCGATTCAATGAATGTTCTTCGTTTTTTCAGTCAAGCTTTCGATAATGTTTATTATCTTTATCAAGACTTCTCTACAATATGAATGATTAATAACAGAATAATATTATTAACAACTATACTTACTAACATGAAAATATTAAAAATTAGTCGTAAAGAGTGACATTAGAAGTTTCTTTCATGAAGGAAGAATTTTCAGACAGGTTCAATTGACTTTTTACAATTTGTCAAAATATATATACAGATGGAAAAAAAATATTAAAGAAGATTATTATTTGAATTCAGTTCATTTTCTTTGTGAAAAATATAAGTATAAATAAAGCTCAGATCATCAATATCTGTTCGTTTATTAATGATATTGTCTTTATTTTTGTTAATATGAACCATTTCTAAAAAAAGTCTTTTAGATAAGATACTTTCAAAATCTAAAATTTCTGAATTATTATAATCGATACGATGATCTTCGTCAATAGAATGACTGGATAGTGCACAAGATCTTTTAAACCTTCTACAATCACTTTTGTGGCCTGTGATTCTATCTTTTAATAATTGTTTTGTTTGACCAATGTAAACTTTATGACAATCAATGCATGGTATCTCATAAATAATATTTGATTGGAATTCCTTTGGAACTGGTGTTTTCAATTTAGTATGGAGATTGGAAATTGTTTTTATATTAGTTTTTGCTATTTTTATATCATTGTTATTGAGGACTTTAATAAATTTATTTATAAGATACCATGCATTGATTGTCATAAAGTTTACATTGGTCAAACAAAACAATTATTAAAAGATAGAATCATAGGCCACAAAAGTGATTGTAGAAGGTTTAAAAGATCTTGTGCACTATCCAGTCATTCTATTGACGAAGATCATCGTATCGATTATAATAATTCAGAAATTTTAGATTTTGAAAGTATCTTATCTGAAAGACTTTTTTTAGAAATGGTTCATATTAACAAAAATAAAGACAATATCATTAATAAACGAACAGATATTGATGATCTGAGCTCTATTTATACTTATATTTTTCAGAAACAAAATGAACTGAATTCAAATAATAATCTTCTTTAATATTTTTTTTTTCCATCTGTATATATATTTTGACAATTTGTAAAAAGTCAATTGAACCTGTCTAAAAATTCTTCCTTCATGAAAGAAACTTCTAATGTCACTCTTTACGACTAATTTTTAATATTTTCATGTTAGTAAGTATAGTTGTTAATAATATTATTCTGTTATTAATCACTCATATTGTAGAGAAGTCTTGATAAAGATAATAAACATTATCGAAAGCTTGACTGAAGAAACGAAGAACATTCATTGAATCGAACATACCTGACTGCTTCCCAAATAAAATTCATTTCCCTTGATATTTCACAGTCAATAAATATATATATATATATATATATATATATATATATATATATATATATATATATATATATATATATATATATATATATATACTAGCGGACCCGACAGACGTTGTCCTGTCCAAATTTCTATGTTCCCTAGAATGTTTTTCCCGAAAATTTTCCCGTTATCCCGTTTTCCCGTTTTTTCGTTATCCCGTTATTCCCGTTATCCCGTTTTCCTTTTATCCCGTTTCTTTCCGTTATTCCCTTATCCTGTCATCCCGTTATGCCGTTTTTTCGTTATCCCGTTATCCCGTTTTCCTAAAAAAAATAAAAATATTGGTTGATCGTAGAAGGATGAATTAAGAGTAATATGGATTTTTTTATTCTAAGTCATGACAAAATAAAAATAAAAATTTTGCCAAAAAAATAGGGGTTGATCGCAGTTATACATTATAACTGAGGGACTGTGGGGATATATTTTAAGTTGATAATAATGATTTCCCACTATGAATTTTACCTACAGATTCTGGAATTGTGACGAATAAAAAAAAATCTATCAAAAATAGGTGAATATTATCTTTTTGCTTGATACAATCCTCAAAATATCAATTGGGGAAGCATACGTTGAAGGTCCCAGGAAATACCACGTAGCGAAAAAAAAATACCATCACCAAAGGTTATCAAGATAATTTTAATATATTTAATCGAAAAATTTTAACACTATCGCTTTTCATCACAAACACATTTCAATTTTCCGTTTTATTATCCCTCAATAGGTTGAATTTCCCATCCATCAAATATTTTTTTATTGGCTCATCACATTTCAGACGGTGCGTTCATTTTCACTGGATATTTTGTTCACAGAAGACAGGAACGCATTGAATAGGAGCATTTTGAGAGGAATCTTTTCACGACGTCTATATAAAAGGAAGTTTTCGCAAGTTGTTAAATGTTTTTTCTGCTCAATATATAGTAGGGAACCGTTGGAGCGGAAGAGCCAACTCCGAATTTTTCGGATGTGCTATAGAGAATGAAAACCCGATATAAAACTCATTTGTAAAATTGACAGGGAACATCAGTCAAATCCATCTCTACGCAACATTTAGTGGAATTGAGAAGGAACGATCATATATTCTCAGAGTATCAAACATTGATGTGGATTTCGACATGTTAATGCTTGGAAATGCCAATGAGTGCGAATTAGTGTCTGAGCGAAAATGGAGTGGTTTGATCTTCAACTATAAGGTCATAATTTGTACAATTTGAATTTTCTGAGAGCAAATAACTGGAACAAATATTCAGGAATGTGTGCTTTGTATTGATGCCTCATATCTACACAAGACAAAAAAGAAGAGAAATTTATTGACTACGTTTACATGTTATAATACATTTGTAGCAGCTCACTCTGGTAGAAGTAAAAGTGCATGACTAGGTTATACAACAAATTGACAACACAAACAAAAAATATGAAATAAAAAGATTCACTCAGAACAAAGTCATTGTAAACGTACAGAGGTAGATAGATAGATACAAATTTGATATACAATTTTTTTGTATAAATTGAAAATAGTTAATGTACCTTTCTGGAATTTTCAGAAAAAAAATTCTATTCAATATTCAATTGGGAATGTTTTTCTCTTCAACATGAATAATCCCCAAGAGGTTATCTTCAACGATAGGAGATAATGACCGAAGTTATTTTTCTGTCGAAGAATAATCTACATCTAATGTTATGAACATCCTGTTTGAATCATCAAACAAATCAATCTATCAAACCCTACAAAAGATTTAAATTGTAAAAACAACAGATTACAAAGTGTCACTCCAAAGGAAATGTTTCTAACAAATTTGCATATTGAAATTGCTCCAACAATGATCGTGGAAGCGTGAAATTTGCATAAAAAAATGGAAGACTATTGAATGCGATGCCACTTTTGCATAAAAGTTACAAGTGATTTCTGGTGAGTACTCCTTTCTGGAGAACATTCTTCTTTAACACACGAAACCAAAAAGGAGGAGGTTCTCTATTCGACCCGTATATTTTTTTTTCCATCATATTTTTTTATGTATGATCACGCATAACTTTTTACTGAGGCGTCCGATTCCGATAATTTTTTTTTTTTCGGTGGATAGGGTGAATTTGGCCCATTAATTTAAAAAACCCCTAAGGGTAGCGAAATGAAGGATATTGATCACTCACCCTCTGAATTCTGGTCCGTTAACCGATTCTATCAGGCATAACTTTGTACTGGGTTCTTCGATTTGGATGATTTTTTTTTAATAGATAGGGTATACCTTATATGTGGATTTTGAAAGGAATTACCCACCCTTACGGGTAGAAAAATAGGGGATAATTGATTTTCCACTAGTGAACATTGGCATACACATACGTAGTTGACAATGACAGATCGCTACTGACATTATTCTTGTTTCACATCCGTCAAAATCAGTATATTTCATGAGAGGATGGAATGATATACAAAGTTATGAAATAAACTAACCAGAACAACGAAAATAATTTATATTACAACAAATATTAAAAGTAGATAATCATGTTGAAAAGGGAAACATTCTCAATTGAATAATGATACAAAGATTTTTCTGTGAATTGAAAAATCTACGATTAAAATGAAGTTATTTTTTGTGAATGTCCTACAGAAAACAACAACTTCCCCGGCTAAAGCCATGCTGAACATTGAACTACATCTGATAAATATTCTGAAAAGGCCCTTACTCAAAAGAAAAAATCTGAAATTTAAAATTTGCATTTTCATTCAGATAGTTATTTGATTTTCTATTCCAGTCTTAATTAGGAACTCATAAAGATGAATGAGGCAAAGAAGAATGTTTTCCAAACGAGAGTACTCACCAGAAATCATTCGTAACATTGACGCAGGAGAGACATCGCATTCACTAGGTCTTCAATACATTTTTGTCGACGAAAATCTATTTCACGCTTCCACGATCATGGGGAAGACCAGAAGGAATGGGAAACACATTTTCAAGAAGCAATCTCACTTTGCAAAGATGGAAAAAGTTAGAATCATTTCTTTTGGAGAGACACTTTGAAATTAGTGTTTTCTGACATTAAAACCTGTCATGGGGTATGATAGATTAATTTGTTGAAAATATAAACAGGATGTTCATAAAATCAGATGTGGAATCATCTGCGACTGAAAGATAAACCTTAGTCACTATCTTACATCGTCAAGATAACCTCTTGTGGGGTATTCATGTTGAAAAGGGAAACATTCTCAATTGAATAATGATAGAAAGATTTTTCTGTGAATTGAAAAATCCACGATAAAAATGAAGTTATTTTTTGTGAATGTCTAACAGAAAACAACTACCTCCCTGGCTAAAGCCACGCTGGATATTGAACTACATCTGATAGATATTCTGAAAAGGCCCTAACTCAAAAGAAAAAATCTAAAATTTTAAATTTGCATTTTCATTCAGATAGTTATTTGATTTTCTATTCCAGTCCTAATTAGGATCTCATGAAGATGAATGAGGCAGAGAATACTGTTTTCCGAAAGAGAGTACTCACCAGAAATCATTCGTAACATTGACGCAGGAGAGACATCGCATTCACTAGGTCTTCAATACATTTTTGTCGACGAAAATCTATTTCACGCTTCGACGATCATCAGGAAGACTGGAAGAAATGGGAAACACATTTTCCAGAAGCAATCTCACTTTGCAAAGATGGAAAAAGTTAGATTCATTTCTTTTGGAGAGACACTTTGAAATTAGTGTTTTCTGACATTAAAACCTGTCATGGAGTATGATAGATTGATTTGTTGAAAATTTAAACAAGATGTTCATAAAATCAGATGTGGAATCATCTGCGACTGAAAGATAAACCTTAGTCGCTATCTTACACCGTCAAGATAACCTCTTGTGGGGTATTCATGTTGAAAAGGGAAACATTCTCAATTGAATAATGATAGAAAGATTTTTCTGTGAATTGAAAAATCCACGATAAAAATGAAGTTATTTTTTGTGAATGTCTTACAGAAAACAACTACTTCCCCGGCTAAAGCCACGCTGGACATTGAACAACATCTGATAGATATTCTGAAAAGGCCCTAACTCAAAAGAAAAAATCTGAAATTTAAAATTTGCATTTTCATTCATATATTTATTTGATTTGCTATTCCAGTCTTAATTAGGAACTCATAAAGATGAATGAGGCAAAAAAGAATGTTTTCCAAATGTTTTCCAATTGCAATTGAATTAGGTGAAGCGTAAAATGGTGGCAGCGAAATGCACGGCTGCGTTTTGATGACTTCTTTCATATATAATGATCTTCGATAATTGTTTGTTTGGCGCCGACTCAAAATCAGTTACTTACATTAGTTTAGGAGCTCAATTATCATTTAGACTACGAAGGTTTTTTTTAATTTTTTGCTTTTCAGTTGATTTTTTCGTCGGTTTAATTTTTTGTTAGAAAGTTTTCATTGTCTCATCCATCTATTTGTTTCCACATCTGATTTTATGAAAACCCTGTTTTCAAACAAATCATTCTTTCGATTTGTTTAATAAATATAATATCATAGAATCAGATGTGGAATAATCTCCGACTCAAAGATAAACTTCAGTAACTATAATCCATCTTCAAGATAACTTCTTGAAATGTGTTCATTCTCATTTGGATAATGATAAAAAAAAATCCTGAAAATTGAAAAATCCACGTAAAAAATTAAGTGATTTTTTATGAATATACCGTTGAACAATTGGTAGTTTATATTTTTCCTCATATTGGTAAATCTGACAAAAATGTTACGTTATATTCATCTTTACTAAATTCATCTTCACTAAATTCGACTCATTCGCAAGTCGAGATGAAGTAAATTTTACCTATTTCAAGACTGATAAATAAATCTTCACATCCATAGTTGGGTTTCGGACATAGTTGGGTTTCGGATCATCTGCGGAATAGCCACTGAAGTGGAAATATATCACTGAACTCAATTTATTCCCCGTAATCACACGAGTAACAAATTCTGAATAATAAAACATATATCTGCATTCTACTATAAATATCAAATTTATAGTTCTCACCGCATCTCTGCATCCTGATATTTCATCTGTGGGGAGTTTGTGAATTCCTCATTCCCGTTATGTACTCTACTTCATAAGACAAAGCTCACCTTTTCACCACTTCAACATGACATTTCCATCGCGGCTTTCATGGTACCCTAAGACATAGCACTTGAATTCGGGACAATAGCTTGCAAACAATCTTCATATTTCTATGAAAGCTTCACCGCTCAAGCTGTCCTAGATCTTACATAATTCTACACTCGCAAACAGTCAAATTATGTGGAGAATTAGGTTCACTCGTGAATAGGCCAGTTTCTTCAGTTCTGATTCAGTGTAGTTCCTATTATTTTTTATCCATACTCAAAATAAGATTGTTCAATAGAATATTCAGGTGAAGAAGTATTATTTGGGGGTTTTTTCTATCAACCTTATTACATATCGCTCACCGAATGAAATAGTGATAAAACTCAAAATTTCCATTTTGAGATAAGATGTATGTTAAATCAAAATTACACTAGACCAGGGTCGATAATTTTTGAAACCAAAAAAAAATAGTAGGATGAAACCCATTGGAAAAGGAAGAGAATATAACAAAAATGGAAGGAAAAATAATTTACGGGGGTAAAAAACGGTTTATCTCGATTTCCGGCAAAACTACAAGCCCTGTGAAAAACTTTTGGTTTTTTCATTTTATCTTTTACAAAAAGTTGTAGGTGATAAAAAGTTCTAGAACTTTTGTTTCCACACTTTTTTCACATAACTACAAAATTTATGTGAAAAATTCAAATAACCAAGTTTTTGGTTTTTTATTTTTAGCTTTTACAAAAAAAAAAAAATTTGTCACGAAATTTGGTGAAAACTTACCTTTTCATGTTCCAAACACACTGTAATTTTTTTTATTTAAAATATTTATTTTTTCACCTTATTTTGAATCAATATCGAAAAAGCACCCTTATTTTCAATCGAGAATTCTCCCGTCAAAATATCAGCTTTTTTAAAAAAGTCGGTGGACTCTTCATTCGTTGAAATCTCTACTTCCTGATGACGTGAAGAAAATATACATTACTATAATGAATGTTCTCAGAAAATGCAAAGAAATAACAGGTAGTAAGGCCCAGACCCTCCTAGCCCCTTCCCCACTTCTCTATGAAATACCTTTTGAAGGGCTAAAATTTTCCGTAGGTCACTCAGGTATATGAGTTGTCTTGAAATAGCAATAAATATGCATCTACGCATATAATTTAAAGAACATTCTACAACTTTCTCAAAATATTGTAGATGTCTTATTAAATATTAACTTTATTAACTTATTTGGTTGTTAATTAAAGTAGTATATTTGATTCGCAATTTTTTTGTTTATCAATGTAACGTTTTTCGGTTAATTGAAGTGTAAATTTTAATCAAAATTGTACATAATGATAAAAAAAAATCGGATTCGAGTTTTTTTAGTTTTTTGCATTTTCTGAGAATATTTACCATAGTAATGTATATTTTTTTCATACCATCAGAAAGTAGAGCTTTCAACAAATAAAAAGTCCAACGACTTTTTTGAAAAAGCTGATATTTAGACGGAAGAATTTTCGATTGAAAATTAGGGTGCTTTTTCGATATTAAGTCAAAATAAGGTGAAAAAATAAATATTTTTAATCAAAAAAATTACAGTGTGTTTGAGACATGAGAAGGTAAAATTTCAAATTTTGCGATTTTTTTTATTTCTTTGTAAAAGATAAAATTAAAAAACCAAAACTTTTCCGGAAATCGAGATGAACCGTTTTTTACCCTTGAAAACGTGACCCTTAAATCTCACCCCCTCCCACTTCCCGACCTCAGATCGCCCGTAAATAATTTTTCCTTTCATCTTTGTTATATTTTCCTCCTTTTCCAATGGGTTTCATCCTACTATTATTTTTTTTCACTTTTTACCATTTTCAAAGGCTTCAGCCCTGGTCTACACCTCCTACATCCAACAATACCGGCATAACTCAAAATGCGAAAACAAGCCGCTAGGTGGCAGAAGTGTCACTATTGACGGCTGCCATTGGTTTAATATATTGTGAAGAATGTGAAGCAATACTGGCTCATTTTCAGTGTGCCGTCAGTGACCAAGACGTATGGATAGGAAATTTTTGCGTATTAGGGACACATTTTGACTTGGGTCAGTATTGCACAATATGAATGGGATAACTCAGGATTGGTCATAGGTGGCTGATTTATTATGGAGCAGTAGAATAGCAGGAAGGCCCAAATACTAGCCAAAGTTGGAATGAGGTAAGTTAATTATATTATTATAACAATGTAAATGAATTTGATTATATCATGTTTGTAGGTTGGAGAAAATGGAGGTGGTGGCTGATGGAGAGTACAGAATGATTCTACGTCCACTTCCATCTATGAGGAGATACCTGTTGCATTTAATGATGAATCGCTGTTGGAACAACCAGGTGGTTCTCGTTTATTATCAACCTACGATGCGGGTGACAATTCTTGTTGACGATTCGGATGCAGACAAAGATTATTCGCTGTCCTCAGAATCAACAAGTGATTCGAGTTCTACCTCCTCTGAAGAGGTCACCAACCAATCCGAAATGGAAAAAAAAACATAATTGAAGAAAATAAGGAAACTAGAAAGAGCAGACGAGCAGATCCATCACTGTGCGGAAAAGGAATGAAAAGCAGTTCCTACGAAACTGTCGACAATAATATGAAACAGAAAATCAATATCGTCAGTGCTCGACACTTATGTCTTCCTTGTGGAGAATCTCGCTAACTCAAATGTTCCAATAAATGTACAGAAGATGAACGATTGAACGTATTCAAAAAAAATATTGAAGGAAGGAACTAATCGTCAAAATAATCATACATTTATCTTGGAAAAATAAATCGAAAATAAGAGTTTGTAAGACTTTTTTTGTACCAACTCTGAGTATTTCTATTCGATGTATTCGAACCGTTCTCAGCAAGTCCAAGGATGTTTTCATTGAAAGTGACAGGAGAGGAAAACACCTCAACCACGTCACAGTTTCAGAAGATATTAGGACTGGTGTTACATGTGATGGAGAGCCACTATACACGTGCAAATTCTCCGAAATCATACATAGAAGGAAGCAAAACGCTAGTACAGTTACAAAAACATTATGAATCTAAATGTGAAGCAGAAAACAGAACATCTGCAAGATTTGTTACATACAGAGATATTTTCAACTATGAATTCAATCTTGAGTTCTTCAAACCAAAAAAGGATTTATGTGACCTGTGAGGGAGACGAAAACCTGATGGGAGAAGAATAAATGAAACTTGAACTCAAGTACCAAATTCATCTTGAAGAAAAGAAATTGAGCAGAAAGGAAAGAGATAATGATCAGAAAGTACAGGCTACATTACCAACACCAAATGGAGAAATTTCTACATTTTACTATAAAAGTTAATTATCTATTTATAACTTCAATGTATGCAGCCTTGGACGAAGTTCATAGTTATCTTTGGCATGAGGGAGAAGGAAAGAAGGGAGCTATTGAAATAGGTTCCTGTTTACTCAAATATCCAGAGGAGGCAGCCGCTTCTGCTGTTGATGAAAATCTGTAATTAACTAGTCTGTTAATCGTGGTTGACAGGGAAAAATTCAGTACCTTATAACTGCATATATTTACGCGGTTACACACTTCAAAATCAAATATATTTTTCGCAAATTTCTTGTTGTGGGACACACACAAAATGAGGTCGACTGTTTTCACTCGGTAATTGAGATCGGCTTTGAGAGCAGGACCTATTTATGTACCATCACAATTTGCTGCTATCATTACAACCGCAAAGGAAACTGAAAAACCTATGAAAGTTCATGAAATGGCCCATGATTCCTTCCTTGACATCAAAAAATGTATTGATGAAACTTCATTGAAGGAAAAAAACTAGAAAATAATTGAAGCCATTATATAATACAAAGATGCAGAAGGCTTATCCAGGTCCCCAAAAAAATAAAAATTTACGATCTACAATCTATGGTACATTCTGGTACAATACCCACTTGTCATAGTCAATTTTTCAGTAGTTTGAATTATGAATTAGTTCACTCAATATAACTAGTTCAAAAAAAAAATTTTCAGTTTTATTTGTTTGTACATAATACATTTATTTCAGGTAATAGTATTTTTTCTACGTCCTTTCATTGGTGATAGCAATAACTTGCCTATTTATTATTTGATTTTTGCAATATCAACAATGGAAAAATTCAAAATAAACTATGTACAGATAATCATTCCAATACGAATAGGATTTTTTAAATTTTTAGTTAGTTAGTTTTTGAGTTGTGCCACTATTTCATGCAGTGGGCAGAGTAGTATCATACCAAAATGTATTTAAGCAATAGAACTTTTTCACAAAGAAAAATACTTTTTTTGGTGAATATAATAATGAAATACCCAGTATGGATCAGGCTCAATACAGCATCAAAATGAAATAAAAAAATATATATCACTTATAATTGCACGAGAGGTTTGTATTTTAACGGGTAAATTTGGGTTGTTTAATGAGAAACTGTTACCTAGCAATTAGACGAGAAAAACTGTCAACTATTTAAAAGGCGACACCGAAGGTGGAGCGTTTTTAGGTTGACAAATTGCTAAAGGAAACAGTTTAGAATTTGAACAACACAAATTCACACGATATCAATACAAACATCGAGTGTAATTCGGCAGGACAATTTAATGAATAAGAAATGTAGAAACATATCAATGCAAACTTTATTTATTTTGGCAACCAACACCGTGATAATTGATGAACAAATGAATAAGTGAAAAAACCACTGGTGCATTTGTCGCTGTAAAAGTAGCAGCTAACTTTTGCCGCTGTCAAACTGACAAATGCACTGTGACATATGCGATTTTTTATACATGAGTTGAATTGTCGTGGTTAAAATCATGGAATGAATCATATTTCGCCTAATTTATTTTCTTCGTTTCCCACAAACAACCCTTTTGAGTTGTGCCACTATTGGGAAGGAAATCGACCGATGAGGGCACCACCGTTTTCTACAAATGGCGGCATTATACAGGCTTCAGTAATATTGGAATTTTGTGTTTACATATTTATTTGTGCGTTTAATAACATTTAGAACTTTTTAGTGAAGTGGTGGATAATATATTGTGACTGAGAAACGTTTAATAGAGATCTATTTGTGCGATTGAAGACGTGACAATACCCTTATTTGTTGAAATATTCAATTTTCCTAACCTGTTCATTTTGGGTTTTAGATTTGTTCTGAAGTTTTGGTGGATTGACTTTGATATTCATTTTCTTTCGAGTTTTCCAGGTATTTAACTGATCAATTACAATCTTATTTATTGATATTATATATTTTTTAGATATATTACATGAATTTCTACCTAGGAATAGACAAGTTGTTCATGTATTTGGAGGCTACTCCAAACTCACGATGCATCAATGAAGGACAGGCAGTTTTGAACGCTGGCCACATTGTCATGTGTGGCATTACAGAAAAAAGTCCTCAAAGTCTCGAACTATTTGCCCTCTGTTTGGAAAGCGGCGGACTTAATAATGCAATGGTTATAAAGGAGGTGATTGGCATTCAAAAGTAGTAAAATATTTTTGGCCCAAAGGATTCACAAATAAGTAAGTCCATTTGTTATATTCAGCAATTTCAATCTAACTCTGAATAACACCTACAATTTTCTTGGTCATTTGTGAGTGATATTTGAAAAATCTTGTTTGGAAACCCCAATTCATTTTTTTTTAATAGGTCCACCAGGCATGGGATCAATACTGAATCAGAGGCAAGAGCCTCATATGCTTTGAGGAATAGTTACGTCAAAGAAATTGTTGTGAACATTTGTAAAGAGCAGCCATGGCTGGCTTATTCCTCAGAGGAATTGTTAAAAATGGACTACCTGTGAAACTACTGGAAATCAAGTGCCCTTTCATAGGTTAGTAGTCGATAATTGTGTAAGTAGTGTCTTAATACACTGTTTTTTATAGGTAAAAAGAAACCTGTCATTGAATTCGTTCATGAATGCAGTTACTTGATTATCGATAATGATCGGCTATCGTTGAGGAAAAAGCATCCATATTATTGCCAGGTTCAACTAGGAATGGAGATCCAAAGACTTTTTGATTATAGTTATCAAGCATTATAAAACGTTTAGCAATATAATGTTGCAGACAGTTTATTTGAACAAAATGTTGCATGTAATTTGTTTATATAAACAATAAAACTTGATTTTCCAATTTAATTTTTTATCGTAAGTAATTTTACTGTATTTATTTATATATATATATAATATATATATATATATATACATATAATATATATATAAGCAACTTGCAGGTACAATCAAGCGTTTCTTCCACTCTAAGCACCTCACTTTGCATTTCACATGAAACTTTTTGTCACTCGCAAACTTATACATTACAACCTATCTTCAAACAATCACACATAGATCCTACCCGTCTTCTAAATATGAAAATCTTTCTCAACATCAAACCCTGTTATCAATCTTACTTATCTTATTTATTCAACTTATACAAATTCTTATCAGTCTGTACCATTATCATTTGTCGTTTTTATTTTTCTTCTACTTTGCTCTAATATGTAATTCTTTAACGACTTTGTCGTCGATAATTTTTGTTTTTTTTACATTAATTTCTTCTGACAGTAAAATAAGCCTATCTAATCCAGTCACGTAAGGGGTTTCACCTCGGAATGAAAGATAATAAGCTATAAACCTTTGTTTTGGTTTTTCAAACCTCTCATAAGATCTCGTGTCCGCGTCTTGAAATATTCAAGGTCAAATGTCGCAAAAATTGGTTTTTCGTAAATATCTCACTTCCTATGCTCCCAATGATATTTGCATTCATTATGTAGAGCATAAAATTTTCTACAAATTTTGTTTGAAGCAATTTTTCATACGTTCAACCGTTTTTGAGAAAGAGGGCGAAGTTGTCGGTTACAGCATTTCATTTTGTAGTACCCAACCCCATTCCTGGGGTTCTAAATCGTTCCATAACCAAGTTTGAATCTAGTAGTAGACACGATTTATATGTTGATGAGCTGCTGCACTAAAGAATAAGTGAATAATTAACTTTATAAGCCGTACTATGTTATAGGATTCACGGTTGACTTTGCGTTATGACATGTAAGACTGAGCGCTCCGCACTCTATCTCAAAAACGGTTAAATGTATAAAAAACTAATTGCAACAGAATTTTTAGAGAATTTCATGCTCTACAACTTCTATAATAAATGCAAATATCATTTAAAGCATAGGAAGCGATATATTTACGAAAAACCGATTTTTTCAACCTTGAATATCTCAAGACGATGACACGAGATCTTATGAGAGGTTTGAGCCAACTTTTAAAATGCCAAAACAAAGATTTATACGAATTTATAGCATATTATCTTTTGTTCCCAGATTTTCTCCCCTTTTGAAAACCATTTTGTTCCATTAATCTTGATCGATTGAAACTCAAAAATACTTAAAATAACTAGAATGTGCAGTATTATGTCAAAGTTTTGTGAGATTTGTTGTCACATTCTCTTCCTAAATGCCACCTACCTACAGGGATGATACGAAATATCATAGTTTTTTCCTCAACACACTATCTTCAGTAATCAATTTTTTTTCTATAGCTTTGTAAACATAGGGAAATTTTTAAAGCCATCCCTGATGGGTACAAAAGTAGTGTAAACTTGTATTTGTAAAAAATGGATGAGTAAACATCTTTACCTTTGATTTTTTTTTTTTTTTTGGCATTGGACTTAGTCCATACAGCCAGTACCTTTGAATTAGTATCCCTTAACAAGGAGTTGGTGTAAAATAAATAAATAACAATTTTGCAAAAAAATTTCGAAATCTGTGTGAGTATACTTCAAGTCTATTCATTCTGAATTATTAATTATATTTTCAGTAGTTCGAAATTAATAAATATTTGACTAGTAAAAAAAAACTCATAAAAAAAAAAAAAAAATATTGTTACAAATATTTGGAACATTTATTGTTACATTATTGTTAATCCATTCAATACATTATGATGACTAGTAATATCAAGAATATCTACATCTTAAATTTCGTTAAAACAAGTATTAATTCAGTAATATTTGGAATATCTATTAGTACATGCAATAATCCATTCAATACATTGATGATAAATTTCAACATCAAGAATATCTACATCATAAATCTAGTTAGAAAGGTTAAATAAAAATATTGATACAATAGGTAATCTACAACATAAATCTTGTTCAAAATATAAAAATATCAATACAGTAATATTTAGAACATATATTGGTACATGCAATAATCCATTCAATTCGGCGAATACCCCAATGGATGAAGGTAAGTTCAACAGAAGCTTATATCCCCACTTCATTTTGAAGAATTAATTGGTTGTTTCATCCATTCTGTGTAAACTGTTCAGATGCTAGATGAACATGAAAAAAAAAAGAAAGATTATTAAAGTAGTCCATGCCACGTATAGTTCTAATTAATTAGTAGAAAAAATTAAGTCTGCTCCACAGTAAGAAGCATTTATTTCTAGGAAAAAAATAGCAATGCATTTCGGCAAAGTATTTTGCCATCTTCAGGCTCTCTAAAATATACATAAAAACGATACAAAGGTGAACATCGTAAAATTGATAGAAGAAATAAACAACATCACTGACTTATAGCTCGTCCAGTATTGAAACGACCGTTTGGTAGGTAGAGTGGACACAATTTGATGTGGCTGCTTATGCTACGGTGAATCTTCACCAGTGTCTTGTCATGCAGCGTTTGAAAGGTTAGGTTTGTTTGATTAATAAATAGGTAGTGCAGTTATTTATTCAACTTTGCAATAGTTTACTTGTTACCTTGCCAAAATGCCCTCTGGCAGATTTGTCGAAAAATATTTTTTCCATTCAGAAGTTATAGGAGTGTAAGTTCTCTACGTCTCGTGTATCGCCTATACCAAATAATTTGGTACGCTTATGGAATTTCTATTGATAGCCACAGTTAGACAATGGTTTGGGAATCTTCGAGAAAAATTGGTTGTTAGGTAGGGGAAGGCCAAAGTGGTCATTTCAATACTGGACGAGCAATACATCAACATCGAAGTTAAAATGTCAACTCATTAATTTAGTTGATAACCTTTGTTATTAACTTTTACGATGGCCACTCTTGTATCATTTTTATGTATATTTTAGAGAGCCTGAAGATGGCAAAATACTCTACCAAAATGCCTTGCTGATTTCTTTCCTATAAATAAATGCATTTTACTGTGGACCAGACTTTATTTTTTCTACTAATGAAAAAAAAAGTTTGATAATTTTTTTCAAGGGATAAACAATATACTGACTTTTTTAATGAAAAATCAAAGAGGCTTAAAATATAAATTAAAAAAATCAAGCATTTCACTTTATATTTCTGATAAAATAACCAGAGGTTGTGAGGTATCCCATGTTACATTTTTCATATAAAGTATCGAGTAATTTTCGAATGTTTTGAAAAAAAATAGAAATAACCAAATCTTCACCTTCATTGGCAAATGCCACTGTGCCAATCAAAGGACGCTTGTGATCTCGGGGATTACACAGTTCTTTGATATATTCTGTATACTGTGCATGTGCTCAGTCATGAAAACAAAATGTGTATGTGTATATATATATATATATATATATATATATATATATATATATACTATGTATTAAATTCTTATTTTGAACATGTCCTCGATATTCCCTTATTATATATATATATATATATATATATATAAATATATATATATATATATACTAGCTGGTACCCGCGACTTCATCCTCGTAAAATTGGTTTTTTTTCCTTTTTTTTTATGTTGTTTCATCTAGCTTATGCCTGTGGCTTCCCGTTTCCCAGTATGCCGTTATCTCGTTTGGGTGCCATAATTGATTTTACAGCGACTAGTAACGTTCTGTGACGACTATTACAAATTCACTAACCCCTTTTCAACCCTTTAGGGACAGAATTTTCAAGTTAGGTTGAACACGATTTCTTCATTTGTAATAGAGAGCCAAAACACGAATGTTCATGATCGTAACTCGAAAACTAACTGAAGCCCCATACAAATTTTCACTCCCTTTAAGGTATGAATTTCTAAATCCACTGTAACAGGTATTCCTTTATTTGTTACAATGACCCCTCAAATACAAATTACCAACCTAAACCTAACGGAATTCTTACAAATTCACCCCTTTAGAGGTTTAATTTCTAAAAACACAGAAACACGTATCTCTTCATTTGTAATAAAGACCTCAAATACCAATTTTTATGAGCCTAACCTAAAAACTAACGGAACCCTTATTCTAACTGCCAATCCCCATTTCACACCGTCAGGGGTTGAATTTTCAAAAACACAGAAACACGTATTTCTTCATTTGTAACAAAGACCTCAAATGCCCATTTTTATTACCTCAACTTAAAAACTAACGGTAGTCCTATACAAAATTTCGACCCCCATTTTAACCGCTTTAGGGTTGAATTTTCAAAAACACGTGTTTAATTGAGAGAACTCCAAAGCACTATCCTACTAGCATTTAGGAAATTGCATATGTATTGTCTGCACTTTAGATTGAAATATACTTTCATTTAAACTAAACCTACCTTCTCCGTAAACTTCATTCACAAGTGTGTGGCACTTCCTTCCATAATATCTAAAGTTTCTATACTTGAACGAGGATTATCAGTTCTTTCCTGTGCTGGTCTTTTTGGAGTTATACGCTTGATCCCTTCTTCTCGTTTGGCAAATTTAAACTCGGAACCGCTATTCTTTTCAGCCTAGGCTTTTGAGTTGCACAATCTGAAATCATCATTATCTTTATTTGACTCCTATATGAAGAGGTAGAAAAACAAAATAAGATTCCTCCAGATGACTGCCATCAATTATATTCCTAGTATACAATGAAAAACTAGTTTTAGACCAGTGTATAAAAAAGACACACTATTTCAGACATTGACAGAAATTACAAGTGGTGAAAAAATTATATTTTACAAAACTACGTTATCCTAATCATATTATTTATATGTCTGTTGATAAAAATGAAATATTTCACAAAGAATACATTGAAATGAATATATAGGCATACTGGCAATTAGATTTCGTTGTACTAACCTGGTAAGATGAAATCATCCCTTGCGAAATGAAGTAAACATACCACTGCCGCTCTCGAGCCTGGTTTTTTTGAGTTTAAATTATTTATCCAAGCCTTATTGTAAATTTTTGCCCGGAGTCTCAAGTTTAGTGAGTCCATATATTGCTACACCTTCTTTTCAGGAAACTTGTGAAAAGAGAGGTTACAAATCCACGCTACTCCTGCTATTACAACCAAACGCACAACAGTATATATGGCTCGGCGAACGAACTTTAGACATTGTCTTCGGTATAAAAAAATTCCAATTTGTTGTAAGCTAGTATTTACACAGCAAATCGTGAAAATAACACAACAGTCATATGGCGGCAATATAAACGAGCCTGCACTTGACAGTTCAGTTCATCTCCGACAGGGGTCGTATCAGGATGATTAATTCTCCAATTGTGAGCGATATGCCATATTTACTTGAAATAAAAACCGAAGCAATTCTAATAGAACTGTTTTTACAATTGATACGAAGACTTAATATTAGGTAGATTTCATAGAAATAAAAACTTAGTGATGCATCCACTGGAATCACTATGAAACAAGGCAAAACAATTCATATTTGAATTACCTTCTGTGGACCACTCGCAATATTTAAATACCAAATGGTACATCAAATATTGATGATTCACAAAAATGGAATGTTCGCATGTTCAATAACGATGTCCATGACGGAAGTGGTTATACCACTTTCATCAAAAATAATAATATCCCTATTCATAGCACCCGACAACATAGGAATATGCACACTCAGACTATGAATTCTGATTTCGGTAAAAGTTCGTATTTTTCAAATTGTTTCGTTCATTTCAAATTGTTTCGTTCATTTCAAATCACCACCCAAACCGAGAAAATAGAATAAAAAATTTCCTTCAAATGCGATCTTGTTTTGATAATTTGTATTTCGTATATTCAAAATATCAAAACAAGTAGCGAATCGTTCTCGAATTTATGAGATTGAATAGGTTTCAGAAACCAAACAATTGAACTCATAATCACCGTTATATCTGGCAATATATATGCTGATTATGTATGAACCAACTGCTAGAATGGTACTTTACTCAATTAAAAAAGAAAGACTGGTTTTCTTTTGGTTTTATTCAACTAAGATCTACACTTTTGAAAACACACCATATATATATATATATATATATATATATATATATATATATAAAATATATATAAATCCTAAGTTTTCACCACAACAGAAAGTGTGTTCCCATCACAGATCCGTTTGTTTTGTAACTTCAAATGTTAAAAATACGTAATTCTCAAAGTCAAATCGATATAACGTTTTTCTGAAGAGAAATGAAAAAGTTTTTATAAGTTACCGCAACAAGACATTTCATTTTTTTTATATGAGTTTCGGGAAACTAAATGATGTCTTTATTATATACCCATATATGGAAATGTTTTGAAATTAAAATTAACAAATATATTTTGAATGAATGAACAGCTATATCACATCACACATCAAGGCTTTCTGTTTGCGTTTTTAAAGAGCAAGAAATATAGTTTTTCAACATATACATAACTCGGTTTACCTAACAAACAATTTTGTGGCTGAAATTGTACATAGTTTGAGTTTCCAATCGTAGTCATAAAAAAATGCAAGGCAGTTAATATAATAGATTCACACTCTTCCATTTTCCTCTCATTACCAGACTCTTGCATATACCACACGATGTTTTTCAATATCTAAACTTCAAATATACATCAAACAATTGAAAATGTGTTGATTTTGATCATATATACCTGTAACTTAGTGAAATCATGACCTAAAATATGCTTCTACCGAAACTATAGAGAAACATCATGCACTCTAGAATTCTATTCATCGACATAAAAAGCTGAAACTTAGCACTCCAATCACTTATAGAATTATTATTTATGATGATTCACAAAGTGTTGTCGTTCATATATACCGGAGATAGTTGAATTGATTTGTTGAAAATGTGAAAAATATTTCTATTCAATATTCAAATGAGAATGTTTCCCTTCAAGATAGTAGAAGTTCTAACATACTACCTTCTGGACAACGTTCCCGAAGAGAATTGCCAAAATTACACACTGCAGTACAGTACAGTAAATGTTCTGAAAGAAGTTCCACTTCAATCATTCCTACCACACACACACACACACATTTGTGAGTGATATTGAAGAGTTGATTGAAATCGAATCGATTTGAATTTCAAATCCGAGAGGCAGGCAGAAATTGTGCTTGTTTTGTATCTTTGACACATAGTGTTATGCAGAGTGCTCCATTGATTGATTGAATCAGCTTGTCCTATTTATGTCACATCCACGATCAAATTGGATTTCATCTCATCATCATGGAAGTAGCTAGCATAGAGAACAGATTGGATGAACATTCGTAATACTAATTTGATAGCTCTTGTGCACAGAGCTTCCCACCCATAATTCATGTGAAGGATATAATGCCTATCTGTAATCATAATATTGAATGGGAATATGCAATGAAATCAATCAATCCTGAAAGGACGTGAAAGCATTCACATCGACTGTGGTTTCGTTATGAAGTCGAAGTTAAAGAAGCATTAGTTGTTATCGATCAATCAAATCAATCTGAATGAGGAGAAAGATCAGCCTGGAATATTTCCATATCTGAAAGCTATTGGTTATTTTTTCAGTTACCATCTTCTTTGTTAATTTGATTGAAATATGGACGCAGTTTCAGTCAACGAGTAATATGAGAGGAAGTTGAAGACCAAGATAAAATCCCAGACAATTCTAGCAATACCTCAGATAGAATGATTCCCCTATACAACTCTGATAGACCTTATTAGATACTTCCCCCGGAAAGAGATGAATAGAAGATGAAAGAACGTGAACTCTAGAATGGTACACAGACGGCTAAAACGGAAGACGGAGTTCGGGCCGGAGTACATTGAGTACAACCAGAATTCAACCTTAGTGTGATTCTGGGACAGTACGCCACAATATTACATGCAAGCAAACTCTGCTTGCAAGAAATACTGAACAGCAACCGTAACAATCAATCGATCGAAATCCTGTCGGGCAACTAAGCAGTACTGGCAGATCTGTCATCAACTAGGATGGAACCTAGATTTTCATGGAACTGCATAAAGGTATTGAATGAATGTGATTTTTTGTGGAGGAACAACGTTTCTTGACAATGGTTTTTGGGTAACCTTCCAGAGTCTGAAAATGAAAATGTAATCAGAAACATCTATACAAGTGTAGAAAGGGTAAACTAATTAGTTCACCCCGATAAGTTACTGCGTTCACCAAATCATATTTCCTGAGGCAAAATGATTCAATTAGTCAGTAACTTCTCGTATTCTGAATTTGCCTATAAAAAAAATAGTAAAAATTCAAAACATACTTCTCTATATAGTTTTCGTTGGACGTTTCGGGTACTATATCTACCCCCGTTCTCAAAATCTTCTAAATCTCCTTTAATTATTTGAATAATTTGTTTTTTTTTCTTGCAGAGCCTCTTTCGCTTTTTCAAATGACGAATGTCAATTGAAATCTGCCAAGAAATTTGAGAGTGACGTATTGATCATTTGATATATGGGGTGTTGTTCAGATCAGTTTATTAGCATTCTGCCATATCCCACTTCCTCTCTAAGAAGAGGTAACCATGTATGCTCCATTTCAACAGAATTTGTTTAAAAGCAGTTCTTATTGAAAAAAGTCTACTGGATGTTTCTTTAAATTTTCTCCTCTCTTGATGTGGATCTTTCATAAGATTTTTGTCCTATTCCTATGTTCTGAAATTTTGTATCCGTTTATCAATTCTGATGTATCTCTGATGTTCACTTTGGCACACTTCTAAGGGTCTTGACGTTTCACCTATATAACTAGTTACACAGATGTTAAAAAGGGAAACATTCTCAATTAAAAAGATTTTTTTTTTCTGTGAATTGAAAAATCCATGATCAAAATGAAGTTATTTTTTGTAGATGTCTAACAATAATCAACTACTTTCCCGGCTAAAGCCACGCTGGATATTGAACGACATCTGATAGATATTCTCAAAGGACTCTAAATCAAAAGAAAAAATCTGAAATTGAAAATTTGCATTTCCATTCAGATAGTAATTTGATTTTCCATTCCAGTCTTGATTAGGAACTCATGTGGATGAATGGGGCAGAGAAGAATGTTTTCCAAAAGAGAGTACTCACCAGAAATCATTTGTAATATTGACACAAGAGAGACATCGACACAAGAGAGACATACATTTCAATACATTTTTGTCGATGAAAATCTATTTCACGCTTCCACGATCATCAGGAAGACCGGAAGACATGGGAAACACATTTTCTAGAAACACACCCACTTTGCAAAGATGGAAAAAAGTTTTTTTTTTTTGGAGAGACACTTTGAAATTAGTGTTTTTTTTGACATTGAAACCTGTCATAGGGTATGCTAGATTGATTTATTTGAAAATATGAACAGGATGATTTGTTCGAAAATATGAACAGGATGCGACTGATAGATAAAGTTTAGTCACTATCTTCCATCGTTTAAGATAACCTCTTGGGAGGTATTCATGTTGAAAAGAGAAACATTCTCAATTAAATATTGAATAGAACGATTTTTCTGTGAATTGAAAAATCCAAACTTAAATTATTTTTTGTGAATGTTTAACAGAAAACAACTACTTCCCCGTCTGAAGCCACGCTGGACATTGAACTACATCTGATAGATATTCTAAAAGGACCCTAACTCAAATGAAAGAATCTGAAATTGAGAATTTGCATTTTTATTCAGATAGTTATTTGATTTTCTATTCCAGTCTCAATTAAGAACTCATATATATGAATGAGGCAAAGAAGAATGTTTTCCAAAAACATTCTTCTTTCCTCATTCATCTACATGAGTTCTCTTGGAAGTATGTGAAACATGCGCTACAAGTTTTCATTAACAAAGTAAAACCATAATCTTATAATTCGCCATTGTTCAACAAATACTGAACAAATTATATGAAATATTAAACACTAGCAATGTGTGGAATGTTTCCATCCCGGAAATTGAAAGTGAGCGGCCTACGAGATGAATTTATTCCTGCTATTACTCATGCCGAATTCTAAGACGTATGAAAGTGGTTGCTCTCCTAATTATACGAATTAGTGGCTTTAAGGTGTTAGAGATAAGGGAGCACATCCGATAAGAACCCTAGGGTGTAGAAAGTTCAATTCGCTTTCACGGTTTTCAAGTTTAGTTTCACGGAAATTAATCAGACATATTCAGAGGAAATGTGAAAGTTGTTTTATGATTAGCTTCGACTCGAAATATTTGAGATCATGTCAGGATATAGAGGAAGATCCTATCCAAGTACAGATGTTGAAAAGTTAAATTTCCTTATTCGCGCTGATAATATTTTATATATAATCTATTAAATATACAGATCTGGAATAAAATTATCGGCATATCAAAGAGGTCCTAAACAAAGAGGTCCTAAAGATATCTCGGCGAACTCTTTTTAGGAAATTGTGACGCCTTTTGTAACTTCTCTGAGGGGTTGTTGAGAGCTCTATATCTCCGTCAAATGTCCGCCGCCGGGATATTCTCAGCGAGGTCTTAGCAATATCCCACGTGGAAATTCTCAAATAATACACTCTGGCGAGAAAACAAATTTTTTCAGAATTAGAAAAAATCTACGATGAAAAATTTAAGTTACTTTTTGTAATATCTAACAGAAAACCACTACCTTCCTGCCACTATGGCATGCTGGACATTGACATCATCTGATTTATAGAATGTATATCAATAAATATTGTGAAACATCCCTGAAAAATTCCTATAGTGAATATTTGCATTTTCATTCTGATCTCTGAATAAAAAACTTTCTCAATCAAGATTGGATAAGAAGTTTGTCAATCAATTATCTGAATCAAAATGTAATCAGATTTCTCCAGGTTGAAGGTTAGGGATTTCACACGATAGTTGCTTTCTGTTAGATATTACAAAAAGTAACTTCAATTTTTCATCGTATATTTTTTCTAACTTTTTTTTTTCATTTTTCAATAGAGAAAAATGTTCCTTTAGTCAACATAATAACCTACTTAGAGGTTAACCTGAACGATGAAAGAATATAGTTTATAAAGTTTATCTTTCAGTCATTTACTCTTTTGTGATACATATTTGCGAGCATATTTGTGTAAATCGCTGGGAAGTTGAGGTAGCATATCTCTGAGAGCTCGTGGGAGAAATTCCCATCGGGATACTCAAACTTAATAAATCCATATTTTATCGTATTTTCAAGTCACACCTAAAAAAATGTAGAATAGATGCATTCAATTTATATTTCTAGTGCTTTAATGGTTTTGTAGATAACCTTATTCCATACTTCAGACATAGTTCCACCAACTGAGCTACTCATGTCACTATTCAGGATATAAATAATAACTGCTGTTCTTCATGTTACGCTGAACGATTAAGGTGAATCTTACATCAATAAGATGAGATAATTTTTCCATGGATTCAATATAATAAGTATGAAGGGACATATAATGTTTTTCAGTATCGAATTGGCAACATTTTTCTACTTCCTCATATGATTATTTTCCATAGACCGTACAAAGAAAGATAATAAAAATTTCGCGGTAATCTTGAGCACATAATGAAATTATATATTATACAAGCAAAAGTATTAAGATCAGAACACTTTGCAAGAGAGGAAGAATATTGAAACAAGTGATGAACTAATATGAAGTTTATTGAATATCTCATCTTACAAGATAAGCTAGAGCTATCGATAATGTATCTCAAAACAAAATCACAAAAAAAAATGAAAAAAATTAACATTTTGGCATAAATCCAGCTGTCACGTTCGGTAGACCTGAAAGCGAATGATAAAGCATAATATTCGGGATATTAATTCAAATATACATTTCACTGCCCCTTAGATATCCCACAGGGTGTTAGTTAAAAATTAGAAATTAAGTTTTTCAGAATAACTTGTCAAGAATTGCTGAATCATTTCTATTAAAATTTGGTAGTGATTTCCTCTTGAAAATTTAAATTCTTTATTACTTAATCAATCCACAAAAGCATCAAGCTCTCATTTGAATATCTCTATAACGGTTGATTTAATTTTGGCAAGGTTTTTTCTGAGGAATTCAAAAAACAAATCTAAAAACTGAAAAAGCACCATAACCCCATGTAAGGCACACTGGATAAAATGTCTGAAAGGACTTTCCTATAAAAAATTTAACGCTGTCGACCTATTTCAATGAAAAATATTCTCCCGTCAAATCAGGATAAAAACTCCTCTAGCTAGATTGTCATTATCATGAAGGCATTATTGCCTGATTTGCTTTGAATGCTTATTCGGCGCCTCTTTTGTCGATCGCTAAGGTATCTATCAAGCTTATATCGAGCATACATTAATATTAACTACTTCTAAATAATAGATATGAAAGGTACTTATCTTTCGAGGTTCAAATAAAATACGCCAATCAAATCAAATCAAATACGCCAAACAAACCACGTGGAAACTAATTGATGAAAATTACTTATATAAGATAAAATGAATAAATTCCTTTTTATCGGTTGCTGGATATAAGGATGAATCTAAAATAGCGGCAACAAGTTAACATATCTTATCTATTAGGTACACCATCAGTAATTTACAATTTTAATCTCTCTTCACTAAACACTTAAACACAAATAGTCAAATACATATTATACAAGAGATAAACAATCACCTTGTGCAGCAGTCAACGACATCCAAGCACTCAAAATCACGTTAGTTTAACAGACGAACGGATAGGAATGATCTCCACAATCCACGACTCACGATTACGATATGTTTCTTTCTATATCATGGAATTCCCCGATGTGCGATGTGTACCTATAATATGTCTGCGTATCTATTGTCTCTCTCATTCTTTCAACCCTCCACCAGTTTTGCCCCCACTAACACCGGAAAACAAAAATAATAAGAATTTCTTATTCAGGTTACGTTCGGTATAACTCATAGAGAAATTTTTAATTTCTCTATGGTATAACTTTAGGAACTCGCAGTGAGAATTTCGTGTTCTTGTTACATTCGGGATATCTTCAGGAACTCGCAATAGGATTTTTTTATTCAGGTTACGGTCAGGATAACTTTAGGAACTTGCATTGAGAATTTCTTGTTCTAGTTACATTCGGGATAACTTTAGGAACTCGCAATAAGAATTTCTTATTCAGGTTACATTCGGGACATCTTCAGGAACTCGCAATGAGTTGGAACCTGGCAAATGAAATGTGAGGTCTCCAAGATTTCTCCTGGGGACACCAGTGGGAATTTCGTTTAGTTATGGCTCATAGAAATCACCGAGACCTCGCAATAGGAGTTCGCATAAGATCATAATCATAACTTTCCAGAGATCTCGCGGAGAGATCCGTGTTACCTGGGTTCCAGTCGACCAGTACAAAATATAACAGATATACGCAATGGATAATCAAGTTCAACTGGACCACTGTAGAATGTTGTGGTTCAGTTGAGTAGAGTTCGTCCAGTATTGAAACGACCTCTTTGGCCTTCCCCCACCTAACAACCAATTCTTCTCGAAGATACCCGAGCCATTGTCTAACTGTGGCTATTAATAGAAATTCCATAGGCGTACCAAATTGTTTGGTATAGGCGAAACACGAGACGTAGTTTTTGGCGGACGAGTTTTGTGATTATGGTCCGATTCGATTCAAAATTGGTATATGGGGGTTTTCGGAGTCGAAAATTATGAAATTCTTGTCAAAATTCATGAGTTCAAGATGGCGGCTTCAAGATGGAGGACAAACATTGTGATTATGGTTCAATTCGATTCAAAATTGGTATGTGGGGGTTTTCGGACTCGAAGATTATGAAATTTTTGTCAGAATTCATGATTCCAAGATGACAGACGAGTTTTGTGATTATGATCCGATTCGATTCAAAATTGGTATGTGAGGGTTTTTAGGGTCGGAGATTATGAATTTTTTGGCAAAATTTATAAATTCGAGATGGCGGCACCAAGATGAAGGACGAGTTTTCTAAATATGGTCATATTTCATTCAAAATTGGTATGTGTGTTGTAATAAAATTAATACTTCGACAAGTTCTTTACTTTCATGAGTACTTTGTGAAAATCAAATACTTTGACAAGTTCTTACTTACTATGTAATCACTGCCCAATCAAATTAATTGGTACCTACTTTTATAAACACTTCGCGCGACAAGCTTTTTGGAACCAAATAATTCAACAAAAAATAATTAAATCATTGTCAGCGATGACTTAAATTTATTTTATACGTTTTAGTACACGGCTTCTATAACGTATACGTTTTAGTACACGGCTTCTATGAAATCAAAATTAAAGAACTAAAAATGTCGGACAATTACCTATTGTGGTGTATATTTCATTATATATAATATTATATATATATATATATATATATATATTTATTATATATAATATATATATATATATATATATATATTTATCTATATATATATATATATATATATATATATAAATAAATATAATTATAATATTTATAGATAAATATAATTTATTCAAGATGGCGGCTAGAATATGGCGTTTTGTGATTATGTGGTCGGAGATCACGTTTTTAAAATCCATAAATTCAAGATGGCGGACGAGTTTTGCGATTATGGACCGTGGGGTTTTTGTTAAAATATAAAAATTAAATACATAGATATAAAAATAGACAGACAGACTGGGGCGGTACCGAAAACGTGACCGGAACGAAACAGACAGACAGATATTTTATTTGCGTGGCATTGCAATGCATGCCGGATCCAGCTAGTTTTTTCATAAAAATTCCAAACGGTCACTCCAAGATGGGGACAAGTTTTGAGATTTATAGATTGTTTTATTAAAAAAATACGAATATACAAGAGGGCTCACTAGTTTTTTATCATGAATGACTTGAATGTTCCTCTGCCCTATGTTAAAATTTGCTGATATACTTTTGTTGCAAACCTTAAAAAAACTACACATTGAAATTTTCTGCTCGGTTCTGCCAAAAACAATTTGAAATCTCGACCATGATTGTTCAACATTGAATTACTGATAAAAAACTAGCTGAATAAATAAATAAAACATTTCAAATTGTTACTGCCCAGCAAATACCACGGGTAGGTACGAACAGCATTCTTTGCCACGGGGGGAGAAAATTTTCGTTGTTCATGTCATCGTGATAGTCTCCACTTTTTTTCCTAGATTTGAAAATTAAAAGACCATCCTTTACAAACCCCATTTCTCCTCCTGCATGAACTATTATTAATCGTTTTCCTTTACTATATGGTTTTTTTAAATTTAAATTATGATTTTTCTTATCAACCCACGTCTTAGAATGTGTATGATAACTGTGCAAATACGTCTCATCAGTGTAAATGATGTTTTTTCCTTGTTCACGATACATTTTCAATTTTCTTAAAAATTCCACCCTTAGTAATCTAACTTCATGACTTTCCATCAATATCGTTCGATTATCAGGCGTATTTTCCCAATCAAAACCCAACTCTTTGATTATAATGTGCAATGTTGAACGACTGCCTTCAAACCCTACCTGAGCATTTTTGATTTTTTGAAGAATATAATTTAAAGTAAGGCGTTGTTTTTCAAGCAAACAAAAATCATTTATAATCGTTCTTATTGTTTCACCCTGCCCTTCCGTAATATTATTTTTCGAGACGACAAAGAAGGAATACTACCTGAATTCACAGCTGATTGATCCGTTTGAATTTTTTTAAAACAATATTCTGTTACACCCATTGCTGCCTTGGCACGTTCTTTGTAATTTTGTAAAGGTATTTGTATCCCATTTTTGGCCTCATTTTTCATGAATTTGATAACATTTGCCATAATTTCTTTTTCCGCTACTGAATAGTACTTACCACTGGGCATTTTGGCAAGGTAACAAGTAAACTATTGCAAAGTTGAATAAATAACTGCACTACCTATTTATTAATCAAACAAACCTAACCTTCCAAACGATGCATGTCAAGACACTGGTGAATATTCGCCGTAGTATGAGCAGCCACATCAAATCGTGTCCACTCGTGTTTCCCCCCTCTCTACCTACCAACAGGTCGTTTCAATACTGGATGAGCTCTACTTGATTATCCATCACGTAGTTATAATATCTGTTATATTTTGTACTGGTCGAATGGAATTATATTCCCATAATTTTATTCCAGATCTGTACCTATACGTATCCCACAGTAGCCGCTTATACCAAAACTGAATACTTTGTTGGCTATTCAGATTATAATTTTGGGCCGCATTATTTTTATCAAAAACTGAAATCTCGAGATGATGGGGACAAATGGCGCTTACATTTTTATCTCTTCATAGTCCAATTTGACTCAAATCGTTATCTGGAATTCTATAAGAAACTTCCATGCATGTTGCATTGCATGATATTTCCATATAAACCTCAATACGTACTACCTATATACATTACATATACTAGCTGCTAAGAAAAAACATTATTTGTATTTAAAAAATAAAAAACTGGTTTTAGCGCAAGCTGTTCAGCTCTTTTAGAGGGTCATCATATTTTTCAGAGAACGTACCCCATAACAAAAACATTAGTGTTTCTCACGCCGTTTTTTTTTCACATATAAAATCAATAGATCTCGGCTTATTTTGAAACTTGATGGAACTAATCAAGTTCGCCGTGTTGATGGTACTTATATATAATCAAGGAATTCAAATAATTCATAGATTATAGTTATCCGTTCGAATGATGAGCCTGATATAAGTTTGATGTAAAATTCTTGATAATCTTTTGAATTTTATTTTCATAAGAATTGAAATAAATGCAAAACAGTGAAGACATATCGTTGCACAGTGATATTTTCAACCATATGGTATCGGCTCGTTGGTCTAGGGGTATGATTTCCGCTTAGGGTGCGGGAGGTCCCGGGTTCAAATCCCGGACGAGCCCAATTTTTTTTTTTTTTTTTTTTTACGTTTGTTATTTCCCATCTAACTCCAATATATCCGTTCTATATTTTCATATTATCAAAAGTGTGTATTTCATGTAGTAATTGAATTTTTTTGACGCGGAGCAAAGTTGCACAAATTGAGAGGTAGGTAAGTATTACGAGTAATTTTTTTCAACATGCGTGAGTTAATATGTTCTTTTCTAATTTATTCTTTGGAAAATCCATTTATATTATGATTGTGATACGTGTTTGAAGATGAAGGGGCTTGTGTAGGTGAGCGAGGGCTTGTTCAAGAGTACCTGACAGCAACTGTTTGTTGGCAGAGAAGTGTTACGTGATAAAGTGATGTTGTTGTTCTAATTTAATGCTAAGAAGTTACTAAGGTGGCTTTGAAATACAAAAAATGAACACAAAACATTACAACAATTGTTCGAAATGCTTAGAATGCCTGTTGAAGGTAATCAGTTACTAAGGAGGCTTCGAAAACAATGAAATTATTCATTCAGGTGTTTTTATTGTGTATTGGAAAAGTCTTTTTATTCAAAATGCCCCACATTTATACAAGGGATGAAAAAGTGGACATGTTAATTATTTATGGGGAATGTAGAAAAAATGCCGTTGCGGCTAGAAACCTTTATGCCCACCGATATCCTGATAGACAATGTCCAGGCAAATTGGGTTTGAATTGGAAATTAGTCACCAAACGGTAAGCCGAATCTTGCACATACATAATTATAAATCTTTCAAATATCAATTGCACCAGCATCTGTACGAAAATGATTATGAACGTAGGATGGAATATTGCAATTGGATCTTGCAGAATAATGGGCAGCCAAACAATGCTTTTTTGGGAAGGATTTTATTTTCGGACGAGTCTAGGTTTACAAATATGGGATTATTTAACCGACAAAATACAAGGTATTGGTCACAAGAAAATCAAAATTTATTGAGGGAGGTTAACTTTCAAGTGCGGTTCGGTTTCAATATTTGGCTTGGGATACTCGGTCGTAGAATCATTGGTCCAATAATATTTGAAGGACGCTTGACTGGAGATAGATACTTAGGATTTCTGCAAAATGAAATTGAGGACAGGTTACCTAAATTACCTGTCCATCTACGACAGGGAATGTATTTCCAACAAGATGGAGCTCCTCCCCATAATTCAAGAATAGTAACTGATTGCCTTCAACAGGCATTCCAAGAAAACGTAATTTCAACAAATGGTGCTGTGCGATGGCCTCCAAGGTCACCTGATTTGACACCTGTTGATTTCTTTGTTTGGAGCCATTTAAAAAACATTGTCTATACAACCGCCGTTACAACCCGCGAAGACCTGGAGTTGCGAGTATGACGCGCAATTAATAGTATAACGGCCCAGCAATTAGCGAACGTTCTTCAAGAAACAGCTATGCGAGTTCAGAAGTGCATTGACGTTAATGGACAGCATTTCGAACAATTGTTGTAATGTTTTGTGTTCATTTTTTGTATTTCAAAAACTTCTTAGCATTAAATTAGAACAAAGTAATTGTATTATCTTATTTTCTTTTATCTGTAATTTTGATTGCATTTATCGCACATTTTATTAGCAGGTATGAATAAATTCCTTATTAATAGTACTAATAAATGGTACCATGGTACCAATATGGTTCCATTTGAAAAAATTGAGTTTTACCCCAAAATTGATCACGATTAACTTTATTTGCTCATAAAAAACGCAATTTAGTATTTTTTACGGGATTTCGATTTTTCTAGCATTAGACGGGTGAATTGGAATAAATCGGAACCATCATGACACACTTAAATGGAAAACTAAAAATTGAATTATCAACAATATTGACGTTATGTGGTATCATTAGATTCAGAAAATTATGCAGATTTCAGAAATGTAATAATATACAGGGTGTTCTATTTAAAAATCGAAAGGTGGTATCACTTCCGGCGAAAAACGGAAGTGAAAATAAAATCATTTGTGGGTCAGAAAGTGCCGCTTATTATGTATATGGGATATCTCAAATTTCAATCAATTACCTTCAAAACTAAAGGAGATACGGGGGGTGTACCATGACCCTGTTACACACGGTATATCAATCCAAACAGCTGATTAGCCAAGATAGGTAGGTTTTGTTACCTCTTTTTTAGTTGAAAAATATTGGGTTGTGTTCAACATGGATAGCAAGTTTTGCTTAACTTAGGTTATGTTTGGTGTAATAGTTGCAACTAGACGCGATTTATACTTGCTATAGTCGCACCAGATATCTAAGAAGGTCGTAAATCACCAACCACTCGATTTATCAGCAGGCGGTGGATTATACGCAGAGTTGTACCTGCCTTAGCCATTAAATTATGTTTTATAGGTAGCTATAATGATATTGGGTTTAGATAATCATTAAGAAAAATCGCTTGAATATAATTGAGAATTGTTTCTTTATATATAATATATAGAAAACGCATTTCGTATAAAACCATTTTCGGTTCCTGCGTAATGCGTAATGCGTTTTCCGTCATGAGATGGCGCACTAATTTGGCACAAGTCAGATGAGTCTACCCAACTTTTGTTTGGAATATCGTGTGTATCGAACCAAGTTTCATCCAAATACACTACCGTTCTACCATATTCTCTAAATTCGTTTATTGCCAATAAATATTCAAATCTCCATTTCTTAAGGCGCAAAGATTCCATTAAGATTTTCCTGCGACTAGTGAGTTTTTTAAATTTAAATCCGTTTTGTAAAAGAGACTTTCTCAAAGCCTCTTTGCAACACTGGATACCAGTTTCATTCTTTTTAAGCCGTTGCATTAAAATATCTAATGTAGGCACAATTAGCTCTTTATACAAGGCATATATTGTTCTTCGAATTATATCTACATCACAGCCATCTAGTTTCCTTGAACCGCCAGAATCTTTTCGTTTCTTTCTTTTTAAAATAGGGTTACTTACAATTGTAAACACTGTGGAATACTGTGTTTTTGTTAAAGAAGCACTTTCTTGCACAGCTTGATCCTTGGACATTCCACGTTCCAGAAGGGAAGTAAAAACATTTAATATAATTTGTTTCCCATGAAAAAATAGACACAACTGACACAACGGAATATTAGGTAGGTAATGACTAAATGTTGTTAAACTTTCCCCTTTTTATTTCTGAAATTGAAGAGCGGTCAGTTCTCAAAACAGTCTTGTTTTCCAAATCTGGTAGGTAATTTGATTTGTAACCGTAAATAGACCATTATCGCTATAATATCGTTAATAGTCCATTAGTACTGACAGTCTGGTGGCCAGGTAAGTAAATTTCATTATTTACACACGTTTAAACATATCGTTACCAAGGGTTTTAAATCAACCTCAGGAGATTTTTTATTATCAAATAAATTTAAATACAAAACTGTCAACAAAAGCCAAAAATGATGGAGAGCTCACTATTATTAAAATGCCAAACTATTTCATGAGATATTTTAATCCGGACCTGGAAATCTTTCAAGGGACACACACCTTTATTGCTTATCTATATTTCGAACAATAGGTAATAATGAGGGTCGTCGGCTAATATTGATTTACGACTTTCTTAGATATCTGTGCGACCATACTTTGTGATTATATGTCAAGGAAAAGTGAATACAGTCAAGAGATAAAACTTCTTAGAAAAATGATGAGTAGTTGTTAAATTTCTCGTTGTATCCTATATGCTTTCATATATGAAGTACTTTTTTTACACGCTTTTTATTGGCTTCACTTGTATGTTTGTTTGTAACCGACTCCTTTGGACTTGATTTCCACCCACTTCCAGACGTCCGAATGATTTGAAATTTGGCAAATGTACATAGTTCCGGTGACAATGCATTAAAAAAAATTTGTGCGAAAAAACCAATATGGCGGACGAGTTTCGTGATTATGGACCGATTCGCTTCAAAATTGGTATCTGAGGGTTTTTGCGGTCGGAAATTATGATTCTTTTGTCAAAATCGAAAAATTCGAAATGGCGGCTCCAAAATGGCTGACGAGTTTTGTGATTATGGTCCGATTCACTTAAAAATTGGTATCTGAGGGTTTTCGTGGTCGGAGATTATGATTCTTTTGTCAAAATTGAAAAATTCAAGATGGCGGCCCCAAAATGGCGGACGAGTTTTGTGATTATGGTCAGATTATATTCAAAATTAGTATGTGGGGGTTTTTGGGGTTGGAGATTCTCACACGTTACACGCAATATGGACTGAAATGTTAAAAATCAAATTATAGTTCAAAAAAACTAAAAAAACACGCTCATATAGCAATAAGGACTAAAAAGTTGAAAATAAATAATAGTTTGAAAAAACTAAAAAACACGCTTTTATAGGAAACCAAATTAAAAAACACGCTTATATAGAGGAAAGTGACCAAATATGGAATACCATTTTGATTTTCAGGCATAACTTTCCCAAATTTTATAAATAAAATACTTTTTGTGGTAATTATCAACAATCATATATTTGCACTTGAGTTTGTAACAATTTTAGATTATTTTGTTCAGTTTGAGGTGAGAAAAATTTTCAAAAACAAAAAAACGATAAAGGTACCTATATATGGAATAGGTACCCCAAATATGGAATACTATAATCACTATGAAAAATTAACCTTAACTTATAAGAGACTCTTTGAAAACTTTGGTATAATAAAGAAATGAACACAAATTATTTTCAAAAATCGCAAATCCAGGTATCAAACTCTGGCCCAGCGCAATCATTATGTGCCCAGAGCCCACACATGAGGCACCTGATCCATGTTTCCCCATGAGTGTCATTCGAAAACAGCATACAACAGAAAATACACTCCGAATCTTCAGAGTCTGGAGCTGTACATCCTATCAAGGCATCGGGTTCGCTGTCTGTATCAAACAGCATCACCTCCTCATCATCTGAATCAGACATAGGCTTAGTCTTTTCTTTTGGTTTTTTCCTTTTGATTTCTTCTCATTCTGTTTTTTTATTCTTGTTTTTGCTAATTTATTTTCTTTTCTTCTTTTTTTCCTGTTTTTGTCTATAAGGTCATTCTTATACGGTGACGACGTGATGACTGCTGCAACAGATGCTTTTCTTCCCTCTATTAGAAGGTTTCCTTTCTCTGTTTGGTACGGGACTGATGTCATACGGAGACACTAATCCTAAATCACTGCGAGATAGTCCGGAAGTTGAGGGTACAGGTTCAATATTTGTATCTTGTCTGGGTGGACAGCTTCAGTTAAAGGCATACAATTATCAGGTGTTCTTAAACTGGCCATCGATGGTACTTCCAGGTTGGTGACCTGATGCCATTGATGTAACGTTGACTGTGCAACTATCTTTAACTGCATCTTGTTGCGCAGCAAGATAGTCGACCGCAGTGAAAATATTTTATTCAATGGCCATAAGCCAGTTACACGAAAGCCATTTGCTGAAATCTCACCAGTTTGCACTTTCAAATAAGCTCTGCCAAACAGCTCGACAACATCATAAGGGCTTAGTGGTCGATTATTGTCTCTAATCCACATGCGTATTTCTTCACTGTAATAGGTTTTTAGTGGTCCCATAAACGTTTTGTCCAGTGGCTGGAGCTTGTGAGTTGTGTGGGGAGGTAAAGAGACAATTTCTACGTTATTTTGCCTAGCAAGCTCTATCACATCGATGTTACGAGTGTGAGAAAATGGCCATCTAAGATCAATAATACTTCGATTCCGGAGTAGGGTTTGTATGTTTGATGAAATGTTTGAACCAGTCAGTGAATATGTTCATTTGTATCCATCCTGATGGATGCGCAATGCCAACAGCACCTGGGGGACTACCTCTCATTAGCTGATCACTCATATTCTTGCGCGGGAATATAATAAAGGGAGGTACAAAATGACCAGTGGCGTTCATGGCATCAACAATCGTCATTAATGAACCCCTTTCCGCTGAGGTAAGAGAAGCTATCTGCCGTTTTCCTTTATGTCCAATCACTTGGGGTATCTTGCTCTGTACTACGGTAAGCCCTGATTCATCCACGTTGTATATGCGACTTGGACCATAGTTTCCTTGAGCATAGACGTCTTCGAGGAGATCAAATAATGAGTCTACTTTTTCTTTGCTAAATCCAAAGGCTCTAGCAAAAGACGTGCCAGTTGGTCTTCTCACTGATAGCTTGTCCTTATGGCGTTTCAGAAATAATTTAAGCCATTTTTTTCCAGCCATTCCAGTCGCACCAAATGGATTTTTCAACTGATTACGACTTGCTAACATGTACGCCATTCTTCGAACATCATTTCTCGTCAAGCCATGAAATTTGCTCTCCATCGTCAAAATGTAGTCTACCAAAAGATTTTCAAGGGTTGTCCCTAAGGCAGTTTTCCTTCAGAGTGTAGTAGCTGCGGCTTCTTCTGGAGAAAATTCGTTTTTCTGACATAAACGAAACAAGGTAGATCTTGGCACATCGAAGTGTTTTGCAGCTTTCAAATAACCCATTTTTTTTTCTCGTACTAATTTTATAGTTTCTGCCATATGCTCTGAATTCCATTCTTTTCGCTTCGTTTTCCAATTGACGCCCGCCATTCTGATAAAACCCGAAAAAAAAAATTACAAAGTCATTAAGTCAGCTGATACGTCACAGTGTCCAATCACAGTGTCCAATTATGGAATAGTCCATAATTGGACCCTGTGATCTGTCCATATTTGGATTTTCCAACTATTTCAAACTGATATTCACATATTTATATTTCAGAAAGTAATACTATCTAATACCGCTAAAACATACTGAAGAACATCTAAAGGGTCTCTAAAAGTTATAAAAACAATACTGTGTGCACTTTCTGTACGAAAAATAATTATTTTTCACGTACCTTAGGAAGTTATGCGGCAGCGATAAAACAAAACACTGTCACTACGACGAAAGGGCTGGCTCGACTGACATGCTACAACTTGTACGCGTAAATGGGAGTAGAAAGAAACAGAAAATCACTGTTCATTGCGTGTGTGAGTTTGCATTTGAGAAAAATGGGGGTATTCCTTATTATGGATACTATTCCATATTTGGTCACTTTCCTCTAGCAATAAGGACTGAAAATTCATAATAAATAACAGTTTAAAAAAACTAAAAACATGCTTTTATAGAAAACCAAACTAAAAAAATTTAAAATAAGAAAAAAAAAATATTAAAAAAAAAGCGTGGGGTGCATGGTATCAATAATTATATAGTACATTACACACCCAGGGCAGTAAAGTAAGAAATGTCTCAGATCACAGGTAATTGATACCATGCACCCCACGCTTTTTTTTTAAATAAATTAAATTTTTTTCTTATTTTCTATTTTTTTAGTTTGGTTTTCTTGTTTTTTCAAACCATTATTTATTTTACGATTAAAAAAAACCTATGTCACATTTTTTACAGTCTTCTCCTCTTTTCTTGTCGAGGTTGGGAAGGAATCACAGCAAATGGTATTCACTGTCATATCCAACATCATGTGTATGTCTATGATACCTATACCCCAGCTAGCAGGGTGACGTCTAAACACGTCATTATCACGTGAAAATCAGGTCAAATACGTCGAGGTCATTCGGGCCCCAAAAAGTGGCGTAAATATGACGTCACTTTGAACACGAATTTGGATCCTTCTGAATCTAGTCATTTTTTCACGTCATTGTGACGTGATTTTATTCACCAACTTTATGTTTTTTAATAATCCAACAAGTATCATTGAGGGTAAAATATTTTTCAATTTCTGAAAACGTATAGAAATAAATATGGCAAAGTAAAAAAATAGAAGAATCACCCGTTAGCTAAATTTATCTAAATAAATTAGCGGCCATGCGAACAATAACAAAAAACAACCCGAACCATAGCCGACAACAAACGAGAAATGACGAATAAACATAAACGTCATAAAATAAACACCTCGGCCGGCCGGGCCGGCGTGGCGGTAGTCGGGCGATGATGAAGCAAGATGATGGTCGGCCATTTTCGTTTTGATTCTTTCTTTTCAACTTCAACCACAGTTTTCAACTTGTTTGCCAGCCATTGCCTGCTTTTGCTTAAAATTGTATTTCGTGTCGTGGTCCGAGGTCCTGTCCCCTATTCGTTTAGGTAATAAACCTCTCACTCATTTTCATTTCGTCATGTTTTACGGCGTTCAATTTGCCGAACCAGGTGCATGAAAAATGGCTGACACCTTTAAAGAGGGAAGTTTGGTGGCACCCACATAAGCAGCAGGATGTTTTTTTGAGCAGCTTCAAAAAGGGAGAGACTTCAAATGAACAGTGGTGTCTATTTAAAAACGTTTTTTCAAGAAGGTAGGTTCTAATAAGATTATTTATTCCATTAGAATGGGCACAGAGTAAGTAAATAAAAGGAAATATATGCCTTCACTCCTCCAGTTTTTAAGTAACCTGTTGCATGTGTGCTATTTACTTTGTTTTGGTTGAATCATTTTCAAAATGTGCACGGAGGAATCTAGCAAAATCTACCTACATAATGATTGTACCCCTCTATCTTAACTTTTTAAAATATCTTTGTTTCTGTAATTTTATCTTATTATATGATCCGTCCTACCAGAAAATTTTGATCCAGACTATGCGTGGTAAAATCTTTTGAAAATTTTACTTGTTTTTTTTTAATTTTTATTTATTCCTGTTACTTACTGGAGGGGTAGAGCAGTAAAGATTCAAATTTTGAAGTGTCTGTTATACCTCAACATAGAGACATATTTTATAAATAAAAATTAATTCCATAATTTAAACTACTTTTTTTATTTAAGGTGCTGTGTTCCAAATTTGAGGGGAGATACCCAAGAAGTGGATGAATGCATAAAAGTTTGGCTGACATGGCCCAAAAAGATTAAGTTTAGAAAACAAAAAAAAATTGAAAGTTAGGTTATAATTATATTTAATTATTTTCTCATCATTTTCTTCCTTATTATTTTCTCATAATCGATCGAGAATCACCATGTATATTGTTTTTGATGAAAGCACTTTATTGGCGAGATTTTTACAATTTTATTTGGTAAATGTTTAGATTGAGGTAAAAAGAGATATATTTTTATTTAATTTAGGAATTTTCTTTGTTTTTTTTTATAATTTGTGATATAAAACATAAAATAAATATTATGTTAACTTAAAATTTTCGCCTCTATTTTTCAAAGATCCTAACGGTTTTTTTAACTATAAAGATTTGAAAGAAATTTAAACTTCCTTCAAATAAAATGATTTTCAGGTAATTTTAGTCACGTGAAACAACATTCTGAAATACTGAAGTGATTTAACGTCAAATTTAAGCTTGATTTAGAGATATTTTACCTAAGTCAACGTCTTTTGCACGTCATATGGTGACGTCTTATGTCTGTAAGATTATCGTCAAAAAGACGTGAAATTTGACGTAATAGTTGACGTCTTTTTTACGTCATATAATGACGTCGAATATCTGTGACATATTACCGTCAATAAGACGTGAAATTCTCGTCATTATAATGGTGATTATGACGTAAAAGGGGACGTCTTTTTCACGGAACTACGACGTACTTTGCTAGCTGGGACGGTGTCGACTGTCTACCTGGACTTTTTGATGCAAGTCCATATCTTTTCAGATATGTTTGCACAATCTCTCTTCTATATTCCAATTGCGAAATATTTTTTTTGTCTTTCGAATTGTATCCCAAGCGTTGGTCACCAAGGAATCCAAGAACTACGTAATATTACGGACCACCACTTTTTTCTTCAAATACTTATGCGATACCTACCTGTTCATATTCTCATCTAGTAAATCGATTCCACCCATAAAGTGGTTATTTTCTGTAATTAGGGAGGACCTATTTACTTGTATGATACTTTTTCAGATTGGGAATGGCATTTGTTGCCTGAAAAGAAAAACGTCACATACACTTGACTAATGAACCAACCGCAAAAAACTACTGTACAATAGGTAATTCTAGGATATAATAATTCTGGTCAATATTTACCAGTTTTTATTGTACTTATTTCTCTAGACAGAAGTCCATCGTTATTCCCAAATCTGAAAACAAATATTTTAAAATCATTTTCACAACAAAATACAGTTCAACCATTGTCTAAAGATACAGTTCAACAACAATACACAAGCGTCAGTTCCACAGTGTATCTAAAAGCAGAAAAGAAGTGTTTGGCTCGACTTTACGCTTTTGGCTACTAGATGGAGTCAATAGTACTAGTAGGAATCGCGTTGCCCTATGGCAACGCTAGACGTTGACTGGTTGAAACAGCATATTTGTTGTTTGAAAAACTTCCACAATTCAAATACATTCCGGGACAGGTTCCGAAGCATCCTGGAGATCAAAAATACTATTTATCAACCAAATGTACTTTTATTTTAGTCTTCAATAGTCCAGATGTGCTCTTTGAATTTGAACTGATTTTAAAACACTTTTTATGTCCATACCATGTAATCTCAGAAAAATTGGCAATTAAAATGTTTGTTGTTTCATAGTGTACCCGTAAACACCGGTCTGAGATCAAACAAGGCATCCACTATTTTAACTTCAACTCAAGTTGCACTCATGAACAGCAATAATAGATCCAAATGATTGCCATAAAAAATGAATTGAATAAAGTGCCAGCAGCCCAGATAACACAGGATATCCTATGGATATCCATTTCATGTCCAATTCTGGTCGGGATATCCCTGGATTTGAAATGGACATCCATAAGATGTCCGTCGACGGATTTGAAATGGATATTCTTCAGAAGATATCATATGGATGGCCATAAGATATCCGGAGCAAATATGAATACGTTTAAATTGCAAGATTGATTTTTATTGTGTCAATTCCTGAGTTTTTTCTCATGCTCGTACATATGGATTAATTTTTTTGGAAAAATCTCATGTTTCGTTTTTCTACTTGATTTGAAATGGATATCCATCGACAGATTTGAAATAGATATCCTTCAGAAGATATCCAAGGGATGGCCATGAGATATCCAAAGGAATCATAAATGAATTTAAACATTCTCGTAGATACACAAATTGTACCGTTTCAAAAATACGTTGTCGCGGTGACCCTCTGCGACCACAGAACAGATATACATGTGTCTGCGACAGCCTGGCCATACTATACGGATAATTACTGGCGACGTCTGTCATTTTATTTTGTTGAGGAAGGTCATAGTCATAGCACTGAATCCAAACAAAAATCGTTTCGTTTTTGATACCCTGTTGGTCTGGACATAATGGTTTTCATCTGTAGCAATTGATTGTTTCCAAAGGGAATTATATATTGGCCGAATACAGGTGAATATCAATTGAAAAGGACATAACCTATAAACATCCATTATTTCCAATGCATTTATGTGTTTGCTGTTTGAGTTCCGATATTTTCAGAAATGCTGAAAAGCACGTCGTTACATTTGCCACAATACACGAGTTTTTCAAATGTCACAGTGCCCAGATTAAAAATGGTGTGAATGTCTACAACAGTGGACACTGTGCCTAACATAACTTTGTCAGGAGTAACCATACCACTGAAGTCATCCATATCGATGCTTGGTATTACTATCAGCAATAACCTTTCCTGGGAAAATCACGTGAGGTCCATTGCCAAAAGTGCATCCCAAAAACTTGGTTTTTTGTTTCGTGCCAAGAGCTATTTCACCCCCACCCAGCTGCTTATGATCTATAAGGCACAGATCCGACCTGTCCTGGAATACTGTTCCCATATTTGGAGCGCGGCACCTAAACATATCCTGAGGCTATTGGATTCTGTCCAAAAAAGGGCAATTCGTCTCGTCGGTGATGCCTCGCTTACAAACTCGCTCACTTGTCTGGAACACCGTAGAAAAGTTGGCGATTTGTCTCTATTTTATAGATATTTTCATGGGTGATGCTCTTCTGAAATATCAACAATCGTTCCTGCTTTGGCAGTCTCTTCGAAACTAACCCGTCAAGTTCAGTCATCACACCCCTTCGTGGTCACTTTGGAGACCTGCAGAACATCACTTTCCAAAGACTCGTTCATCCAACGAACAGCGAGGCTTTGGAACTCATTGCCTAGGGAGGTGTTCCCCGAGGCATACAACCTCCAGAAATTTAAGAAGAACACCAACTCCTACCTTCTTTCCCTTGGTTCCCACGATGTTCTCTGAACATTACAGGATATCCCTTTTCGTGGGAACCTGAACATAAAAAAAATGTGATGAAGATGATTCATCAGTAGATTCGAACATTCTCCTATTGATTGGACTGAAAAAATGAATCTTTCGGAAGAATATTTGGGAACTGGATCGAAATTCAAAGCTGCTGTAGGTAAGTTGTATGTTTTTCTATTCCTTTTTCTAGAACTCTTTTTTCAGGTACCTAAATGAAATCACAAAAATGACTTTGTGGAACGATACCTTTCTTCCATGCTCACTAATATGTTTGCCTCCAATTATAGCTGGTATGGAGCATGAAAAATAAACTGGACAACTGAATCTGGCTGAATTATCACTATGTGAAAAGCCCATTCAGTTGTTCAATTCATTTGATAATAATTTGTATTGCCTCATAACAGTGGTATATATTATCATCATCAGTATTCGAATTCAAAAGAAAGCATAATATTTCTCAGTATTTTTTTGTAGATTTCGATATCAATTATACCCGTGAATATATACATATCATTTCAGAAGCAGCTGACCTCAGTGATTCGACGGAAAATAAAAAAGCTACTGAAGAAGCCATCTAAGCTTGGCTGAGAAGGGCCAAGAAAAGGCATCTGTCATCTTCTAGAATAAAGGAAACACCTGATGGACGAAGAAAATAGCATTCTATTTTTTTGATTATTCTGCATTTAATATTCTGTTTTTATTTTAGAGTTAACATATACATTTTATTTGTTGATAACCCCGAAGTTTATGAGAATTTTTTTTATACCAGAGTTTATTAATACATTTTTTTTTGCTCCATACCATTATTTCATTTCTCTCCAGATCGCTATTACTATATTTTATCTTCGATAGATATCCCCGAAGGATATCTTTAGAATATCTCTCAAGGAATCTTTCAGATAGCTTTTGAATATCCCTGGGTAATTTTGAAAGATATCTTTGAAGTATATCTTTCAAAGATATCTTTCAAAGATATCCTTGAAAGATATCTTATGGACATCTCTGGAGAATATCTTATGGATATCCTTAAAGGATATTCTATGCATGTACAGGTTGTTCCACTTTGGACATCCATGTCCATAAGATATCTTTTGGATATAATTGGATGTCCATAGTACATCCATAAAATTGTCCAATGGATATCCATTGGATATCCATGTGTTATCTGGGAGTGAGTTTAATCGGCAACGTTACTTTCTCTACCGTAGAGTTATGTCACATTTTTACTGATATTTATATTTTAAAAACCACGAATTTATCATTCACTCTCACAATATTTATTTTTTTGTATCCATTCAAATCAATAACAGTTATTATGAGAGTAATCTTTGTTCCAGATGAAAATAATAAACTTGAAGCGATGATACAAAGCGTTATATTGGAATTCAACTATAACAAGAAATTATAAATTTGTATCATACATCACAACAACCATCAGCAGAGTTGAGGTTTGAACGTATTTTGAAATGTATCTACTTTTTTGCAACAATTTTATTTTGGATTGGATCCTATTTATTCGTATAGTATTTCTAATCCCAATTGGTCCGACATAAAAAGTTTCAAGAAGGAATTCTCATTCTTGTCGTCGCCTTGACATAGGCGTCGGTATATTATTTTTCAGTGGTATTTTTTCGGCTACTTATTTTTACAATCATAGCAATTGATCACCCCATGTAAAAGTAAACACATGTTATCTCAACTTAATTTTTCCACCCTGAGTAATTATGAAAAACATCGAAATATAAGGTAGTTGATTGCTGAGTCAAAAACTCTAAAATACAATGAAAACACAAATAATCACTCCGAATACTTGTCAAAAATATACTTAAAAAATAGATGTCAACAAAATTGGACTAGAAAGATCAAAATTCTTCTTCGCTACATTCGGATGAGGTGGAATCATCATCAGGTTGAATAACGATCGGATTTAAGAAACTTTGCACATATTTGTTCTCTTCTTTCATAACGTGAGCCACACAGTTCTTCCACACCTCACTATTACCTACTTCATTCACCACTCGCCTTATATTGTCAAGCACCACAGCATTCAAGGTCGGTACTGATTACATTTCCGCAAGCTTTCTTCCATTGTGGCCCAAACCATTTCAATTGGATTGAACACACAATAGTATGGAGGCAAACGTAAGGGAATATGACCACGTGATTCACACATCGAATCAATAAAATACTCTTTTTTGAAATTACGCTGTTTTATAGCCGCCAGTAATACCTTTTTCGGTGGAATCTTTTCGGGTATTTCCATGTCATAATTTCGCATGAAATCAACAATATCTGCTTTTTTGTGTTATTGTTTGGTATTTTATTCAATAACCGAGAATGATACGAAGCGTTATCCATAACAATAACAGAGTTTGGAGGAATATTTGGGAGAAGCTGCTCACTGAACCAGGTTTCGAATAAATCTGCAGTCATATCTTCGTGGTAATCAGCAGATTATTTTTTTATATTTTTGGCCGACAGAAGCAAAGCTTTCGGTACGAAACCACTTTCATTCCCAGCATGCAAAATTATAACACGTTTTCCCCTTGAAGAAGGTATGTTCAAAGCACAATACTTGGTTTCGTCTACCCAGCCATATTTGACAACATCATGGGTGTCACACCAAGTTTCGTCGAGGTAGATTATATGTCTGCTGGATTCTCGGTAGCTTTTCATTAGCCTCAAATATTCTTGTCGGAGTTGAACAATGCGTGTTGATTCCATTATGACCATCCCAGACAGCACTGGATATTCCATGAATATTCATGGAATATTACTTTTGGGAAATTGGAATATTCTTGCCGGGATACATATTTTTTGGAGTATTCCTAGAATTGCTGGTGGGGGAAATTTTAGATATTCCTTGAATATTCCATGAGGAATATTCCCGGAATATCCAGAATATTCCATGAATATTCCAGAAAGAATTCCGGAATCCGGGAATTCCTTGATATCCAGAATATACCTACAATATTCCATGAATATTCCAGAAAGGATAATCCTAGAATATTCCATGAACATATTCTATGAATATTCCGAGAATATTCAAAGTAATTCAGGAATATGATAGTAATATTCCCTAAATATCCTGAAGGGTTTCAGAACAAAACAACCATTCCCTGAAATTTCAGAAATTGAGAAAATAAAGAAAAATACAACTGTTTCCCCACATGAGTATCCTCATCTTGAATGGCACTTTTACATCAATAATATGAACTTTTACAATTATGCCTGACAATTCAAGCAATGTATTTGCTTACATTCGCCAAGAAAAAACTTCATTTCAAAAATTATGTAGTAGTGCAATACGTGATTGTTTTCCTCAGAGTATTTATGGATTGGAATTGCAGGTTCCACTCAGAAAAAAAACCATTTGATTTCCGCAGACTGCGCACCCCTTCCCTACAATGAAATAAAATAACATGAATTTGAACAGGTCTATTTCTATATAGTTATAATAATAATAACACATATTTTATTGACCCGTTTCTTCTGTCACTACGGGGATATATCTGAAAAACAAGAATTGCAAGATCGAACTACTGCTATCTGAATCAGAAAAACTTGAATCGATTCTATCACTATTAGTTCCAACTTGATTACTTAACTGTCCTTTTGCATGCTGTAACGGAGTTTGTGTAAAAATTGCATTGAGAATATTTTCAGTTTCCTGGTGTATTTCCTTATACCAAGCACTGCTTCTTTTTCTTTTAGGCATTTTGTAGAAAACGCCTTGAAAATGAAATGATCAGTGATATACAAATGAAATTTGTTTGTAATGAAATGAATGGTAACATAAAAGTGTACTTACCACACTGTGGTGATTATTGAGAATATTTGTTGAACAATTCCAAACACAGTAGTTTCACATACAAATAAGCAAAAGTAACCCATACCAGTAAAAAAAAACAAAAGATGTCAAATGTCAATTTAAAATGCATTCAACTTTACAACTCTGCCATCGGGTTAAGCTACGACTACCGGATGAACGACAGACGCTGACGCTCGCGGAATGGTTTTGATATGTCGTGAAAGTGCACCTCGATATTTTCCGACCAATAATTTGGTCAGTACAGTAGTGTATTTTTATCAACTTGTCTGAACAAAAACTCTTGCAAATCAAATACATCTATTCGTACTTTTTCTCATACTTTTCCCATATTTTGAACTCGAAAATGGTTATTGGTGTTCATATAAGGGAGAATATTCCATGAATATACAATACAGAATATTCAATTTTGATTATTCTATGAATATTCATACATGATTATTCCATGAATATTCACACAGGATATATAAATATTCATACAGGAATATTCTCACGAGAATATCTCCTTTTCACAATTTCATTCTGTGAAGTGTGACAGTTTTCCTTCTCCAAGCGTTCATGAATATTTAAAATTACCCGCTGAACTTGAACATCCAAATCCTTATTTTCAAATTCCGGATAACTGTCGATTGACACAGATTCCTCACCCGTAATGTTATTATTGCTTCGAAGGTCTCAGAAGCCATATTATTTTCATTGGATAATTCCTAACTTCGCCAACACAAGGCGCTGATTAAGAAATGATGTGAACTGTGTAAATCATGCGACTTCAGATAACAGATGTCCAATCCAGCTAGGCATCTTCTATTCCTCAAATATATTTGTCAGCGCCTTTACTAATGATCTGGGCGCCAGAACTGTTTTATGATTGTACCAGGAACGCTTTGCAAGTAAAAACACTGGTAGTATATAAATTTCCCATTTGCCGGGCAGTGCATATGAACACTCCTCGTAGTGCTCTTATTTTTATTGCCGTTCCAATTGGGATTAGAATAACTATATGTATATCTCTGTATTTTTTTTTCCAATAGAACTTACTCTTGAGTTCTGATTTCTTTTTTTTTTCCAGAGTGGGACCAGGGCCACAGTGGCTATCACGGCATGGAGGTGGAGGTACGCGAAGAGGCATCCTCAGGTCGCGCCTCTTCGCGCTACCCCACCACACTACTGGGCAACAACACACCCGGATATCCTGTGGCAGGTATGATGTAGCCACCTATTTATAATTCTGCACATTGATATACACCGTCAGCGTATAATCCATTCTTTAATCATATCGATTCCATATGATAGAGATGACGCAACAATGGTTTCATTCTAGAGTCCCACGAGGTGCTTTTAGCCCAACCTATGGGAACAAAACTCGAAAAAGTTAAATCTTCGACAAGTTCAAGAAGTTCATTGATGAAAAAAATCAGTTAATTGTTTATATTTGTGCATTTTGCAATAAAGCAAACAGTTGCAAAGTAACCTTGTAGAACTTTGCACGATTATCTATCAAATGTCATCCAATGTTCGTCGAAGCAATAGCCAAGAGAGTGGTTGTTTTCTGAGGACTATTCGACTCAACAGACACCTATTGTATAGGTAATAGTAGGGGGCAATCTTGAGGAGTAAGACATTTTTCATGGTCAATAGCACATAAAGTATTTCATAATAGAAAAATAGTATAGTCACTCTCCCGTTGTACATTCGGTGACAGAAATCATGTTTGTACAACTCCAATCATTCTCAAGAAGAATGGCTTTCGGTCAAATTGCTTAAATTTTCGATGTAGATTTTAAATTTTTTTGTTTTTCTTGGGCACAAAAAATCGTTGAACTAGTTTCGAGATAGTGGCTCTCAAACGAAAAAATGTATGACTTGATTTTTCTTAATTCCAGGAAATATCAGATTAATGATTTTCGAAATTTTGTCATCAAGGTTCTCAGAAACCGTAAGCTGGAGAGTTACTCCCTTCCAAATCATTTCCAAAGTTTCTGCTCTGACATTCTGATAAATTCATTCAGTGGGAAATTTTTATCATTCCTTCTGTGTACGATAGATGATTGATAAGTTATAAATATGTAACAAAGTCGTTCCAAACACGATTGAGCACTTCGATGAATTCAACCCGGAATTATGTTCAATACCGACCTACATAAAATGTGAAACAATGATGAGATCGTTTCATTGGAAACTCTATTATTCACCCATCAATATTCATGGTTTTCGAGTGATTGGTTGTTGATTTAGAACTCAATGTTCCTAGAGCCCATTGACGAATCCATTGAGCGTATCATAAAAGTGAATATATCACACAATCCGGGATGAAATTTCCAATGCATAATTTTGCGTAGTTTATATGTTTTTTTCGCTATATCCAAAAATAATGGTTAATAACATATTATTTTTCATCAATGTATTGTTGGTAAACTTATTTAGTTATTCAACAATCACAGACCTGTGAAGTGGGTGCCATTATAATCCCCTCTAGCAAGTCAGAATCCGTATCGCATTATTCATAAATTATTTGTTAAAATTCATCAATTTTCACCCGACTACGGCGAAGCAAAAAGGAGGGTTGTGATTTTGACCGGTATGTATGTTCATCTGTTCCCTCATAACTTCTGAACTACCTATCATAATTTGACAAATGAGGTATCGTTGGAAGCGTCTTGATTGTCCGCTGGTTATAGGCTATGCGACGTCCCATTTAATTGAATATGCTCCCTCTAGAGGACATAAAGTCATGAACTGAAAAATAAAATAAATGATGCCGTGTTGGGTATGAAATGAAAGGGCTCAATTAGCACATTTCAAAAATATATATATTGGGAATAATTTCTAAATTCACGCCTCAGATGTGAGCCAAACATATTTTCTCTCCAAACATACCCAAAATACATATATAACAGATACGTATTTCATTATGGACACATGTTAAAATTATTTGAAAAAACAAAACGTGTGTACTAATAATGACATAAGCTGTGAGTACCTCCACGCGGTATATTACCTAGGTACATGTAAAACAATAAAACGTAAACAAAATTTTTTAAAGCGGCTCTTCAAATACTTTATCACGAAATTATAAACCCAAAATAATTTTAATAAAAAGTAGGTTCAAACCCGACTACTGAAAAATGACGCTCTTAAAAGTATGAACCAATCATAAGTCCAAAAACTAAAACCCTACTACTGAAAAATCACGCTCTAAAAAGTATGAAACAAGAAAATATTCTCATCTGAAATTGTTATGTACAAACTATTCCATATTCATCGTCTATCAAATGAACAACTTACACGTAATATATTTTAATGTGTTCAATACATATTCATAGTGATGTTCAGAGGATAGCCGTGTTCATATGCCACTTTGCCCTAAAGCTTATGATCGCTTACTACTGTTAGAATGTAAAATTGGTAGCAGTCACCTAGAGGATTTTTTTTTCATTTTTCCACTTCTTCATATAGGAATGAAATAAAGGTTATAACGTTTTCAGATTATGCTCAAAAGTCTAGGTTGAAAATTATAGGGGTTCCAAGTTTGAATTTGCCAAACGAAATAAATATAAAAAATATATCAAATCAGTAAATAAGATTGTAATTGATCAGTTGAATACCTAGACAACTCAAACGAAAATGAATATCAAAGTCAATCCCCCAAATTGGGAAAATTTCATCAAATGAGGGCATTCACACGTCCTCCATCGCAAATAGTCTCTATCGAAAGTTTTTCAGTTACAATATATCATTCACTACTTCACTAAAGACTCCTTAATGTTATTAAACGCACAGATAAAAATGTAAACACCACATTCAAATATTGCTGATTACTTTTCTTTACCGCCATTTGTAGAAAACGGTGGTGCCCTCATCGGTCGATTTCCTTCGTCCCTATATTCGATTGAATTCAAGTCGATAACGTAGTTATTTTTTTTATTTGAATTTATTCAGTCGCATCTATCTTTCGATCATTAGCGACTGTATACAGTTATATTTTAGATATGACATTTATATCCGTTCAGTATGAGTGATCGTTAAAGTCTTTGCAGTTATCCGCTAAAGGTTATTGGATTTGATATTTTTGTCTCTGTTTAATGTATTTTGTACGCTCTATTAAAACGTGTTTCACTGTTATCTTGTGGCCAGTGCCGGATTTATACTCACTTACGCCGGGGGCTAATTCTCACGATGCCGCCGCCAATTAGTGATAATTGTCAGTTTCAAAGTACCCATTTATTGTTTTTTTCATAACATATTACTATAACATAAAATTATTACATATGAAGAAACAAATTTTATTTACTTCACAAACTCAAACATAACAACAAATATAATTTTTTTTATTTAAATATTTTTCTGTTTTTTTTTATGCAGACTCTTCAATGGCATCATCGAAATTCAGCAGCAACAGGTCACTCTTGATTTTCAAAATCGATAGGCTATTCAAAGCTTGTGGCACACACTTCACATGAGATATCCGTGGGTGAGGCGTGTTTGACCCAACCTTATACGTGTGATACTAACCTCATATCTGCGGCATTTGAACTTGGTTTTAAGCGGTAGTAGGTATCCAAGTAGCACAGAGTCATGAAATTAACATAATGACTTCTTATACCGTCTTAAAGACCACGTATTTGTATGTTTTGAAACCAAAAAGTTAATGTGCGTCTTATAACCTTCAGGCGTTGCTATGACGTCGTGTAGTAGATATAACGAGAGTACAATAAAGAATTCTCGAGATGAAGTTGTACTGCGGTTTGTATGTAAATAAATTGCTTGTGTCGTTAAGTAGAACTTAAGAGCAGTCGCTGTGAGGTTATTATGACAATGAACATATGTGGTACTAATGAATAGATTTTTGAAACGTTTCCTAATGTATTTTATCAATAACTTTGGTCGTAATGATTACATTATGTATCTAGGTTGGATTATTTATGTTGGTTAAGTTATTTTTGTTGGATAGGATATTTTTTAATGTATATTTCAGTATTTTGTTGAAATGTCAAAACAAAAATCCAATCTGCCTTACAAGAGAAAAATATAAAGAGGGAGGATGAGTGCCTTCCCCAAAATTACCATCTGAAATAATCAATCAGTCTATCGGGACACTGCAAAAAAATGAAGTTCATCCAGTTCCTTCAATTGTTTTCACAACAAGGAAAGACATAAATAATATGTATGTGCACTTCGAGTGATAAATAAAAAATATTTAAATATAACTGTTCAACTTCAACATAACCTTTATTGTAAATGTCAGTTATCCTAGCGCTTTCCATTAGGCGGAACTAGCGGAATGCTTATGCACTCAGTGTATATCTTTTTCTATTTTGAATATTTTGATAGCGTTACGACACAAACTTGCTACTTGTGGTCACAGCGACTACATTACATATTTTTTATGTAAGATATTGCGATGTCTTTGAGACACTCGTATGATATATACCGGAGTAATTACAACTTTTCGACACTAGAAGGACGGCATCCATGTTTTTTGATTGATTGATAACATCATTCTGGTAGCCATATTGGAACAAAAATATTTAAAATAAAAAACATGAGATCCTGGGTGTTATATCAATTTAAAAATCATTGGAGATGTGCTAATCAAGTATCTTTCGTGATATGGTCTACATATTTCAATTAATGAGAAAAATTGATAAAATATATTTTTTCTGAAATGAAAATAAATATTCATCTCTCTTCATCTTCGAAGCCCATGCATTTTAAGTGAGTAGAATTGGATTTTGATCGTAAAAATGGATTTGCTTGGCCACTAGAGTTTCAGAACAATTCTTAAAAACACGTAAATGAAAATCATTTTTATCTCGATAACTATCACGGTCACAGAGTATCATGAACATGTAAAGGAAGGCTGACTTGTATATTATATTGATATTATATAAAATCTTTTGATATGGTATACATATTGTAATACTATATTAGAAAGATTATGACCTTCATGCATAATGATATAATGACTACACTAAGACCACTGAACGACCCTTTTACGACTGGCTTATATAAGTCTATATTGGCAAGTCATTACCACTACTTTATAACGTCGATGTGACGTCGCAAGAGTGTGCCTTTTTGTCATATTGGCATACATAGCGACGTCTTAGCATATTACAAGACATAAGTCATGGACTTTTGCGAAAGGGCTAGTAGACGTCTGTACAACCGAATTATGACCTCTGTGTGCTACTTGGGTACTGATTGTTTGATTTCTTTTAGTTTGGCGTTAGAACGATCCCACTCTTGTTGCCACTTGTTGGTCACTTTCTGTCGGATGTAAGACCTCGTATGGCTGAGTACCATCAGTTCGGTTTTTGGGATGTCTTGGTTGGATGTGGTTTCCCGTGCTAGGTGCTAGTTTGTCTACTGCCTCGTTTGCTGTCCAATCCTATGTGCGACGGTACTCATATTACGCGCAGTGCTGCTTTTTTTATTTGGTGTTTGAGTGAGTTTCCTCTTTATCAACTGAAGTATTGGATGTGTGGGTATTGTTGATTCAATCTTGATATAGCACTTAGAGAATCGGTGATAATCATTCATCCGTTTATTCATTCGCATATTCTAGCGCTCAGTATGGAGTTTCCCAATAGTGCTTATTGTTGGTATCCTGGATGACTTCTGATAATTAGCTGCTGCTACTCCCGATTCTGTTTTAGGAGCATCGGTGTATAGGTGGTGGAATAGTTCATCTATTATCAATTGCAGAACACAGTTATGTGAGGAGTGATCAATATTCAGAATATACGCACGCAGAGCTGTGCCGAGCACTGGCGAAAAGTGCTTCGAGCATTAAGCACTTAACACTCTTGCAAAGTGCTCCCGAGTCTGGAGCACACCAAGTCCTTTAATTTCTGGAATTCTCGCAATTACTAAGCATCTTCAAAAAGTAATTGGACTCATCGAGCACTAAGCACTGAGCATTTCTCAGAAGGGTGAGACTGTTAGGCAGTTAAGTTACTTTTTTATATAGAATTGCTGTAATAAACAATTTGGACTGAATAAATTTTATTTTTTATTTTTAGAATAATCACGTCGAATTGAATCCAGAACAGCAATGGAAACAGAATAATTATGTAAAACGCAATGATTTGCCCGTATGATATATTATTTATGAGTGTGGCATGTGGCATTGAATAAACTGTGTGGTGGAATAAATACGACTCGCATGCTAGTGCACTTCAAAATGAAAATGTATTCATATTATATCGAATATATTGAAGCAGTCTGCTCGAATTATCGAATTTTGGCGAATAATAATAATGATAATAATATCGTTTATAATGCATAAAAAAAAGTACATTTTATACATAAAAAGAAAAGGGTTAGCCAAAGGCTATCTTCTACCCCTCCCAAAAATTATATAGTGTGTAGAAAATAATGATAAAATAAAAAAGAAAAATACATATTTATTTACTACCAAAACAATGTTAGAAAATAAGAAAGAAATCAATAATGAAGAGAGAAATAATTGTATACAGTCATGAAGGTGCTAACAGCTATTAATATTCTTGACATTCCATTGGTAAACTTAACGGATACATTACAATATTATACATTGAATCTTATATCAGCACTGAGCAGTAAGCAGCAGTGATTTTATTTCTTTCTTGAATTGATGAGTATTATGATGTAAAATGGGTAAAATTTCATTCAAATAACTAGGGGCAATATTTGAAAACCATTCTTCATATTTGAAAGTACGGTGCCTAGGTATGTTGAATGAGTTAATTCTCAAATTGACCGAATGTATGTCAGAATGCGTGCTTAATAAACTATATAAATTACTAGGAGTTTCAGTTTGGAGCAACTTAAACAGAAAAATTGTTATCAAATATTGGACTCTGTACCTCACATTCAACTCCTTCGTTTTCAACAAAAATGGCGTGACATGTTCACCATATGGAATGCAGCATACGAATCGCATGCAAGCATTTTGTATGCGTTGTAACTTCAATCTGTTATATTGCGGCAAAAAATTGTAATACACCGAACAACAATACTCGATATGGGGGTAAATAAGAGTTTCAACCAGCCTGAGTTTCATTTCTTCAGATAACTGATATTTGAATTTATATAGCGATTTGAGTTTGAAGAATGATACTTCAAAAATGTTTTTCACATGTTCATGGAAAAACAAAGAGCTATCTATGATTACGCCAAGATTTTTAACACTATCTACCCAGTCAATGTCTGCGTTATCGAGAGTGAGCCTAAAGTTTCTTTGGGTTTCAACTTTTTGTCCCTGAGATCCTATGCATAGAGCCAAGGTTTTATTCGGATTAATTTTCAGTCCATGATGCTCCGAGTGAAGGAATGACTTCCGACCCCAAAATGCAAATTATCATTGAAATCGGATAATAACAATAAAATCTCGTCCGCCATATAAGATCCTCCATCTTGAATTTTGACAATAAAACACTTTTTACCAAAACATTCAACCGACGAAATACGGAACTGAAAAGTGAAAAATAAAATAAACCTTCTTAGTCTCAATAACTAAGCTCCTAAACTAATGTAAGTAACTAATTTTGAGTCGGCGCCAAACGAACAATCAACGAAGATCATTAAATTACTTCAAAAAAATTATCAGAATGCCACCGTGCAACTCGATGCCATCATTTCACACCTTACCTAAATCTTTTGCTTGTTTGTTTGGCGCCGACTCAAAATTAGTTTAGGAGCTTAGTTATTGAGACTAAGGTTTATTTCATTTTTACTCTTCAGTTCCGTATTTCGTCGGTTCAATTTTTTGTTAAAAAGTTATAATTTTTCAATTTTATGTGGCTAAAAAAGAATCATCCAAATCGGATAACCCAGTACAAAGTTATGCCTGATAGAAACGGTTAATGGACCAAATTTCAGAGGGTAAACGATCGTTAATGGGCCAAAATTCAGAGGATGAACGATCGATATCCTCCATTTTGCTACCCTTAGGGGTGGTGGCATTTTTTTTCAATTTGAGATGAGACCAACTTTGAAGTACACCCAATCCATTGAAAAAAAAAAAAAATCTTCGAAATCGGACTACTCTATGGAAAGATATGCGTGGTATGTTGGCTGAAATCTACTAATCACTACCTATTTCCACTTCCAAAATACTTACTTACCTAGCTTACTTCAACTATTGACTGTTAAATAATATGATTATCTACTTTAACTTTTTATTGTTATATAATATAAATTATTTTTGAAAGTTCTGGTTAGTTGATTTCATCACTTTGTATATAAGTCCATCCTTCCATAGAATGTAATTATTATTGTGACGGATGTAGGAGGATCTGTCAATGTCAACTACATATGTGTGCCACTGTTCACAAGTGAAAAATCAATCATCCTCTATTTTTCTACCCATAGGGGTGGATCATTCCATTTCAAATTGGAATATGATTGACTATGAGGTATACCCTATCTGATAAAAAAAGAATCATCCAAATCGAAGATCCCAGTACAAAGTTATGCCGGATAGAATCGGTTAACGAACCAGAATTCAGAGGGTGAGTAATCAATATCCTTCATTTTGCTACCCTTAGGGCTGACTTCATTTCTGAAATTCAAATGGGACCAACTTCGAAGTACACCCTATATACTGAGAAAAAGTTATCGGAATCGGACGTCTCGGTAAAAAGTTATGCGTGATCATACATAAAAAAATGGTAAGAGAAAATTAAATATACGCGTCGACTAGAGAACCTCCTCCTTTTTGGTTTCGTCGGTTGAAAACTGATTTCCTTTGGTTTTGTAGTTTCGAAAAAACTTTCTTCTCGCAGACCTGAATGTTTTGTTATATGTTTTTGTGGGCAGATTCGAGAAACCACAAATATACGGCCTTCTTGAATACTTCATTTCTCAATGAAAAATAACTTCACAGCTCTTCACGATTCTCCAGATAGACATTTCAAATTAGTGGAAAAAATTCTCTTTTTTATTCTTGATAGAGCAAATCATTCTTCAATGTGTGCCATTGGCAATGGATATCAAAACTGGTCTCGAAGTATAACAATTAATTTAGTTTCTATCCCACAACATCGTCAAATTTCTATCAGAGTAAAAATATATGCCGAATAATTTCCCAGATCCTTCTTGTGGAACCACCGGTATTGTTTTCCATTCCATTTGAATCCTCATCATAAATACTCGGATTCTTGAATATAATTTCTACATGTGAACGAACATTTCTTCCATCACTAGTTTTTTCAGTATACGGAAAAATTCATTTGTCGAGTATCTTTCCGATCAACATGAATATTTGTCTATGGAAATCATCGAGGAGCACCTTTCCGTATCAGATGTGCCGAATACTTTTCGAACTGCCAGGGAAAATTTTACCAACCCCTTTCTACTTTGAATTTTTCAGTATTTGTTTTCTCCCTATCCCGGAAGGAATTAACGACATGTTCTCTCTGTAAAATATTCAAATTTCTCGTTGCGCACTAGCGTTCATAGTTTGGGAGCAACCGTTGGGGAAGTTTTCCCATCGGCCCAAATTCATAATGGCTCTTTGAATTATAAACGAAAGGATGAGTGGATTCATTGAAATTTGTCTCATTCAGTCGATTTTTCTTCACCGGAGCTAGGAACTTGGCTAATTTCCACGTCCAACATAATGAAAAATAAAAAAAAAACATTAATTGTAACATTTAACATTTTCGGTTGAATACAGCGCATTCAAGAAAATGTTGAAGTATTTTCATGATCATTCTATTGGCATGCAAAATTATTCTCATTTCCAATCTCCAACGACAGGAAAATATATACAAATTCCCCCTAACCGTTATTTTATTCAATATACGTAGATAAAATTGTGTATACTCTATCGACTATTCACATTAAACACACCAAAAATTTATTTCACATATATATTTCTTGGCAAGTACTCATCAGGTAGCAAAATATGTATTCGCCTAAATGTACAGTGCTTCACAAAAGTCTCCTCCCCCCCTCTTATTTTTGGAACGATTATACATAAACAAGTGAAATTTGGAAACTGAATATTAAAGGTTGTAAATTTCCCTACTAGTGATGATAGATGACGAAATCGTGAAAGATGACGTCACAAGGCCATTGTGACCAATAATTTTGAATGGAACCCTACGGCAAGCGACACCTCTTTTGAAAGGTATCGAAAAAACCTGTTCAATGATACTAATTTTGTTTGTGTTTATGGCAGTTTTGGCAACTCGCTTTTAGAAAACGCAAAGCTGTGATGAATTAAATCAGTTAATACTAGAATTCTAAATTCAAGCTCCGCCTCTGGATAGTCGTCAAATAAGCTGACGTTTTTGTTAGTCTACCTAATTCGACGTTTTTGTAATTGTCCAAGTTTTTGTACATTTAATAATTTGTGTATTGTTGATCGAATGTTCAACTGTTTTAGCAGCTTTTGGTACTTTCAATATTTTTGTACATTTTAATGATTTGTTAAACTGTTGTGAGCCGAACGTTTAAGTGCTTCAAGAAGCGAAATGGTACGTGCTTTAGCTGATAAAGTAGCAGCGATCCTAATTCTTGGTGAAACTGGACAAAATATTCATGCAGCAGAACGCATTTTTCAAGAGAGGTTTCCCGATCGCCTCGTTTCGAGGACTTATTTAAGGAAGCTTCTCCGTGAATTTGAAACAACGGGTAGTATTAATGATGTGAAACGATCTGGCAGACCACAAAGTTCTGATGAGAAAAAAATTGATATACTGGCAGAAGTAATAGTTAATCCTACTTCTTCAACAACGCACGTTGCATCTACCTGTGAAGTCAGTCGAAGTACAGTACACAGGGTGTTGAAAAAAAACCAAATTTTATCCATACAAATTAAAAATGGTTCATCAACTCTCAGACGACCACCCAGACCAAAGACTAGAATTCTGTGAAAATATGGAAAATAAAACAACAGCCAGACTATGTCAAAACAATTTGTTTTAGTGACGAAAGTACTTTCTATCTAAATGGAAATGTAAATACACAGAATGTGAGGTATTGGAGTGACGCAAATCCTCACCTGTTTCGTGAAACACATACCCAATTTTCCCAGAAGGTGAATGTTTGGGCAGGTATCCTGGGAAACCACATCGTTGGGCCTCTTTTTTCAAATAATAATTTAACTGGTGAGGTTTATCTGGAGCTGTTGCAAAACGCAATGGAATCGTTAATCCTTGAAATTTTGGAAGATAATCTAGATAATTCGGCAATTTGGAAATAAGATTCCAACAGGATGGTGCTCCTCCACACTATTACGGTGCAGTAAGACGGTATTTGGATGAGGAGTATCGTGGTAGATGGATTGGACGACGAGGTTCAACGGAATGGCCAGCTCGATCACCGGACCTCACACCTCTGGATTTTTTTCTGTGGGGGTACCTTGAATCGAAGGTTTACGCCACTGAACCTGACAATATTGACGTTTTAAAACAACAAATTGTTGCAGAATGTGAGGCTGTTTCCGCAGACATATTTGCAAAAGTACGAGAAGAGTTTGAAAATAGAATATTTCACTGTCAGGAAGTAAATGGAGGTCACTTCGAGCAATTTCTTTAAGTAGATACTGATTCTTAAATCTGTAGTTAATATCATACTGAATGGGATTTAAATTTTAATGTTTACTAATGAGCCATTAAAACTGCCATTAACACAAACAAAAGAAGTATCATGGAATGGGTTTTTTCGATACCTTTCAAAAGAGGTGTCGCTTGCCGTAGGGTTCCGTTTGAAATTATTGGTCACAATGGCCTTGTGACGTCATCTTTGACGATTTCGTCATCTATCATCACTAGTAGGGAAGTTTACAACTTTTAATATTCAGTTTCCAGATTTCACTTGTTTATGTATAATCGTTCTAAAAATAAGAGGGGGGGAGCGGACTTTTGAGAAGCACTGTATAAAATTAGGTTCATAAATTATATATCACCTCATTCAATACCTAACACCATGATCGTATATGAAGTCGAAGAACTTGAAGAAAATTCCTGAAAATTCATACACCTCATAGTAATTTTTTAGAGATCTCAAAATGAAATTCAAACTTCTCTCTTCCTCTCTGGCTCTGTAGAGACATGTTTGAAAATAATATTTTTTTCCAGCATGGATATTCCCTATAGAGATGTGAACTTTGGGAGAGATTTTTTGGTCTTCATTACTTTCGAACTGGTAGAGCTTGAGATTTGAATATTTTGTGAAAAACAAAGTCGCAGGTTGAATGTTACGATCGAATTACAAATGTCGCTATTCTTCAAATCACAAATGAGCAGTGTTTCGTGGAGTTTATTTTCCGTTTCATTCGAATAAGGATACTGAATGCAGATATTTGAGGAATTATATTCATATTCAATTCAAATATTATAGGATATCGTACCGTTTCTGGAACCTTTACTTATATGAAGAGATCCTCTTGAATTTTACTGCATACACATCGATTTCAGAGGGCCAGAGGAAAAGAAACAAAAAACAATATAATACTTTTCAACTTCAGAATTCCTTCTCAAGGAAAACAACATCAGGGATTTGATCAAATCCATGATGGAAATGGACATCAACAGTTTAAGAGAACAGATAATGACATCCGCACCCCTGTCTATATAAAGAAGACACATACGGGACAGTATCTCAACTACAGCTCCAACGATCCGAGGTCGACAAAGAGAGGAATCGTAATAACATTGATGGAAAGAGTCATACACATATTCAACAACAAGGAGTCACTAGATACCAAAATCAGAGAGGAAAACCAGGAGACGTATTGAAACAAATCGACAAAACGAATATATCCGGAGATCATGAACAGAGATGTCTTCGAGAAGATCAGAAGTATCGGAAACACAAGAGCTGCTACCAATCCGGCAGTACTTCATCGGAGTTTCTTCACCAAGACGATACCTGACAATGAAACCGAAATCAGCAAGAACTGCATTTATGGAGTGTCATGTGTAAGCAGAGATTCCTACATCGGAGAGACAAAGAGGTCATCATCCGTAATATTGGATGAACACAAGAAATGGACTGGCACCATCAAATTCTATGGAACAATGCAAGCGTTCTACACAAAGAGGAGCATTGGTTCAATCGGAAGTTCAGGAGGCCGCCTACATCGAAGCCAATGACGGCTTTAGTCAGCCAAGCATTGAGATCAGGAACTTACGGAAACCGCGCATTGCTCTTTCTGGCGTATTGCAGAGGCACGAAACTTCAAGCACCAGCACACCACGCGAAATCATACGCAGTTGGCTTCTAGATAGAAATTCAGAAATCCCAATATAAAGGGTGTTTCTTAATAACGTGCTAATATTCAAAGAGGCTATTCGTGGGTCCATTTTGAGAAAAAAACTTTTCATGAACATATGTCCTAAATGTCTTAACTTTTGAAGTTTTGAAAAAATATTATTTTTCATGATAACTTTAGTATGAGGCTATATATTTTTGTGAATTGTAGTACGCATCTTGAAGAGAAAAGTGATACGCCACTGGTTTTCCTCGAAGTAAGTAAGTGAGCAAACTGGTCTTCTGATTTTTTTCGTTCGACGTACGGTTTTTGCATGAAAAATAAAATTCATTCATTGGTACGTTGTTATGAAATTGGGTATTATCACGGATCGAAAAAGTATCCAGTACGTAAGAAGCAGATTTTGTTTTGTGAACATAAACGGTTTCGACAGTTGTCCACCTAGTCTAGTTTTCACGTATTTAAGTCATCAGAATTAACAATATTATTAAAAAAAACATATTCCATTTTACGAATTCTGAGTTTGCAGATATGCTCTAAATGTATGGGCTTGCTGATGGTAACGCACTGGAAGCTAGGCGGTTGTGTGAAGACCGCTTTCCAAATAGAATATTCCGGATTCACGAACATTTTCAAACATTTATGGAAGGTTGTCCGAAAATGGAAGTTTTGACCCAGACAATCATCTGAATGGAGGACAACGTACTGTAAGAACACCAGAAATTGAGGTACCTGTTTTGAATTCAATTGAGAAAAATCCCGGATTGAGTACACGAAAAATTGGGCTACTTTGAATATCCCACATATTCTTGTTTGGAGAATTCTCCTTGACTTTTCATTTTATCCCTACCATATCGAAGGGTTCAGGCGCTACTCCCCCGCAATTTTCAATTACGGATGAACTTTTGCAAATAGTTACTTGAAAAAGTTTGAGAAAATCTATTATTTGATACTGAAATTGTATTCACCGATGAAGCCAATTTTTTCAGAAACGCCATCCAAATCAAGATAATCATCTTTGGGCTGAAGGAAACCCACATGCAATCTTGGAATCCCGTCACCAGGAGCAGTTTTCCGTTAACGTATGGGCTGGAATATCCGGTGATCATTTAATTGGACCCTATTTACTTCATGCGACGTTGAATGGGCATAATTACCGAAGAAGATTTGCCAGCTTTGATAGAAGATGTTCCCATTTTAGTAAGAAATCGACTGGTTTGGTTTATGCATGCGCGTGCACTTCAGTGCGCGCGGATATTCAAACCAAAATTAGACTAATCGCTAGATAGGTCCTGAAGGACCACTGGCATGGCGATCTAGATCTCCGGACCTCAAGAGTGTAGGGTTATCTTGAAACATTGGTTTACAGCACACCAATTCATAGATAGAAAGATAGATAGATATTTATTTCCAAACTAATAAAACATAGAATTAGTGGGTCGTCAAAATAGTAGAATGTATAACATATGAGTGTATATAGACATGTATAAAGTAAAATTCACACTTAGAATAAGGTAAAATATAAGATATAAGGATAGACTAGGGGAGAGTCTATCACAAGAGTTCGAGTTCAGTAATGCTTAGATCGAAATACTCCTTGATCGAATAGAAACATTTTATTAGTAAGGAAGCTTTGATTCTGTTTTTAAACTGATATAGGTTGAGACACTTAATCTTTGAAGGTAATTTGTTATAAAGTTGCAGATTCAGAGAATTTTTCTGTGACATCAGGAGCCTGCACCTAGGTGTCGTGAGAGAATTTGCATTGCGAGTGGAGTAAGAGTGAATTTCTGATTGCACAGTGTATTTGTTTTTGTTTTGATGAATTTCAAGTGAGGATGAATATAGAAATAGAGTAGGAAGTGGCATAATTTGAAGATCAGCAAAAAGAGGGCGACAGTGTTCGCGATAATGAACTCCAGCCATGACTCTAATAACTCTTTTTTGCACTAGGAAAGCTTTATGAGCGTGGCACGAGCCACCCCATATTAAAATACCATAAGCCATGTGACTAAACCAAAGTAGCATGATTTGAGTACGTGCAAACTAACGCAATGCCTCAAACGTCGAATCATAATGGTGATACTTGATAATTTTTTATTAAAGACTCTATATGAGGAGCCCAGTTGAGTCTACCATCAAGTTGCACGCCAAGTAATTTGACGCTATGTCCCTGAGGAATATTTGTTTCAGAGGAAACGATGAGAGACTGATTTTTCTCGATATTGATTTTCAGTTTATTTGAGGTGAACCATACTTGAGCTACATTTAATATATCAACAGCTACAGTACTAACGTTTCCTAGGTTAGTACTTTGGGAGACATATGTTGGGTAGTCCGCGAAAAAAACGCTCTTGATCGGTGAGGTACAGTAGTAGAGGTCATTGATATAGATACAGAAGAGGAGGGGGCCCAGAACAGAGCCTTGAGGGACACCATGGGAAATGTTTTTACGATTAGAGAGATCCCACCAAGTCTAACACATTGGGTTCTACCACCCAGATGAGATTTGGAAAAGTCCAGTGCCAGGCCTCTGATACCATGGAAATATATTTTTTGTAGTAGGATGTGTGAGACACAGTCAAAGGCCTTAGATAGATCACATAGCGTAGGTTGTGGATGTTTGCCTTTTTCCAGGCCTTCGACTATGTCTGACACAACTTTTAGAAGAGCCTGGGTTGTTGATCGATTCTTCCGAAAACCAAATTGGCCAGGACATAAGAGAGAGTTGCTTTCAAGGAAGTTATATAGTTGTTGCTTGGGAATAATTTCAATAATTTTACCCAATATCGGTATAATCGAAATAGGCCAATAATTGTTAATGTCATCTGTGCTACCCTTCTTCAGAACCGGTAGGACCACAGAGTACTTCAGAGTACTAGGAAAAGTTCCAGAGGAAAAACAGTTATTTATTAGAATAGCCAAAGGTTCGGCAAGAATGTCGGCTACAGATTTGATAATTTTACTGTTGAGCTCAAAAGCGTTGGAATTCTTGCCTTCATGCCTAGAATAATATCATAAACATCGGCAGGAGTTACCGGATTTAAAACAAACGAGTGTACAGGAGTTTTTATTGTTTTTAGGTAAGATGTTGGTTCATGGGAAATGAGAGGTAGAGAGCTTATGATTTGCTAGGAAATAGAAGTAAAATATATATTGAATTGATCCACCGGTATATTAGACTCAATTTGATTTTTTCTATTTCTATTACCTTCATGATTGATTATGTTCCAACTGTCCCTCATAACATTCATGGAGTTGAGTAGGTAGCTGTTGTAGGCTTCAGTTTTGCAAATTATTATTTGATTTTTATAGTTATATATACTGAAGAACAGTTGAGAAATCGCATCATAATTCCTTTGCGGAACTATTAGAAATAGTTCCGGCATTTTCCAAAGAGTACGTGAAAAAGACCAGAGGCATGCAGATTTGGGAGGTTGACATTTTGACATTTCATTGTGCGTTCAAGTTAATTTTATGTTAGCATTCCAAAATGTATTAAGATTACTTTGATTTCATGATTTTACCGTTTGAAGTTTATTCTTTCAAATACATTTTTGTTTAAAGTTACATAATTTATTTTTTTCTTGTTAGTGGTCTAGCGAGATGCATATGAATGAATTTTATTGTTTTATGCGAAAACCGTACGTTAAACGAAAAAAAATCAGCCGACCACATTTACTCACAAAGAAATGGTGATTTCAAAAATGATTTCAACTTCGCAAAAACAGTGGCGTATCACTTTTCTCTTCAAATTGATCCAGTTTAAATTCTGAACGAACGCCACTGGAAAGGATAAAAAAGTAGGTTGTTCAGCAGAAAATGCTTTTTGATGCATAGAAGATGCGTACTACGTTTCATGAAAATATATAGGGTCATGTCAAAGTTAACATAAAAAAAAAATCTAAAAAATTTAGCACACTGTAGTTCAAAAGTTAAGACGTTTAGGACATATATTCACATTGAGTTGTTTTCTCAGAATGTACCCACCAAGAATAACTTCCATGAATATTACTATGTTATTAAGGAACGCCCTGTATAACAAATAAGATAAGATAAGATCTTTATTTTCCAGTAGACAACATAACATCGCATAGAGTCATACACTTAAATCTAGGTAAATATAAAAACATAGAAACACATAGAAACACACAACAATACGAAAATTCAGAATTTCAATTTTCAGATAAAACCAAAAAGCTGAAACCACAGGTTTGAAGTAAAAATTATCAACCCCAATTAAAATTGTCCTAAGAACATTCTAAAAGAAACATGACGACATCTCAGAATAAAAGCATATAAACAAAACATTACGGTTCTACGACATAAACTCTTCAACACTATACAGACTTTCCAAGTAGAAATTCTCGCAATTGTATTTTGAATATTTTAATACATTTACTTTCTTTTATATATTTTGGCAGTTTATTAAATACCCTGGGCGCCATAGAGGGAGGAGAGTTGAATGAAGAGCTAAATTTATTGAAAGGTACCTGAAGGTCATTTTTTGTTCGGGTATCAAATTGATGTCTGACTTTATTGGTACTGAATAAAGTACCTCTATTCTCAAATGAGTAAACAGAGAGTTCAAAAATGAATAATGAAATTGTATGGTACTTGAAGACATCCCTGCAACTTGTACGGCCCGATATACCAACGGGAGAGCGCAAAACTCGCTTTTGGGCAATAGAAACATCGTGTGAGGATACAGACAAACCCCATAGGCATATCCCATATCGCAATCTACTTTCAGCTTGTGCATAGTAGAGTGATTTATTTCCAAAACTCTCCTAGTGGTTCTGAATTGATATAATAGTGAATTCATTTCTGATATCAGTCATTGACAGTGACTTTTCCAGTTCATACATGAATTAATTTGAAAACCTAAAAACGTTATAACGTTACTATTACTAGAGACATATTGCGCTGAGGCATCATCTGAGCCGAATGTGATATCAATTTTTGACGGTTATGAAACCTTATGGATTGTGTTTTTCCAACATTTAGAAACAGCTGATTTGCAGAATACAATTCGTGGAATCTGGAGAAAACTGTGTTGCATTTATATGTCAAGGCTAGATTGGTTTCATCTGATATGATCACAGATGTATCATTTGCATATGAAGTTAATGATGCCGGTACTAATAAAATACTCAAATCATTAAAAAACTTTATAACAAAAAATTAAACCGACAAAAAAATCAACTGAAAAGCAGAAAACAAAATAAACCTTCTTAGTCTAAATGATAATTGAGCTCCTGAACTAATGTAAGTAACTGATTTTGAGTCGGCGCCAAACAAACAATTATCGAAGATCATTATCCATGAAAGAAGTCATCAAAACGCAGCCGTGCATCTCGCTGCAATCATTTTACGCTTCACCTAATTCAATTGCTAGTTTGTTTGGCGCCGACTCAAAATCAGTTACTTACATCAGTTTAGGAGCTCAATTATCATTTAGACTAAGGAGGTTTATTTTATTTCTTGCTTTTCAGTTGATTTTTTCGTCGGTTTAATTTTTTGTTAAAAAGTTTTTATTTTTTAGTTTTCAGTTCCGTATTTCGTCGGTTTAATTTTTTGTTAAGAAGTTTTTATTTTTAAATTTTTTGTGGCTAAAATCTACCAATTAATACCTACTTGTTTTTTGATTACCTCCAGAATACTTACTTCAACTATTACTAGTTAAATAATATGATTATCTACTTTTACTATTTGTTGTAATATAAATTATTTCTGTTGTTCTGGTTAGTTTATTTCATTACTTTGTATATCATCCCATCCTCTCATGAAATATACTGATTTTGACGGATGTGAAACAAGAATAATGTCAGTAGCGATCTGTCATTGTCAACTACGTATGTGTATGCCAATGTTCACTAGTGAAAAATCAATTATCCCCTATTTTTCTACGCGTAAGGGTGGGTAATTCCTTCTGAAATCCAAATATAAGGTATACACTATCTATTAAAAAAAGAATCATCCAAATCGAAGAACCCAGTACAAAGTTATGCCTGATAGAATCGGTTAACGGACCAGAATTCAGAGGGTGAGTGATCAATATCCTTCATTTCGCTACCCTTAGGGGTGGATTTCATCTTTTAAAGTCAAATGGGACCAAATTCGGAGTACACCCTATCCACTGAAGGAAGAATTATCGGAATCGGACGCCTCAGTAAATAGTTATGCGTGATCATACATAAAAAAATATGATGGAAAAAAAAATATGGGTCGAATAGAGAACCTCCTCCTTTTTGGTTTTGTCGGTTAATATAAAGGATGAACAATACTGGGCCCAAATCTGAACCCTGAGGCACACCAAGATCGATGTCCTTCACTTCAGAATTTTCGTTGTTCACAGTGACATACTGTTTTCTATACCTCAAATAATCTGATATCCATTGCAGAGGTAGCCCTCTGATTACCATATTTATCCAATTTTTCGAGTAATATAAAATGATTGACGCAGTCGAATGCCCTGCTGAGATCACGAAAGCTTCCCACAGGGCACTCGCCTGCCTCAATGAATTCGATTATTCTATCATAGTATGAATGAACTGCTGTTGTGGTTGATCTCTAACTAAAAAAAAGCCTGTTCAAGAACGCGTATTCAAAAACCTTTGAGAAACTTGATGGAACTGTTATTGGTTCATAGTTTTCTACTGAATGTTTGTCCTTCTTTTTGAATACTGGTGAAATTCTTCCAATTTTTAACATATTTGGAAAATTGCCAGTGGAAAATGATAGATTCACCAAATGTAAAAGTGGAGTGGATAGGATATGGAGTGTTTTTCTCAAGAGAAACATGGGTACTTCATCGTGACCTGAAGAAAACTTATTTTTCAATTTTATTCGTAGTAGGTCATATAGCTCAGTCTGATCATACGGGGTAAGGAAAAAGGAGCCACAGGAACTTCACAGTCGATTTGGTTGACGATGTTTTGGGGTTCTTCTATGAAATAATTGTTGAATAAGTTTGCTATAGTCGCTGGTTCCTTCACAAAATAATCCCCCACTTTTATTTCAATTTCATCACGAACAGTTTTTGTTTTATTTGATAGTTCAGCAACTATTTGCCATGCAGATTTTGTTGGGTTGTCAAATTTATTGATTCTATTTTGAAAATACTCTTTTTTTGTTGTTGTAATCAAATGATCATGTTTTTGTTTTTCTGTTCTATACATATCTGTTAACTCCGGGAACTTAATTTTCAACATATGTAGGTCTTTTAGATTTTGGCTGGACAATTTAACTTCAACATTTATCCATTTGTTTTTCAGAAAATCGATTTTATGATACTTTTTAGGAAAATGGATGTCGAAATAAAATAAAAATATTTCAAATAAAAACTTTTTAACAAAAAATGAAACCGACGAAAAAATCAACTGAAAAGCAAAAAATAAAACAAACCTTCTTAGTCTAAATGATAATTGAGCTCCTAAACTAATGTAAGTAACTGATTTTGAGTCGGCGCCAAACGAACAATTATCGAAGATCATTATCTATGAAAGAAGTCATCAAAACGCAGCCGTGCATCTCGCTGCCATCATTTTACGCTTCACCTAATTCAATTGCTAGTTTGTTTGGCGCCGACTCAAAATCAGTTACTTACATTAGTTAAGGAGCTCAAATATGGAAAAGGAAAATGAGATCTATTGCCAAGAAATAAAGAACTTAAAAGATGAAACAAAGAAGATAGAAAAATCGGGAGCAAGTGGTAAGGAAGTCATAACTACGAAAGCAAAAAAAGATGATGTTGAACCAAGGCGGAGCAATGCAGACGAAGAAATAAACAGGGCAAACAAGATATTGGTACTGTGTGATGAAGGTGGACGTTACTTGGGTAAATTAATAAAAAATCGACTTGACAATAAATTTTATGTTCAAACTATAATGAAACCAGGAGCTTGTATGGATGATGTCATATCAGTATTGAATTGTGAAACTTACAAAGATTTTTGTTTGGATCATACAGGGTGGTTTAAATGACATTATCAAAAACAGATACCCATCATTTAAGTTATTGAATAGTAAATTGAAACACTGTCAACATACAAATATTTTAATGAATACTGTTCCTTTACACAAGTCATGTTACTCTTCTAATATCTCAAAATTAAATCAGGTACTTGAAAACTACGTTTTGCGACTAGACAGTTATTCAGAAGGTAGAGGGGTAGTAATAAATATAAATAATGGTAACAAATGGACACTGTCCAAAAACCAAATAGCCACTAAGATATCGAATGAAATTACACACGGACAAAAACGTAACAAAAATTTAATACATATAAACACAATACCAATTAAAGACGTTACTACTGATAAAAATTTCGATAACAGTATTCATCAATTGGCAACACATAAACAGAATATATATAAACTATAAGAATACTCTGAACACGGATCCCCGAGAGGGTACTAGGGCACCAACAAATTTTTTAGACGATTGTCTATCACAAATAGAAATAGATTAGGCCGACAAAAGAAATATGTCGCAAGAGATAATCCTGACATTGCTGTTTCACACCTGAATACCCAATGTATCCGTAATAAAATTCTACAAGTAGACAATTTTGTAAATAGTTTCGACAATTTGAGCGTACTCTGTTTCACTGAGCACTGGTTGTCTGCGAGCGAATCCTCCTGTTATAATATTACTAATTTCAAATTGGCCTCTATCTTCTGCAGACCAAACCATATTCATGGGGGCACATGTATATATTTGAATAACCAATACAATGCCAAAGAAATCAGTAACATAAAACAATTATCAGAGGAGTTTCATTGTGAACTTGCTGCAATATATATAAAAAATATAAACCTATTAGTAATGAGTGTTTACCGATCACCCTGTGGTAATTCAGATTTTGCCAGGTTTCTATTCATAATGACTAAAGCACTATCTTACATGGACAAATATTATAGCAAAGCAAATGTTGTGATATGCGGAGATTATAACGTAAACTTTCTGAAACCAGACAGTAAATCCAATATGGTTCTTGATCTATTCAAGCAATTTAATATGCACCAAAAAGTTCATACAGCTACTAGAAAAACGGTAAAATCCAAAACCAGCCCAGATAATATATTTACAAACATTGAGCACTCATATGCAGAAGTCCTCAGTGCACCACTATCGGACCATGACCCTCAAATATTGAAATATGTAATACAAAGTTCAAAGAAAGATCAACTGCCTCTCAATAATAAATTAAATTTTTCTTATAATAATCAACATAAGTTCAAATCTTTCCTTAAAGAGGAATCATGGAGTGACATGTACAATCAAGTATCTTCCGAAAAAAAAGCACTTTCATTCCATGAGACATTCATGAACCACTTTGGACACTGTTTTCCTACAATTAAAACGAAACCTTTGAAAAAGACAAACCAGATCAGCTACTGGAGAACACCTGAAATTGAAATACTCAAACAAAATGTTCAATTTACATACGAACTGCTTAAAAAAAATCCAAGTGACTTCAATAAAGTACAATACGACTGATAAAAAAAAAATATAACCAAGCTTTGACAGAAGCAAAAAGAACATATTACTCAACTCAAATTTCACTGTCCGACAACAAAAATAAAACAGTTTGGGAAATTATTAATATTGAAAGGGGTAATTCCAACCCAAGAGCTCAACCTGAAATTGACGTAGATATCTTTAACGAATACTTCACCAACCATGCAGATAACATCGTTAAGGATATTCCTGCACACGGAAATCTTTCAATTTATCATAATATCAATAAATCCCCAAATTCAAATTCTTTTTTTATGCGATCCTTCAGCGAAGAGGAAATTCGTTCAATTGTTAACAGTCTGAAGACCAAAACAACCCAAGACACATACGGCATCAGTACCAAATTGTTGAAAGAGTGTTTATCATATATTATCAAACCTTTGACTCACGTTGTCAATACGTGTCTCTCTGACGGAATATTTCCTTCCGTGTTCAAGCCGGCCAAAGTTCTTGCCATTCACAAAAAAGATGATGAGGAAATGCCAGAAAACTATAGACAAATACACATCCTACCTACAATATCTAAAGTAATAGAAAAAGCAATCCTCATACAGTTCAGTAATTATATGGAGAAACTAAATTTATTTGATGGTCATCAATATGGATTTAGAAGTGGGAAAAGCACAATAGATGCTGTTAATAGGTTAGCTAATAACATTCTTGACGCTTTTGAAAACAAAAAAATGTGTTTAACCATCTTCACTGATCTATCAAAGGCTTTTGATTGTGTATGTCACGAAAAACTCCTGGAGAAGTTAGAATGGTATGGATTACGAGGTGTATCAAGAAACATTATTGAATCATACTCAAAATAAACCAGAGGGTTTAAATAATAACAACATAAGCCATGAACGCACAATCAAGAGAGGGGTACCACAAGGATCATACTGGGCCCTTTCCTGTTTTTAATTCATGCAAATGATCTACCCTCACATATGTCAATCAAACGTAACTTAATGACGATCTTATATGCCGACGACACGTCCTTTTCTCTTCAAGTTGAACAAAGTGCAGATATTGATGAAATTTCAGCACATACTACTGCTCATGCCAAAGCGTGGTTCAATGACAATGAACTTTTTTTGAATGAGGCTAAAACAGAGATATGTTTATTTTCAAACCACCATACTTGTTCCAACACGAAATCAGTTAAATTTCTAGGAATACATCTTGATCCACCCCTTTCTTGGAACACACATATTAGTCACGTGTGTGGAAGGTTGGCAAGATCTGTGTACGCCATTCGGCGCATAGCATTAACTGTTAGCCAAGAAGCAGCCCTAACATCATACTATGCGATGTTCCACTCGGTAATGAGCTATGGATTACTGAGTTGGGGAAAGGCAAGTTTCACAAATTTACAGAGAGTTTTCTTATTACAAAAAGCTGCTGTACGTAGCATTGCAAGGGTTAACTATGATGAACACTGCAAACCACTCTTTCAAAAATTCGGCATTATGACACTGTTTGCTCAAATCATCTATGAAAATTTGATACACGTTAAAAAAAATATACTTACTTTTACGACACACTCTAATGTTCTCACCTACCACACCCGCAACAGACATAACATCGTGCCTAGTAGGAAGAGATTAGAAAAAAGTAAATCTATAGGTATTCCTCTTTTCAATTTGCTCTCTCGTGAAACGAGGGAACTACCACTAGAATCTTTCAAAAAGAAAATTAGGAAAAATCTTATCAACATGGTTCCCTACAAGATAAACGAGTTTAGTGAATCACTCGCTGACAACTAGTACTATTTTAACTCATATTCGTTGTTGTGTTTTATATACATATGTATGTTTTATATGTATATATATATATATATATATATATATATATATATATATATATATATATATATATATTATAGCTATAATAATTGGAATCTACATTATATTATAGTGACTAATTCATGTAACTTTCTGTTCTGTTTTGTGACGTTTTCTTTGTTACATGGCAATGTGTAATATACTCTTATACTTGTATATGTTAAACAAAGAAATAAAATTATCTATCTATCTATCTATCTATCTATCATGTAGACTAGGAAGGTTCATTTTATTTTTTGCTTTTCAGTTGATTTTTTCGTAGGTTTAATTTTTTGTTAAAAAGTTTTTATTTTTTACTTTTCAGTTCCGTATTCCGTCGGTTCAATTTTCTGTTAGAAAGTTTTTATTTTTTAATTTTTCGTGGCTAAAATCTACCAATTACTACCTACTTGTTTTCGAAAACTTCCAGAATACTTACTTACCCACCTTACTTCAACTATTACCAGTTAAATAATATTGTTGCGTCTTGACGCATTTGTTTGTTTTTGTTATTATAATTATAATTAATTTTGCCAAGGGATTTTATATGTATATTGTATATTTCAAATGGGAATTTTTCATTTGCATGATTCAACTCTTTCGACCTTATTTTGCGCGTGAGGTATCACACAGACTGATATAGTCACTTGTGGGAGTGGGAAAATGAGACGGAAGAGGAGAAATGTGAAGATAGACATTGAGTTCCTAGATCTTATGGAAAGAACATAGCATTTTAGTTTTTTCTCGAGTTTGTGTTTTCTCATTGATATAACGCTTATTACTCAAGATATTCCTCATCCTTAGAATTAGTGTAAATGTGATTAGCGGCGGTACCGCCAGGAAGACTAGACGAAGTATCTATTGGCTGAAGATCAGATTCCCCGACGGAGGCACATGGGTGAGTGACACTTTGATCAGTTCTGTGTGTTTGCGAATTTACCACAAATTAATATTTATACAGTCCACTGAACGAACATTTTTTGATCCTTGCGAAGCCGGATTCACTTTGGTTTATTTCACAACAAGTGAAAGATTCAAATTTGAAATAATTTCGTCAAGTCCCTTGGCAGCCATTGATTTATAATATCTTCATAGCCATTCATAAATAAGTAGCGCATACTCCCCTACCTTCCTTAAGTACCGTATAGTATTGTCATATGCACATAAATTAGCGCACCTACGTCACGTGTTATTTACCCCTCTTGGGCCACACCGACTTCGACACCTGGGAACGACCTTGAGCTTCTCAGCTGACCGAAATAAGTAGGTCAGTACGATTCCAATATATTTCTTCTGTTAACTCGATTTGGAATTATTATCATTTGCTGATTGGGAAAAATTTTAATGATTATTGCGCGGTTGTTCTCGCATCTCACTTAATTGCAATTTTAACTCGCTCTGAACAATTTGAACTCTCATCTCTTATTATGTCTGTAGAAGCTAGGAAATTGAAATCTTTCATTGCTCAAAGAGAAACAGAACTCATAAAACTTAGTGAATTGAAAAGGGTGGCGGATCAAGCATTGATCGATAATTCAATTCATAATAACTTTAAATAATAGTGTAGAACTCGCACAGTGCGAACGTATGTCAGCCATCTCCCGTTAAAAATCGCTCAAAACTTGTGGAAATATGTGCTCATTCTATTGTGAAAAGTGAGAAAACTTAGGTTTGAATCGAGAGTAAGTGAAATATCATTGTGGAATTTTCACAACTTCCCCTAAAACTCCAAGAAAACACAATCATCATCATGCCCCTCACAAGAGAACAACAGAATGAAATCAGAAATGTCGCCGACGTGGTAATAAAGCAACTGTGTAAAGAGCAATCTTTTGTTAACATGCTGGTCGAGAAAGTATCAGCCGCCGTGGTGGCACTTCTAAACGAGAAACTGAACAATCTCGAAAAAACTGTGACCGATTTAAAAACCGAAATTGTTGAAATAAAGAGCAGCCATGAAAAGAAGATAACGGAATTAGAAAAACATATAAATGACCTGGGCAAAAAAGATGGTATCTTTTTACACCCAACAGAAATCATCACTGAACTGAACGAAATGAGACGTCGTGAAAAAAACATCCTAATTTTTGGAATCCCCGAAAATGAACCCAATCTCGATAACTTCATACAGGATGCATTCAGCTCGGTCGATCCCATGATGGTAATGGACAGCCTACATTTCAGTAGGATAGGCAGATTACCTCCAAATGATCCCAACAAATGTCGTCCTGTCAAAGTCGAATTACCTGGTACTACCCACGTCTTGTCCTTGCTCAAGAGAAACAAAAAACTACAAGCTAACAGGAAATATCAGGACATCTATTTTCGTGCAGATCAGACTGTTAAACAACGCGAGCATTTTTTGAAAACTCGTCAAGAACTCAACGAGAGAGAGCGCAACGGCGAAACAAATTTAGTCATTAAATACAAGAATGGACTTCCCACAATTTGTTCAAAAAAAGCTTGAATACATCCAGTAGCTCCTCAAAATCTCAAGATACTTTAGTAATATGTTATCAAAACTGCCGTGGCCTCAATACGAAGACTCATACTTTTTTAAAAAGCGTTTGTGAAAATAACCATAACGTAATTGCCACTACTGAAAGTTGGCTCAGAAGTGACGCTGTCAATAATAGTGAACTTTTTCCAGGTAACTACTCTGTATATCGCAAAGACCGCAGTTACGGATCGCGTGGAGGTGGTGTACTTCTGGCGGTAGACAAGGACCTCTTCAACTCAGAGGAGTTTCCGTTAACGTGTTCAATAGAAAAAATTGATATATTAGGAGTTGAAATTTTTAGAAAACGCACCACATCAGTTATTATTCTCGTAGTATACATACCACCGAGTATCTCTTATGATGAATACGATGAATTATTCGAATTTTTCGAGAACTTCCAAGAAAATCATAAAACCATCATTATTGGAGATTTTAATATAAGTGAGCTACATGATCCTGAGAATCCTGATCAACACTCTAATCTTGTCTCACGTCTCAACGCATTTTGAATTATTGCGATTCTACTCAACATAATAAAATTTGTAATGCCAATAATCGGATACTCGATTTAGTTATCGCCCCAAGTGATTATGCCCTTGAAGTTTCACGAGACGAAAATACACTGGTACCCATTGACGTGCATCATCCAGGACTCCTAGTAAACATTCTTCTTGAATGTGAGAAAATTCCAGCTTTCACATCAAATTTGCAACGGTTCAACTTCAAGAAAGCAAATATCCGAAAACTGTCACAACTGTTTAGTGAAGTGAATTGGTGCGACTTACCTAATTTCCCAGATGTAAATTCAGCATCCCTCTCTTTCAACAATACCATTCAACGTATTTTTGAACAATGTGTTCCCTTAAAAAAATGTCGGTCAGTCAAATACCCAGTTTGGTTCACAAGAGATATTATTACTAAAATGAAAGTGAAAAATCATTATCTAAAATGTACAGAAAACGTAGATATCTATTTTACCTAGAACGCCTGAGGAATGCCCGACGTACTCTTAAATCAGCAATAAATAGTGCTTACACTCTGTTCGTGAAAAATGCCGAAAAAGATTTGAAAGTACACCCCCAGAATTTTTGGAACTACATCAATTCAAAAATGAATAAATCACGTATACCTGGTAGAATGCTTTACGAAAATCTAAACTTCTCAACACCTAACACCATTGTCAACGCATTTGCGAAATACTTTGAAAGTATTTATTTACCCTCTACTACCTCGGATCATAACGACTCTAATGAAGAAGAACACTTAAGCAATAGTCTCAACTTTTTCAATATAAATTATATTTCCATCGAGCAAATATATAATGCGGCAAAACAATTGAAGAATAAATTCACCTGTGGACCCGACAATATACCAATCAAATTTGTGAAAGACCATATTGAGCTACTTATTGAACCTATTCACATTATCTTCAACATAATCATCAAAACTAAAACTTTTCCCCAGCTATGGAAAATTTCTCGTGTATGTCCGGTATTCAAAGCTGGAAAACAGACCGAAATTATAAACTACCGACCTATTGTCCTAATCTCAGTATTCTCCAAGATGTTTGAGATAATCCTTGGCGACCTTATGTATGCACATGTAGAAATTTGATCTCAGACTCTCAGCACGGATTTGTTAAAGCCCGCTCTACCTCCACTAATCTTTGTACTTTTACTCAGTTTGTTTCCGAAACCTCGACTCTAGAGATCAAGTTGATGTTGTTTATACAGATTTTAGTAAGGCTTTCGACCGGGTTTCACATGAACAATTGCTAAGAAAGCTACCGTACTTTGGCTTCTCACCTGATATTCAGCAGCTTCTAAAATCTTATTTATCAAATAGAAATCTATTTGTCGAATATGAAGGAGTCAAATCATCGACATTTGTTGCTACTTCGGGTGTTCCTCAGGGTTCTAACCTAGGACCTCTTCTATTCCTTCTGTTTATTAATAACATAACACACTGCATTAATTCCCATACATTATTATATGCAGACGACATGAAAATCTTTAGGAAAGTAGATAATTTATCAGACTGCAACTTACTACAGGAGGATATAAAAAATCTCTGTATTTGGTGTGAGAAAACAAACTAGGATTAAATATTAATAAATGCAAAGTTATGTCATTCACTCGGAAACAAATTCCAGTTCAATTTAACTATCAAATCAACAACTCTGACTTAACTCGTATTTTTGAATTTAAAGACCTTGGCATTACATTTGATCCTAAGTTAACGTTTTCGAAACACATTGATAATACCATCTCAAGTGCCACCAGGTCATTGGGATTCCTGATAAGGAACTGCAAGGAATTCACCTCAATAGACACTCTACGTACTTTGTACTATTCTCATGTTAGAAGTAAGCTCGAATACTGTAGCCCAGTGTGGAATCCCAATCACTTGAAATTCATCTCAAATATTGAAAGTATCCAAAAGAAATTTTTAAAATTCTGCTACCTGAAAAACACGGAATCTTCCTGAAAGAGGATACAACTACAACTTGCTTCTCGAAGAATTTGATCTGTGTCGTTAAGAAACACCGTAAAAGGCAACTTGATATTTATGTATAAAATTGTCAATAACCTAGTAGACTCATCAACCCTACTATCTTTTTTTAATTTCAATGTTCCGCGTGTGACATCTAGATCTCGACTACTATTCAACATTGGGGTTCCGCACACGCTTCATCATTTTCACTGTCCCATCTCGACAATGTGTCGAAGCTATAATAACTTAAGCAACGTAGATATTTTCTTTTCGAGCCTATCAAATTTCAAACATACAATAAATCGCCTATTACCAAACTAATTAATGGTTTAGATATAGTTTTATGTTTTATCTTTGCTATTCGAATTTTCTTTTCTTTTAATTTTTCTTTTTGTAATTCCTACCTAATTATGAAATCATGTTCGCAATAGACATTATGTACACCTGTAATTGGGTTTTCGAACCTGCTGGATGTATTCAATAAATAAATAAATAAATAAATAAATAAATAAATGCCGCTATAAACACATAGAAGTGTTGTGTAGTAATTTTAATAGCATTCATTCGAATATTTTGAGTCAGGTTTCTGGTCAAGACAATGCTGATTTAACCTCTCACAATCAAATACTGAAAGACTTCGATGGGGATTATTATCATATTCAGGCAATTTATACCCAATTATTCGAGAATGATCCAGTTTCAGGTGCTAGTTCAACCAGAAATTGTAACATTAAACTTCCTAAACTTGAACTTCCCATTTTCGATGGGGATATGAAAGAATGGCAAACTTTCATTGATATGTATGATTCATGATACATACTAACGATTCTCTATCTAACATTGATAAATATAACTACTTAATATCTTCATTGAAGGGTAACCCGCTTTCAATTGTAAAATGTACCCCACTTGTGGGACAAAACTATATTGTTGCCTACAATTCGTTGAAAAAAAGGTACGAAAATAAAAGATTAATAGCAGCATCCCACTGGCATTCGATTGAAAGCACAAAGAAAATAAATTCTTCAGAAAACCTCATGGCTTTGCGGCATCTTCTGGATACCTTTTCTGAAAACCTCGCGATACTTGAAAATTTAAGTTTTCCCGTGAAACAATGGGATTTTGTATTATTCAATATGCTGTTTGATCGTCTGGATACTGATGCTCAAAAGGGATTTGAACTCGAATGTTCCTCAAGTTTACAAGTGAACAATACCTTTTCTGAAAACCTCGCGATACTTGAAAATTTACGTTTTCCCTTGAAAGATTTTTTAGAAAAACAATGTAATGCGATGGATAACGTTGCTTTATCGAATCCAAACTCAATAAAAAAAATTGATAAGTCAAATTTCAAGACGACATCCCCTATTTTCAATAAGGTGATGAAATCGAAAGCCAGTGCTAGTTTTATTGTTAATTCTTCTTCAAACCCCAATACTTGTCAGTTGTGTAACAAAGATCACCACATTTATAATTGCCCAACATTCTTATCAAGTTCTCCAAAGGAAAGGTACAATCTGGTAAGGAGTAGAAGGTGGTGTACAAATTGTTTGGGAACTAAACATACTGTCTCTCATTGTACCTCTAATTCTCTGTGCCGAAAATGTTCACTTTCTCATCATACTTACTTACATTTCGATTTTAAAAACTCTCAAAGGACCCCTGTCGATGATATGAACTCTAATTCTAACAACCCGGTCCATGCAATTCCAAATAATCCCGTACCCCAAACCCAAACTGTCTCTCAGGTGAATTTATTTTCGAACATTAAAAGTACAGTTTTACTCTCAACTGCCATGATTGAAGTGTTAGATTCTCGTGGAAAATACCAACCTGTTCGCGTTCTTTTAGATAGTGCAAGTCAGTGCTCCTTCATTGCGAAAAAATGTTGCGATAAACTAGGGCTCACTCGTATGGAAATGTCTATTGATATTAAGGGTGTTGGACAAATACATTCTTATGCAAATCAAGGGGTTTCGTGTACCATTAAACCTAGGGTGAAATTCAACCTATTTTACCTGTAGATCTTGTAGTGCTTCCTCAAATCTGCTCGAATATTCCTTGTACAATTATATCAATTGATAAATTCTGTAATTTTGCGAATGTTAAACTTGCTGACCCAAATTTTAATATTTCACGCCCGTGGAGATGTTGTTGGGAGCAGATGTTTTCGCACACATTATTAAAGGTGGGAGCCCGCAAATTTCAATAAATGAACCTGTAGCCCTCGACACGATATTTGGGTGGATAATTATGGGAAAGGTCAATTTTCCATCGGCAGAGGTCAACACATTCTTTACTAGTTGCGATAGTAATTTAGAAAACTTAGTTAAACGATTATGGGAACTTGAACAATTTCCGTCAGCTGCCGTATCGTCACCTGATGATATCTTAGCTGAAACAATATATAACCAAACCTTATCGCGAACCGATTCTGGCAGATATATAGTTGCTCTCCGTTTCGGTATTCTGAACCAATTTTTTAAGATTTTCGAGGTATTGCTTTGTGAAACGTTTTCAATCTCTGGAGCGCCGTCTTCTGAAATCTCCTGATCTTTATGCCCAATATTCTGAATTCATGGAAGATTACATCTCTTCTAATCGCATGGAATTGTTTTCTGTAAATGCAATGTGTTCTCGCTCTTATTATATTCCCCACCATTGCGTCTTGAAACCAGAAAGTTCCACTACTAAATTGAGGGTGGTGTTTGACGCCTCTTCAAAATGTTCAAATGGTTTGTCCTTGAATGACACTCTCTTACGAGGGCCCAAATTGCAGCCCGACCTAGTTAATATTCTCCTGAGATTTCGCCTTCACCCTATTTGTTTTACAAGTGATATAAAACAAATGTATCGACAAATTCTTGTCACTAAGAATCACCAGGACTATCAAAGAATTCTATGGAGGTTTTCTCCTTCGGAACCTATTCAAGATTATCGACTCAAAACAGTGACGTATGGTCTGACTCCTTCTCCTTACCTCGCAATAAATACGATTCGACAATTAGCAAAGGAATATAGGTATGAAAGTCCGCCCGTTGCTGGAATTCTGGAGAATGATATATTTGTTGACGATGTTGTATCAGGAAGTCATTCGCTACCAGAGGCACTCAAACTTCAAACAGATCTGATTCGAATTCTCGATAGGGTGGTTTTGAATTAGGCAAGTGGGCGAGCAACAGTCCTGAATTGCTTTCTCATTTACCAGCTTCCTCTTTACAGTTACAACCCCTAGGTCTTGATTTAGAACCTGATTCGGTCATAAAAATTTTAGGTCTTCAATGGAACCCAGTTTCTGATTCATTTTCATACGAAGTTAAACCCCAATAAACCCTGTACGAAAAGATCTATATTGTCCGAATTAGCAAGAATTTACGATCCGTTAGGATTTCTTAGTCCTGTTGTGCTTTTCATAAAGAATCTCATCCAGATTTTATGGACTATTGGTATAGATTGGGATAGTGCTCCCCCTGAAGGCATAGTTAAACCTTGGTCTCAGCTTAAATCTGAATTTGGTGTTCTGTCTTCAATCCAAGTTCCCGCCTTATTATGTCATATTGTTTTTCATCTTGCCAATTGCATGGGTTTGCTGATGCAAGTCAGAAGGGCTATGCGGCTGTGATTTACATCAGGATTGTGCACAGCGATCATCATATTACTACACACCTCATATTGCCAAGTCTAGAGTATCACCTACAAAGAGAATATCTATACCTCGTCTCGAGCTGTGTGGTGCCTTGTTGTTATCTGATTTGATTTGTTACGCTCAAAGGGTTTTCAAAGAAAAACTCGAATTTTCTCAAGTTTTTGCCTATACCGATTCCACCACAGCTCTAGCATGGATACAAAGTAGTCCTCATAAATGGACATGTTTTGTCTCCAATCGTGTCACTAAAATTCAAGACAATGTCCCTCCGATCCATTGGCACCATGTGTCTTCGGAAGATAACCCGGCGGATCCAGCATCCAGGGGTTTGCTTCCATCGGAACTTCTCACTAATTCCTTGTGGTGGGCGGAGCCATCTTGGCTAAGAGAGCCCGAGGACGGTTGGCCCCCGGCCATTCTCCAGAGTTCACACTTCTTTGATACCAAAGAAGAAACACAAAAAAATGTTTGCATTGCCATGGTGCAGACAGAACCCCTTCAAAAGTTATTAGAAAAATTCTCATCTTTAACCAAAATCAAACGAATTCTATCGTACGTTTTACGTTTTATTCATAATATTCGATTTCCCAATAATCATAAAAATGGTGCTCTCACTATTGCTGATTTTGAGCTAGCTGAGTTGTATTTGTTAAGGTTTGCTCAGATTGATTCCTTCTCTCATGAACTTGCCCTCATTCGAAAAGAGAAACTCCTTCCCAAATGTCTCGCAAAATTCTAATGTTCTATAGAAGGTAAGGGACATACCTTCGTAACAGGACGCTTGAGTGTCCCTTTAGCAGTTTTGACAGTAACAACTCGTGTAATACCATCTATACCATCGTGTATATTGTATATTTCAAATGGGAATTTTTCATTTGCATGATTCAACTCTTTCGACCTTATTTTGCGCGTGAGGTATCACACAGACTGATATAGTCACTTGTGGGAGTGGGAAAATGAGACGGAAGAGGAGAAATGTGAAGATGGACATTGAGTTCCTAGATCTTATGGAAAGAACATAGCATTTTAGTTTTTTCTCGAGTTTGTGTTTTCTCATTGATATAACGCTTATTACTCAAGATATTCCTCATCCTTAGAATTAGTGTAAATGTGATTAGCGGCGGTACCGCCAGGAAGACTAGACGAAGTATCTATTGGCTGAAGATCAGATTCCCCGACGGAGGCACATGGGTGAGTGACACTTTGATCAGTTCTGTGTGTTTGCGAATTTACCACAAATTAATATTTATACAGTCCACTGAACGAACAAATATGATTATCTACTTTTACTATTTGTTGTAATATAAATTATTTTTGTTGTTCTGGTTAGTTTATTCCATTACATTATTCCATCCTCTCATAAAATATATTGATTTTGACGGATGTGGAACAAGAATAATGTCAGTAGCGATCTGTCATTGTCAACTACGTATGTGTGTGCTAATGTTCACTAGTGAAAAATCAATTATCCCCTATTTTTCTACCCGTAAGGGTGGCTCATTCCTTCCGAAATCCAAATATAAGGTATACCCTATCTATTGAAAAAAGAATCATCCAAATCGAAGAACCCAGTACAAAGTTATGCCTGATAGAATCGGGTAACGGACCAGAATTCAGAGGGTGAGTGATCAATATCCTTCATTTCGCTACCCTAAGGGGTGGATTTCATCTCTAAAGTTCAAATGGGACCAAATTCGAAGTACACCCTATCCACTGAAAGAAGAATTATCGGAATAGGACGCCTCAGTAAAAAGTTATGCGTGATCATACATAAAAAATATGATGAAAAAAAAATACGGGTCGAATAGAGAACCTCCTCCTTTTTGGTTTCGTCGGTTGAAAAGAACTCAAAAGTTTGATCTAGTTCATTTATGTCAGAAAGTCCTGTCCATGTCTCACTTCCGATATCAGTGACAAATTTTTGAATCGCGTCATTACTATATATACGTTTAGGTTGTACAGTTCCTGATCCTGATCTAAAACAACTCCTGGTTTTATGGCATTCAACACCGGAGGTTTCCCAGCAATTATTTTGTTTGGCTGATACAGAAATCCGTATTCTTCAACATCCCTTTGTCTCCCTTCCTCTATAACGAATGATGTAAAGCCACCCGAACCTCTGGACTACTACTTCCCAATAACGAAGGGCGTTTACAGGGCACGCTTGATTGGATCCTGTATCTCGTTAGTTTGTCACAGCACAAGGCATCGTAACAAAGTCACCGTCAAATTGGATTGATCACACGTTTCCCTGTGTTTTTCATTCAGGAACTCGAGATAAATGTTGGGGGAGTCAGTTCGGTTATTAAATTTCCCATCGACTCATCTATCCCTTTGTGATAATTGGAATCGGTTACATGTAATGCAAGCTGAAATAATAGTTATGAGGATTCTAAAACAGTTTCAGGTAGATTTCATAAAAATACTACCCATTACAGAGGTCACCACTTTGAGACATTGAAAACATGTTGGTATTTCTTCGCTGACCTTGGTCTCTAGAATTCAAAAAAGCCTACAGTTTGGAAGTTTATGAACGTGACTTATGAACGGTGTCTTCTTCTATGATTGATGATTCTTGTGTTTGTGGTCTCACTGAAATGAGACTGGTGTATACGTCCAGTCCACTTCCACATTCTGGTGAATTTACAAGTAATAATATAATAATAATAAAAGAAAATTGTGTACATTTCTCATCACTTATATCTAGGAATTAAATATTGAAAATAAAAAGCGAAGTTCAATTCATTCAGCGAGAATCTCACCGATGATTTGTTCTTCTTCTCAACCTTAAGTTGACTTCATCATCCAAGTTCGTAATATATATATATATATATAGATATTCATACAGTGCTCGTCTGAAGTCCGTTCCCCCCTACTAATTTTTGAACCACCTGGTATATCGCAACGAAATTTGGAGGCCTCAAATAGGAGATGAAAACCTACTTTTTCATGAAAAAATCACAGCTAAAAGTTTAGAAATGGCGGCTGAGCGCCATCTTCAATATTTTTTTTAAATAGAACACCCCGTATATTATTCCATTTTCGAAATCTGCTCGTAATTCTCAACAGTTTTCCCTGATATACTTTACTCCTGAATTCAATTGTTTTCGAAATATTAACGTTTGAAAAGTGACATTCCGGTTTAAAATAAAGTATGGAATTTGGTCAGTTCCGGTAAAATGTTTTGCTAACTAAACGTTCTTATTAATTTGTAGTTGAACCCCTCAATGAATTCGAATAATAAGAGGCGTGAAGAGAGTTTATCAAGGATAAACAGTACCGCTTACCGAAAAATCTCGAAGCCTACGAATGTGTTCTGTAAATTCACAATCAAAACAAATTATTGAATGAATGTGGTTTTTTGTGGAGGAACAACGTTTCTTGACATGATTTTTGGAAGGTTACCCAAAAATCATGTCAAGAAACAAAACAAATTAGTTAGCTAAAAAATTATAATTTAGTTTTGAATAACACTTTTATCCAACCCCACCAATTATTTCGTCAAGTGTTCAATGTAGCTCCCTCCTAAATCTCGACAATAAAGTGCCCTATTATAAATAGCTTCTCTCACGTTGATGAAAGTCGGTTCATCTATTTCTTCACATGTATCCATTATTCTGCGTTCCAACTCTTCTTTTGTTCGACATTCAGTGGCGTAGATTTTTGACTTCAGATACCTTCGAAGGAAAAAATCTAGAGGTGTAAGATCCGGAGATCTTGGTGGTCATTCTGTACTTTTCCTGCGACCTGTCCATCGCCCAGGAAAGTTTGTATCGAGGAACTCTCTAGCCATGCGATCGGAATAAGGAGGTGCCCCATCCTGCTGAAATATGATTTCACGATTTTCAAACTCTTCCTGATTGTTTAATACAATTTGTCTAATTCGAGGTTCAATTTCAGTTTCTAAAAGATTTCTGTAAAGAACTCCCGTGAGATTGCCTCTGTTGAAAATCGGTCCATCAAAGCGATTGCCCAAAATCCCCGCCCAAACATTCACATTTTTAGGAAACTGGGTATGTCCCTCTCTAAAAATATGCGGATTAGTATCGCTCCAGTATCGTACATTCTGTTTGTTGACTTTTCCATTAAGAAAAAACGTGCGTTCGTCTGCGAAATATACACGTTTTAGGAAGCCCTGTTCTCCTTCAATTGTTCTTGTTAATCACTAACAAAATTCAACCCTCCGGTATGGATCACCCTCCGTGAGAGCATGCAGGTTTCCATTTCATAGGGATGAAACTTTTCTTTTTTTGGGACTCTTTGGCCACTTTTTGAACTTACTCCACAGGATTCAGCAACTGAAGACGTCGACTGGGTCGGATTGATTACCATTTCAGCAACAATTTCTACCTTTTTTTCTTCTGAAAGAGGCGGTCTTCCTGATCTTGGAGCATCTTTCAGCGTACCAGTTGCTTGGAGCTTATTTAAATATGACCTCGAAAATAGGATTCTCCGAAAATCTATCATTAAACATACGGACTGCTAGTTTTTAATTTCTTACAGCTTCTCCAAATATCAAAATTGCTTCAAATTTATCGTCTGAACTACGAGCCATGATCACACTTTTCATAAAAGGATTAAGGCGCTCAACGGACTATTTGACAGTTAGCAATTCAGTTTGACAGATGTTACCGCGACAATGATTTTTTTCAATGCAAACTTGATTGAAAGCAACATTAGTGTTTTTGGTTGGGTTTGAAATGACCAAAATGTCACTTTTCAAACGTTAATATTTCGAAAACAGTTGAATTTAGGAGTAAAGTGTATTTGAGAAAACTGTTGAGAATTATGAGTAGATTTTGAAAATGAAATATTGAAGATGGCGCTCAGCCGCCATTTTAAAACTTTTAGCTGTGATTTTTTCATTATCTCCTATCTAAGCCCTCCAAATTTCTTTGCGATATACCAGGTGGTTCAGAAATTAGTTGGTGGGGAACGGACTTTAGACGAGCACTGTATAGGTAGCAAATTATATATTTCACAGTTTACATGTCACTGTATTATATCTAGCAATAATGTCTTGAAGCCAATTTGAAGCGGCCTGGGCTCAATTTTTTCAACTCAGCGGGAATATTATTATACATGTTTGCAATATGAATGAGCGCATGAACATTTGTGTTTTGAATAAAGTGGAAGTCAAAGATCCTTCGAATCCAATGTTCAAGTTGTGGACATCCGTGCGGTATTTTACTTTATGAATAAGATACGTAGTTATTTCATTAGTAAGTATTTTATGATACAGACATGCACTATGGAGATTTCTCCTGTTTTCCATACTCAACCATCTTGTTTCTTTAAATTTAAGTGAGATCTCTTGGTGCTTTCTAACTCCGTACATGAGCCGATGAGATGAGTTCTGTACTTTCTGTATTTGTAGTTGTTGGTTAGATTCGAGTGGAATAAGATGTCTGTATAGTTGAATGAGGAGAGAACCAGGGGCCCACACAAAATTATTTTTATTGAGATGGGAAGGAAATGCCTATTTCCATATATCATTTCCATGGATGAGTATGCTCGTTGACTCAGTTTATTTATTTGTTTTTCGAATCTCAAATTTGAATCCAACAAGGCTTTTTCCTTCGTTCACTATTTCGAGTGTTTCGTTATTAATCGTAATATTCATATTGTCTACGATTCTGTAATCATTCTTCGGTGTTAAACCAACTATACTTGATTTACTCGGATTTATGAATTAACAATGGTCAGTAGCAGCGTTCACAAATGATTCCGAATCAGTATTGATTTTCGTACAAGCATCAATTTCATTAGACGGTGAGAAATCATAATAAAGTTGGGTATCGTTCGCATACAAATGTTCAGAACAGTATCAAGGCAATTCAAAATGTGTGCGGTGTACATTGTAAATAGTAGAGGGCCCAGTATGGATCCCTGAAGATCTCCATATTTCAATGTTAGGTATCGAGAACAATTGCTATCGATGTTGACTTTTTGAAATGATCTGATTCAAATTTGAGCAGGTGAAATCACTTTGCTGATAGGCTGCTCAGATGGATACGGTTAGGCCGTGAGTAAGGTTCAATTAATGACATTTCCTAGGTTATCAAATTGGGCCACTAAAAAAATTATACATTAATTAACTTGACTAGTTCAAGAGTTGGGCGCCAGACTTGCTAAAGACAAAAGTCAAATATAAATAAAATCAAATAAATGTCACCCAGCTTGTATGGGAAGGCAAATAAATATGCAGGAAATAAACTTAACAAATTTATTCCAGACAATAAGAAGAGTGACTGCATCGAAAAAATATAAAAACGTTCACAATGTTACTTAAAGAGTATAAAAAAAATACAATAAAAAAAGTTGAAAAAAATTAGAGGTAGATTACAAAATTTTTGACTTTGATAAAATCTGAACATTTACAAAATAGTCAAGATTCCTCTAGATTTTGGTGATACGGTATATACCTGCGGAGGTCTTCGATGGAGGGAGATGTAGAGGGCTGGTTTCTACGAAGATGGTCTCAGCGGTGTGACGACGAAACTAGTTTCAGCGGTACGACGACGAACCTGGTCGTGGGTGATTATCTATTTGGTTTCAGACCCCCTTATTGGCGTGAATTGGTTTGATCTTCACGGACCAGGCTGAATTGAATGTGCTGTATGACCTCCTAGGGTACCAGTCCTTCTGTCTCAGTAGTTGGCTTCACTCCGTGGTATATATCATGCGAAGAAGATGATAGGAATCAAAATCTGTACAAAATGGGGGAGAACGAAGGATATCTTTTGAACCTCAAGTTTTATGATTCAAATTTTAATCTGGAGTCAAAAGATAGATGCAAATGATAGCATACAAAAAAAACCTCAGTCTATATAGAAGACTGGAAGATTACAGTGAAAGAACAAAGATAATAGCAATCAAATCTGCTATTCTGGATTTAAATTTCCAAGTTAATTTCAATAATTTAAAAAAATATTAACAATGAGCAAAATTCAAAACCAAACAAACAAACCCCACCCAAAAAGTTATGTTAAAATTCAGTTAAATTTTGAAACAAGTAGGCTTTGATAAGGTGATTCTATGTACCAGAAGGGTAAAAAAATTGAATGAGGAGAGGTATTCAAAAAGAAATATAAAAATTTCCTTGAGACTTCACCAGGAAAAGAAATATAGTATTTTGAAGCAAAATACTCCAAATGTTGCCAATGCAAAAATATACTATGTTAAAGCAAGTACCAAAGGAAAATATAGCGTTAGGAACCAAAATAATAATCAGGTCCTAGGGCAAAAATATACTATTCAGTTAAGATAAGAAGAGAGCAACTACACGTCTTTCAGTGGCACAACTCTCTTAGATAAAGATAAAGTGAAATAATTCTTTTTATTGTAGAATTTTCAGAGATAAACAGAAGATGGAGACCGCACGTCTTTCAGTGGGCACAACTCTCTTAGATAAAGATAAAGGTAAATAATTCTTTTATTTGAAGAATTTTCAGAGATAAATCGAAGAGGGAGACCGCACGTCTTCCAGTGGGCACAACTCTCTTAGATAAATATAATTTTGAAATAGGGCGGCAATTCCCTTTTCAAATCGATAAGCCGGGTAATTCTCAAAAAATTGAATGAATCTCCCTGCTCTTGGCGACGAGGTAGTAACTGAAATGAATTGATTCTACAACGATTGAAAATCAAATAACCCTTACTGTGAATTGAATGAAGTAAATCGATTAAAGGAACTTATTAATATGAATCAAATTTTATGCTTGAAGAATATATTAAATCGAGTGTTCTGAGACAAGTTGAGCCAGAGGTACAATCCTCTCCAGAAGCAATTCTTCCTCAAATGGAAACCAAAATAATCTCATAAACGTATAGTTATGAAATTAAATAAAAAATTGCTTACCAGAGAGCTGTCCTATAAGGTACTGCAGAACTGTCCCAGAAAAGTCGAATACACCCCTTGCAATCGGAATCCTTGGAATAATCACCCTGGTCCTGTGAGGTAAGCGCAAATCCACTCAAAATTACCAATTATCTCGTACCTAAAAATGGGAAAAGCGTAGAAATGATTTCCAAAAAAAAATTAGTCCCAAATGGTCAGCTACATAGATATGTGCAGTAAAATGCTTGACAAAATGGCCAAAATAAATTTGTTTGTGGTTTTTTCCTTACTGAAATCCAAAACACAAATCAACCTTGATAGAAATTAGCCAAAGCGAGAATCATATACGATATGTAGATTATTTAATCGGTAATTTACTGATAATCCCAAAAGTGACGAAAATCTGATAGTATAGAATTTATACGTAACCTTCAAAAATTACCATCCAAGAATTCGAAAATTACAAGCATACATCGTATTTACAAATCGTAATGTCCAAAATCAATTCACCCACCACACCTGCCTATCTCGAGGTTCAAATCAAGAAAGAGGCCGATCATCCTTTCGGTTCGACGAAATCATAGTTCACCCGTTTTTTCACAAACTAACCTCGGTTTTTCTCTATTGAAAAACACTTATGAAAAAAAAAACTGCTTGACGACATGAATACAACTGTCATGATACCATTTTCAAGAGACGATAATAAAGGGCGCATTCTTCACGACCTGAGCAGTGACTACTGACCCGTACTACCGTAAAGATAACCGGAAAAGTTACGAGAAATTGGTTATGTATAAGGAAGTAACGAAAAATTCGTTACAACATGTATATCAAAACCATTATTATTCGACACATTCTTAGTTCCTGAAAAACTTAATGATCAAAAAGATCCTTAGGCTAATTGATTGTCGAAGTCTATGAAATTGGTGCATTCCATTTTGATTTCATTGCCTGCTACTAACTTGTGTGTGCCCTTATATAAATCAACTTCTCAAACTATATCTGTGGAATTAGAGGGAGTTCTTCCAAACTTCAAACTTGGGAGTTCATGTTTATCAGCTTGACGAAGAATATCGCCAAGAAAATAGGTCGGCCTCGAACGATTTTATTTTATCATTCTACCCTACCGAATAGACCGACGTGATATTGACTCTCCTATATAGATTGAAGAACTATCGCTTACTTCATTCGTTGATTGAGGATCATCGCTGCCTCATCATTCAGTTGCGTTTTGTGTAATTTGCTCTAAAAAGAAATTGGATTGGGTAAATGCCAAGCGTATTTTTACTCGAAATTAAATTCTTGTGAACTCAACGAGGATTTTCACACATATTTCAATTTAAAGATGAAATAGTAACGTGCCGAAAGGATATGTTGAAAAAAACTCATATGCTCGACAAATTACATAAACACTACGAAAGAGAACTATATTTCACGATATGAATAACATTCCGCAATGAGAATAATTTGTTTTGGATATATATATCAGCTTAGACCTCTTATTCTCGTTATATAAATAGGTAATATTTGTTCTTTATGACCATTGATAATACACGTAGATTCGTTACACTTCATATTCCATTTCCATGTTTCAACAAATAACATTAAATTCTGGGAAAAAATGGTATCGCTAAACGCAGATATAAACCCTGTGTCTTCGATAGCTCAGTTGGAAGAGCATGAGACTAGCCATCTAGAGATCACGGGTTCGATTCCTGCTTCCTGCTCTAAGATGTTTTTTTCTGGAATTAAAAGAATTATCCCAATAAGTTAGAGCGTTCTACAAATGTTTTGGTAATATTGTTGACTTGTCTCGTTTGGGATATGCACACCAATGAATATCTAATTTATGATACCTTTCTCATTGTCAATGTTTTTAGGAAAAAATTTAATACAAAACTCCTCTGACTTCCTAGCTGAAGTTGTTTTCTGTTTGATTATTATTGATAATGATATGAAAGTGGGAAATAATAATAACGCTGATAATGAAAACGGTCTCTATTGGGTATACTAGATACAACCAAAAGGCAAAGATCGCAGCTATAGTAAAAAACACCACGGTTTTCTTCTACCAATCAACCTCTACAACTAGCTGACCAGCAGAAAAAAAAAATATAATATCAGGAACAACATAAAAAAACTTTACTCTACCAGGACACAAAGATAACTGATACTGTTACGGATCTAGGGTTCCTGTCTATCGAAATACTGAAACAATGATTATCCTTCTATTCACACTCCACAGAAACACAACACAATAATGCACTCTGACAGTTGAATACATCAATCACAATCCACTATTGAAATACCGCGCCCAACACTGCACTACCAATATGAATCAATCCTTCCATCAAACTGTACTGTCCACGTGAACAACTAACTGTCCTGCCGACTGCATGCGATGCATTATATAGAGGTCATCAAAACTAGAAAATTCTCGAAATTCCTGGAAAATACTCATTCGTTCTCCATTTGTTTATTCAGGGAATTGCAGTTGGCGGCACACGAGTACAGACAGTGGCGTGGTGTATATATTTTTGTAACAATATCCCCCTTCTAATTTTCATCGTCACGATCAAAAGCCATCGATTCATTCAATATGAACAACCTCCATCTTAGTTCTTAGGCTGGGCTGGATACTGTTAACCTTCTCAGGAGGGTATTAGTTTGCTAGATACACATTTTTTCCTACGTGCACTGTACAGCCAAACTTGATCACCTGCTTTGAATCCTGCTGGATTAGCTTTTGAATTATAACGATTATCCATCGGATATAATGCAACATTCGTCGAAGCATTAGCCAGGAAAGTAGTTGTTTTCTGATGGATATCCGACCAACATACACCTATTGTATAGGTTGTAGTGCAGTAAGCTATCTTGAGGAAGGAGACATTTTTCATTTTGTATGAAAAAAGGTTCCATTCCTTCTGATACATTATTATTCAGTTCGATTGATGGTAATTTCAGGATCAATAAATGAATTATAAAATTCACCTTTTCGAATGTCCGCACCATCAAATTTTTTCATTGTCAATTTGATAAAAAGTTATTCGATGTTACTTCTAGTATTGATGAGACAATTTGAATTGTACACATACCCTGCCAACTATTTATTAAAATAGATCTTCTTTCAGTAGCCTATAACTTTTATGTCATTTTTACTAGAATTCAATAAGTATTTGGATATACATAATACGTCAAATCATCTATCATGGACCATCCCACAAATATTCTCGATTGGAGGGAGCGAGGATATCACATTCAGATGGTAAAAATGTTCACTCATTGTCAATCACATATTATGGATATCTATGTGACAAAGTGAAGTTAAGCTTTTATTCAAATGCACTGAAAAGTGAAAAATAATTGCTTTGGATGTGTGACGTAGGTTATTCAATATAGATTCAAAAGCTTGTCGCGCAAAGTTTTCAGTTCGAATACAAAAGCAACAAACTTTTGAATCTATAACTCTCGGAATGAGCTACGTCACACATCCAAAGCAATGTTATTACTTTTGAATAAAAGTTTGTCTTTAAAAAGTTTTTTAATATTTCTTTTATTTTGTACTTTTGAGTACGCTTTAATGTATGCATTTTTGTTAAAGCATGAGGAGACCATCTAAAGATTAACTCATCCGCCATCTTGGAGTTCCCATCTTCAATTTATGATATTCAACTAAACATCAATAATATTCGACTAAATTCATGATCTCCGACCCCAAAAACCTAGACATACCAATTTTGAATAGAATCAGGCCATAATTACAAAACTTGTCGACCATCTTGAATTTGTGAATTTTGATAAAAAATTCATAATCTCCGACTCCGAAAACCCCCACACACCAATTTTGAACCGAATCGGACCAAAAACACAGAGATCATTGGCCATCTTGGAGCAGCCATTCGGATTTAATGAATTTTGGAGAAAAAATTATAATTTTCGACCCTGAAAACCCCCACATGCCAATTTTGAATCGAATCGGACCATAAATCCAAATCTCGACCGCCGTCTTAGAGTGCTATTTTGTTTTTTTTTCTAATGAAAATTCCATAAGCCGCCATTTCAATTTCATAAATTTTTACAGAAAATTCATAATCTCCGACTCCAAAAATCCCCACATAAAAATTTTTAATAGAATAGTACCATAATCATAAAACTCCTTCGCTATTTTGGAGCAGCTATCTAATTTTGAGTCAGCGCTAAAACCCTTATTGCACTATGCCTTTTTCGTGTCTATTTGTCTGCCTGACTGCCCGTGGCTGAAATTTTAAACAAATACGCATGCTCGCGTGGCTATTTTGTTGATTGTTTCAGGCGTGAAAATAAATAGGACTGGTTCTATTTTTTCCGCCTGAATCGAGGGGATTTCAAGGACGTTTGTGGAAATGTCAGGTCTGCCAAAACAGGACTTGACATAACCAACAAATAGATGAAATTAATCACATAGTTTTCGTTTTGTTCAGTGTGACAGAAAAGAAGAAAAAATCGTGTGCCAGGTAAAGAAAAAGTTGAAACAAATAGTCCAGGTATACTAAATTACTTAATCACTTAAGGTAAATGTCAATTTTCCTTAGGTTTGCAGCTCTGAAATTAGCGCCTGAAACAATCATCAAAAAGGCACGGTGTAATAGTGCCAGTTATTTGGGGAAATTCAGCCAACAAATAGCCATGAAAATAAGCACGAAAATAGGCACGAAAAAGGCATAGTGTAATAAGGGTTTAAGATGTCTAAAAACCCTGGTGAATGAACTGATTCGATATTGTTTAGATTTTTTGGGGGCACCACCTGTTACTTCAACAGAGCTTCTATCTCTGTGGTAGATGGCGTCGTCCAAAAATGTTTGTCTATATTCTCGCTTAATGCCAGAACCTAATTTCTGACATCTGCATCTCTTTGATATGAAATCTTGTTTAGCTTATTCCTGAGTTTGTTCTTCAAACAATCACTCGTTAATCAGTTCATTAGTGCGTGGGGAATTGTTTATTTTGAGGTAGTGTAGTGTGTAAGGGGTAAATATCTAGTTATCACATGCATCGAATATGGAAAACATTTTCTCAGTGTTTTGCTCTGAACACGAATCGAAATGGTTATCGTTCAGTTACATCGCTTCGAATAAATTTCAAGCCGTTTACAAAACTCACTAAATGCTTTTACGCATAAACAATACACCTAATATTATTTGACAACTTTGCACAAAATATCGTTGATTTTTATCAAAAAAGATCCTCCTTCTTACACAGTCGATTCATTTATTTCCAACATGAAAAATTAAAAAAGGTAATAAATGTCATCTGTCAAAGGAATTAGAATTGTTCATTTGCAACTGTGTAAGAAGGAGGATTTTTTCGATAAAAACGACGATATTTTGTGCAAAGTTGTGCCGAAAATAAGTGATTTAGGGTGTATTGTTTATGCTGGTAAAAAGAAGGAGGCATTTTGAGTGAGTTTTGTGCGAGAAAACGGTGCTTGAAATTTATTTCGGAAAAAGCGATGTAACTCTGAAACGGTATGAGACCGCCGCATCTTTCTTCCGGATTCGTGTTCAGGAGGCAAAAACACGTAAGAAAAGTGTTTTCCCCATATTCGGAGTGCATGTGTGATATAACTAGATATTTACCGTGTAAGGATACTTCTTGTAGAATGGGCCGCATTTGTATTTTGTGTGGACTGAAGCCGCAGATTTTTTGCGAATTTTCGCCTGTATTCAATACCAAAAGCAAGTACAAATCTTGACGAATAATGATATTTCCATAGTTCATTATATTGTATGCATTGAATTTATTATTTTCTGCAATTTAATGACAATTTCATTTCCAATTCTCCGTCTTGTAACGAAGTTACTATTTTCCCGCTATATTTATCAGCCAAAAGCTCCCTGTAAGGAATTAAACCCCGCTTGAAAGTAATAATAGGTCTAGAAATACCATTCAGGTTCGTGATAAATCCGTGAATCACCCCTAACACGATAAATAGGCTAAACACCCTCCGTAACTCACGCCAATACCGCGAGCGTGGTTGTGGAGAACGAATGATTGAAACAAAGCAATCGTACGTCACCCGCCCCAATCAAAAAAAAGACACCCGAAGCCAACAGTCCGATCGCCACCCAGCATAGTTGAGTCTAGACAGAGACGCGCGCACCGAGCTGACGTCACAGCAGTCGCCACCGAGAACATGACACTGTGCCCGAGCAGCCGTTGACGTCACGAGGGAAGGGAGGCCGATATTCTGGACGTTGGATCAAATGCTCGAGAGACAGCCAACAGCCGAGCCCAGAAGGAGTCAGAGCGCCGCACCAGCTGACGTCACAGCGTCGCCACCGAGAACATGACACTATGTCCGAGCAGCCGTTGACGTCACGAGGGAGGGGAGGCCGATATTCTGGGTAATTATTCTGTGAATGTATAATTTGTATCGCAAACGACAGAGTCCACAAAACGGCGCGCGCATATAAGTCGATCAGGAGGGATTCGGAAAAGAGGGAGAAGCCGGCCGTAGTTCCGTTTCGACATATTTCAAAGAATGAGTAGCTTGCCCAGCCCAGCAGAAGCAGCCACGCGGCCGACTAGTATCCAGAGTGTGAGCCAAAGACCGAAGCAGTCCACGACCGTCCCGGGCCTTACCGAAGCAGTGAGATCGGAGTTTGGTAAATATGTTGTATCAGGTAAAAGACATCAGGAAATGTTTGTAAGTACCGCAGATGCGACGTGCGCATGATCGTAAGAGGCACACATTCATTTCAATACTGTGCTGGTAATTTCTGCATACGAGTCCGTACAATACCCACCCCCCACCGCAGAGCTTTTGGTTGTTAAGCTTACCCCGCTTGCTTGAAAACACCCTCCTTGCTTTCTCTTTATATCGTGCTTGCCATGTATTCATTTGTTGTGATAACTTGAGGTCGCCGTCAGCCGCCCTCACTGTATTTCAGTATTTTTAATATACCTGTTTATCCTGTTCTTCGTATTCTTTCATTGACAATTTTGAGTAGAATTTTAACATCTAGTGCGCAGTCGCCACCCAGGTTCGAAACCCAGTTGAAGGCAATTAAAGCCTGCCTTGCTGGCCCTGTTACAGTGTCACGACTATATTGACCCTGGAGTGTCTTTCTTCACTGAGACTGCCCGGAGCAAAAGTGGCCTTTTCCACTATAAAGTTAAAGGTGGCGCCCGAGAAAACCCGAGAACAGTGAAAAGCGCCAAGGTTTGATATCAGGGGAAGAAACCCCTTGACAAATTGGCGCCCGAGCAGGGACCGTTTATATAGTATACCGAGACCTGTCATTTTTGACAGATGTCAACTTCGACTCAAAAGAGAGTCAATATGCCGAGTGACCCCTCGTTTAGTAGGTTTCCGGGGGTGTAGAACCGATTACCGTCATCCGTTTCCTTTTCAGGTTAACCATTCACGAGATACGTGGGTGAAGAGAGAGAAAGCAAGCTCGTACGACAAGGACAGTTGGAAATTCGTGAAGCTAGTTCCGCAGAATGTATAGAACCGAAATCCGTTGAAGGCTACCGACCTGTCATCTTTGACAGATTGTCAAACTCGGCTCAGAAGAGAGCCAGGCGTCCGTGCGATACCTCCTCAACGAATTATCGAGTGCGCAGAAGCGCTCCCCGCCATCCGTTCGTCAATAGGAGGTACGGTGCCCAAGATACGAGCACTAGACAAGGAGTTGAGTTTCGACTGTGAACCAAGTAAGACGTGCAAGCTGAGAGAGTGGAGTACCGACTGCGAACCAAGTAAGACGTGCAAACTGAGGAAGTGGAGTTTCGACTGTAAGACAAGTAAGACGTACGAGTTCCAAGTATTCGCCGAAGATGCCGACAGGACTAGGAAGCCCCATCGCCGTGCCAGTGACCACCACAGGCCCCGCTGGATGCCCCCTACCGCTGAGTCCAGGTACAGGAAGTGACCCCAACGACACCCGCGTCGGATGGGTGTATCAACTACGGAAAGAGGAGCTAGACACCGAGCTCGCTAGATTTCGCTTGGATCCAACCGGCACCGTCGACGAGAAGCGAAGGAGAATCATAAAGTTTCTCCGAGAAGGACGAGCAGCATCACCCGCACCGACCGTCACCAACCTGTTTCCGTTCCCCACGACGACCACGACAATCGCACCGCCGCCCGTATTACCCACCATTACAGTGACGAGCACTGGAAACCCGATCATGAGCAACGTGCTCACAGGGACCCCAGTGGGAGCACAGGCCGCCCCACTGCCGCCTACACGAGTGTAGGGATGGCACCATTGAGAGTAAAGGACTGGAGAGTGACCTTTAATGGGACCAACGACCCCGCCGCCTTCCTCGAAAGATTGGAGGAGATCCGAGAGTCCCAAGGCATCACCGCAGACCGCCTCCTACAAGCCATGCCAGAGTTGCTGGAAGGAATGCCGGCCCTCTGGTTCAGAAACAACCGGGCATGCTGGCCGAGATGGGAAGACTTCTGCACCGCCTTTCAGGACTTCTTCTTCCCCGTCCACTACCGAATTGACTTGGAAGTGGCCATCAGCAGGAGGACACACCACCTGAGAGAGAGTATGACAGCCTACATCACGGACCTGCAGACCATGATTCGCCGCCATGGTGGAATTCCGCCAGATCAGGAGTTGAACTGGCTGTACCGCAATCTGCACCCAGAATTCCGGCGAGAAATCAGGAGGACGGACTTCAACAATGTCCATGAATTCGCCAAAGCTGCCAGAGAGTACGAGCTCCTTGAGAACTCGAGGACTCCATCCCCGTTTTGGCCCCCCCCCTGCCCAGTAGCCCAGCCGGTCATGCGCCAAAGCAGCCCAGTCAACCGCCGCCCCATCGAAGAAAACCGAGAGTGTTGGCGATGCGGGCAGACAGGGCATTTCAGGAGCCAATGCCAATCAGCCCCAAGGATATTCTGCTCCTGATGCAAGCGAGACGGAGTATTGTCTCGTGATTGCCCATGCCCACGGCCGGAAAACCAAAACCACGACTGGAGGTACGTGCAGCCCCGCTCCCATGACGCTCACCTACCGCCATCATCGCTACCACCGACCACCGACCGCATCTTTCCGTCAAGATTCCCGGTGGCACCGCTGAAGCGATGATTGACACAGGTGCCGTAATCTCCTATGTCGGCGACAGGATAGCCAGGCAGTGGAATCTGCTAGGAGTACCGAAAACTCCAACTGCTACGAGTTGCGCCCGACTGGCCAATGGAGAAATAGTTACCGTCCCCACAACGTATCACGTGGAGATCCAAGTTGGAGAACACCGCTTTGAGGAGTCTTTTGGACACCTGAGTGGACTGTCATCCGATATGGTCCTAGGAATGGACATATTGAGGAAAAGGCAGTTTGGACTCGACCTAGGAAGTGGCCAAATCTTGGTAAAGAACCAACCCATTGCAAGGGAAGCTTGGCCCGTACCATGCTTTCCAATTGGAGTTATTGAGCCAAGACCGGCCCTGACACTTTCCAGAGAGGAAGAGGACCACTTGCAAGACTTCCTACAGGACGAGGTACGCCCATTCGAGGACATTCATGGGGTAACGCCACTGGTAGAACATAGGATCCGTCTCCTAAATCCAGAGCCGATAAAGCAGCGATACCGACCCCAGAATCCCAGGATGCAGGAAGTTTTCAATCCCAAAGCTGACAGAATGCCACAGGAGAACATCATAGAACCCTCTAAAAGCCCGTGGAGCTCGCCAGTAGTCATCGTCCGAAAGAAAGATGACGAGCCGAGGTTTTGCAGCGACTTCCAGAAAGTCGATTCCGTCTCCATGAAGGATGCGTACCCGTTGCCGTTCACCAAAACCTTCTGGACCGACCAAGCAGCCCCTCGAAGACAAGGACAAGCAGCCGCCACCCCAGCAGCTCCGGAACCCCCTCTGACTGTATACCTACCCGTCAATAAGGATCTGTGCTGGCGCTGTGGTCAACCAGGGCACACACGCACCGTGTGCCAACGAAAACAGCCCCTCCTGTTTTGCTCCCGATGTGGCTTGAAGGATGTCCTCTCTCGGGAATGCCACTGTTCCGACTCAGCCGCCCAGAGGAGACCAGCCCAGAGGAGACCAGCCCAGAGGAGACCAGCCCAGAGGAGACCAGCCCGAAGGAGATCAGCACCCATGTCCATGTTGATGTCGTATCCTGACCCGCATATCCCCGATGCGGATGTTCAGCACCCATGTCCATATTGATGTCGTATCCTGACCCGCATATCCCCGATGCGGATGTTCAGCACCCATGTTGATGTCGTATCCTGACCCGCATATCCCCGATGCGGATGTTCAGCACCCATGTCCATTTGATGTCGTATCCTGACCCGCATATCCCCGATGCGGATGTTCAGCACCCATGTCCATGTTGATGTCGTATCCTGACCCGCATATCCCCGATGCGGATGTTCAGCACCCATGTTGATGTCGTATCCTGACCCGCATACCCCGATGCGGATGTTCAGCACCCATTGATGCCGTAGGCAGACCCGTAGGATCAGGATGCGGATGCCAGCATCCAATCCAGGAAGGTTTTTTTTTTACTTCATTATTGTGGTATGACTATTTTTTTTTCTCTCTCTAATTTTTTTTTAACTGGTAATGTTTTCTTGTTGTACAGTAATCATTGTACACAGTAGTCCTGTTTGTTGCTCTCCGGCAACCAGGCAAGAGTTTATTTTGTTTTTCATTTGGAAAAATTTGAGGTCCACATTTAATTTTATTTCATTCCGTAATTTATGTATCAGGTGGACCTACCCCGAATAAAGGGTTCGACTATTAGGGGGGGTAGGCACCTGGCGGGATATACTGTTATATTCCGAATGGACCTGTTTTTTTTTTGTTAGAACATAAGGTTGCTAGCCGTCTAAGTTTTGAGAATTTTCACAGCAAAACGAGTTAGTTTTCAGGTCCCTCTGACCATACGAACGCATGTTAAAAGAAAAAAAAAAGTTTTTTTTTCTTTTTCCCCGAAGTAGGAAGGGTGTGTAACGAAGTTACTATTTTCCCGCTATATTTATCAGCCAAAAGCTCCTGTAAGGAATTAAACCCCGCTTGAAAGTAATAATAGGTCTAGAAATACCATTCAGGTTCGTGATAAATCCGTGAATCACCCCTAACACGATAAATAGGCTAAACACCCTCCGTAACTCACGCCAATACCGCGAGCGTGGTTGTGGAGAACGAATGATTGAAACAAAGCAATCGTACGTCACCCGCCCCAATCTGGAGTAAGCACTTGAATCGAACGCAAAACTCGAGAATAAAAGTTTCCACAAAGGATCGCATTCATTCACGTACGAGCCAACAGTCCGATCGCCACCCAGCATAGTTGAGTCTAGACAGAGACGCGCGCACCGAGCTGACGTCACAGCAGTCGCCACCGAGAACATGACACTGTGCCGAGCAGCCGTTGACGCCGATATTCTGGACGTTGGATCAAATGCTCGAGAGAGCAGGCAGTCGTTCCGAAGCAGCGAAGCCAGCCAACACGCCAAGGAGAGAGTTCCGCCAGAAGGACGAGAGTACAGAGGAGGCGCACGCACCAAGCTGACGTCACAGCCGTCGCCACCGAGAACATGACACTATGTCCGAGCAGCCGTTGACGTCACGAGGGAGGGGAGGCCGATATTCTGGGTAATTATTCTGTGAAGGTGTAATTTGTATCGCAAACGACAGAGTCCACAAAACGGCGCGCGCATATAAGTCGATCAGGAGGGATTCGGAAAAGAGGGAGAAGCCGGCCGTAGTTCCGTTTCGACATATTTCAAAGAATGAGTAGCTTGCCCAGCCCAGCAGAAGCAGCCACGCGGCCGACTAGTATTCAGAGTGTGAGCCAAAGACCGAAGCAGTCCACGACCCTCCCGGGCCTTACCGAAGCAGTGAGATCGGAGTTTGGTAAATATGTTGTATCAGGTAAAAGACATCAGGAAATGTTTGTAAGTACCGCAGATGCGACGTGCGCATGATCGTAAGAGGCACACATTCATTTCAATACTGTGCTGGTAATTTCTGCATACGAGTCCGTACAATACCCACCCCCCACCGCAGAGCTTTTGGTTGTTAAGTTTACCCCGCTTGCTTGAAAACACCCTCCTTGCTTTCTCTTTATATCGTGCTTGCCATGTATTCATTTGTTGTGATAACTTGAGGTCGCCGTCAGCCGCCCTCACTGTATTTCAGTATTTTTAATATACCTGTTTATCCTGTTCTTCGTATTCTTTCATTAACAATTTTGAGTAGAATTTTAACATCTAGTGCGCAGTCGCCACCCAGGTTCGAAACCCAGTTGAAGGCAATTAAAGCCTGCCTTGCTGGCCCTGTTACAGTGTCACGACTATATTGACCCCTGGAGTGTCTTTCTTCACTGAGACTGCCCGGAGCAAAAGTGGCCTTTTCCACTATAAAGTTAAAGGTGGCGCCCGAGAAAACCCGAGAACAGTGAAAAGCGCCAAGGTTTGATATTAGGGGAAGAAACCCCTTGACAGTCTGTCAAAATGAAGTTAACCTCAAATTTAAATCGTACAAAATACGAAAAACAACACGACAGTGCTTTCTTTGTACAATGTTCGGGGGCTTCGAATTCTAGCTTTGCTATTGGTGAAGTTTGACAGATGTCTCTTTTGAACCAATAGCAAAGCTAGAATCAGAACCCGCGCACAGTTCACCTCAAAAAGAAATCTGAGGAAATGAATATACCCTGTTACTGAATTGAAACTGAATCGAAATTGGCGCCATCTGACACGCTAGTAATCTCTATTATCAAGTAGGCAAAGTGTCGCCAAGTCGATCCCAAACTTCTACAGGTATAAGTGCAAGCACCAGGGTTTTCATACATCTTAGTCAGCGCCAAACAAACTAACAATTGAATCAGGTGAAGCGTAAAATATGATGGCAGCGGGATGCATGGCAAGTGACATAATGATCTTCGTTGATTGTTGGTTTGGCGCCGACTCAAAATTAGTGACTCATAATAGTTAAGCAACTCCATTATCATTAAGAATAAGAAAGTTCATTTTATTTTTGGCTTTTCAGTTGATTTTTTCGTCGGTTTAATTTTTTGTTAAGAAGTTTTTATTTTTAACTTTTTTGTTGCTAAAATCAACTGATAACTCTCTACTCAATTGACTCCAGGTATCCATTATGTCATCAGAACTACCTATATGTGTGCCAGGTTCCAACAGAATCGGTTCACAGATGAAAAATCAATAATCCCCTAGTTTCTTACCCTTAGGGATGGATAATTCGTTTCCAAATCTGTAAATGACCAACTCTGAAGTATACCCTGTCCAATAAAAAAAAACATCTAAATCGGATAACACAGTACAAAGATACGAGTGGTAGAATCCGTTAACGGGTAAAAAATCAGTGGATGAACGATAAATATCCCCTATTTTCCTACCCTTGAGGGTCATTTTTTTTTTCAAATTCAAATGGGTCCAACTCCGAAGTATACCCTATCCAATGAAGAATCATCGAAATCGAACTGATCTGTAAAAAGTTATGCGTGATCATAAAAAAAAATATACACGTCGACTAGAGAACCTCCCCCTTTTTGATTTCGTCGGTTAAAAATAGATACAACAGTAAGATTCACCTCTATACAGGGTGTTATGTTATAAGTGTCCGATATTTAACAGGACGATTCCTCAGTTATTTATAAGTTGAAAAGTTCATATGAGCATGGGACCGCAAGGAGTTCATTTTTGATATACAAGGTGTTGAAAAATTATTTTTAATTTGGTTTTTCGTAAATAATTTTCAAAATAATGTCAATATTCGGACGAGAATTGGTATTTGGGGATTTTTTTATATGAGAAATTCAAATTTGATCTTAGTTTGGCTCTTGATTGTAGGGGGCGTCGCTTACAGATATTTATGTCTTTTCAGGAGTCACAACTTTGTCGTGCATGTATGTATAACATTTTCTAGGAGAAAAATCAATTCCTCTATAATTTTTACGTGAAAAAGGTATGCTATGCAGAAGTCGCTGCAAGCAGCAGTTTTCGAGATATTTTGATTTAAATTAATCGATGCATCCAATCTTCTTCTCATTGATTCGCGAACTCTTCGGAAATAAAAGTATTAAGTACGCTAGTAGGTTTATTCCAATGTTTTTCGTGCTGTCATGTCGAAAATAATATCTTGACACATAGTTAAATAGTTGTATTTATTATTATTGTGATTATTTGTAAAAAAAAATAGTATGCAGGGTATGCTGACATATATTTCACATACGGACTTGCTAACGAAAAAGCATATGAGACTAGACGTTTGTATCAGGAGCGTTATCCGAACCGCACAACTCCTACTTCAAAAACGTTTTCGAAAATTCACGCTCGGTTAAGGGAAACAGGAAGGTTTGAGACAGCTAGTCATCGGACAGTAAGAACCCCAGAAACCGAGGAAGCAATTCTCAATTTGGTAGAGGAACACCCGGAAACAAGCTCCAGAAAAATAGCGCTGACGTTAAACATTTCTCATGTTCTGGTATGGCAAATTTCAATTGATAATTTGTTATATACCTACCATATTCAAAGAGTTCAGGCACTACTCCCTCGTGACTTTCCGTTTCGTATCAACTTCTATCGTTGGTTTCTCCAATGCCTAATTCAAAATCCTTTATTTTAAAATCAAATCCTGTCTACCGTCGCAATTTTTACAACAATCATTTGTGGTCAGAGGAAAACCCCCATGCGATACACCTATCCAAAATGAAGGAGAAATAAGTATTGGAATAGTTAATTCTTGTAGAACGATTCAAAATACTCCAGGAATTTTCCAAAGAGTGCTCGAAATACGTAAAAATGATGGAGCAATCGATTTTTCTTCTGGAAAATGTGGTACATACATGCACGACAAAGTTGTGACTCTCCAAAAGAGACAAAGACCTGTAGGCGGCGCCCCTACAATTAAGGGCCAAACAAAGATCAAATTTGAATTTCTCATATCAAAAAATTCCCAAATACCAATTTTCGTCCAAATATCGACATTATTTTGATAATTATTTACGAGAAACCAAAATAAAAAAATACATTTCCAACACCCTGTATATAAAAAAAAAATTAGGCCTCGCGGACCCATGCTCATATGAACTTTTCACCTTATAATTAACTGAGGAATCGTCCTGTGAAATAACGGACACTTATTACATAACACCCTGTATATTGTTTTGTGATTGGGATACGCCCAAATCTGTCCACGGCGGTGTCTAATAATCTTACTAGGACATTTCTCCGGAGTATCGTTAAAATGATGCTATTTTATCAGATGGCAAATAGTTATTGAACCAAGAAAGACATTTTTGATCTGATACAGCGGGAGCATGGACAATAAAAGTTATCTGAATTTATAAAAATTGCAGACGTTTCGACGTTTATTCACGGCTTCAAAGCCTGCACAACATCATTCCCATACGTATTCTGAATGGAACGAAAAAATCCCGTAGTTTCCAACATTGTGTAGAATGTACTTCCTCCCCATTAACTGGAGATTTGGGATTGCGGAAACAAGAAGGAAAAAGTTATCTGAATTTCAGAAAATTGTCGCTATTCCAAATCTCCAGGTAATTTGCAAGACCGAGATTCGACATAATACATATTGTATTAGAGAACAGATACATTATATTAAGCAAAATTCTGAGGATTATGTTTTTTTATCCCGAATTGAATTATATGGATTCATTATGCGATGACAAACTCTTTGACACTGAACTTATGTTAATATACGTTTAAATAAAATAGCGAAAAAGGCTAGGAATTACTCTTGTTGAATTGTCGAAAAACAAATACGGTATATTACTTTGTGAATTGATAATAAATTTTTCAGCAAAGGAAATTTATTGATGAAAATTAAAGATCTACAACAATCATTATGAATGTACCTTCCAAAATAAAAATGAAAATGTACAAATGCTGTGCGTGGCTATTCCATGTAGAAGTCTTGGCGCTCTTGTTTCAAACTTTTCAGTAGAAGTTTTTGTCAGATGCGGGATCTGAAAAAAAAATTATTGTCCTATTTTTGCGAATTACAGGGATATAATTGTAAATATTTTGAGTACTCAGACTATTTAATGCAATACAATTCATGTTCTGAAGCAATAAAGGCTGTCGTTTTGAATTTTTCGGACCAAAGTCCGCCCCTTTTCTCAGACATCACTCTAGTAGTGAAGGGATGAAGAGACGAAATCATATTCCTTCTTCTAGTTTCAGCGTAGTCATCTATGTTTTTTTTTATTGCCACATACGTCAATTTTGGTCCTTTTCGAAAATATAATCTTTAATGGGATCTGCTCGAAGTATTTCCAATCACTCCACTACCATTAATTTCCAGGAAAAGTAAATACTCGTTATTCTCTCGACACTAACTCAGACGCAGTTTCTAGTAGATGCAGTTTGGCATGCACCCAATTGTATTTCCATGAAAGTAGAACTTTGCACTTTGTGGCAGCATCTAGTTTCTCTACGTCTCTCATAAACGTCTTATAAAGGAAAGTGTCATCCACTTGGAACGTTGTTGAGATGTGCAGAGGGTGCCTTCCATCGATGTGGTTTCTTGTTCGTCAATAAAATCTTCTTTTGAGAATGTTAAATAGCTCCAAATAATACGGAACTATGACATGTCAATAGCTGATTACCGATGAATGATTATAAAGCTAACACGAAATAAAAAAAAAACATTGGCATTATTTTCGGAGACATCCTGTGGTTATAATTCACAGTTCAATTTCACATTAATAAAAATAAGAGATATAATGTTGGTGAGAATATTTGAGCGCTCGTTCAACTACACAGGTCTAACAGCCAATTGAATTATGTTATTTTTGTCATGTCACACAAATCACCCAGTCATATCAACATTTAACTGACAACAATACTCTATATAGTTTCCAATCACTATGACACAAAGACTTATGAATTGTGATAAATAGGTTATTTCCGAACATCGTGAGTAACCTGAACACTGTTGCCAGCTCACGCAAAAATGAATAATAAAAAAACTCGTTCCAGTGCTTCAACAATAGCGAGTTATATCGATGAAAGTACTCTTGAAATGCTAATAAACAAAGTGGCTTAAAAAATCACAGCTAAAATAGAGGAGCAACTGGAAAAACTAAACACACAATTTGAAAAAATGAATAGCAATATAAACTGTATAGTGAATAAGCTCAATGTTCTGGATGAATTAACGAAGACCAACCAAAAAGAAGTAACACGATTGAAGATCAAACTTGACTCAATGCCATCCTGCTGGTACCACGAATCATTTCTATTTGGAAATAGCTGATTCAGTTGTGACACCAGATAACCCTGAAGAAATTGTAGATACCGAGCACCAGTTACGCTTGCCTCAAAAAAGTATGGCCCTATAACCTGGTTCTTAAAAATTACGGTCCAAATATTCACCTTTTGTGTATATTGTGAGCTATACTCCTCCATGCAATGTGGATTTTCTCTTGCCCAGTATCGACACGACTCACGGTTTACGTGACCGTTGAGCATGAAAGTAGCTTAATCTGAGAAAAGTACCTTCTGTATGAAACTTCTATCTCTGTTACACCGTTCCATCATGATTTCGGAAAATTCGTCTCTTCTATCAAAGTCATCTTCTAACAGCTCTTGGACCAGATGAACTTTATACGGATAACAATTTTTTTTTTAAACACTCCAACAACAGTCGATTGGTGTAAATTATTGTTATAGGCGGCCATATACTGGGTGTTATTTATCAATACACTACCCTGCAACCAAATGCTGTGGCTGCTGGGACGTTGGGGATCGATATTTACCCCACATCTGACCAACCAAATGTTGTGGCTGCTCGTTAGTTTTTCAATAGCTGAGCCTTAACCATACCGAGTGTTATTAGTCATTGACCAATAACTAGACAATATCTCAGAGCGGCTTGAGATATTATCTCCCCCAGTATGTAATGGAGCGTGGGACTCAATTTGACAGCACAATTACCAATCTCAGATAATTTCGAAATAATAATACAATTAGAACTTGTAATAATATATATATATATATATATATATATATATATATATTTATATTTTCTAAAATATAAAAACAACAATTGATACACCTGGTATAATTTACGGAGAAAATGTATAGAAAGTCAAAATGAAATGAAAGCTACCTGTTTCTGCCAAACGACGGTGGATGCTGGTAAATGTTGGAGCTGAAGGCAGTACTCGATTAGAAAATCGGTCCTGGTAAATACGTCTTGCTTCGCGCATTGCCATCCGCAAGGCCATATATGAAATGCATCGGTTGAATGAGCACTATTGTTTAAATAATCCATTTTTTTCAAAATTAGTGTTTTAAAACTTACAGAAACTTCAACAAAATAACAAAACGTTTAACTGTCACATAATATGTAATTACCAAAACTATTTACTTAAACGTCAAATTAATTTCCTAAGCATTCTTGTGATAAATGCAAAATAATGGTAATAACTTCAAAAAAGAAAAAGACGTGTATGTGGCGCCCCTACGAGTAAGAGCAATAATTACATCAGGTTCGAATTCGACACCCCAAAAAACCTCTCAATACCAATTCTCGTTTAATTAAGGTCAGTATTTCGAAAGTTATTTGAAAAAAAGTTAATAAAAATAAAATTCAACACCCTGTATCTTGGAAACGAAGCGTTTCCGGACATATATTCATTTGGAAAATCCATATTAGAATATTGTGAGAAATCAGCTCCTGAAGTTTGTCAAAGTACCTTTGAATCACCCTGTTTACATTATTTACAATAACTTAAAAATGGCAACGGGTATCAGAAACGGAAGATGATTCATCTTTATTAATGTCATTACCAACTGGATCAATCAAGACTTCAGAAATGTTGTCAATTTTCCACACAGCATGTTCTACGGTAATAACACGGTCAATGCATTTTTTCCAATTGATGCTGGACACTTCACTAACCGCACATTCAAACAATAACTGAACATCCTTCAGTTTGAAGGTCGTATTTTTTCGGGCTACATTATTATACACTTGAGCCCATATTATTAGTTATATGGGCTCGCAGTGATACGGGGGAAATCGAAGCGGCAGAACGTGAAACGGCTAGTTCGTCAACGGTGTACTTTTTACACGCTTTATATTAGCTTCACTTGTATGTTTGTTTGTTTGTTTGTTTGTTTGTAACCGACTCCTTTGGCGCGATTCTGACCCACTTCCAGACGTCCGAATGATCTGAAATTTGGCAGGTGTACATAATTCCGGTGACAATGCATTGTGAAAAAAAAAATGGCGGCTTCAATATGGCGTACGAGTTTTGTGATTATGGTCCGATTCGCTTCAAAATTGCTATCTGAGGGTTTTCGTGGTCGGAGATTATGATTCTTTTGTCAAAATTGGAAAATTCAAGATGGCGGCTCCAATATGGTGGACGAGTTTTGTGATTATGGTCTGATTCTATTGAAAATTGGTATGTGGGGGTTTTTGGGGTCGAATATTATGATTCTCGTGTAAAAATTGAGAAATTCAAGATGGCGGCTTTAAAACGGCGGCCGAGTTTCGTGATTTTGTTCTGATTCTATTCAAAATTGGTATGTGGGGGTTTTTCGGGTCGGAGATTATGATCACCTAATTTGATAAGATTATTCCATTTTTTAATTTGCATGAAATAAAAAAAATAATAGTTTATAAAAAAATAAAAAAACACGCTATCATAAAGAAACCACACTAAAAAGGAGGAAATAAATCATAGTTTAAAAAAATAAAAAAACACGCATTTATAGAAAACCAGACTAAAAAAATATAAATTAAGAAACACATGTATTTTATTTAAAAAAAGCGTGGGGTGCATGGTATCAATAATTATATAGTACATTACCTAGGGCAGTAAAGTGAGAAATGTCTCAGATCACAGGTAATTGTTGGCCGAGGTGATACCATGCATCCCACGCTTTTTTTTCAATAAAATACATGTTTTTATTATTTTCTATTTTTTAAGTCTGGTTTTCTATAAAAGCGTGTTTTTTATTTTTTTTTACTATTATTTTTATACTTGTTTTTGTGGATTTGAGCGATACTATAAAATTCTTTTCTTAGTAGATCATCGGAATGGTAACTCGTTTCATAACAATAGTAGATCCCTGCGGAATAAAATCGATCATTTGTTCAAACCATTCTTCAAAAACGTCACTATTCATATCTTCGTGATAGTCACCGGTTCGTTTTGTGAACTACCTATATGAACGATTATCAATCTTTCTCCCTTGCTTGATGGTGGATTCGAACCCATTGACAATCCTCTATTAATATTGTGGTCATGCCAATCTGAACGGTTTATTACTCCATGCCATTAATTTACGGACTATAACGCATATAAATCAACCAATATAATATTCTTCTATTTGAATTAATCTATTTCCGTTGTTTGATTCAAATGAATATTATATTTGTATTGAAACAAATTTTAATTCAAAATGAGTTGGAGATTGTTTCAATAGATTAATATATATTCAAATTCAAAGGACTATTAGCATTGCATTGAGAAATCCATTTTGTCACCGCAATATAATGATTACATCAATCTGATACACCTGGTGTTTTGGGTTGCATTTTATTTAGTCGGACCAAATAAATTTGGTTGAATTGACAAATCCGTTTTTTCCATTACACTGATATGTATTATATTGGTCCCGGCTTGTATCAAATCTCCACAGAAAGTCTTGAAAGAAGGAAAATCTTTAGATGGAAAGAGCCATCAGGGATTCGATCTGACGAAAGCCTACAAACGCACATCTAAGGTGAACTGTCATAACCTTTAACCAGCCCTGAAACCACATTGGTCTGGCCCTAGCTTATGTCTAATCCATCCCGTCCAAAACATACAATGAGTGGATTCAGGACTGAGCTACGCTTCATACGAATGGATGAATCTAACACGCACATTTCTCAGACCAAATGTTTTATAGGGTGTCATATACAGTACGATGCAAATGTATGGAATAAATTCGTCATTTCAAAAATATGCGCTTTTTGGAAAAAATCCATGAACACGTTAAGTTTTAATTTTTGAAGCCCCATCCCATGACATAAATGAGACATCACCTCACCGGTGTTGGAGTAATGACGTAATCGACGATTTTTTTAAAAGGTCGACTGATCGTCTATCCAACAGTAAAATTATTCAAATAATTATTTATAGGGTCAACCAAAATTATGTATTAGAAGATTGAAATTACTATAAATGCCCATTCGTTGAACTAAATTATGCTAAGGACCGCCACTGAGAATGAAACATCGTAGTGTCTTCCATTGTTTTTGTTGATTCAGAAAAAAAACAATCAGTTGAAAAAATTCTACACTCTAATTTGAAATTAGTCCATGTAGTATCATTGAATTGTTTGATATTATTTTCATAGAAATATTAAAATCTATTATAATCTAGCAATTAGACTAACAGAAACCGAACGAATCGAAATTCCAATTATGATTGGCTGTGGAGATAAAGTTAGGACTCAGACAGAAGTTCGTGATTTATTTAATACTGAATACTCCAACCGAGAACCCGTTTCTAAATCAACAATTAGTCAAATTGAGAGAAAATTTGGGGAAACGGGCCATGTTAAAGATCTCCCCAAAAGTGGTAGAAAATCAATTCCGGAAGCTGAAAAACTTGACGTGGTACTTGCGTTCCAAAAAAACCCCCACCAGCTCGATATATATATATATATATATATATATATATTTATGTATTTTCTAAAATATAAAAACAACAATTGATACACCTGGTATAATTTACGGAGAAAATGTATAGAAAGTCAAAATGAAATTGAATATAAAATAAACCTGAATGGGAAGCAAATATGGGATGACAATTGAAATAACTGTTCTTCAGTTATTTTAACATTCGATAATATTTATACATTTGTCAAATCAATAGTTTCTTCCACTATGAAATCAATAATGGAATATTTTTTTATTACACTATATTATATATACTACTATATATACCTTGCCAAATAAACAGTTTTATTTTCTTACCCTCAACTGGAGAACCACCACGTATTTGAATATGACTTAATTATTCTGTGTTATTACCGAGTTTTATCACGCGTTTACTTATCGTTATATGAATTTAGCTTCTTGATGAATATCAATTCCATTCATTTGGTTATTACTGAGATGATTTCAGGGATTTAAACTTTTACTATTATTCTGCATACGTTCGAATAATTGGCTAATTTAGATAAACTTTACGGAGTCTACGCTTACTTCGCGTAGGAAGATGGGAATGCATCTTCTCTAATTGAAAATAGACTTTACTTTAAGTTTCTTCATAACTATTAAACTCATAGCAGAGCATCGCTGTACACAGAATGAAATCTGATGGTCGACTCAATGCTGATTGAAGGCTGAATATTCGTTGACTGTTGACTTCCCCTTTATATAGAATTTCGAATTGTTTTCAATACGCCGTTAAAGTCATAAATTTAATGTATGTGTCTGAGAACATTTCGACTCGCCTTTGACATGACAAGCCGCCATGATATGTTACATTGATAGGTCATCACTTTTTATAGTTTACGTAACCCCTTAAGTTCCTTCCCGATATCACCGTGGCTGCTAGCATTTCAAAAAGACCGCCGATGACATATTAATTTGACTTAATATTTTATGAGCTTTAACATTCTTTCACATATCGGTGGCTTATTTGATGGCAGACAAAAATAGAACAGTCGCTCACTTTGTGATGCCGCATTCTCCAGTTATTGGTATTATAATACAACTGAATATATCAACACACTTGATTTATCATGGTTATCACATTATTATCCAGTGCGACTTGCCTCGAGCTGGTGGGGGTTTTTTTGGAACGCAAGTACCACGTCAAGTTTTTCAGCTTCCGGAATTGATTTTCTACCACTTTTGGGGAGATCTTTAACATGGCCCGTTTCCTCAAATTTTCTCTCAATTTGACTAATTGTTGATTTAGAAACGGGTTCTCGGTTGGAGTATTCAGTATTAAATAAATCACGAACTTCTGTCTGAGTCCTAACTTTATCTCCACAGCCAATCATAATTGGAATTTCGATTCGTTCGGTTTCTGTTAGTCTAATTGCTAGATTATAATAGATTTTAATATTTCTATGAAAATAATATCAAACAATTCAATGATACTACATGGACTAATTTCAAATTAGAGTGTAGAATTTTTTCAACTGATTGTTTTTTTTCTGAATCAACAAAAACAATGGAAGACACTACGATGTTTCATTCTCAGTGGCGGTCCTTAGCATAATTTAGTTCAACGAATGGGCATTTATAGTAATTTCAATCTTCTAATACATAATTTTGGTTGACCCTATAAATAATTATTTGAATAATTTTACTGTTGGATAGACGATCAGTCGACCTTTTAAAAAAATCGTCGATTACGTCATTACTCCAACACCGGTGAGGTGATGTCTCATTTATGTCATGGGATGGGGCTTCAAAAATTAAAACTTAACGTGTTCATGGATTTTTTCCAAAAAGCGCATATTTTTGAAATGACGAATTTATTCCATACATTTGCATCGTACTGTATATGACACCCTATAAAACATTTGGTCTGAGAAATGTGCGTGTTAGATTCATCCATTCGTATGAAGCGTAGCTCAGTCCTGAATCCACTCATTGTATGTTTTGGACGGGATGGATTAGACATAAGCTAGGGCCAGACCAATGTGGTTTCAGGGCTGGTTAAAGGTTATGACAGTTCACCTTAGATGTGCGTTTGTAGGCTTTCGTCAGATCGAATCCCTGATGGCTCTTTCCATCTAAAGATTTTCCTTCTTTCAAGACTTTCTGTGGAGATTTGATACAAGCCGGGACCAATATAATACATATCAGTGTAATGGAAAAAACGGATTTGTCAATTCAACCAAATTTATTTGGTCCGACTAAATAAAATGCAACCCAAAACACCAGGTGTATCAGATTGATGTAATCATTATATTGCGGTGACAAAATGGATTTCTCAATGCAATGCTAATAGTCCTTTGAATTTGAATATATATTAATCTATTGAAACAATCTCTAACTCATATTGAATTAAAATTTGTTTCAATACAAATATAATATTCATTTGAATCAAACAACGGAAATAGATCAATTCAAATGGAAGAATATTATATTGGTTGATTTATATGCGTTATAGTCCGTAAATTGATGGCATGGAGTAATAAACCGTTCAGATTGGCATGACAACAATATCAAGAGAGGATTGTCAACGGGTTCGAATCCACCATCAAGCAAGGGAGAAAGATTAATAATCGTTCATATAGGTAGTTCACAAAACGAACCGGTGACTATCACGAAGATATGAATAGTGACGGTTTTGGAGAATGGTTTGAACAAATGATCGAATTTATTCCGCAGGGATCTACTATTGTTATGGAACGAGTTACCATTCTAGATTACAAAAAGATTCACAAACCAGCAATTGGACAAAAGGCAAACTATTGAAGTGGCTTAGCTCAAAAAATATTGTTTTTCCGATGATCTACTAAGGAAAGAATTTTATAGTATCGCTCAAATCCACAAAAACAAGTATAAAAATAATAGTTTAAAGAAACTAAAAAACACGCTTTCATAGAAAACCAGACTAAAAAAATAGAAAATAAGAAAAAAAATTTATTTTATTAAAAAAAAAATGCGTGGGATCCATGGTATCACCTCGGCCAACAATTACCTGTTCTGAGACATTTCTCACTTCACTGCCCTAGGTAATGTACTATATAATTATTGATACCATGCACCCCACGCTTTAAAAAAAAATACATGTGTTGCTTATTTTCTATTTTTTTAGTCTGGTTTCCTATAGAATCGTGTTTTTTAGTTTTTTCAAACTATTATTTATTTCCTACTTTTTAGTGTGGTTTCTTTATAATAGCGTGTTTTTTTAGTTTTTTTTTAAACTATTATTTTTAACATTTTATGCAACTAAAAGAATGAAATAATCTTATTGAATGAGGAAATCATAATCTCCGACCCGAAAAACCCCCACATACCAATTTTGAATAGAATCAGACCAAAATCACGAAACTCGGCCGCCATTTAAAAGCCGCCATCTTGAATTTTTCAATTTTCACAGAAGAATCATAATATTCGACGCCAAAAACCCCCACAAACCAATTTTGAATAGAATCAGACCATAATCCCAAAACTCGGCCGCGATTTTAAAGCCGCCATTTCGAATTTTTCAATTTTCACAAAAAAGTCATGATATTCGACCACAAAAACCCCCACATACCAATTTTGAATAGAATCAGACCATAATCACAAAACTCGTCCACCATTTTGGAGCTGCCATCTTGAATTTTTCAATTTTGACAGAAGAATCATAATCTCCAACCACGAAAACCCTCAGATAGCAATTTTGAAGCGAATCGGATCATAATCACAAAACTCGTATGCCATATTGGAGCCGCCATTTTGTTTTTTTTTTCCACACAAAACTTCCTCAATGCATTGTCACCGGAATTATGTACACCTGCCAAATTTCAGATCATTCGGACGTCTGGAAGTGGGTCAAAATCACGCCCAAAGGAGTCGGTTACAAACAAACAAACATACAAGTGAAGCTAATATAAAGCGTGTAAAAAGTACACCGTTGACGAACTAGCCGTTTCACGTTCTACCGCTTCGATTTCCCCCGTATCACTGCGAGCCCATATAACTTATAATATGGGCTCAAGTGGAAAATAATGTAGCCCGAAAAAATACGACCTTCAAACTGAAGGATGTTCAGTTATTGTTTGAATGTGCGGTTAGTGAAGTGTCCAGCAACAATTGGAAAAAATGCATTGACCGTGTTATTACCGTAGAACATTCTGTGTGGAAAATTGACAACATTTCTGAAGTCTTGATTGATCCAGTTGGTAATGACATTAATAAAGATGAATCATCTTCCGTCTCTGATACCAGTTGCCATTTTTAAGTTATTGTAAATAATGTAAACAGGGTGATTCAAAGGTACTTTGACAAACTTCAGGAACTGATTTCTCACAATATTCTAATATGAATTTTCTAAATAAATATATGTCCATAAACGCTTCGTTTCCAAGATACAGGCTGTTAAATTTTATTTTTATTAACTTTTTTTTCAAATAACTTTCGAAATACTGACCTTAATTAAACGAAAATTGGTATTGAGAGGTTTTTTGGGGTGTCGAATTCGAACCTGATGTAATTATTGCTCTTACTCGTAGGGGCGCCCCCTACACGTCTTTTTCTTTTTTGAAGTTATTACCATTATTTTGCATTTATCACAAGAATGCTTAGGAAATTAATTTGACGTTTAAGTAAATAGTTTTGGTAATTACACATTATGTGACAGTTAAACGTTTTGTTATTTTGTTGAAGTTTCTGTGAGTTTTAAAACACTAATTTTGAAAAAAATGGATTATTTAAACAATAGTGCTCATTCAACCGATGCATTTCATATATGGCCTTGCGGATGGCAATGCGCGAAGCAAGACGTATTTACCAGGAGCGATTTTCTGATCGAGTACTGCCTTCAGCTCCAACATTTACCAGCATCCACCGTCGTTTGGCAGAAACAGGTAGCTTTAAGAGGGCAGCTGATATTATTGGAAGACCACGATCAGTCCGAACCCCAGAATTGGAAGAAGCTTTTTTGAACGCTCTCGAAGAGAATCCAGAATAATTGCTGAAGCTCGATCAACAATTCAATCTATACCATATTCAAAGGGTACAAGCTCTTCTGCCACGAGACTTTCCCCAACGCATTACTATGTGTCAGTGGTTTTTGAGAAAATTGGCTGGAAATCCTCAATTTTTGGGATGTGTACTCTTCACAGACGAGGCAAACTCCTCCCGAAATGCTATCACAAACTTTCATAACACCCATGTTTGAGCTCAGGAAAATCCCCACGCAATTAGTGAAATACCTTATCAGTATCAATTTTCTGTAAATGTATGGGCGGCAATGATTGATAATTACTTGATAGGTCCTTTCTTCCTTCAATTTCGAGTGAATGGCGCAACTTACAGATACTTTTTAGAAAATGAATTGCCGGGACTACTTCAGAATGTACCATTAGAAATTTGTATCCCCATGTGGTTTATGCATGATGAGGCTCCGGCTCATTTTGGCGTTGTAGCCAGGGAATTCCTCAACACTGTCTATCCAAATCGATGGATCGGTAGGGGTGTAGAAGAACCTAACCATGCGTGGGCACCAAGGTCCCCAGATCTAAGCCTGCTAGTTTTTTTTTTGGGACATTTGAAGTCAATAGTTTATGAAACTCCAGTAGCGAACGAGGAAGATCTGAGAAATCGAATAGTAGACGCCTGTGAAACAATAAGAAACACACCAATAATTTTTGAGCGGGTACGAGATTCAATGGCTAGGAGACTGAATGCCTGTATCTCCGCTGAAGGTGGACACTTTGAACAATTCATTTGAATACAATTCAGTTTCTTTATTTTATTCTACATATTCAAAAATTTCTTGAAATAAAATGTTGATATTTCTTGCAAATACAAAAATAACTATTTCAAACGAGTAAAAATAAATAGAATAGGTGGCGCCCCCTACAGAAAACTAAAACAACTTACTTAGACGTCAAATTTATTTCCTAAGCATTCTTGTGAAAAATGCAGAATAATGGTAATAACTTCAACGCGCATCGATTATCAAAAATCGACTTGAAATTTTCGAGTCCAAATATCTAGAAAACGGTTGCTTATAGCGACTTGTAACAGAGGTAGCTTTTTTACGGAAATATGATAGAGGAATAGATTTTTTCACTGAAAAATGTGCCAGAAGTTTGCTTAAAAAAGTTATGAATCTTCAAAAAAGAGAGAGACGTGTATGCGGCGCCCCCTACAAGTAAGAGCAATAATAATATCAGGTTCGAATTTGACACCTCAAAAAACTTCTCGATACCAATTTCCGTTCAATTGAAATCAGTATTTCGAAAGTTATTTAAAAAAACGAAAATAAAAATAAAACTTCCAACACCCTGTATACTTATTGTAAATTATTTTTTTGACAATAAGCTGCTACATTGTAGTCCGTGTTCCACCACCTAATCACCACATTGCAACCGAATATCACGATAAAAAAATTCCGGATCGATGGATAGGAACGGAGGTCCTATTCAGTAGCCTGCACGTTCGCCAAATCTAACACCCTTAGATTTTTTTCTGTGGGGTTATTTCAAAACAGTAATATATGGAACTAGACCAATCAACTTGAACGACTTACAAGAGAATATCAGAAAAAAGTAATATATGAAACTGGACCACTCAACTTGAACGACTTACAAGAGAATATTATACACGCCTGCAACACAGTAACGGAGGAAATAATTGGAAAATATTGTACGAGAAAACTGATAAGGCGCTTTGAAGCATGTATTAATAATAATAGTGAACATTCTGAGCAGCTTTTATAGTTTTTGTTTTCAATAAATTATTTATTATAGAATTTTGTAAATTGTTGTTGAAATTTTCTTATTCTATCAGTTTGGCGTGTCAAAATATCAAGTGTGGTACATCGTTGAAGTTAGAATTGATCGAATTCCACAAGTCAAAAGAAAAATGAATAATTGACATATAAGTTTGAAATAAGTACAATTTTTTTTACCCAGCATTACCAAAATATTGGCTGTATGAAAAGATCTGGGACGCCCGTTATTTTTATTGTATATACAACACCTGTGGAATAGGGGACAGGTTTGTGCATAGGAGGAATTATTGTTTTTCCGAAACGTATATTTTCAACAATTTGGCTATAATACACTACCTTTTCGAATACATTCTGAGGTAATTTTTCTAGAATGTGAAAGGTTATTATTTATTCCCAAGAATCAATATTCATCTACAAAAAATAAGCTCCAAACAGTTATAACAATATTATTCATCGTTTCATGATATGCAAAATTGTTTACTCTATTTTCATCGATTTCAAAGTGGATATCGACGTGTTATTTCATGGATATTATAACTCATCAATCATAGATTCCATTACATGGAAAAGACAAACCATTATTAGGGATGACAACCCTCAATTCTAGTGTTAGTTACAGACCCATTGCATATGTTTCATATGCTGATTATACATTGGGGAAATATTAACTGTAGCCCTGATTCATTCTTGATTATAAAATAATTGTACATAAGGGATGGAATAATGCGCAGATTGGGTACACTGGGTGGATATTTCCATACTGAAAACGAGCTGAATAACTAGTTGGAAAGGAAGTTTCGCTTCAATTTCTGAGCAAACGAACGAAAAATCAACATCCTCATGAAAACATAGAGATCAAGCTGTGGAACTTTCCTCTTCTTGAAATAAATTCATATAGACTCATCGGGAAATATTCGTAAATCACTTTTATGGAGTGCCCAAGATAGAAAAATTAATCCTATTCTGTTGCATTATTATATCAATAATTTCAGAATTCTGTCAACCCTGCGGCAATTATCAAAGCAGTGAACTTGTTGCGGCAATTCTTAAAGCAGTGAACTTGTGTTCATTGGGTTTGATCTCTCTATTCAGTAAGCTGCGAACTCACAACTGTGCCGATTATAACGAAAAATTGATGAAAACATGAATATATTTCCAAAAGTCAAAACTAAATTCAAAAATCTTTAAAAAAAGCACAAAGCACTACACTACAATTTATTAATTGTTATATTTTAAAAACCAAATACCTACACAATAGGTCATAACCTATAATTCCTTCTTATCCCTCCTATTGAACGTCTTAAGTCCTGTTCATTCTTCAAAGTACCTCGATCATATTATATTGTCGCTACATCTTTTCTTTGGTTATTTTCATCAGTCTGTGATCGTGCATTGTGCTTGTGTGATTATACTACTGAAATCTTCTGCTGTGTACCCATTTGTTGATCAAATCTGTGTTACATGTTCAATATTCATCCACGTAGAAATTATTTCAGTATTTCTCGTGCTTCGACACAAAATTTGAAGGCAGCTTTTTCTACACTACTCAATGATTAGTGAATTGATTAGATCAACTAGATTCATGTTCTGGAATAATTTCAAGATAATTAATATAATATGAAGACCCAGGAGAAAGAACGGTTCAACTCCATTTTTGTGTAATTGAGATACGACCGCTATCTGTTGGAGTTTTAGCGCTATCTATCAATGCCGTATCTACCAAGGAGGAGAGATGGTTCATTCTTATGGATATTATACAGAAAAGTTCAGTAGTGCTGGGAAAGAACGGTTCAATTCCAAGCGGCGTAGAAAGGATGGTTCATGGCATTTTTGAAAGCCACGTGCCCGATGCCATCGGGCTCGCCAATCCATGCATCATTATTTTCGAGTTTCACGGAAACTCTACTCAGTCTCTCTCGTATAGTTTTTAACGTGATGATAAGGGTGTGAAATGATTGACGACGAACAAGAGGCAGCTACCCAAGGACCATGGAGGCCCAGCTAAGTACCCTACCAAGGGCCCCAACCAAGTGCTCCCGGAAAACTTCAAATAAAAACGCCTGTGGGAACACCAAAACAAATTAGCCTTGAAAAACTCTATTTCGCCAGTATCTCCATTAAGCATGGAGCTCTACAGTTTTTGAATCAATTTTTGGTGAAGCCAGAATCACGTGTATTTTATGAGAAACTCACAGCTTTGGAAGGCCCAGAAAACACGAGAGGACGAAACGATGCCAGCTCAACAAAAATGAGCATGAAGAAGAGGATCACGGAGACGTCATTGGTGAAGTACTCGTTGGTTAGGCCAATTATTGGGGAAAAAACGATGTATGACCAAGCATAAATACTTCAGCAACAAGTATAAATACTTCAGCAACGTTCGAACTATCTGAGACTAACATTTGTGAAGTGATGGAAACTATGAAACACATGAAAAACAAAAGTTCTTGCGGAGTTGATAACATATCAATGAAAATATTCGAGAATATGCCAATCTTTACGTTGGAATTATAAGTACAGCTAATTAACAACTCCTTTGCAACAGGGACCTTTCCAATCTTCTTGAAAACCTCAATTGTAATTTATATCTATAAAGGTGGTGGAAAGCTTGATCCATACAATTATAGGCCCATCTCACTTTCACCAGTTCTAGGCAAAATAATTGAGAAACTAGTTGAAATAAGATTAATGAACTTCATAAAAGAAAACAATATTCTAATTAAGCATCGATTTGGATTTCAGCGACAGAAATCCACGAGGGTGCTGTTTTCACATTTCTCAATAGACTTCACACTGAACTGAACCAGGGGGAAGTGAGTGCAGCAATATTCTGCGATTTGTCGAAGGCCTTCGACTGCGTAGATCACGGAATTTTGCTGCGCAAACTACAACTTTATGGATTCAGGAACCAAAGCCATAAGTGGGTACAGTCTTACCTAAGTAATAGAACCAACTTGTTAAAACCCACAAGTTGTCAGACAGTGGGGCAATCCATTGTGGCGTTCCACAAGGATCAATCCCATTTTTGTTGTACTTCAATGACCTGACTAGCTTGACAACTGACGGACTATTTACAGTCTTCGCAGATGATACAACAATTCTATGGCATGATAACATTGATAATAATAATAATAATAATATTTTATTCCATTAGGACCATATTACATGGTATTGGACATGTCAAAAATATAAATATAAAAATATAAAAAAATATAAAAATCTATACACCTATAATCATATATACATAAAATTTCATTCTACGAGACCGTAAAGAAGACTCGAAGACTTACAGGCGCATAAATAACAGTTATTATACAATTTCAGTTATTGTTTACATATAGACATTTAGACACACAATGTTCAGTATAATTCAACAGTCAATACAATTTTAAGTCAGAAACTCGCTTGGGCTATATATGCATTTCTCAATCAAATAGCTTACATATGAAAATAACCCGAGATATATAAGAAATGAAAGAATTGTGTAATGCGAACCTACTGTCCTCCAATATCAACAAAACTAACTGTACAGCATACCACTGTGCCCTACCCGATATTTCTCCAGAAATGAATCCATAGTCAATGTGAGTAAAAACAAATTTCTTGGAGTCTACATCGACAAGCAATTGAAGTTCCATGATCACGTTAAGCGCAATTGGGGAAGAAGTTTGCAACAGGATGTTATGTTGAATCGCATATTCGATATGGTATAGCATTCTGGGGTTCATGTAACCAAAAAAAACTTCCAATCAATATTTATCTTACAAAAACGTGCCATTCGATATCTATCAAAAGCAGGACCGCGAGAGTCATGCAGGACCTTATTTAAACAGAATAATCTACTGTCTCATCTTTGTTCATACTTGATTATTCAATAATCGTCTTGAAAATTTCAAGTCTAAATATCTAGAAAACGGTTGCTTATAGCGACTTGTAACAAGGGTAGTATTTTTACGTAGATATGATGAAAACAATGATTTTTCTACTGAAAAATGTGCCAGAAGTACGCTCAAAAAGTTATGAATCTTCAAAAAAAAAGACGTGTAGGTGGTGCCCCCTATGATGAAGAGCAATAACAACATCAATTTCGAATTCGACACCTCAAAAATCCTCTCAACACCGATTTTTGTTCAATTAAGGTCAGTATTTCGAAATCTATTTGAAAAAACGAAAATAAAAATAAAACTTAACCCCTGTATCTTGGAAATGGAGCGTTTCTGGACATATACTTATCCGGACAATTCATTTCAGAATATTGTGAGGCATCACCTCCTGAAGTTTGTCAAAGTACTTTTGAATCACCCTGTATACTCATTCTTAAACCTCGTCGATATTTGTCCTTAAAACACAGATAACTGGAAACCCTGAAAATATCTGAACTATACCAGAAACGTATCTCATGTTTCATGAGATATACTCCGGTATCCTTAGAATGTACAGAAATGCTTACTTTTTCCAGGACACATCGTCCTCTTGGCATTCAAAAGAATAATAAGAATATTGGATGAGATACTGTTATGCGGCAAAATATGAAAGCCAAGAATGCTTCTGGCAAACGAAGGATTCCGGTTGTGCATGTTGGCGACATGAAATAAATTGCTAACAAGATCAATTCGGTTTTCTTTTGAAGTTCTGTAGATGAATAGTATGTTGGGAAATTGGTAAGAACCGCGAATAATAAATTTTTATTGACCAGGCTGTCGGATATTCTTTAATTCAGGAGAATCGAGATTTCGGAACATGCATGAAAAGAAATACTGATTGAATCTAAAAAATGTTGTGGATATTGCGATTCCATATACGACTTAGTTGGATCCGTAATCATTTGGAGGCCAATTATGAACGACGAAGGTGTAGAACATGCCAATAAACTATTGTCTTTATTTTAATTTTTTCAGATAAAAACTAAATTCTAAAGAAAAACTATTTTTCCGATAACTCTCAATATTTTTTCTACCAAAAAATATGTCGAAAGAATAGACGAACTTTAAATAAATTCGAGCGCCCGATTTGATAACATAATGGAATTTCCCATACATTATCTCAACTCGTGTAAAATCTAGTCACACTCTCTTTGTACAAAATGTTTCTACATATAATATTCACATATTATAAGGCAGCTGTTGTCACCAGGGTGTATGTAGAAAAATGGATTTTTCTACACACAACACCAATTTTGATAGAGTGTTTCTATACTATAATGTGAGGCACTGATCATTTTGGTTTACCACTATTCCGTCGGACCTGGATTGGATACATGCCTTCGGCCTAATATGCGAGGTCTTGCTTTTGAATAACTTCTCATTCTTTATATAAAAATAAGTCCTTTTTGTCTTTCATCTCGAGGGACTTCTATTCATGTAATAATATAACTTAATAATCGACTTTCGCCTCTCAATTGAAATAATCTGACTGAATTCAATTTCCCTTTCCTCAACTTCGGTTGAGAAAATAATACACCAAAATTAACTTCAATACATCTATGACCAAAAAAAAAGTAAAACTATAGTACAGCTCGACGCTTGTCGAATAAAAAAAATGGTCAATTATAATATAAAATGTAAACTGAAAAAATCAATCTCCTTTTGAGAATAAAAGAATAACAGCGAATAGTTTGAAAATATTAGATATCTGTTCTAAAATAAAACGGGGCTCATATTTCCGATATATGGAGTGATATCCTATTATCGAAATATAAAAACAGTTTTTTTCCGTGGCTCTCATAGCTAATTGCTACCCGCGTAACTGAATTCGTTTTTCCCAAATTACCAAAAAGTTGTGATCGTCTGAGATTAGTCTCAAATTCTATAGACGAACTCCCAATATACTCTGTTATGTATACCCCTAATCCGGTATTGATTTTGCATGAGGTTCACCCCGTGAATCGATAGTTAAAAGCTATGCATCAAGTTAGATTTTCTACTTAAGCCAGCGACTTACCCCTGTAGTTCCCATGTTTCTCCCAGTTTCGAATATAATTCCCATTTCCCTCGTAGCCGTCTGTGGACACTCGAATCAGATTTCTAATTCAAACACACTCGTCTTCTGAACTGACAATTAAAATGAAGTTTCCGAGATCTACCCGCGATAGTTCCTGCCGTGGAACCATTATATATCGAAGGGCGATTTTCTTCGATATAGTTTCTGGTAAAACCAAAAACTCGGGCCGATCCCGGTGGACTCACGCTAACGGCGGAACCCGTACCGATCCCCTCGAAGTTCGAGAAAAAGACTCTCCCCAGACCAACAGGTCTGGGTTGATCTTTTTCCATTCTAAAAACAAGCGAAGCGCCAAATCTTCGCGTTCCGTGTATATTGCCGATTCGACAGTTTGCCCGGCTGTGTTGAATCAATCATTTCCAGACTAAATAATTGTTACAATGTTACATATCTGTAACTGGCAATGACTTCCAAAATGAATGAACTCGTCTGCTCGGTAGAAATATATTTTTTATATGCGCGACGAACCATTCATGTATTTCGCAGTATCAACTCCCTTTTTCATATCAATTCCATCCAAGAAACTGGAATAATGAATTATGAATCAAAAATTGAAATAACTTACTCTGGGATTAATTAAAAAACAAAACAATGACACCTACAGGGTGTTACAAAGGTAACGATATTCTTGTTAGGGCTTACTTCACAACATATGAAGTGAGCCCTATCAGTATTGATATCTACAAAAAAGTACAGTTATTCAAATAAACCGAAAAAACACCGGAAGTCTCGTAAGCAACCCAGTAGCAATGTGTTCGTCTATATTCACGTCAACTTCGATAGAATTTCTTGATGTACCGGGTTATTCACTATAAATTACCCACCCCTTCTTCTCGTTATTATTTCCTATAGAAAAAAAAATTAAATGTAAATGTTGTGAGGTTATGACTGAAGTTTTGATAAACTGCTGTCAAAAATACATTAGCGTGCAGATTTCAGGGGAAAAAATTAAAATGGGAAACCCTGTACACTATTGAATTTTGGGAATGATCTTTTTTTCTGATTTGAAAAATATACCATATTTCACCCCTATCTCATACCGTTCTTGAGTTATTAAACGTCGAATAACTTGGACTAGTTGTTACTGTAAATACCTATCCTATGAAAGTTAACATTTTAAAGTAAGCTATGAAAATGACAACTATATAATGTTTGTTTAGTGACATTTCTCTGATGGAATAATCAAAATGATTAATATTGAATGCCGACGACGTCACAAAAGGGTCGAGGACATTCGAGAAGCATTTAGCGACTTCTCTAGCATTTTCTACCACGTGACTGATAACTATATAAAGCAGCGTCAGGAGTTTTGTTCACAGATACACTATCATGCTGGATAGTTTAACACTGAACTGTGATTGTGTTGTGTTTTTTTCGAAGATAAATAAATGGACCCCAATTGGTTCTGTATTTTGATAGCATTTTGCCATATTGAAACAACGAATTGGACTAAAATGAAATTTATGTAGCAATATATACAGGATGTTTCAAAATTCAGTTTCGAGATTTCAGGGGCGTATTTTTCAGGACAGAATAAGTTTTTTTTCCATAAACATGTGTCCACAAACGCTTTGGTACCGATCTACAGTGCGTTGGGGTTTCAAGTTTTTTTATTTTTCTCTTAATAGCTCTTTCAGTTTTGGCGATAATAAATTTGAAACATAGGTCACATACGGTTTACATGATCCACTATGCCGAGTGATTGTGAGAATCTACCGGGAAATAATTTTTCAGGAGTCAAGCACTTTTTTGCCCCATAAACTTTTTTGTAGTACTGGTTGATTATAACACTTGAATTGAATTAATTGTTTTTTCTTTATAAAAAAAATGTCTCCTGTAATTTTTACGCATCTGCGACGGGTACCCAGAAAAAAAGTAAAATAATTTTTTGTAATTTGCTAGAGTTAATTAAATTTTTCAACGAAACAATGAAAAAAAGAATTACTGGGCTTTGACTGCTATCTACATTTTGATGTTAAGGTTTGTTTTGAAGCATTTGACATTATTTGAAAGTTGGTGAATGTCGCATCGTGTATTTGTTTAACATTGAAATGGCTGACATCCATGGTCTGGCTAATGGTAAGGGACTCGAAGTTCAGAGGTTGTACGTGCTAAGATTTCCTATTCACCGGCCTCCCAACTATAGAACTTTTATAAATTCCCATCAGCACCAGACATACGCCAGATTTCAGACTCCAAGGCACGATGCTAGCTGACCGCGACAATCACGCAACCCAGTAAGAGATAAAGAGATTTTTAATGTTATCGACAAAAATTCTGGTATGAGTAATCGACAAATAGCACGGGATTTGGATGTTTTCCATTCGAGTGTCTGGAGGGTTTTACACGAAAACATGCTATACCCATATCATATCCAGCGCGTCCAAGGTTTGCTTTCGCGAGATTTCCCACGGCGCTTGCAGTTCTCCCGATGGATACTGCGCAACTGTACTAGGCATTCTGCATTTTTATCTCGTATCGTTTTTACCGACGAAGCTCACTTTACACGCTACGGAGTAGTGGATTTCCACAACGTTCATATTTGGGCACTAGAAAATTCACACATGATCAGACAATTTCGACACCAGGAACAGTTCAGCGTAAACACATGGGCAGGAGTTGTAGGAGATATTTTGACTGGTCCTTTCATTTTACGGCGAATTTTAAATGGTGCCACATATTTAAACTTCCTACAGAATGAATTGTCTGCATTAGTGGAGGATGTGCCTTCACAAGTTTGTCAACAAATGTGGTTTATGCACGATGCCCCCCCTCCCCCTCATCTTCTAGTCATCGTCCGCGATTATTTAGATACATAATCTCCCAATTATGGATACCTTCCACGCCGTAAGAGTGAAAGGTTGTATCGCAGAAGGAGGAGGGCATTTCCAGCACCTTTTAGAAAAAGTCAAGGTTCGTTAGGTTTCTTATTTTTCAGGTAATGTTTGAGGAATCTTGTTATTCAGATCACAAACCAAATAAATGGCGTTTTCTGTTCTCATTGTGACAATAGGTTTCCTCGCCCCCCCCTCCTTCTTTCAAAAATTTCAATTAAATGTAGCGAATTACAAAAATTATCCAACTTTTTTGCTCGATAACGGTCGCAGATGCGTGAAGATTACATGAGACCAAAAAAATTAAAAACGAAACAAAGAATTTATTGCATATGTTAGAGTCCACCAGCGGCGCACTACAAAAAAGTTTATGGGGCGAAGAAATATCTCCCTGTAGATTCTTACAATCACTCGGCATACTGGATAATGCAAACCCAATGTTTCAAATTTGATTTCAATATCGCCAAAACTAAAAGATCTATGAAGAGAAAAATTAAAAAATCTTTAAATTTTAACGCTTCGAAGATCGGTAACGAAGCGTTCGCGGACACATGTTCATGGAAAAAAGATGAAATCTTGATACTGAATTTTGGAACACCCTGTATATACCTTCACGATATATCAAAATTTCCTCTAGGTGCCAAACTCATTTCGAATCCATTGATAAAAGATTTTTTCTATCTTATTCGACTAGAAGCTTTCCATCTGTTACTGTATTCCAAAACATGTCATTTAAGGATTAGACCTCTTTATAAAATGACTCCCCTTCCATTAAACTTCTGACTTCTCCAGGCTCTCCACCATAAATAAAAGATGTTGCAATCGATCACTGTGACCTATTTGTCTCGGTGCATTTGCCAGGAAACATCTGATTATTCAGATATGAGACGTTAGAATAAGTAATTGCCAGAAGGTACTGAACGCGCCGCCTCAACCGTCTCTTTATCGGGACAGAAATTATCAGTTTCGTGGAAAGCGATGTGTCTTTTTTAATAACGCGATAATGACGTGGGAGTAGGATAAAACTAATTAGACGGCGGTTTTCGTGGCGAAAATTGAATGCGGTTGAGAACAGCTTGCGTCAGCATAATCTGATGACTGCCACTTTGTTGCCATCAGCATAATCCCAGATAAGTAGCTATTAATTCATTTAAGGCGCTTTCCAACAAAAAAAATCAATTGAAACATGAAAAATGTGAGTTTGGAACACTTCGACTGACGTAATTGCTAGAATTACGTGGGAGCTTCGAATCGTTAGTCGCAAGTTTTTAAGGAAAAAGCACTTCTTTATGGAAACTGGCATCAAGTTTTATTCTGGCTATATTTTAGTATTTCCTTCTTTGAAACATTTTCCATCATTGCGCTAGAGGTGAGACATGAATTTACTTTTTGAGTTTAGAAACAATATAAGTACATTTTTAGGTCACAATATACAGAGCTAGTGGAAAAACTGAACAGTTGATGATTTTTCCAGATATTGTTCAATCCTTTTGAAAATAAACCAATGTGCCATCATACGAAAGACAGGTCCGTAGTTATATCCTGTTATATATCACAGCTGGTCCGATTTCAATTTTCCAATAAGGTGTCAAGAGTAGAAGTATAGTATTCAATCAATCAATCAATATATTTATTTGCTTATTATCAGTACAATAGATTTAGCATCGTCAAGGTAAGTAAATACAGTACAAAACAGACACATTAAAAAGGCAAAGAATTAAAACTTGCAGTTGAGAAATTCACTAACGTCATAAGGGCAGAGATCAACCAGCAGCCCTTTTATACTTTTTTTGAATTTATTCAAATGTAAATTCCTCATATATGGTGGTAGATGGTTGAAGAGCCTTATCGCCACAGTAAGGAAGCTTTTATGAGTATTACAAAATGACTATTCTCATTTTGTGTTAAAATGCTGCAAAACAGGTGAAAAATACTTGCAAACATGATCGAAAATGGGCGAGTGCATGGAAGCTGCTAAGTAGTGGGGGTAGAGCAGCAGACGCGGGGAAGCGTATTTATAGCAATACAAGTGCGCTGCGCATGTTATGAATCTGCTGCTCTACCCCCACTCCTGAGCCGCTTTCATGATCTCGCAGGTTTTCGGTCAGGTTTGTAAGTATTTCTCACCTATTTCGCAGCATTTGAACCCAAAATGAGAATAGTCATTTGGTAGTACTATACTTCAACTCTCAAAATCTTTCAGAGATATGGAAATCGGACCACCTATGACGCATCCAGGTCTGCTGCAATGAAAAAATCAAATTGCAATCATGCCAGGAATAATAATCCAACAGTGCCTGAGTTTTTCACACATGAAGTACATATTAGTCATTAGTCATATTAGAGCCTGCTTCAAAACTTCAAAAATGGTGGTGTTATGAATTTTAAAAAAAACGCAGATTTTTTCCGGTTTATCTGGTTTTACCCCGTTACTAATAATCCAATCGAGTTGTGCTAGGGCTCATCTTCTTTGCATTTCGATTCTCCACAGTTCGTCCATTGAGAGTACCATAATTGCTTCATTGTGCTCTTTGAAGTACGTCTTCAACAACCTTGGACCCAGGAAAGTATGTCTGGATGAGAACACTCATGCTTTCCTTCTGGTTTTCTGCATATCCACCGTTCGGCTTTCTGATCAGACCGATACCGTTGGTATGTTCTTCAGATAGAACTTGTGACATTTACACTGCGGAGCAGTATAAGTCACAAGTTGTTTATGAATTACCAATAATATAGACCCACATATAAATATATAATTTTTATTATTCTCGTAGTTTAGAAAATATATCTCAAGATAATAATCTTTCATCTACCTATTTTTGAATGAAGTAACTATAAAGGGCACTGTATTTTGTATTAAATCTCTGGAGTAATTCTCTTCATTATATGGTAGACTTATTTGAAAATGATGCTGACAAGATATTAATTCGTTTAGATGATTATTGGTCACCAACATTAGTGAGGCGAGTATCAGTGGTTGCCAATCGATAAGTTCTAGGAATCTTGTAACAGACGGAGTGGGACGACCATATGACGTCAAAACAGCTGATCGATATTATAGGTATTGTCATCGAGTATACTCTGTCCTTTTCCTTTTCAATAGATTGGAAAAAGTTATTCGAATATGAAAAGGAAGGTGAGAGATAAATTCAAATTACCCACGGAATTCGGACTTCTGGTTCTCTAGTGAGAGAATTGAAGTGAAGGAGATTTCCGGAAAAAGGGTTCTCCTTTCGAGTTGAAAGTGATGGCGAGGCCAACCATCTAGATTTTCCCTTCTGGTAGTAGTTTTGAGAAAATACAAGTGAAGATTTGAACACAGTTTCCAGAGTCGTTATGATTCAACACATTATCGTTGTTTCGATGGTAACTAGTATACATACAAATTTTAACAAAGGAAAGTGAATAAAGTATGATGCATGTGATGTAATGATAATTATATTTCAACGAACATGTACCAGCCTCTTCTGAAAATTCTCCGAAACGAATCACAAAACTATTTGTTGTCGACAAATTACCTCAAAATGTGTAATTATGCCGCCACGAGATGGAAATAAGGTACAAATCAAGCCATAAGCGCTTGGGTACCTTATTTCAGTCTTCAGGTGGTAAAATATAAAATTGATAACATCAATGTACTATATACTCTTTGAATAAAGTTTGAACTATATGAATGCGATTATACTTCCCACGAGATTGGAAATGATTATGGTTCTGCACGAGATTCACACCACGAGTTATCAATGGAGAATGACACAAGCCAAATCTGATAATTAATGGATTCAAAGTGTAAATTTCTCTATATATTTGAAACACCTTTCTTCGGAAGAAGGCAAGGAATGCATCAACAGAAATAATTTCACAGTAAAGATTTTAATATTTCATTGGTATGAACCCCCATGGTTTCTTCAACCTCTAGGAATTCCAATTTTGAGCTCGTTTACTTTGTTATACAGTATCATCAAGAATATTTGAATGAACTTTGATAATCAAGTCTAGAGCTACGAAACCAGAGAGTACAAATATGTTATATATTGGTCAGGTACAAATTGTATGAATATTCTAGGATTCTTGGTTATTGGTCCTTGGTTCTTGGTTCCTGATAACGGTCAATTATTAATGGTACCTACAGACAAATTAATTCATGGTTCAGGACTATCAGATGGTCACATATAGACAACTCAGAAAGCTGATGTGTCCTACCAAAGCTTCAGTGATTACCCTGTTTATTCATATTCGTTGAAATATTATATGACACACAGTTTGAAGATTCATGAATAAACATTATTATTATTATTATTATCATATTATTATTAATTACAACTCAAAGTTTTTATTTTCTCTTTATTATAACTTATCAAAAAATTTGATTTGATTCTAAAAAAAAGGGCTGATTTGCAGTGTTCCTGTTCCATGTATACTTATAACTACCCCAAAATGATCAAGGTCAGACCGTTCTGGAATATTTTTTGTAACTCGTTTCGAGTTGTTTGTACAGAGTGCGTTGTCGGTTTAAATTCCGTTGTCCATTCAAATTACGTTGTCTATTTACATTGGGTATGGATTTATTCACTGAAAATCTGATTCAACTTCATTGTGTTGATTTTCTTCAAAGGTATAAACATGAATGATAATGCGTGTAATATTTCAAAGTTGGTGAATATCCATAACTGTACTTATTGATAAACCTTCTCAACAATGTAAAATTGTATATATTATTATAGTACCGATACCGTTGTTTTTATAAAGTTGATGTTCACATCACCTCATTTTATATTCGAGAAAACGCCTGTATCGATACTTCGAAACCTAACTCAATGATTGTACAGTAGAGAAAATATCGGAAACCTTTTTTTACTTGAATATCTATATGTGATTTTTATAATGTGGGATACCACATTATTGTGATCATTGGAATTAAATTGGATATTATAAGCAACCGGAGTTTGATTTCCAAATAAACCCATCCACAGAGTATTCTTTAAATTGTCTATAATTTATGTATACGTTTCAATCTACAAGTTCTCAGTTGTAGTAGATTCTTTTTCAGGTTTTATGTTCAAAAATAAGAGAAAAAGTCACAATATAATAATATTTAATATCACACTATATGAATCTATTAGGGCCAGTTCCCACACGAGTCTCTTGTTCCGAGTAAATTAGCCGAGGGAAAATAAAGTAACATCTTGTCGCTATATGAATGATGGCCACAGGACCCGCTACAGCAGAGACAAAAACGTTTGGGATATTATTGATTTCGAATAATCACTTCTGATATTTATTCATTATGTACTACCTTGCCACATATTCATATTGGAAACCATTCGCAATTCGTCTAATATCCTCGCACCAAACCCTTCAAATCAACTCAATTGTTTTTGTCTTCTGGGAGATTATGTTCGGAATGTATAATGTTGCTATCTTTGAATATATCGTACATTTTCCGGTTAATATCAGGGGTATGAAACCAATAATGAATTGACTGGTATCAACATGTTCTCATCACGCATATAGTTTTTTCTGAAGTAAAGAACGATCTTATAATCACACTCGCCTCAAGTTGGATACGTCTTCATGAACGAACATCTGATTGGGAATTTTATGGCTTCAGCTATTATTGTGAAGCTCTGCTTCTCCTGAAATTAAACAAAACAATAATAGGCGGTTCAGTGAAATTAGGGTACTGTCAGAAAAAAACAAAATGATCCTGATTTGGGAACCCTGTGATCTGTAATGGTGTTTTTCCTATTTCAGATGCTCCAGTAGTGATAATACGTGTCGAAGAAGTGCTACTCGTGGCCCTGGTCCTCATCATCTGGGTGGCTGCAATAGCCCTGTTCATCAACCGTTGGGGCAAGATTCGAATGCTGGAGCCTTATCAACCAAAGTTCCACCAGCAACCCCACCGACCGTCGTGTCCCCTAGCCCCCCTTAGCCCCCCTGGGGTGACAAACCAAGTGAGCATCAGCAACAGTTCTACATTACCCGCCGTCAGGAGTCAAAAGTCGATCGTATGTGTGCTAGTTTTGGAAAAAAAACTAGAACAGGTTTAGTGTGCTGCACTGCTTCATGCCGCAGAACCACATAAACAAAGCAATATGAATAACAATATCAAATACTTTCTTTGGCATATTTTATTGGGGAGTGGAATGACACTTTTGCGCATGAGAATGGGAAAAATCCATTTAAATACAGACTTAATTCAAATTTAATGTATTTCAAAGTCAAAATGACACAATTGCTACAACGGAATACCGTTGAAAATAATAATTATATTTTTGGATTCAACGGGAATTAGGACCAGGGAGTAAAACTAATTTTTTATCGCTGCCGTTTCGGAATTAATTTATTCCTTTTCTAAAGCAGAAATAACAATATTCACGTATAGATTGAAACAAACAACATATCCATGACCCACCTTTAAAACTAAGTTTTTCCCGCTCATGGATTCAAATAAAAAATTGTTGAGTAGTCGATACAAACTCTGGTCGATAAAAACACATTGGCACAAATAACACATTAAAAACTTTAAAATTGTATATAAACAAATACAGATACGTTAAAATGAAACAACACACAACCGTGTATGGTCAATATGCAAGTGATCATCCCACCTGAAATATTCCAGCGCTACATAGATAAAGAAATGAAAAAAACAAAACACATCTTTTTCATAGCAGTCATATTTGTGTTGATATATTCTGGTTTTTAGGTATTGTTTAGTTTGCCCTATTCATTTCCCACATTCACAGGGAATACTATATATCACACATGAATCTGATTTAGCTGGTATCTCATCTTTTAACTGCGTGAATAATTTTCCTGTAGTTTTCAAATTGTTGAAAGCAAACTTGTGAGAATCAGTTGATAAACATTTTTTAATTTTATTTGAGAGTCCATCTAGATATGGAAATTTAAAATAGTAGTACGTTTCTTTCGGAAACATATCCTGCCTATCTGTTGTTTATTATTGATACTATCAATTAATTTCGTGGGGTAGTAGTTTTTCAACAAGTTCTTCGCCTTAACTAAATTTTCCGAATGGAAACAATTATTGCTGAGAGTAAGTATCTTTGAAATTAGGTTAGAGGCTGAAAGAGTGTTCTGATAAGTAATTCAAAATTCTCCCTGAATTGGTAGGTTTCATGAACCAATTGCTCCCTTTTTTATTGGAATCCAAAACGGAAGTTTGTTTTATTTTTCTATTTCTAACGTGAACTGAATATTTGGGTTGAAACTATTGGAAATATTCAATACTTCATCAGATTTGTGTTACTATTCTAAATTTCCATATCAATATAAAATTAAAAAATGTTTATTAACTGATTCTCACAAGTTTGCTTTTTACAATTCAAAAACTACAGAAAAATTATTCACGCAATTGAAAGATGAGATACCAGCTAAATCAGATTATGTGTGATATAAGTATTCCCTGTGAATGTGGGAAATGTTATATAGGGCAAACTTAACAATACCTAGAAACCAGAATATATCAACACAAATATAACTACTATGAAAAGAATAGAAATAAAAAAAAAAACAGCACTCGCTGCACAAATGATTCAGATCAATCTCCATGATAATTGCGTAAGCCAAAAAAAGTGATACACAAAACCTGACAAAAATATACACCCATATTCTAGGAAGGTTCAAAAGAAAAACATATTTCTGAATAAGGGTACACAAAAGATTTGTTTTGTTTTATTCGCTTCTTTATCTATATAGCGCTGGAATATTTCAGGTGGGATGATCAGTTGCATATTGACCATACACGGTTGTTTCTTCATTTGAAGATAAGCGCATCAACCGCTAAGGTTATTAGCGCTACGTTCAATTTTCATTTCATTATAGGTATAGTCATATAGATTGTAACATATTGATTCTTGTTAAAAAGGACATGAGGTTCCTAACAGTACAATTTTCACTAAGAGTTTCGTGTAGTTCTTTTGGTATTTGAAGTTTTGTTCTTGCTTCTTGGAACTTGGGGCAGATTTGAAGTACATGTTTTACAGTTACTGTTGTGTTACACATATCACAAATTGTTTGGTTCTCATGTGCTAGAAGGTGGTCATGTGAAAACTTGGTATGGCCTATACCGAGTCGACAAAGGATAACCTGATGTTTTCTGCTTTTTGGAAGGTATGTCCAGGGTTTAACCGATGTTTTTATTTTGGCTAGTTTCGAACTTGATTGCATCCATTCTCTTTGCCACTCGTTCGTGATCCTACTCTTAATGAAGGTTTTCATATCTGATGGAGTTGTTTTGGTGATTATTCTTGACCCATGTTCATATATTGCTTCTTTAGCTGCGACATCTGCTTTTTCATTGCCAACGATTCCGATATGAGACGGGATCCATATCATTATCACTTTTTTTCCCAACTCTTCTGTCCTATAGAGTTCGTTTTTCATTAATAGTATGATGGGATTGTCTCATAGACGGTTGTTTGTTGTTTCATTTTAACGGATCTGTACTTGTTTATATACAATGTTAAAGTTTTTGATGTGTTTTTATCGACCAGAGTTTGTATCGACTACTCAACAGTTTTTAGTTGGGTAAATATAAAATTAACGTACACATGAACTCTGAAAATAGGGGAAAAACTTTTCTCACGTGTTTATGCCTCCTGAACCCGAATCCGGAAGAGTTGGAGCACTTTTTTTTACCGCATTATCAAGTACCATTTTCTCGCGCAAAAATCACTCAAAATGCCTCCTTCTTTCTACCAGCATAAACAATACACCCTAAATCACTTATTTTCGGCACAACTTTGCACAAAATATCGTCGTTTTTATCGAAAAAATCCTCGTTCTTACACAGTTCCAAATAAACAAACTTCACACATTTGCCAAATAAAATGTAGTAACTTTGCCTTATTTTTAATGTTGGTAATGAATGAATCACCGCCATTTTTTCGAATTCAAATATGAGCAATATTTTCTCCTTCCTTTACCAACAATATATTGGATTAACCATAAAAAATCATCCGAAAAATTATATTTTATTAATAAAAAATAATTTATTTTCAATTTCAAATATCTCACTTGGTTTAAAATCTGCTTCATATGCTTTTTTAGCCTTCTTTTCGAATCCAAATTTTTATGAAAAATGGTGCCCAACAACAATTGCAAACATAAATGAAGGGGAAACTATTGCTCATATTTGAATTCGAGAAGTTGGCGGTGATTCATTTATTACCAACATGAAAAATAAGGCAAAGTAACTAAATTTCATCTGTCAAATTTGTGAAGTTTGTTTATTTGGAACTGTGTAAGAAGGGGGATTTTTTCGATAAAAACGACGATATTTTGTGCAAAGTTGTGCCGAAAATAAGTGATTCGGGGTGTATTGTTTATGCTGGTTGAAAGAAGGAGACATTTCGAGAGATTTTTGTGCGAGAAAACGGTGCTTGAAAATGTGGATAAAAAAAGAATTTAAAGTGCTTTAACTCGGGAACGGTATGAGACTCGTGTTCAGGAGGCAAGAACACGTGAGAAAAGTGTTTTCCCTAAGTGCATGTGTACGTTAACTTTATATTCACCCCCTGGTTCTAATTCCCGTTAAATCCAACTATATTCAGTTGTAGGGACGTTGAATCATTTATCAATAATAATATTATATTTGAAATTCCTACGTCATGAAAATAGTCACGCGTGACGGACTTTCCTTCAAAATTCTCATTAGGAGAATTATTCATTCAATGTTAAATTTAGACTGCTACACACTGGCCTCGTAAAAGCTGTTAACGACTTACCGTCACTTTTGTGCACAAATGAGCAGTCGTGCACCGCCCAACGTTTGGCTTCATGCATGTGCAGGTATTCAAAATATATTCTCATGATACCATGCAGTCTCTTCAAATATTAACGAACATGAACTTGTAAATCTATAATTTCTACTGAGAAATCACCATTGATGATTGAAGTGGTCGTCATTCCAAAATATTAGGTATGTGTCTCAGAGTATCATCATATCACTAATTAATGCTGCAAGATCCGCTAAGTTGTTGACTGCAAACTGATTCTGCAGTTTATTTCCTATACCTCTTACTTTTTAATGTCTATAGCCCATTTGTTATCTTGCTAGCAAAATTGTATCTATTTTTTGGCTGATATTTGTGGCACCGAAAGCGTCTGATACGCTTGAATTTATAACACCGGCACACAAAAAAAAAAAAGTTGTCTGTGCACCGGGCGCCACCTATCTACGGTCATGTTTTTCGACCCGCTGAACACGAATTTCAAGTCAGTTTAGGCCGTCCGGGCTTCAATTTCGAGTAAATTGCAAAAAACCCCAAAAATAGCGAAAATTCGATATTTTGACAAGATAAAAAATTCTAATTCTGCAATAAATTCGGCCCATAGTCCCCTCAAACATTCATAAAACTGCAAAAAACCGATAAAATAGCAGAAAATTGCTGCTGAAAAAATGGATTTATTTTTTTAAACACAATTGAATAAATTTCTTGTATTTTTTATTTCTAAAATACAAGATTAAGATCCAAGAATGTACACAAATTGAATTTTTAACGGTTTTTCGAGGGTATTGTACTGTTTCGTTCTCAAATGATCTACGATGTGGATACCTCTTTTTCCACCTTTTCCTTTATTTAGTAAAAATTTGTCATCGTGTTGGAATTTCAACTTCTTCGAAGTGCAGACTTCATTTCATTGCATGATCGCTTGTACTTGCAACCAGGGCACCTCCTCGGGGTGACGGTGGGCAACAGAACCATCTGGCAGAGTCCCTGGGTTAACGGCGTGTGTGCCGTCATGGCAGGTAAAAGTGATGAGTACTTTACGATGCAGGGATTCGGAAACCCAGTATCGGCGTCTGGTCAGGGTGAGAAAGCAGGCCCGCAGGCGTCGTCATCCAGCGACTGCAGCTCTTCAGTAGTGGAAAACTTGGCTACTGGAGACTATACTATTACAAGAAGCAATTCCCATCTATGCAATAAGAGTCCTGATCAATTTTGTTACGTTTGTGGGGAGTTTCAGCCGGTAAAAAACCGCAGAACGTTTTCAGATAGATTAAAACAAAATCCCAATTTTCTTCGATTTTTGTAATTTTTGATGATTTTTTACAATTTTTTTAGATTTAAAACATTTTATGATTGAAGTACGATCGAAATTAGTATTTAACAGATCAAAATACATGAAAATTATGCTTGCATTAGATCTCAAAATTTTTTTTCTTGCCAAAACATCGAATTTTCGCTATTTTTTGGGGTTTTTTGCAATTTACTCGAAATTGAAGCCCGGACGGCCTAAACTCACTTGAAATTCGTGTTCAGCGGGTCAAAAAACATGCCCGTAGATAGGTGGCACCCGGTGCACAGACAACTTTTTTTTTTTGTGTGCCGGTGTAATTGATTCGGCAGTGTGAATTGTACTTTGACCCGAAACTTCAATGTATCTAGAAGAATTCAGCCTGTGGCGTGACATTGGTATAAACATAACTATATTCAACCACAGTGTACAAAATTTGACGTGAGACCAATGGTACTTCCATGAAGTAAATATTTTGTAATATGTCTAAGTAGTGATATTGTTATCTCATCAATTGCTCTGCACATTGAGAATGTCAACACATCTGGGCGCACTCAAAAACACGAGCGTGCTTGCATTGAATTCTTCGTTAGAGTTATTACACCACCATACTTTTGGACCATTGCACTCACTGGTGTACACATGTCCTCTATGTAATCTCTATAAATTGATGCGGCCGATACTTGATGAAAATCCACAAGTAAACAAAAGACACTCACTTGACTAAATGATTTTCATTAAACTGGGTTTACAAAACCACGACACGTGTTTCGCTATACAATATCTTTTTTTTTAAGTGGAGATGATACTAACTCATCAATCACGATGTGTCATGTTAAATAGTCAAGGCAGGTATATATGAATCTAATTAGGAATATTAAGGATTATACATTAGGAATTTATTAGAAATGAGGCTTAGTAGAACGGAGATAACATAAATGACCTGTTTAATCTACAGTAAATCAAATTCAACAAAGGAGAATTATTTAAGTTAATCTGGTTATAAAGCAAATTTTGCGACTTTTTGCATTTAAAATTTCTAGAAGGTCGAATTAATAACCTTCCCTTTCTGTATGTACCTAATATTTCGGAATCGTTAACAAAACAATGTTTTTCAGTGAAGAGGTGAGTAGCAAAAGTTGAATTCGATTTTTCATTTACGAAACAGTTCCTATGTTCCGATAATAATTCTTTTAATGTTCTGGCTGTTTGGCCTATGTAAAAACTAGCACAAGAGCCACACGTCAATCTATACTGGGTGACAATGGGACTAGGACCATGCCTATATCTCCTTTACTCAGCAACCTATTTGAATGAAATTTTGTACATAGATATGAGACATAATTTTGGATTGACAGATATATGAAAACAAAATGGCTGACTTCCGGTTTCGCCAGGATGGCAACCAACTTCGATTTTTCAAACACCCTGTATGTTTGATGTTTTTAGGATTCTACGGCTCAACGTTCATATGAGAGTGTTGCCAAATTTTTATTTCACGATTGAAAACAAAATATTTTTCAATTTTTTTTAGCTTCAATCAGGTCAAAATCCATACTAATTTACATCAGTAACTCATAGTAATAGTCATTCCATCGATAGGATCAATAACAAATCCTACAAAAGGAATTGAAATTTTCTAAACGCATTTTCAACGAAAATGGTACCTACCGAGGTCCATATTGCCATGCGATAGATAATTTGATCACCAATTCAACGATATACATTATGTACCACTTTATTTTTGTTCAAAACTGAAAACGATCAATTATTGGATTTGAACAATATTATATACGATGCCTACAAATTCGAAATAGGATTCTCGGGAAATCTATCTTCAAGGTAGTTTCGTCACGAGACAGTTTAATTAGGAACTTATTTTTGACAGAATCGAAAAATTTCAAACCACTTTTCGATTTGAAACGCGAAAAAAAATGTTTTGAAGGGGGGCACTTGCCCCCCCAATCGACTCTAGAAAATTTCTTCGTTATAGAAAGTCGACGACTCAAAAAATTGATGTCTGTAATATCCTGTTCTAGCTCCTCCTCGTTTTTCATAAACTTCTTAATTTTAGTACTAACGGTAGGATTAATTATGTGCGCTTCCCCATGGACAATTTTGAATAACGAGAGTAGTTTTGATTATATCTGTCAAACTAAATGGTCGATCACTTTGATTTTTTTTTCACATAATCTGTGATGCCCTGCTTTAGCTCCTCCTCGTTTTTCATAAACTTCTTGATTTTAGGACTAACGGTAGAATTAATAATGTGCTGTTTGCCTATGCATGGTCCATATGTTACGTGTTAATTGAGTCAACTTCAATTATATATATCTCAGGTTCGTGATGGTAAAACTTGTTAAAATTTCATAAAGGTGTTGTTCACATGTTAAACGATACGTATAACTAATTTTAATAATTTCCTAATTCAACTGTCTCGTGGCGGTACTACCTTAAACATACGGACTGCTAAATGATAATTTCTGCCAGCTTCTCCAAATATCATAACTGCTTCAAATTTATCGTCTAAACTACGAGCCATGATCACACTTTTCATAAAAGGATTTAGGCGCTCAACGGACTATTTGACAGTTAGCAGTTCAGTTTGACAGTAAACAGGATGTTACAGCGACAACGATTTTTTCCAATGCAAACTTGATTGATAGCAAGATTAGTGTTTTTCGTTGGGTTTGAAATAAAATGTCACTTTCCAAACTTTAATATTTCGAAAACAATTGAATTCAGGAGTAAAGTGTATTCGAGAGAACTGTTGAGAATTATGAGCAGTTTTCGAAAATGGAATAATATACGGGGTGTTCCGTTTAAAAAAAGTATTGAAGATGATGCTCAGCCGCCATTTTCAAACTTTTAGCTGTGATTTTTTCATAAAAAGGTATGTTTTTATCTTCTATTTGGGCCCTCCAAATTTCGTTGCGACAAACATTATATACTTGTATCATATTGAAGATAACGTATCGCACCCCTCAATGAATAACCTTGTTTCGCAATATAACTTCAGAAGCTGTCACTGGAACTGAAATTTACCATAGTTCAATCAATTCAGATAATATGAATTCCAACTCTCGCAATTTTCGAAGATTAAACTTGACTGGCAACCACCAGACATATATCGTGGAATGGAGAATCATTGCCCTATATAAGCGTGACAAGTTATTGAAATAGATCTATTTCTGAATCAACTGAAACAAGTGCTCCTCGTAGAGACACCGAGGCGATAAATTCTCCATGTGCAGACCAACACTTCGAGAAATTCTAACGAGAAATTAATGTTCATGATTCGAATGTTCACAAGATTCACGCTGGATTGAAACATGGTGATCTGAAAATTATTTCGGTGTATTTGAGTATCGGGAATTCACTTATTTAATGAAGGTTTCTATTTCGAAATGTACACGAAAAACCAGTAATATTCGCCTTGAATAACAATTTTCTTGGTTACTTGTCGATGCTGATTATTAGGCAGCATTTTTAGAATGTTTCTTCGAATTCAGATTATTAGAAGGATGACCAAAAAATGAGCAAGGCTGATTTTGTTCGTGAAATGTCACCATATCGATATTTCAGTCTTATCATTTTTCAAATTATTCTATACTGGTAAATTGTTTCCTGTATATTCTCAAATACAGTGGCAAGTTAATCCTGCCTGAACCGAAAATTCACATTTGAATAAAAATTAAAAAAAAACATTAATATATCCTCAAAAAACATATTCACTAACAGAAAACAACTGATTTCAGTTCAACGCCTGACCTGGTGGGTACTCTTTTCGAAAAACTTTTTTTACCTCATGCTATATGAATTCTCAATTGAGAATAAAAAAAATATTACAACAATCTCGTGGAAAATACATTTTTTTTTTGCCGAATTATGGTTCTCTTACGATATCCGTCAAATGAAGTTGAATGATCAGCGTTTTGTAGTGCCGGAGAAAAGTTGTTTGTGTTTCTCATAGAAATCCGTTTGTTTTCAATTCCAATATTACCGCAACATTCTACAAAATTTCATGGCGCAATTTTCGAAAAATCCCATGAAAGTTTCATCCTCTGACTGATCGTGGTGAGGCACAAAATAATTTTCAACCATCATGTCTCAATCATAACCACGAAAAAGCACGCCTGATTCATGTCACAATTTGAAATGACGAAAGTTTTAGTTCAAGCACTAGCACAATTATAGTCGGCTTTTCAGCGTACTGTAGTTGAGTTTATTCTAGACAATATGAAATTTAGGTTAGTAATTAATTGAATTCCTAATTGGATTCTGGAACAATACAAACATCTGTGATATCCGACAATTGGATCCCATTCTTCCCCATCGCTATGTATTCTTTAACTTGTTTCTTGAAGATAGTATATTTGCGGAATTAATTATACTCAATTCGTGGAATGAGCGCATGGGTGTAGTGAACAAATTTTATTGAAATATTCATTATCCATCCTGTGAAACTGTCCCCCATGATTTTAAAGCTACGGAAGTCACTTTCAAATAATAGACATTTTCTAGTTAAAAAAAATCAACAGATACACTAAGTTTACTTGCATTGTCCAAAAAATAGTTTCAACATTCCCTTTCAGAAACTTAACAGCTGAACATGTTTGGTATTTACAGATTACGACAAAAAAAACTGTTATTATTCTTGTATTCCGAATCATGTAGAGTTCAATGCACTGAAACAGTATTTTATGGCTCTGTTTCGCTAAATCATTAATTTTCAATATGAAATTTCGCCCCTTTGGATGGAATGAAGTACCGAGTTCCACATGTTCCACAGGATTGGCATTGGAAGAATCCATTTGCCACAGACTTTTGTTAGAGTATGACTCAAAGATCTAGACCAATGTTTTTTAAATGTCACCAAAATATCGAATAAGGCATTATTCTGCGTAGTAGGCAGATATGTTATAATTAACGGAAAAGAAATAGTGTGCATCTGTAATAGACCTAGGAGTCTGTTATTTCTGGAGTGTGCAGAAAAAATATGTGATTCAAGTGACAGATCGATGAACCATCACATGTGCAATGAGGTGTCTGGGTTAATCAGATTTTATATGAATGGGCTGGGAATCTGCCGTGTGGAATTCTCACATAATATTAATTTTATTCCTCATTCAATTTATAATTATATTGAATGTTCAAAATGACCGCCATCAACGCCTCTGATCAGGTCAGAACCACTCTGCGGACTGGGAGGATCCTACTTACAGAAGGAGATCTACAAAGAAGAAGATGCATTGAGAAAGATAGAATGGCAAATATTTCCAGAACTGAGGCAAGCCAAAGATCATTTTAGTAATTGTGGACTCGAAAAACATCGCAAGAAGCTAGACTTAGAGGAGGACAGCACCTGTGAAGGAAAACCAGAAAAACTCTCATCAGATTCTGATGGAGTGCGATGCTGAACAACATAAATGGGGGGAAAATCTGGAATTATACTAGCCAACAGTGAAAGAAATATCACATATAAAATAAATATCCAAATGTTTTGGTGATATGGGAACTGATAAGCTGCTGTGAACAAGGTATCCGGGAAAAAGCAGGGAAAGGTGGGGCATAATAGATCTAATAAGGTCATAGCACAACTATTACTACGCACTACGACAAATACGAAATTGTCAATGACGATTGACAATACTCTAAAAGTGAACGAACGTACACATCTGCCTGCTAACGTAACTCACCCTATGATCCAAATTTGTTATACATGAGTGGAAAAGTTTCCTCTACATGAATAATTACACTATTTTCAAAATTATACAGAAAAAAGAGTGTAATAACCATACGAGTGTTTGATACAAATCTTGCATTTGAAATTTTGTTAACCTCCATACACATAACTGACTTGGAATTTGCCATGTATACATGGTTTTCGTGACAGTGTGATGTCATTTATGATCATTGCGGACGTGTTTGATTATTTATGGTATAATCGATTCGAAATTACTGTCTGGAAGTTTATGGGGTTGGAAGTTATGATTTTTTTGTTGAATAGTCGGCAATTGGGATGGAGGACAAGTCCTGTAATTTAGATTTGTTTCCATTGAAAATTTGAATGAAGGGGTTTTCGTCCTCCAAAACCCCTTCATCATGAATTTGCTGTAAAAAATCAACAATTTTAAATAGTAGTTCCGAAACATTGGACTAGTTCTATTAGTAGTAGTCGATATATACAGGGTGTGATCTAACCTCTTGCACACCCGTGAATGACGAGTGTATAATGCCATTCTATAACGGATTAGTGATGAAAAATAAAAAAATAAAAAATTCAAATATGTTTTGTTTTTTGTAAAATTCGACAAAATGTTGGGTAGCGCTGCCCACATGATTTCACCTGCTTTCACTTTAACAATTTCCGAGTGCAATAAACATTTAACTCGATATTTGATAAATATAGAATGTTGAACTGATTATGTGGTAAATGTACACATTGCAGGCTGCCTGAGATAGATATTCATATTCAAACTGAAGAAAAAACTAACCTTGTTATATCCAAACTGGTGATGAAATTGGAACTAGTTGACTTTATACTCTGCTTTGCTACACTTATCATAATTATCACAGTCAGATGTAGTTCAATGTCCAGCGTGGCTTTAGCCGGGGAAGTAGTTGTTTTCTGTTAGACATTCACAAGAAATAACTTCATTTTAATCGTGGATTTTTCAATTCACAGAAAAATCTTTCTATCAATATTCAATTGAGAATGTTTCCCTTTTTATCACAGTCACTTATAATAATCGAACGACACAAACATTTTTGAAAAGGGAAACATTCGCAATTGAATATTTTTATATCGCGACCATTGTATGTAGTGTGTAGTGATTCGAACAACACGTGTACTGAACACAGAACACTTGTCAAGCAAGATTCTCACATGCACGGTTTACAAAGCTATTTACGAACGAAAGTTTGTTAAATTATACTAGTGTTTTCTGATTGGCTGATCAATGAAAGATCCTCATTAGCAACCAATCAGAAAACAGTACGCGATGTGTAGGAGAATCAGTTTGAACATTATTGTCTTTGCCATTTGCCTTAAAACTAAACACCGAGCTGTTCCGTGCGTATTTTGAAGAGTAGACTGCTAATGTTTTCGAAAAAACCAGGAAGCCCAATAGGGTTCAGCTAATATTTTTCAAGCTCTTCAAGTGAGTCGTCACAAACGGCACAAATGGTAATTCAAACAACACAAATTCAAATTCAAACACAACACGAATGGTAGCGCCTTCTATCTATGTAATCTTTTTTCTTTCTACCAGATGATTATTAAGAAATAATTTTTATTCGCAATATGCCTTGTTTACATTGAATAATACAATAAATATGTTTGAAATTTTGATCAGAATTCAAACGAAAAAAAAAAAAAAACGATATTTCATTGAATAATGTTGAGTAAGTTGTTAAAATTTGTTTCTGGAACACTCTGAATACATACGATAATCTTCAAAAAATACAACTTAAATAAGAAATCGATGTATCTGAACGTTTTTTTTTGGAAAATAAACACCACCATTTTTTCGAACCTTTACTGTTTGCTGAATGTTCGATATTATATAAATTGAGTTTCCATTTTGATGTGCACTAGTGCGAGTCGTATTTATTTTCACCAGTTTATTGAATTCGTTTGAGAATATGAAAAAGATGTTTATATTTTCGAAAAACTCAATCCGTCATGACAGATTATAAATGTAAAAAAACACTCATTTCAACGTGTAAATCCAAAAGGAATAATTCTTACATTTCTCCACCTTTGCAAGTGATCGTGAAAGCGTGAAATAGATTTTCGTCGACAAAAATGAATTGAAGACTTAGTGAATGTGACGCCACTTTTCCATCAATATTACAAATGGTTTCTGGTGAGAACTCTATATGAGTTCCCAATTGAGACTGAAATGGTAAATCGAATAATCTGAATAAAAATGCAAATTTTCACTCTCAATTTTTTTTCTTTCGAGTTAGGGTCCTTTCAAAATATTTACCAGATGTATCTCCAGCGTGGTTTTTGCCGGGAAGTGGTTGTTTTCTGTTAGATATTCACAAATACTAACGTAATTTTCATCGGGTATTTTTCAGTTCCCAAAAAAATATTTTCCATTCAATATTTAATTGAGAATATTTTCCTTTTATTTAATGCCACACGACACTCATAAATAATGAATCGAACGTGGCAGAGCATTGCGTTTCACATAATTATACTGTGTTCGTTGTGATTTTCCGATTTAATTCGACGTGATTAATCTATCAATCTAAAAACATAAAAACATTGTTATTCGAACAATTTTTTTTATTACACCAATTCTATATCAAAGAGTAACGTAAGTGCCTAACAGTCTCAGCATTTTGAAAAGTGCTTAGTGCTTAGTCCAATTTCTTTTTGAAAATGCTTAGTAATCGCCAAAATTTCATAAAAAATAGTGCTTAGTGTTCGAGAATCGCGGGCACTTTTTTATAGTGCTTTGTGCTTGGTTGGATGATTTTTCTATGGATTTTGGATGTGCATACCCAATGGGTTAGCTACAGCAATCCACAAATTTATTTCATGTCATATTGTGATAAAATATGGATTATTACAATTATTTAGTCCATACTTAATCAAGTATATAATTAAAGACAACAGTTTTAATGCAGTACCTCAGGCAGAAAATAATAACAATTTGATAGAAACCAGTTCTCAAAGGGCGCGAGGAATCCTGGATTCCATTATAAAAGGTAAGGCCTCCGTGATCTCAACTGGTACGAATTTTCATTAACTTCTGAGGGTTAGTAAAACAACTAAGAAAGTGGTTGAAAACACTTTTAAATGCTTTTTTTAATCAGCACACGGAGTCTCATTCTGACTCATTTGTCATTATTTTTGAAAAATATCTCGAAAAAGCGATCAGGGGGTCTATTCTCGAATTTTGACCAAAATTTGTCGAATTCGACATGTGTCGATGTAAATTGTCGCACAACTTGAAATTGTGGTATTCTCTGTTGGTTTCGACATCCAAGTCGTATGAGACAAAAATTGTCGAATAGCATGAGCTGGCAACACCGAATTTACGATTCTCAAATGTGTTCTGTGCGAAGTATCAAGAGGGTGTCCACAGGGAGGAGTTCTGTCACCCCTTTTATGGTGCCTGGTGGTCGACGGAGCTAAATGAGTCAGGGCTGTACTCACAAACGTATGCAGACGACTTTGTCTTGCTGGCTCAAGACCAACCGGTAAACCTGCTGGAAGAAATCATCATGATAGCTCTCAGCAGAGAAGAACAGTGGTGTTCTACCGGCGGGTTGAGAGTCAATCCAGAAAAAGCGGATATGGTACTCTTCACCAAGAAACGCAAAATAGGAACTCTTCCAGAGATACGTTCCTAGGAAGACAGCTTCCATGAAAAGGGTCGACGAAACACCTTGGACTCATCATAGACTCCAAGCTGACCTGGAACGAGCAGATTGAAAATCGCAACAAGAAGGCTATCCTTCGGAAAGACGTGGGGCTTGAAATCCAAAACCCTGGATATATACCGCGATTATTTGCCCGATGCTAACGTACGGGTCCATTGTTCGGTGGACCGGCACCACAAGAAGCAAGTCCAGAAATGAACTAGAGACTAGCTTGCCTAGAAGTTCTGCTAGGACTGCCACCTCTGCAGCTAATCATCGAGCTGAAGCCATGCGTACTGCCTACAGACTCCAAGGCACAGGCCAATGGATGGTCATGGGGGCAGACCATGGACACTCCAATATCTGAAACAAGGCAAAGGGGGCTGTCCAATCCTACAAATGGAAATAGATAGCATCCTGCTGGTTCTGAATTTCAAAAAAAGACCAAAAATCATCGTCCTCACGAGGGACGAATGGAAAGACGCACATCTTCACTGAGTGCCCCACTTTGGTGGACCATAGGGGGATCAACCTGGGGAGCATAATTTTGAACCCAGAAGATGTCAAAGAGATTCAGCTGAGGAAGCAGAATTTCGTCAAAGGAATAGGCATGCCCAGCTGATTCTCAGATCACGTGGGCGCACAATGGGCCCAATTAAAAAGGCCTACGTGCACTGAGTTCTCCGAAACCAGCTCACCACGTGAGGAAACCCGATGTCCCTATTCCACAAATGGTTCTGGGATATCAATCAACTCTCTAGCAAATTCCATGGTTAATCTGAAAATTTTGATAAACTTTCTCAGATAAAAGCCTGAACACATTCCTATATATAACTTGTCTGTCTCGAGGCCGATGAGTTTCTGAATTTTCAATCGCTGCCAGTTCTAACCTATGAAATTGATGAAGAAAATCTGTCAAATATGTCATCTCGCATTCGACATGAAATTGTTGACGGCTTTAGACCACTCTACAATTTGTAGATCGAAAATTTCCGAATGCCACATTTGAGGATGAGAGATTGCGTTTTTCGTTCGACAATGTAGAAATATCGCATGCGACATAATATGTCACCGTTTGAGAATAGACTTCCAGGGCTCAAAATGGAATCATAACATGAATTGAATAATCAAGGGTTTTATTTGAAACTATACAAGGATGACATTATTTTTGGTGAAACCAGAAATGCCACGAGAACGAAAATATGTTGAGTAGATAGAAAGCCTTCCATTCATATAAGGAATTTTCATTATATCGCTTTATCTTTTTCCCGTTTAGACCGCGTGAACTCTTTTAGATATACCCTGTATGACTCAGTTGTAATACTTGAAAGGTAACCGGTAACCTGAACTCATGTTCCATTGGGACTGTTAGCAAATCCATTCGGAAGATAAATTGTAGCACTCAGAGAATTTGACAGACATAAATGATGCTGTGCAGGAAATAAGTGAAAGATAATATTTCTCGGGGACAATTTTATATCACTGAATGCTTTTCTTTCCTTACAGAACATGTTCACTGTGATTCGTGAATGAGGTCGTAAGTTTTGTAAGGGAATGAAAATGAACTATATGACAAATCATTCGAAAAAGTTGAAGTTATCGTCTTGTTCACGTGTATTTTATACATTTATACGAGTATTCAAAAACCTTCAATAGATTGTGATTTTTGTATTTTCAATGGAAAAAAGCATACTTTATTGAGAGGAAATAGTAAAGAAGAGTACTAGTTTCATGGTTATCAACACTTTTATACGACCTCCGTCAGATAGACGATTCTGACCATGAATTGTAATATTTGCATCATATCCATGCAGTTTTTTATTTTTTCTCCGCTGACAATAGTTATTTTCCTACGACCACATAGGAAAGTAACACATATTGCACTCTCTACTCCCATGGAAAGTGACCTTTATTCTCATGCGTGCGGAAAGTATACTTTCCGCACTAGCGCGGAAAGTAACTTTCCGCACGGCTGTCAATAAGCCGTCAAACCCGTGAATCCTGTAAGATTTACAGATGTAATTATTAATTGCTCTTCTTTATTGATATTATTTACATAAAAACTGGACTAAAAACTGATTATTTGTAGAAAATAAAGAAAAGGAGAAAAAAAAAAGTTGACGCCGAGAATCTAGCCCACAACCTTGCGGTCATCTACCGTATACTCTTCCATCTGAGCTGATTCAGATTTGAATTAACGTTATCAGAGATATGTATATCTCGTCAGTCAGCCATATTAGAAAACATAAATTCAAAACCCTCAACTCCTTCGATGAGCACAATAATTACAAGCAGCATCCGAGAAAATATTGAAACGAATCTCACGCAAACACCGTTACAATTTACAAATTGTAACACTAACCAATTCACTTTCAATTTTTATGGTTCCAAATAATTCAATTTGTTCCCCAGTTGTATCTAATAAGTACTTACTTATTGTAATTTTTTCAAATAAACGTTAATTATCGTTATTTCTTCATTTCACCATAAGAGTAATTCTAAATTCATGAGCACTTTTTATAGAAACAATATTCAAACATAGACTGTCACATATAAAACGTAAGATTAGTCAGGCAACTCAATATACACGATCTAATATTTACATATTGTTTAATAAAATAGGTGGTCGTAGGAAAAATAGCGTACACTACTCGCGAGAAAGTGATTTTTCACACTCGTGTGATTGCCGCACTCGGCTTACGCTTCGTGCCACTCGTGTGAAAAATGTCACTTTCCGCACTAGTAATGTAATATACTATTACCTAACAAGTGCGGAAAGTGGTACTTTTCCGCAAGTGACGGCAGATGACTGAACGACGCGAAGCGGAGTTCGAACAAGCCGTTGAGTCCAGAAAATACCATTTCCGCATGTGTATATTATATATAGTATATTATATCTTGAATTTTTACCAGAAAGGGAGGATAGGTACCTAATATAATTTTTATTTATTTTCAATTCAAACTAATCATTAATTATATTAAAATTAAATGTACGATAGTACCATTATGCAAATTCAACGCCAATCGGATCTCCTTAGATGTGTCATGAAAGGAAACTTGTTGAATTTTCGCTGAATTATTGATAGGTGAGAATGCTGCTTCGCGAGAAACTGATGTCGATGGGGAGCTGGAGTTTGGTATTGGAGTGTTTGAACGTTTTTTAGATATGATGAGCAATCTTCTTCTCATTTTCGAGTGATTCTGCCACAAACGTAGATTTCCATCCACCATACTTTTAATGTGGTTGATGTTGGCACCAGAGTGGGCCAACATTGTGGCTGACGACCGATGAAAACAATGACCGGTGTAATTCTCAGGATTTATGGGCCCAAGTATACAGCAATGTTTGATAGCATTTTGCCAAAATTATGAATTCCCACACATTAATTAGTGCATTTTCTTGATTTGAAGAAGAGAAAACAACCGCAAATAATGAGTGTCCGCAGGACGCAGACTGGCATACTTTTTGTATAATTCTAGGTAAACTACAAATTTTTCCTCAATGTTGGTTTTTGTGTTCGGTATGGTAATAACAAGAACATTTTTCTTGTCTTTAATCTTCATATTATGGTCATATTCATCAATTCTTCGCGTCGGCACGCACCAGCGATTCCAAAAATCACATAAGAATTTATCGATTTCCTGTTTTTCGAATTTTTTTCTCGTAATTTTTGGAAAAAGTACTTCACAGTACTAGAGCAGAAAAGTGCTTCTTGCCACATGACAAATCATTAAAAAAAGTGCATTTTTCCACATACTCGTGGAAAAAATAACATAGGCTTAAAATTTAATGAGTCGAATTCAGTATGTCGAGTATTTGACGCATATTTCCAGTTTTTTAGATCATGAACGTGGGTGTGTTGCGAAATGGATCAGCTTGCAATAGGGTTTTGGAACTCTGTTTTTGTTCACATACTCTTTCTAGTGGATAGTACATTATTCATATTTTTGCATGACTTTCAAAACCAATTTCACAAATTCGAATCCCAGCATATCAGCATTTGATTGAAAATCATCATCACTGTCATTTAAATCATCATCAATGTCGCCCTCATCGTAATTTTTGAAATTGAGTAAACGATTTCTATGAAATATCCAGCGAATAAATTGATTGAGTGAACATAACACACGTTTTCGTTGGTTTATGAAGTCAAATTTCACATTTCCCAGAGAAACGTGAAAATGTCATTTTAGACCAATCATTACAGATTTTTTTGTTACAAAACTAGTAACAGGAAACCAACTGTGCCATCAAACGAAAGACGATTGCTCAATTCGTTATAAACATTTACGAGCAAAAAATAGTTTTTCTCTTTCGCTCGTAACATGAAAACTAGTTAAGCAATCTTGATGCTCTCATGGATAAATTGTAGAGAATCGCTAAGCAACAAAAATTAGCACTAGCACGATCCGATAGAAATTCAAAACTTTGCCATTCGTTGTAGCGCAGGCTCTCCGCGACATAGTAATGATTGATATGTTTTTTATGTGAAAAAAATTCAGGTGCTGTCGGATCATCAGTTTTTACATAATTGCAATTTGAATTCTTTAATGCACTTCATTGAAGCAAGCCTGGAAATACAACAGGATATAACAACCGATCGACTTCAGTGTGATGGCACAGTCGCTTTCCTGATACTATTTTCATCATGGAATCAGCTATTTTCTGCTGTATTGATTGGTCTATTTGTATTATCGATAGTGACGCCTTTAATCAAATAAGTGAGCTCGTATTTTCGCAACACGCCAGATTCAATATTATCGAGCCTTCTATTACCACCTGTGCTGCTTTTAGGTACTTCGGTTTTCATTTTTCAAGTACCTACACTTTTTTTTTCTCGAGACAATCGGAACGTCATTAGATTTTTCTGAGCTAAAAAATTCCCTCCACATCTATAGGATCAGACTGATCGCATATTGTGGGCATACTCATATTTATTCTCTATAATTTTTGTAGCTGGAAATGTCCCGCATTTAACTGATGCTAACGATTGAACGTGACATTCACTGACAAAACTTTGTTTTCATAATCGCACTGGAATTTCGTTCTGTAACAATTAGTCCAAGAGGGGACCGCAGAAAACCAGGCCAATCGAGTAACAGAATGAAATGTTTTCAAAATGTTAGTACTCACAGCAAACATAAGAAAAATCATTGACTGCCTGGGAAAAAATGGTGCATAAGTTTTTTATGGCCTTTTTTCGGAAAAAGCAACCATAACGATGTAATACATGCCCGAAATACGTTTGACACTCACTATCTCTCCAGTTGGTCAAGTGGTCTAAGGAGCTGGTTCACGAAATGGAGCGTGGGTGAGCAAGGGGTCAACTCGGGTAGCTTTTTTTAAATTTTTTCTTTCGAAATTGAAAAATGATTTGTTTGGGGCGAATATTCGTACCAAAACAAATCATTTGTCATGTCTGAGAGCTGGCTGCAGAAAATCTGGCCAATCGAATAACAGAATGAATTGTTTTCACAAGCATTCATTTAATTCCACATATGTATGTGTTTAGTTCGAATCTTGTAAGTGAATTTTAACCTACTTCTAGATGTCGGAATAACGTGAAATTTGGCAGGTATTCATTATTCCTGTGACAAAGCATTACGGAATCTCCACCAAAGGAAAAACAAAATGGCGACTCCAATATGGCGGACGAGTTTTGTGATTATAAATTGATTCTATTCAAAATTATTATGTGGGGGCTTTTGAGGCTAAACATCATGATTTATTTGTCCGAATTCATGAATTCAAAATGGCGGCTCCAATATGGCGATGAGTTTTGTGGATATAGCCCTTTTCCAATAGGTACGGGTATGTGGTAGTTTTTGGGGTCCAAGAGTATGATTTATGGTCAGAATCTACGATGGCGACGACTTTTGATATTATAGTCCGATTCTATTCAAAATTGGTGAGTGGAGGTTTTTTTAGTCGGATATCATGATTTCTTAGTCGAAATTCATGAATTCAAGATGGCGGCTCCAAGAAAACGACGTGTTTTGTTATCATGGTCAAAATTGGTATGTGGATTTTTGAGGTCATAGATTATCAATTTTTGTCAGATTCCAATAGAATGACTAATTTCATGAATGACTCAAAAGAATTGAATAAAAATAATTGCGAAAAAAGCAATTTTAAAAACCAAAAAAAAAAATAATGTATTTACTTGTTTGACCTAGGTTATTCCGTGAGTAACAGATTCAGAAGCTTGCCGTGAACATAAAATAGGTACTGTTACTCGATTGATATAGTAATGAACCAAAAAAAGTTTGGTGCCAAGGCAATATATTATTTTTTAAGAGTAATTCCAAGCTGTTACTTCATTGGTATGGTTGCAGTACGAAAAATGTTCTGGAGTGAGATCATACAAAACTTATGGAAAAATTCTGCCCGGACACTAAATAATTTTTCTTATGGTCTCTGTGAGTGCTGAGATTTGAATGAAAATCATTGAAAAAAATTACACAAATGCACTAAAAGAGAAAAAATAATTTCTTTGTTTGACCTAGATTGTTCTGTGAGTACCAAAATCTTGCCACGCCAGAATACCTATTTTATATTCGCGGCAAGCTTTTGAATCTGTTACTCATAGAATAACCTAGGTCGAACAATTGAAGAAATATTCTTGTGTAAAAGCTTGTCTCATTTTTTTTTCAATCAATTTTTATTGAATTCAGAAAATGTATAATCTACGACCCCAAAAAAACCCTCATACCAATTTAACCATAATAACAAAACACATCGCCTTCCTGAAGCCGCCATCTTGAATTCATAAAAACCATGATGTCCGACTCCAGAAGCTCCCACACACCAATTTTGAATGGAATCGGACATAATCACAAAAGTCATCGCCATCTTGGAGCCGCCATCTTGGAGCCGCCATCTTGAATTCATAAATTCTGGCAATGAAATCATGTTGTCCGATCCCAAAAATCCCCACATACTAATTTTGAATAAAATCGGACCATAATCACAAAACTCGTCCAGCATATTGGAACCGACTTTTTTTTTGACAAAATTTCCGTAATGTATTGTCACCGGAATTACGAACTCCTGCCAAGTATCATGTTATTCAGACAACTACAAGTAGGTTTGAATTCACTTACAATATTTGAACTAAACACATACATATTCATGTGAAATTAAATAATTGCTTGTGAAAACATTTCATTCTGTTACTCGATCGGCCAGGTTTTCTGCAGCCAGCTCTCAGATATGAGAAATGATTTGTTTTGGGATGGATATTTGCCCCAAACAAATCATTTTTCAATTTCAAAATAAAAACTAAAAAAAAGCTGCCCGAGCTGGGGTTTGAACCGACGCTCACCTACGCTTTCTTCCGTGAACCAGCACCTCAGACCACTGGACCACCTGCAAGTTTATTGGTTTTGAAACTATTACCAATCTGTTGTTACATTGGTATGGTTGCTTTTTCCGAAAAAAGGCCATAAAAAACGTATGCACTATTTTTGACCAGGCAGTCAATGATTTTTCTTATGTTTGCTGTGATTACTAACATTTTAAATACATTTCATTCTGTTACTCGATCGGCTAGGTTTTCTGCAGTCCGCTCTCAGACTGTCTCAGCTAGTCGACATTTTCATTATGGCAATTTCTTTGGTCGAAGATATTGAGTATCAAATAATCGTATATGTGAACTCCTCAGGACACCATTGTGATAATGCACAATTCTGAACTGGTTTTTTAATGATCGAATACAACAAATTATGTTATGTTAATATTGTGTTTGGAACGAGTTCACTACGCGACTGCATATTTCGTAACACTTGGCTGGCGTAACAGTTCCGGAAAATACCGAGAGAAGGATTGACGACTGCAGGAAGAAAAAGAGAACAGAGAAAAAAAAATCGACGGATAGAAAAACAGGAGAAAGAGAAACGGCAACAAATTTGAAAACAAGAGGTGGTAGAACGGAAACAGAGATGGAAATAACAGGAAAATAAGCGGTTGCGATAATACTTCTGGGAGACTCTGGAAGAATAAAATAACAAAAGAAAATGGCAGGAAGCTTTTCTCGAACAGAAAATCAGTTGATACGTTGATGTAGTACGAGAAAAAGCAAAGATATGGTGAATAGAAGATGCACCCTGTGACGATATGGAAACAATAATGGAAATGATAAAGCAGCAGTTTGGCAAGCAGGAGAGACGATTGATGAAAAGAAAACGAGAACAGAAAAAAAGCGAGTGGAAAAGGAAATGCGACAAATACAAGAACAAGACAAGAAAATAAAAAATTGCACAAGTAACCCCTTCACCACGCTCATTCACTCTCACCTATATGCGCATTTCGATAGGTTAACTACACTCAGTGTACACTTTCTGATATTATCTTCATGAAAAAATGCATTGTGATTGCAAGTGGTTAGGAAATCAGTCAGCGGACGCAAATCAAATTTCGAGGAAGCCAATTATCTGTTGAATTGTATTTTTTCAACGAAACTTGTTTTTTTCATAAGTGTAGGTTCGTTTTGGTCATACAAAATACATTTCTCATGATCAAATTGTACATAAGTTTCATTATTGTATTATCCCTTTTAGTAATTCTACTTTTTTGTTCTCAGGCAAGAATGTCATTCTCAAAGTACAACGTAAACGCCTTAACAGACCCACTTTCGGTGCTTCCATCGCCCATCATTCGGAGGCCTCGCCAGAACTCTGTGTTCGTCGGTAGCTCCACCATGGCGATGCTGAACCCACCGCCGCGGCGTTCCAAATCGGCCATCGACATCCAACACCTTGTAGTGAAAGAACACAGCCCGACGGCTTCGCTCACAGGTAATAGAAAAGGTATTTATCTATCGCACTCAATTGAACCATCAGAGCACAAGAGTAAGTGGCATATAAAAATGGAAATCTGCTCATTGTATGTTAGTACTTAAACACGATAATGTGTCAATTGCATGTTTAATTCATCATTCGGAGTACACTAAACATTGCATTTCTGGTTCTGGTCACTCGTTAACTTCGCACATAATCATAATAACAATAATTTATTGAATCCTTTGAGATCAAATACATGAAATAGGATACGTCAAGAACACAAAAAGGTAGACAAATTATCAAAATACCAAAATACAAAATATAAATGTCACATATACACAGATAGAACTAACATTTCATCTCGAATTCAAAACAAATCACATGTAAAATATAAATGTCATATATAAACAGATGGAACTAACATTTTATCTCTAAAAATTCAGAAATGCTGTGAAACAGTTTTTTTGCAGATATTTCCTCAATTTTGATTTGAACATATTTTTGTTTTGAATTTTTCATAGATCAGTTGGAAGATAGTTGAAAAATTTAATTCCTGTATATGACCGACTGTTCTTGAAGAATAATGAGTTATGAGTCGGGATCCTGATGAGATCTCCGTTTCTAGTGGAATAGTTATGATGTTGGGAAACAGTGTACATGTGTTTGTGTTTCAGAAATAACATTATACATTTAAAAATATATATATATACATGGATATGTTAAGATATTGAATATTTTAAAATATTCTCTACAGGAATCTCTAATCTTAAGATTGAAAATGAGTCTGATGACTCTTTTCTGTAGAATAAACATTCTGTTGGAGTTGCTGGAGCTGCCCCAGATGTTGATATTACGGGAGATGTGGGAGTAGATTATAGCATAATAAATATTGATCAGTTGAGTTATATCAAAAATATTTCCCAGTGGTAGAATGGCATAATAACCACTATTTAACTTTTTACAAACAGCATTTATATTTGCTTCCCATCTCATATCAGAATCTACGAGAAATCCGAAGAATTTAGGATTTTCAGGGAGATCAATTACATCATCCATCAAGCTTACTTGAAAATTTGTTACAATTTTTGATCTGCGATAGAACTGCATACACACCGTTTTGTCCGAGTTCACAATTGAAGAATGTTTTTCACACCTGGTTGTGAATTCCCTTGACAATATATTCAATTTACCTTGGAGTTCCTCGGGACTGTCAGCATCAGCAGCCAAAGTTGAATCATCAGCATAGAGAACTATACATTGTGTGCTTATATGAAATGGTAGATCGTTTATAAATAATAAAAAAATCAGTAGACCTAAGATGGACCCCTGAGGAACTCCCAGGTCCATAGAATAGAAATCAGACCTATGCTCTTCAATTTTAATAGATATTTTTCTGAGGCGCATGTAGGAGACTAACCACGACAGAAAGTTACCACGAAATCCTGAAGAGTAGAGTTTGCTTTCGATAATGTTTGGGTCAATGGTATCGAATGCTTTTGATAGATAAAAAAAGAGTGCTCCAACATATTTTCATTCATCTATAGAATCGTAAATATATTTAAAAAATGTGAGAAGCACTTTTAATCGACTTTTCTGGACAAAAACCATGTTGGTACTTTGATAGAATTTCAAATCAGGTTGAGAATGCATACAGTTTTTTATAGACACATCTTTCAATTACTTTACCTATCACAGTCGGTACTGTTATTGGTCGGAAATTACTCATGATAGATGTATCACCCCTGTTTGAAAATAGAGGTCACAAAACCTGTTCTTAGGTAATTTGGAAATTCTCCTGACTCTATTGATCGATTTATAATATGAGCTAAAGGTTCAGCGACGTACACAGCCATACTCTCAATACATATACAGTCTATCCCTAACTGAGTTAGAATTTTTCATAATATTCAGAAATATACAATGTGAAACAGCCAAATGGAATGAATTCGTGATTTCTGTTATTGTGCACATTTATAAAAATCCCGAAATACGTCAATTTCAGTTATTGAAATGTCATCCTGCAATTACAAAATTTTATCTCTACTTTCGAGTGACAGTTACAACCCATAAATTTCTAAATGGAAAGTAGGGGCATGTGATACATCGGTTGAAAGCTCTTTTCATTTTCTAAAAATGTGTTTTTTTTCGAATTCTGCTCAGAAATAAAAAACAAATAATCTGAATGACGTAATTCGCTTCAACACGCTAAAAACTAATACTAATACCGGTTCTTGATAATGAGAAAGTAAGAAATAGTATATTGTACACTATAGTTTTTCTACGACTATGTTAATGATATCATTATAAATCTGTTATCTTTTCAGTTTCTATCATACACTTTCATGCCGTCATTAAGAATACAAATATTTAAAAAAAACTACTCTAATTGCATACAATTTGAGGAATTGAACCCACAACCTCCAGCGTGAGAAATCCGGGACAACCCTGAAATAACACTTCTATCCAATTTATGTCCTATATATGGATTGAAATTAACTCCTACAATATCAGATTAGGTGGTATCAAATTCAGAATATCACTGTTAGTATCACCACTCATTTAGGTACTGTCCTGATTATTTCATGTTTTGAAATTATTATTATGAAAACTACCAAATCTCAAAAAATTGTTATCAGACAGATGTTAATAGATTTGATTCGATCTTATATTATCTATCATCATGAAATTCGTTATTATAATGACAGTCTAGTATCCCATTGAAGAAGTTACCATGGCAATGTTAGTTTTGTCTCAATTGTTGTGGGATTATACCCAAGTAGCACAGAGTCATAAAATTAACAGAATGACTTCTCATACCGTCTTGAAGACCACGTATTTGTATGTTTTGAAACCAAAAAGTTAATGTGCGTTTTATAACCTTCATGCGTCGCTATGACGTCGTGTAGTAGATATAACGAGAGTTCAATAAATAATTTTTGAGATGAAGTTGTACTGTGGTTTGTATGTAGATAAATTGTATGTGTCGTTGAGTAGAACTTAAGAGCAGTTGCTGTGAGGTTATTATGACAATGAACATATGTGGTTCTGATGAATAGATTTTTGAAACGTTTCTACGACTACATATTGTACTCATGTAATGTAGTTTTATCAACTGATGAACTTTGGTCGTAATGATTACATTATGTATCTAGGTTAGATTATTTTTATTGGTTATGTTATTTTTATTGGATAGGTATATTGTGTTATGTATGTAGAATATTCAGTTCCGTATGAATGATCAAAATGCCAAAACAAAAATCCAATCTGCCTTACAAGATAACTGGAGCGTATAGAAAAATATAAAGAGGAAGGATGAGTTCCTACCGCAAAATTAACATCTAAAATAATTAATCAGTCTATCGGGACACTGCAAAAAAATGAAGTTCATCCAGTTCCTTCAATTGTTTTCACAACAACGAAAGACATAAATAATATGTATGTGCACTTCGAGTGATAAATAAAAAATATTTAAATATAACTGTTCAACATCAACACAACCTCTATTGTAAATGTCAGTTATTTTTAGCGTTTTCCATTGGGCGGAACTAGCGGAATGCTTATGCACTCAGTATATATCTTTCTCTGTTTTGATAGCGTTACGACGATAGTATAACAAAACTTGCTACTTATGGTCACAGCGACTACATTACAACTTTTTTATGTAAGATATTGCGACGTCTTTGAGACACTCGTATGATAGTACATACCGGAGTAATTACAACTTTTCGACACTAGAAGTACGGCATCCATGTTTTTCGATTGATTGATAACATCATTCTGGTAGCCATATTGGAACAAAAATATTCAAAATAAAAAAAATGGGACCCTGGGTGTTATATCAATTTAAAAATCATTGAAGATGTGCTAATCAAGTATCTTTCGTTGGTTTACATATTTCAAAATAAATATTTATCTCTCTTCAATTCCGAGGCGCATGAATTTCAAGTGAGTAGAATTGAATTTTGATCGTAAAAATGGATTTGCTTGGTCACTAGAGTTCCAGAACAATTCTTAAAGATACATAAATGAAAATCATTTTAATCTCGATAACTATTACGGTCACAGAGTATCATGAACATGTAAGGGAAGGCTGACTTATACAGTGCTAGTCAAAAGTCCCCTCCCCCCTCGTATCTTTTGAACGGGTATACTTATAATAATGAAATTTGGAGGGTGGAAATAAACGGATGTAGGCTTCTCAACTGGTCATAACAGGTGACGCAATAGTCATAAATGACGTCACAAGGCCACTGTGACCAATAATTTTAAATGGGACCCTATGGCAAGTGACAGCTCGTTTGAAAGGTATTAAAAATACCTATTCAGTCATACCAATTTTGTTTGGGTTTCGGCTGATTTTGATTGATAAATTGAAGAAATACGAAAATTATAGTTTCGCATTTAATTAATAAAGATTTTAAAGTACGCCTATGGTTAATTGTCAAAAAGGTTGACGTTTTTGAATTCTCTACTTGTCAAAAGTGTTTATACCTTGAAAATTTACCTAAGCTATTGTTTAACGAGACGTTTAAGTGTTTACATAGGCAAAATGGTACGTACTGTAGCCGACAAAGTAGCAGCTATCTTAATAATTGGTGAATGTAGAAACAATTTCCATGCAGCGGAACGACTGTTTAATGAGAGGTACCCCGATCGCCCTATATCGAGGGTTTATTTGAGGAAGCTTCTTCGGAAGTTTGAAGCATCAGGTAGTGTTCAAGATGCCAAACGATCTGGTCGACCAACAATCAGTGATGACAAAAAAATTGACATAATTGGAGAAATGGTAGTAAACCCTACTTCTTCCACAGCCCAAGTTGCGTCTATCTGTGAAGTCAGTCAAAGGGCAGTACATAGGGTGTTGGCTAAAAACAAATTTCATCCATACAAATTAAAAATGGTGCACCAACTTTCAGATGATGACCCCGACCGAAGACTAGAATTCTGTGAAACTATGTCCAATAAAATGAACCAACAACCAGGCTACATACAGACAATTTGTTTTGGTGACGAAAGTACTTTCTTTCTCAATGGAAATGTTAACACTCTAAATGTGAGGTATTGGAGTGACACAAATCCTCACATCTTTCGTGAAAAACATACTCAATTTCCAGAAAAAGTAAATGTTTGGGCAGGTATTTTGGGAAACCACATAGTTGGGCCTCTTTTCTCAATGCTAACTTAACCGGTGAATTGTATCTGGAGATGTTACAAAATGATATTGAGGCGTTAATTCTTGAAATTCTAGAAGATAATCCAGATGAATTCGACAACTTGGAAATAACGTTTCAACAAGATGGTGCTCCTGCACACTATTACGGTGCAGTAAGACGTTACCTAGATGAAGAATATCGTGGTAGATGGATTGGACGACGAGGTTCGATCGAATGGCCAGCTCGGTCACCGGACCTTACACCATTAGATTTTTTTTCTATGGGGGTACTTGAAATCTAAGGTTTACGCTACAGCACCTGACAGTATTGCCATTCTGAAACAACGAATTGTTGAAGAATGTAGGGCAATTTCCGCTGACACACTGGGACGAGTACGACAAGAGTTTAGCAATAGAATGCATTACTGCCAGGAAGTAGATGGAGCACATTTTGAACACTTATTATAAGAACTGGTTCTTAAATCTTTATTAATTAAATGCGAAACTATAATTTTCGTATTTCTTCAATTTATCAATCAAAATCAGCCGAAACCCAAACAAAATTGGTATGACTGAATAGGTATTCTCAATACCTTTCAAACGAGCTGTCACTTGCCATAGGGTCCCATTCAAAATTATTGGTCACAGTGGCCTTGTGACGTCATTTATGACTATTGCGTCACCTGTTATGACCAGTTGAGAAGCCTACATCCGTTTATTTCCACCCTCCAAATTTCATTATTATAAGTATACCCGTTCAAAAGATACGAGGGGGGGAGGGGACTTTTGACTAGCACTGTATATTATATTGATATTATATAAAATCTTTTGATATGGTATACATATTGTTATACTATATTAGAAAGATTATGACCTTCATGCATAATGATATAATGACTACACTAAGACCACATAACGACCCTTTTGCGACTGGCTTATATGAGTCTACATTGGCAAGTCATTACCACTACTTTATAACGTCGCAAGCGTATGCCTTTCTGTCGTATTGGCATACATAGCGACGTCTCAGCATATTACAAGACATAAGTCATGGACTGTGTGCTACTTGGGTAACCACACGACAGTAGTTTTGAGTGTTATACTTGAATTTCGTCAACTGCAATTCAAAAACATGGTTCGCTTAACAGAAATGCATAGAATAACAGTTCTGCAGATGATTGGTTACGGAGAGATAAGTGGAACACAGATCGAAGTTAATCGCCTATTTCACGAAAAATTTCCGGAATTGCCGCCTATATCCCAAAGGACAATAAGTAAAATGGAAAAGCAATTTTGCGACCTTGGACATGTGAGGCAGATGAAAGAAGCACCTTCCAAGGCAATGAATATTGATACCAAATTGGATGTACTGCTTGAGTTGGAGAAAAACCCACATACTTCGACAAGCAGCCGCAACATTGGATCGATTCTTTGAATATTGAAAGAAAATAAAATACATCCCTATAAAATGATACCAACTCACGAGCTCATGGAAGATGATTTTGATCAGAGAACATATTTTTGTGAACGAATGATGGAAATGTAAGATAACAATGTGATCCAATTGGATCATGTTTTTTGTTCTGATGAGTGTACTTTAACGCTTCACGGACATGCTAATCGTCAAAATTGCCGCTACTGGTCTACGGAAAACCCTCACTGGATGGGAGAAAAAAATACACAATACCATCAAAAGGTTAATGTTTGGGCAGGGATAAATGGAAACCATGTCATCGGTCCATTTTTCATTGATGGCAATTTGAATGGGGATAATTATTTAGCAATGCTCCAAAATAACGTTGTGCCAACTTTGGCAAACTTATATTCCGATCCAGCAAACCCACAAGTTCCAGCGGATATGAAATGGTTTCAGCAAGATGGAGCACCGCCACATTACCAAATCAATGTCCGGCAGTACCTACACCGAATTTTTCCAAATCGGTGGATAGGGAGGCGAGGATAGATTGAATGGCTAGCACGATCACCTGATCTTACGCCATTGGACTTCTCCTCATGGGGATATGTGGAAAGTATGGTATACAAAACGAAACTATTAGATTTAGTTGACTTAAGAAGAATAGTGACGATTAGGTCGGTCACACCACAGATGTTCCATAACGTTAGAAGACAATTTTATTTAAGATTAAGATGTCGCCAAGACGTTCGCGACGAGCATTTTGAACACTTCCGACGTTGACATTCATGTTATTTTTTGTTTTTTACATCAACAGGAACTGAACTGATGGTTTTATTTTTTCTTGTTAATTTCTTAAACAAATTCGAAAAAATTAACATTTTTGACTAGAGAATGAAAAGACCTTTTGAATGATTTATAACATGCCCCTACCTACCATTTAAAAATTTGGGGGTTGTAACTGTCACTTGAAAGGGGTTGAAAGTAGGGATGAAATTTTGTCATTGCAGGATGTCATTAAAATCTGAATTTGATGTATTTCGGGATTTTTTTATGAATATGCACAACAATTGAAATAATGAATTTATTCCATTTGGCTGCTCCACACTGTATACAACTAAGAAGAACCTCACTCTCCTTGCAACTCGCAATTCATATTGCCTATACTCATTGGCAGATTCACCACATATTCCTTAAGTGTGGGCTTTCAAATTTCTTCCACCCCTCTCACGATATGTGGTATGCTGTTTTGTCGTATATTAATTATCAACACTCAAGAGGAAGCCAAGTTTTGTAGGACATTATTTCATGGAACAAAGCCCCGTTCAAAAAATTTCCATGCAAGTCAGCACCGAAGCATACACTGAAAGTGTTGGATTTCTATCAGGAAAGTTGGTTGAAGTTGCTACTTTGACTGATTCTCTAACCATTCTGGAAGATCGCAGAAAAGTTGGCGATATCTCTCCGTTTCACACATACTTTCATCGCAGATGTTCCTCCGAAATCACACCTCTCATTTCATCCCGGATAGTTTCTGTTACACAAAATCAACATTTTTTTCTGATTGATTTTTGAAACAACACATCCATTATATAGGTAGTAGTGGTGAGAAATTTCTCATCCAAAGACGGCATCCCAAGCAACAACACCCTCCTACGTATTGGTAGACAACAGATATAGCTGGAGAGGGAGACATGAATACTAAAATACAGAAGAAGACTCACAAGGCTCAGAAAGACAAAAACTAGAGAATACGAAATGGAACAAATGAACAGTAAATACGAGATTGCAAAACAGGAATTCGAAAAAGTAATAACGACAAGATAAAAACAATGCTAGAAATAACTTGGCACATATCTGTTCGAACAATGAACCCAAATCAGCTATAACATCACAAGAAATAGTCGAAAAAAGTGGGAAACTCCTCCCAATGAACATCTGCATGAGACAAGGATTTTTTCAGGATGAGTTGAGAGAAGTAAGATCGGTTTTAATACCGAAACGAAAAAAGACCCACAAGCCCAACGAAACGAAGACCATTAAGTCTTCTAGAAAATATAAGATAATTTCTAGTAAAACTCATTACTGAGAGACTGAAAAAAAAACTGATAGAGAAAAACGCTCAAGCAAGGAGTCAACATGGATAAAGAAAATGCTCTAAAAAGAATATAGGAAACAAAAGACAAAGCAGAAAATAGTAGTTTATGTAACAAGTTCGCAAAGTGAGGCTTTAGCGGACGAATCGAAATGTGAAGATGATGTACGCTGAAGCCATTTGCGTACGTGTTGCATACAACATTTTCTTGTATTAGCTTTCCAAATAAGCAGAACGAAAATATTTCACATATTTCCTTGCCGTGCATACATTTTCAATAACCATCCATACGGTAGTGTAAGGAAATTGTGCAAAAATTCTTCAAGCGATTCTTCACCAATGACACATTTCTCAAATACTTGTTTCATATTTATTTTTCATGAAATAAGCATTTCAAAAGATATTTCGAAGAAAACGTGGGCTAACACTACAAAATTTCAAATAATCTATAGTTTATTGCGTCTCCTCAAACGTTTTTGGGATATTGATTTATAAGTTCTGAATAAACGAAAAAATAATCCGATAAAGTGTTGCCATGACGACTTCATCTACCTAGTCCGGTAAAGTGGTATTTAGCGGACACTTTTCAATATCCAAAATAGGCATTTTGAGGAGTATGTACCGAGTGGGCCAAATTTGACACTTTCAAAGGGGAAGTCGTATTTTCGAACTAAATAGATGAAAACTGATTGCTGTGAGAATTGATTTTTATGATAAACTCAATGGCGAAAACCGCATATCGATATCTATCATCGTTTCTGAGTTACAGCATGTTTTTCAAAAATGTGCATTTTCAAAAAGTTGCTGTTACTTTTTTCCTGTAAAAACTTCTTCGTTTTTATAAAAACATTTCCATAGCACTTTTTTACGTAGAATTCAATGGTGTAAGTAATTTATTTTCTCAAATCATATATCAATAGTTATCAATGGAAAAATATTTTTTTCAAATGAGACAACCTGTATATTCAATGGAACTTGAAATTACCATTCCAAAAATGTAGCACACTTGATGTTTTGCTAGAGTCACCTTTGAAATGCAGAGCTTTCAGGTTTTTTCATGTAGACTCGAACACTTTGAACAAGTAGGCTTTGGACGACGCGGCGATAAAACAGAATGCAAATGTTTACTGGTAGCTGTCAAATTTTGATTTGAGCAGTAAAGACACTCCCCAATTCGTGGTTTTTGTTCATTTTTCAAACACATTTGCAATGAAGTATGAAAATTATGAAAAATGGGATATGATAGTCTGTTTTATACAAACCGGGGAAAGTGCAGAGGCAGCAAGCAATTTTTACCACGATAGGTAACCAAAGAGAAGACAACCTCTCAGAGACATTTTCGCAAGACTGCGACACAACCTAATTGATGATGGTCAATTTGAAAAGAAAAGGCCAAAATTGTATGCCCAAATAAGGATAGGGAGTTGGGAGAAATAGTCTTTTAGGAGCTGTTGCAAATAATTCCAAAACATCAACGCGAAATTCGAAAATATCAACAGGCCTACCAAGAACTAACGTGAGGCGAATCCTAAAAAAGCACGAATTAAAGCCATACAGGATCAGAAGAGTTCATGAACTCAGACCAGTGGTTCCTGGAAAATTGTTATCAAGTGCTTGATTTGGACAGACGAAGCTTATATAAGCAGTGCCTGCATTTTCAACTTCGAATTTGGGCACAACAAAATCCTCATTCTATTGTGGAGCAGAGAAGTCAAGGAAGATTTGGATTTAGTGTATGGGCAGGTGTTTTTAGGCGTAGAATTATGGGACCGTTCATTTATAATTGCAGTCTCACATCTCAGGGGTATTTAGAAATTTTAAGGCAACAAATTGAATCCCTTGTTGATGAATTGCTGCTAATGGAGCTCAGGAAAATATATTTTCAGCAAGACGGGGCTTCGCCTCAAAATACTGCAATTGTCAACTATTTTTTGGCTACAAATTTTGGCAATAATTGGATAGCCAACCAAGGACCAGGTCACCGGACCTAACGCCTATGGACTTCTACCTCTGGGAAAGGTTGGAAGATCTTATTTTAAAATTGCCGACCAACTCTAGTCACGAATTGAATGCGGCAGTGATGCATAGTTTTGCTTCTCTCACTCCCATTGAACTAACTAATTCTGCAAGGAATGTTCAAAAAAGGTGCCGCCTGTGTGTAGGAGAAGCTAGTAGACATATCGAACACCTCTAAAGAAATAGTTTGATCTCGTTTGTTCTTTATTATTATTATTATTATTGTTGGAGTTTAATTTATTAGTAGTAAATATGGTATAAATTGTTATCAGTTTTATTGAAACTATGAGTTTTTATTACTGCTGTGAACAGCTCTCTCAACAAAGCCAAAGCCTACTTGTTCAAAGTGTGCGTTTGAAAGTCTACAGAAAAAAACATAAAAACTCTGCATTTCAAAGGTGACTCTAGCAAAACATCAAGTGTGCTACATTTTTGGAATGGTAATTTCAAGCTCTATTGAAATATGTAAGAATGTACAGGTTGTGTCATTAAAAAAAAAGATGTTTCCATCAATAACTATTGATATATGATTTGGAAAAATAAATTACCTACACCATTGAATTCTACGTGAAAAAGTGCTCTGGAAGTGTTTTCATAGAAAGAATTTTTGACAGGAAAAAAGTCACAGCAACTTTTTGAAAATGCACATTCGAAAAACATGCTGTAACTCACAAACGATGATAGATATCGATATGCGGGTTTCACCAATCAGTTTGTCATAAAAATTTGCCCTCAGACACAGCCATCAGTTTTCATCTATCTAGTTTGTAAACAGGTCTTTCCCTTTAAAAGAGTCCAATTTGGCTCACTCGGTAAAAAAAAATGAAATGTTGTTATTCAATGATAACAATAAAAAGTATGAAATATATATATATAAGTTCTGTCTTGGGACCACTTTTTTTAATCTATTCATATATGACATTATTGAGGAACTCGGAGTCAATTGTTTATTATATGCTGATGATTTAAAATTATATAAAAGAATAAACTGCTTGAATGATTATGCCACTTTACTGATTGCTTTAGATAGAGCAAACATTTGGTGCAAAAAAACGCCTTCTGTTGAATTCAAATAAGTGCTCTGTTACTTTCATTCGAAAACAGAATTGCATCACTTATAATTACTCAATTGGCAACGATCTGCTCCCTCGATCCAATTCTGTACGGGATCTTGGTATCACCTTCGATCATAAATCAAGTTTTTCAACACACATGAATAAAATCACGAATGAATGCTCTGGGTCTCATTGTCAGAAATACTCGGAACTTCACGAATACACTGCTCCTGTTGTATAATTATTATGTCCAATCTGAAACAGAGTATGCATCTGTCATCTGGTGTCCATATTATAATGTTTTTATATAGCCTTGAACGTATCCATAGACGCTTCATGAAATATCTGTCCTTCAAGGAAGATGTTACCCACCCTGCTATTGGAATATCTAATACTTCTTCATTGGAAATATTTGACCGTATCTCTCTTGCAAATAGGAGGAATATTGGACACGATTTTCCTTTATAAGGTGATCCATGACCAAATACACTCTAATGCTGCTTTAAGCATGCTCAATTTTCATGTTCCCAGAGTGATTCCAAGGCAATACAATGTTTTTTACTTCGAAGCACCCAGAATAAATGTACAAAAGAGCTCACCCTCATTCAGAATATGCAACAATCACAATGACGTCAATGATAGGTATGACATCTTTTCTTGCAGTATTGCTTCATTGAAAAAAATAGATTTTGATATCTATTCAATATTTTTATAATGTCTCATATCTCCACTCTTTTTGTTTATTCTGTTCTTGAACATATTTGTACTTGTAATTTTCCCACCCTGTAAATGGATTTCTGTGGGGTAATGTACAATAAAAAAAAAGTTGGAGCTAGTGGATATCTATCGAACACAGTTCAATCACATCCAAAATAGAGATATATATTGAAAGAAAGTGGTGGAATTCGGAAATTATAGGTGGGTTTGGTGCTAGAACGAATTCTATGGAATATATTTCACAACAAAATCCTCAGAATCAATCTTGGAAAAAGAGTGTTAGTGGAAACTGGAAAAAATTACGGAGAATAAAGTTGTGGTAGAGTTTACTCCATACAAGCTTCGAAAACCATATTTGCCTTAAAAAAAGGCTGCTTTTGTTGCCAGAATTGGTAACAGCGAACAGATATCAGTGAATATTATCAATTTGAATCAAAATTTGTTTTGGAGATTAAATCAGTTTGAATCCTAAAAATTGCATTTCCGGATACATATCCATAAAATCTTCAAATTTTCACGGATACTAAGTACCTTGGGACACTTAAAAATCATTTTTGAAACACCTTATATATGGCTGACATGGTCTTCCCACGGAGATTACAGGGCAACCTTTCATGGGGCCGAAACTTTACAAAAAATATAATTCATGTTCATATTCGACTCGAAATCGATATCTGATGACTTACAGGATCGCGGACTGTGAATTGTTGATCGGAATATATGGTGGGAAACGTGCCAGATACTGCATGGTATGGTAGTAGGAATATTTCGCCCGCAACACGAGATATTCTTCGCTTTCTACATAAAAAAACCGACAATATTTCTCTGTTATATTCATCCAGGACAATTTTATGTTAATTCGATAGTGTCTGGAGTTAGTCCTAACAAAAATCTATCTATTCTAAATTGTGTAGTAAGGAGGTTAATCTCATGTAGATGTATTTCAGGTGCTTAGTGATTAAATCCAGTTTGATGTAGTGTAAGCTGATCTCTTGTTTTATCCATGTCGATTTGGTGATTAATAACGCTTTCCTAGAGGCATAAGAAGTTGACCTGGTGTGTAAAGTAACGTAGTTAGGGATAGGGTTTCTTCTCAAACATTCATTATTGAACCAAATGTCAAGTGGATTGGTTTTTCGACGTAGAAGTAACTCTTTATAGTAACGTAGACATTGAAAAAGATATAAAAATATTCCACTGATCCAACAAAGGGCATTTATTGAACACTCTTGAAATTTTCGAAATCCATTCTAACATGAGAAATCCCCTCATAACATCATTAAACGAACAAATCAACTTTGCTTGTATACCTTTCTTCAACTCTTTACAATTTCTGTAAGAACGATTGTTAATTTATATATTCCAATAACACTCTATCAAAAACGGTGTTTTTTTTTTTATGTTCTGGTTCCCATGAAAAGGGATATCCTGTAATGTTCAGAGAACATCGTGGGAACCAAGGGAAAGAAGGTAGGAGTTGGTGTTCTTCTTAAATTTCTGGAGGTTGTATGCCTCGGGGAACACCTCCCTAGGCAATGAGTTCCAAAGCCTCGCTGTTCGTTGGATGAACGAGTCTTTGGAAAGTGATGTTCTGCAGGTCTCCAAAGTGACCACGAAGGGGTGGGATGACTGAACTCAACGGTTAGTCTCGAAGAGACTGCCAAAGCAGGAACGATTGTTGATATTTCAGAAGAGCATCGCCCATAAAAATATCTATAAAATAGAGACAAATCGACAACTTTTCTACGGTGTTCCAGACAAGTGAGCGAGTTTATAAGCGAGGCATCACCGACGAGACAAATTGCCCTTTTTTGGACAGAATCCAATAGCCTCAGGATATGTTTAGGTGCCGCGCTCCAAATATGGGAACAATATTCCAGGACAGGTCGGATCTGTGCCTTATAGATCATAAGCAGCTGGGTGGGGGTGAAACAGCTCTTGGCACGAAACAAAAAACCAAGTTTTTGGGATGCACTTTTGGCAATGGACCTCACGTGATTTTCCCAGGAAAGGTTATTGCTGATAGTAATACCAAGCATCGATATGGATGACTTCAGTGGTATGGTTACTCCTGACAAAGTTATGTTAGGCACAGTGAGATCGACTTTTCTAGAGAAAAGACATGCTTGTGTTTTGTTTGCATTGAATTCTACCAAGTTATTAGATCCCCACTCGAGAATTGTTGCTAAGTCCATATTTATATTATTTACATTTCTTCCTCGTTCATTTCTGGTTTCACGGGCTGATATAGGGGCCCTGGAAGAGAAAGCGGTATGGAGGGTACTATCATCGGCAAAGCTGTGTACTGGACATGAAGTTGCTTTCAACAGGTCGTTGATGTGAAGTAGAAATAGTGTTGGTGCGAGAATAGATCCTTGCGGAACACCAGCATTTATAAGTAGAGTGTCAGATGAAACTCTTATATTTATATTAACTTGTTTCTTTTTTCTAACTTTCACATTAGATGGCGCCACAATAACCATTTTATTTTATGAAATGCTTCATTGCTTCCACACTTGGCAGCGCTACTGTAAATTGTCATGTGAACGCCTTGTTGGTAAATGTTCACATCAATTTTATTGATTTTATAATTATTCAATATGATTATTCACCATAACTCCAGGTGTTGGTATTTCCATCAACACCTCATCTTGTGTACTCTCAATTTTTATCATTCAGCTTCAATATGTAATTACGTTATTATTTTTCATGTGAGAATATCACTCACAGCCCCCTCTTGTTTGGGAATATGTTCGAGTTGACTATTGTGTTTTTTTTCGTAGCTCTAACCACGACTGAAGATGAACTTTTGAGAGTTCGAAACATGTATCATCATTAACATTCACAATTTAGAAATAACCCTCTGGGCCCCATTAAAATTTTGTGGAGATGACTTCGAGTTTTTCTTTCGCATTTTCTCATAATTGATTTGGAATGATACTTGTTCATTCACCATAGTTTTCTCGATTGTTTTAGATTGTTAAATTATTAAAATATTTGATATTACATACAGTGTGTTTGGAAAAGGCTGAATTCATTTTTTAACTGGTTAAGACAAATTCTCTTATATGGAAAAATTGTTGTTCATCTTAAAGTCATATTGAAGTTGTTAGATTCTTGAAATTTCAGTTCCTTTAAACAGGTGCCTTATGATACTGATGCAACCGTCACTTATAACATATTTTAATAACCAGGTTGTATTACTTATTTGGAACATGTACTATGGAAGTACTTGTTGTATTGATTAGAATATCTTACAATACAGTGCGTATTTGTTGTAACGATGTGAAAAAAATTATTGATATAGTTCGTTCGTTTTATAAGTGCTTCAATTATTTGCATAGTATCCTTAACTAGATTGACGGGGTACATAATTTGAACGATTCCAGTTCTCTAAACCTTTATAATATCTATATATTTGGAGGACTATGTTCATCTGCCGCTTGATAAAAAATCGAAAGTGTTTTTTATAAATTATTCACACCCAGTATAGCCCTTCAAAAACTTGGTAACAACACCTCAACTGAGTAAACTACAGTGTGGGGTTTCTAAATAACCAATACCCTGTACGGGTTCGTATCAGTCATCTTCAGTTCATAAAACTTAGCCAGGCTCAATATGAATGTCTATCGCAAAACTTTTGAGGATGTGAGCCAAAAATTTGAAAACCGACTATTATCGTTTACTGTGAATGAAAAAAAATCGATTCCGGAATTCTCTAGGAAATAATTTCAGTAAGATTTGCTAAGTACTGCAGGAAACATGATTCGATAGTTGTTCATTGTTTGGCAGCTTTTTTCAATGGCTACTGTACAAGGCGCATAACAAATTGACCATGACACTCAACGAACCAGTAGCTGAGTTTTTTTGGTATTTTCGACAATAATACCCCAACATTTCCAGAATTGGGTAACACTGAAAAGTATTTTCAAAGAACTTTCTAATAATGTAATCACACATAGCCATTGGAACTTTTGAAGTGGGGGTTGATGCCATTTTGGTTCCCCCAACCTTTCCTGAAAACTTGATATATTTTTCATTTGCGAAATATTCCCACTGGCAAATTTGTAATTTGACACACTGTGTAACTGAGTTCTATACACTATAGAGTTTTCGATGCCCATTTTCCCCTGGAAATCCCATGTAAGCTCCTGTCAGAATCCGAAAAGCAATGGCCGTTATGAAGGCACACCACAAAACGGAGTATGAAAGGCTTCATCAGAAGTTCCCCGAAGGGCATAAAAGGGGATCACGAAGTGGCGAAGCTTAATCACCACAAACTGTATATAGGAGAATCGCAACAGCCATCAAAGTGCTGTTTGAGCTGGTTTAATTCTGAGGTAACGGAAATCTCTTCCATTCGAATAGCTCCAGGTTTTGCCAGCGCGAATTTCGTGAAATGCCAATTTTCCCCAGTTTTATATAGATACTTGTTAAACAGAAAACAAGTCAATTGTATGTCTTCATTTTTATCTCAGAGAAAAAGCACGTTTTCGATAGTGTTGCATAGACCAAGCACACGTGTACTGAAATTTTAATCAAATGTTGTTTTTTAACGTTATGGCCAATGAGAGATAATTCATACACGGTGATTACAAGCCGGTGTCAGTGTGTCTGTCGGTAACCAAATCTTGCAAGTTAAATTTGACCAACTTCTAATCGTTCGATTGATTTGAAATTTGACAGGTGTACATAATTTCGATGACAATGCATCATAAAATTTTTGTTAGGAGAAAAAACAAAATGGTGGCGGACAATTTTTGTGATTATGGTCCGATTTCACTGAAAATTGGTATCTAGGGGTTTTTGGGGTCGGAGATTATGATTGCATTCCAAAATTCGAAAATTAGATATGGCGGCTCCAATATGGTGGACAAGTTCTGTGGTTATGGTCCGATTCCATTCAAAATTGTTATGTGGGGGTTTTTGGGGTCAAAGATTTTTTTTAAGCTTTCATTTTAAGTTTCACCAGTCCCGGTTTCTGTCTGTCTGTCTGTAATAAAATCTTGCAAGTTAAATTTGACCCACTTCTAATCGTCCGATTGATTTGAAATTTAGCAGGTGTACATAATTCCGGTGACAATGCAATATAAAAATTTTGTGCTTATGGTCCGATTCTATTCAAAATTTGTATCTAGGGGTTTTCGTGGTTAGAGATTGTGATTTTTTTTGTGAAAATTGTGGGGGTTTTTGGGGTCAAAGATTTTTTTTTCAAGCTTTCATCTTTAGTTTCACCAGTCCTGGTTTCTGTCTGTCTGTCTGTCTGTAATCGAATCTTGCAAGTTAAATTTGACCCACTTCTAATCGTCCGATTGATTTGAAATTTGGCAGCTGTACATAATTCCGGTGACAACCCAACTAACAGCATAGGAAAATTATACCAAGCATAGGGGTAAAACGGCTTCAAGAAGTCCGAATTCACCCATTTTTGACCAAATATTTTTCCCTACAAGTACTCACTAACTCCAAAGTTATAATTGGAGTTATGAAAACCATAATTGAGACCACCAAATCTCCTTCAAAAACCAAAAATTTAATAGGCGTAGTGCGTAGTATGAAATTACTTGTTATGGACTTCAAATATACCTTCACAGCCTCATGGGTTAATAGAGTTATTTACTAGGTTAAATTTTACCTAAAGGTAACCAGCAAAATGTGTTCAAAATACTTGGAACTACCAGGAAAAACCTTCTGGTAAATATTTACCTAATTATTACCTCATGTGTGTTCATATAGTCAGGGAATTGACAAGTCAGTAAACAGGTCTACTATATACTCTTCATTACCTATTTTGGCACCGATTAAGTAAAAGGAATTGCCTGGACATTTCTTGACCTAGTTTATACCTACTGCTCTACAATGAGGGCGAGATTACCACAATATTTGTCTAATCAGACTAAATGTCTACGACGAAGTCAAAGTTACCTATAATAAAATACTCGAAGTAACTTAGTCTATCATCAGATATTAAAGACCAAGTCGATTCAGATGAGGATGACATGATACAATTTACTTCCTTTAATTTTTTTATTGTGCCCTAAATTTCAGAAATCTATAAAATGCGGGAAAAATTTTAAACCGGCCTTTTAGCTGCCAGAATAAAAAATGAAAAAATAATCCGACCACCTATACTTTCCGCTGTCCAGAGATCAGAGCCATCATCTTCCACTCAGTTGGCTGATAAATTGTATATTTCCGGGCACCGCATGCGGAACGTAGAAATGTCAAATCAAAATTATTCAGCCAATCACAACACACCATGTTATGATTGGGTATTTCTCTTCGGAAAAAGATGTTCTCATTAGATCATAACATTAATCATGGTTTCTATTCTGGGAAGATGTGCACTGAAATATAAATATCGCGTACTATTATCAACATTACTGATGGATTTGATATTCAATTTCAGAATAAACACTCATTACAGGGTTTTGTAGTCTATATCCATGTCTCTGAGTAACTATAGGTTACTTGGCTTTACCATTAAAATTAGCAAAAAATATTGATTTTGTCACCCCGTATTGACATTTGAGTGTTTCTGCACAGAACATAGAATAAGTAAAATATAAATTCATTATCTACGATTCGCAATCCATCCAGAGAACGAAACGTATAGACATGCATGGAAAAACATCCAATAACATATACTGTAATTCATCACGTGACCACAATGTGAAAGGGTCTGAAATCCCAAGATAGGGAAAATGGACTTCAAAGTCAGGAATAAAGGTTTCTCTCGACATCGAACGGAGTCTATGTGTTCTCATAGTCAAAATTTTAAGGAATTTGGACATATAGGTCCCATATGGAACCTACGCCATATTTTTCGGTTTGAACCGTTTCCGCCATTGTAAAAATAATACATAAATTTCTCGAATCGACCACATTTTAATGATTGGTAGTCAAGAAAGAGGTGAATATGATATTTATACACATACTTCATCTATAAAATCAGTTTTTGAAGTGTTTGATGGGAAAAGTTGTGAAACTAGACATAAATTAATGGTTTTTTTCCATACAAATTTAATAATTTGATGGGCCCACTTGTTCTAGACGAGTAAAAATCAACATTATCACAGAAAAGTTTGTATCGCAAATAAAATCACAACGAGGTGTGAATGCGAAACCAACACTTAAAAAATTAACTGATTACGTGTTTTGATTGTGATGCCATAGTTATACAATGATAATTTTTATTGATATGTGAAATCACTTTTTTATTTTTTGTTACATGTTGTACATTATATCATCTATATTCTTCAGATAAGTTTAGGTTTAAGTACTAAATTCTATTTTATACATTTTAATTATTTATTTTTAATCACCTCACCATGTACAAACTGTCGCCCAGATAGTTTCTGTGGTTTAAATGTGTTTATTGAAATGTTTTAAATTTTAACTTGTAACTGTACCATATATGTCAATAAACATACATACTTATTGCATTCTCTGCTATACGTTTATTGACAGTTCTTTCTTCATACGCCATATTCATGTCAACTTCAACTCTTTCACGAATAAGCATGTAGGTTAACATACACAATATACAGTAAACTTTTATCATCTTCTTCTAACCTGCCATGGTTTGTTGTTTGTTTTATTACAGTGTTTATAACCTGAAATAGGTAAAAATCACTATATTTTTACCATCAGTCGACTAGTCTGGAGGCAATTTTACCTATTTATGCCTTCAACTTATAAGGAAAAATGTCTTGATCTCCCAAATTTCGACTTCTGAATTACTTCAATTTTTTTCCCCCATAATGGTAAATTTAAGGTAATTATAACGTAATAATTACCTTCGCCAATTAGGGCGCTGGCCTATTCAAAGGTCGAGATGACGTAAATTTTACCTATAATGTTTGTTGGGAAGGCAATATACAATTTTTGTGCTTATGGTCCGATTCTATTCAAAATTTGTATCTAGGGGTTTTCGGGGTTAGAGATTGTGATTTTTTTTGTCAAAATTCAAATATAAATTAGATAGAAATTACTGAACTAGTTATCTAACATTATAAATACTGAAAAATAAAAAATAAATAAACGATTTTTTTTTTAAACAAGCTTTTATTTTTTGTTACTTAAAAACAGAACAAAAAAGTTAAAAATAAAAATAATAAAAAATAATTTTTGAAGACAAGCTTTCATTTATAAAAATGCACTAAACAGGAAAAAATTATTTATTTCATCGTTTGATCTCGGTTATTCTGTGAGTAACAGTTTCAAAAGCTTGTCGCGGATACAAAATAGGTATTCTTGCACGGCAAGATTTTGAATCTGTCACTCACCTAGATCAAACAATGGAGAAATTATTTTCCTTACTAGTGCATTCGTATAAATAAATGCTTGTCATTGTACCATATAGCAATTTTCTATCGAAAATGAATCAAGTGTCAAAAAAAAAGCGGTCATATTTTTGAAATAATTTTATTGAAAAGTCGAACAAGGCTTCTTCTGGGTCCTTCCAGGAAGATTTACTTTTCCCCTGACAAACTATGGTGAAAAGAGGATGGTATTCTATTCTGCCCATCTTATTACCATAATTATTGTTTTCAGGTTGAAAAAAATCAATTCAGACAATTCTTTCCACCAACTCTCTAAGCAAATTCGCATTAGGCTATGTGAATTTTGTTGCAGAAAACTTCTGGACTGTCTCAATCGCAACAGTATTTTATATTAATATATTCGTTTCCTTAAACAGCTGCAGAACTTCAATTTCTCTTCTTTTTGTAAAATTATATTTCAAGCATTATTCCCATCTCTTGCACTTCTGAACTCAAATTCCATGAAGGGGTTTGAAAGAACGTCCACATTTGATGAGACATAGTATCTCGTTTGTCCATTTAGTGCACAAATCTTCGATACCTTGAGGGACACAACATATAGAGAATAACTATGTTGGAGAAACTTTTTTAGTTACTGAAGTTGCCATTTCAAAAATATTGTCAACTCTACATGGTGTTTCACAACTTGACGTCGCCTTTTTTTTCAATAAAATTTTTTGTATGTCCAAATCCTCCATTTTTCATAAAAAATCCAAAGAATAACTCCAAAATGTCCAAATACTCAATTTGGAAAGGGAAACATTTTCAATTGAATAATGAATAGAAAGATTTTTCTGCGAATGGAAAAATCCAAGATAAAAATATTTTTTGTGAATGTCTAACAGAAAACAACTACTTCCCTGGCTGAAGGCACGCTAGAAATTGAACTACATTGGATAGATATTCTGAAACTCAAAAGAAAAAATCTGTAATTGGAAATTTGCATTTTCATTCAGGTAGTTATTTGATTTTCCATTCTAGTCTCAATTGAAAACTCATATAGATGAATGAGGCAAAGAAAAATGTTTTCCAAAAGGGAATACTCACCAGGAATCATTTGTAACAATGACGCAAGAGAGGCATTGCATTCACTAGGTCTTCAATACATTTTTGTCAAAGAAAATCTATTTCACGCTCCGACGATCATCAGGAACACGGGAAGAGATGGAAAAAACTTTTTTCCATCTTTGCAAAGTCAGATTGCTTCTAGAAAATGTGTTTCCCAATTCTTCAGGTCTTCCTGATGATCGTGGAAGTGTGAAATAGATTTTTGTCGACAAAAATGTACTGAAAACCTAGTGAATGCGATGCTTTCTTGCGTTATTGTTACAAATGATTTCTGGTGAGTACGAGAGTTCGGCTTTAGCCAGGGAAGTAGTTGTTTTCTGTTAGACATTCTCAAAAAATAACGATTTCTATCGTGGATTTTTCAATTCACAGAAAAATCTTTCCATCCAATATTCATCTGAGAATATTTCCCTTTTCAACGTGAATACCCTACAAGAGATTATCTTGAACGATGGAAGATAGTGACTAAAGTTTATCTTTCAGTCGCAGATTATTCTGATTTTATGAAAATCCCGTTCATATTTTCAAACAAACTCAATTTGGGTTAGACGTTCCGCACTTAATAAATTTATTTATCGTAGTAGAGCTCATCCAGTATTGAAACGACCTGTTGGTAGGTAGAGAGGGGGAAAACACAAGTGGACACGATTTGATGTGGCTGCTCATACTACGGCGAATATTCACCAGTGTCTTGACATGCAGCGTTTGGAAGGTTGGGTTTGTTTGATTAATAAATAGGTAGTGCAGTTATTCATTCAACTTTGCAATAGTTTACTTGTTACCTTGCCAAAATGCCCAGTGGTAAGTACTATTCAGTAGCGGAAAAAGAAATTATGGCAAATATTATCAAATTCATGAAAAATGAGGCCAAAAATGGGATACAAATAACTTTACAAAATTACAAAGAACGTGCCAAGGCAGCAATGGGTATAACAGAATATTGTTTTAAAAAAATTTAAACGGATCAATCAGCTGTGAATTCAAGTAGTATTCCTTCTTTGCCGTCTCCGCAAAAAAGAGTAAAGAGAGGAAGAATAAAGTCGAAAAATAATATTACGGAAGGGCAAGGTGAAACATTAAGAACGATTATAAATGATTTTTGTTTGCTTGAAAAACAACGCCCTACTTTAAATTCTATTCTTCAAAAAATCAAAAATGCTCAGGTAGGGTTTGAAGGCAGTCGTTCAACATTGCACATTATAATCAAAGAGTTGGGTTTTGATTGGGAAAAAACGCCTGATAATCGAACGATATTGATGGAAAGTCATGAAGTTAGATTACTAAGGGTGGAATTTTTAAGAAAATTGAAAATGTATCGTGAACAAGGAAAAACATCATTTACACTGATGAGACGTATTTGCTCAGTTCTCATACACATTCTAAGACGTGGGTTGATGAGAAAAATCATAATTTAAATTTTTTAAAACCATATAGTAAAGGAACACTATTAATAATAGTTCATGCAGGAGGAGAAATGGGGTTTGTAAAGGATGGCCTAGTTTTTTATCAGTTATTCAATGTTGAACAATCATGGTCGAGATTTCAAATTGTTATTGGCAGAACCGAGCAGAAAATTTCAATATGTAGTTTTTTCAAGGTTTGCAACAAAAGTATATCAGCATATTTTTACATAGGGCAGAGGAACATTCAAGTCATTCATGATAAAAAACTAGTTAGCCCTCTTGTATATTCGTATTTTTTTAATAAAACTATCTATAAATCTCAAAACTTGTCCCCATCTTGGAATGACCGTTTGGAATTTTTATGAAAAAACTAGCTGGATCCGGCATGCATTGCAATGCCACGCAAATAAAATATCTGTCTGTCTGTTTCGTTCCGGTCACGTTTCCGGTACCGTCCCGGTCTATCTGTCTATTTTCATATCTATGTATTGAATTTTTAAATTTTAATAAAAAAAACATAATTTCCGACCCCAAAAACCCCCACGGTCCATAATCGCAAAACTCGTCCGCCATCTTGAATTTATGGATTTTAAAAACGTGATCTCCGACCCCATAATCACAAAACGCCATATTGGAGCCGCCATCTTGAATAAATTATGTGTATCTATAAATAATATAATTATATTTATCTATTTATATATATATATATATAGATAAATATATATATATATATATGTATATATATATGTATATATATATATATATATATATATATATATATAAATATATATATATATATAATATATATATATATATTATATATATATATATATATATATATATATATATATATATATATATATATATATATATAGGTTCATAATCTCCGACCGTAGGCACAATATTATCAAATAGAAATATACACCACAATAGTTATTTGTCCGACATTTTTAGTTCTTTAATTTTGATTTCATAGAAGCCGTGTACTAAAACTTATACGTTATAGAAGCCGTGTACTAAAACGTATAAAATAAATTTAAGTCATCGCTGACAATGATTTTTTGTTGAATTATTTGGTTTCAAAAAGCTTGTCGCGCGAAGTGTTCATAAAAGTAGGTACCAATTAATTTGATTGGGCAGTGATTAGTTAGTAAGTAAGAACTTGTCAAAGTATTTGATTTTTACAAAGTACTCATGAAAGTAAACAACTTGTCGAAGTAATAATTTAATTACAACACACATACCAATTTTCAATGAAATATGACCATAATCAGAAAACTCGTCCTTCATCTTGGTGCCGCCATCTCGAATTTATAAATTTTGACAAAAAATTCATATTCTCCGACCCTAAAAACCCCCACATACCAATTTTGAATCGAATCGGATCATAATCACAAAACTCGTCCGTCATCTTGAATTCATGAATTCTGACAAAAATTTCATAATCTTCGACTCCTAAAACCCCCACATACCAATTTTGAATCGAATTGAATCATAATCACGATTTTGTCCTCCCTCTTGAAGCCGCCATCTTGAACTTATAAATTTTGATAAAAATTCCATAATCTTCGACTCCGAAAACCCCCATATACCAATTTTGAATCGAATCGGACCATAATCACACAAAAACTCGTCCGCCATCTTGAATTCTTGAATTTTGACAAAAATTTCATAATCTTCGACTCCGAAAACCCCCACATACCAATTTTGAATCGAATCGGACCCTAATCACAAAACTCGTCCGCCAAAAACTACGTCTCGTGTTTCGCCTATACCATACAATTTGGTACGCCTATGGACGAACTCTATGCATCACAACGCGATGGTGCACCTGTAAAACGTGTTGCATACATTCAGGTTACTGCCAAATAGAACGATGTGATTCATTCGCAGAGCAAGAAGTGCGAGTTTATCAGCGAACACATTTTGACAGGTTAGGTAATCAGAGAAATTGACCCAATATTTTTCCAAGGGGACATATCTAGAGGTATTTAATTCAATTTCGAGTGCTCCTAACTCTTAAATTCCTTCAGTTATTTTTTAAAACATCTTCGTTTTTCAAAAACCCCTCTCAGTTTTATACACCCAAAAATCTGAACGTATACGAAGTTTACTTTCTCTACCACATCGCGATAAGTTCTTTAACAACTCAACGACAATTATTTTGATATTCCCCAAGGGTAGAATTCCAGGAAGTATTTATTATCCTAACTCTCATCTTCACTCCTATGCCAAATAACAGTTCTTCCTACTACTTTGGAAGAGAAGTCAAGCAAGGTGAACTATGAATAGGGTTGAATCAATGAGATCAAGCATTCCTGTAGAATCGAATACACTGGAATTTCAAGATGTATTTTACCCTTTGGGGATGCTTTATGGAATACTGATCAAAGTCATAGAAGAAACGGATCTCCTTGTTAATCTTTGTTAGTCAGAAGTGAAAGACAAGGATGCATTCCATCCTTCACGGAGCTCAGTCTGTTTTACCGAAAGATTCATACTGGATGAGTGTACAGGAGTACAATTCTGCAATTTGGTAACAAGGAAGCAGACTACCGCGTCAAACTGGGACTGATGGTATCGAGCTAGTCTGTGTCACCGGTGTCAACTACAACATTATGTGGGTTTACTTATGATGCCCTAGGTGAACAATAGCGAGAAAAAGATGCTTCAAGTGGGCATGTAAAGTACAGAGATGAGACTGAAGCTGAATCACGAGGACTCAGTTGGAGTCCTAATCGATCATTGCAGCCTCAAGAGATTTCTGGCTCTGATAAGATTGAGAAAAATCCAGCATACACAAAATGTGGACAATGGACTTCTACACTTCTAAGCATGGGTGGAGGTCTTCCTGCAATGGAAAAATACCCAGACCCTCATCAGAAAGTCCTCATGAACACTGATTGCTTGGTGTCCATCGCAAATCAGTAGTGTCAGACTCCTACTGATTAAAACCATCCCATGCCCTCTTTTGTCAATCATGAATTGAATTGGTTCATGAAACTTCATTTACTAGTTCAATGAAACCTGGAATCCAGAAAAGATGTATGCTCAAAATACATAGAGTATGGCCACTTACGATGACTTGCAGATTTTTTATTCACAAGGATGTATATCAGGAGTTGAATCACTCCTATGGATGAAAACATAAATATACCCACAGATAACATAAAGATTGAAAAACTTCGATTGCATAAACATGACGAATCATTGTTTTTGCGTGATACTTCAACTTCAGTTGAAAAAAACGTAATGATGTGAGACTATTCACTGATGACGTTCGTGATAGATATTCTGGGCGCCAAATATTCCTGAAGAAACTACAGAATTCCCCATATAATAATTTCTGAGGGTTTCTCCAGAATATATGTGGAATTTTCCATCTCACCCGGTGAGCTCCCTCACTGAGAAATGGGGGTATAACAGAATTACGTAAAGAAAAATATAAAAGATTCAATATCATGCAATTTCCTGAAAGCACATGCATCGTGGAACGACAATATTTTTTACGACATCAACTACTAACTTTTTTCTCGAGCATTTGGTCATCAAGGATCAATCAGTCCTGTTCCTCAAGAATTCCATCAGACTTCTCAGACATTTGCCAGGATTCCTGCAATTGTTGGTTATTTCCGGAAGAATTCATAAGCTCCACATTCCACTGAAATATGCTGCAATAATGAGAGTATTTGACAACTCTGTCAAAGAGATCGATTTTCTCCGTGAAATAAATATACATGAGTCAGTTCTGTATGTCCCATCCGAAGAAGATTTTGACTCTTTTTCCAGAGGAATGCTATGGTTTTGCCAATTTGAAAAGGGAAACATAGAACTCCTGCTGCGCAATCGTTCTATTTTCGTCGGTTTCAACTCGTGGATATCACTGATGATGATCATAGCACTTATAATATTACCCCCGAGAATAATTTTGAGAATATTTTTCACGTGTCATATGGTACATTGCCTACGAATGTGATTGGCTGAGGTGATAAAACAACAGAGTAGTAAGAGGCTATCAAATCGATAATATTTCAATTATAACGGCATGATACCTGTCAACTGTTTCTAATGAAACTTGTAGACTGTCAGTTTGACGTTAAAAACTTCATTTCATCTGATAGTGTTCATTATATTATCTCGCCAGATTTAACTCATGCAATCATTATTCATCGGTGATATCACTATTTAAAACCGATGAAAATAGATTTCATGTTGCGCAGTCGTTCTATTTTCATCGGTTTTAACTCTCAGCTATCACCGATGATAATCACAGCACTTATTATATCCCCCCCGAATATACCACTGATAATTTTGAAATCATTCATTTCTCAACTCCTAGGAAACATAATAGTCAGAAATTTAGGTTAGTTCAACAGTGAAAATTCCACACCTCTCTTTTAGAGATCCTCCAGTTCATCCATAGCAACAAACAGATTTTTTTCACTTGGTACAGTACCCTAGACGAAGTTACATATATTGGAAGGAAAGTTTGTACTGCGTGTAAATTATTTTAATTTCTTCAAGCAAAGCGCTTTCGGCAAAAAACAGTGCTTGTTTGTCATATACAGAAATGCGATAAAACAATCATCACGAATATGTTGTTCATATATGAACTTACAAATACATATGTATTTTGAATTAGGTATATGTAACTTTTAAAAATTTCCTAACTTTGGTCAACGCCGACGAAATGTCAGATACTTCTTTTTTGTATAACCTGGTACTGAATTTTTAACCGACGAAACCAAAAAGGAGGAGGTTCTCTAGTCGACCCGAATATTTTATGTTTTTCCATCATATTTTTTTATGTATGATCACGCATAAATTTTTACTGAGGCGTCCGATTCCGATAATTATTTTTTCAGTGGATAGAATGTACTTCGACCTTGGTCCCATTTGAATTTAAAAGATAAAATTCACCCCTAATGGTAGCGAAATGAAAGATATTGATCACTCACCCTCTGAATTCTGGTCCGTTAACCGATTCTATCAGGCATAACTTTGTACTGGGTTCTTCGATTTGGATGATTCTTTCTTCAATAGATAGGGTATACCTTATATTTGGATTTCGAGAGGAATTAGCCACCCTTACGGGTGGAAAAATAGGGGATAATTGATTTTTCACTAGTGAACATTAGCACACACATATGTAGTTGACAATGACAGATCGCTACTGACATTATTCTTGTTCCGTCAAAATCAGTATATTTTTTGAGAGGATGGAATGATATACAAAGTAATGAAATAAACTTACCAGAACAACGAAAATAATTTATATCACAACAAATAGTGAAAGTAGATAATTATATTATTTGACTGGTAATAGTTGAAGTAAGGTGGGTAAGTAAGTATTTTGGAAGTAATCAAAAAATAAGTAGGTAGTAATTGGTAGATTTTGGCCATGAAAAATTAAAAAATTAAAACTTTTTAACAAAAAATTAAACCGACGAAATACGTAACTGAAAAGTAAAAAATATAAACTTTTTAACAAAAAATTAAACCGACGAAAAAATCAACTGAAAAGCAAAAAATAAAATAAATCCTCCTAGTCCAAATGATAATTGAGCTCCTTAACTAATGTAAGTAACTGATTTTGAGTCGGCGCCAAACAAACTAGCAATTGAATTAGATGAAGCGTAAAATGATGGCAGCGAGATGCACGGCTGCGTTTTGATGATTTCTTTCATAGATAATGATCTTCGATAATTGTTTGTTTGGCGCCGACTCAAAATCAGTTACTTACATCAGTTTAGGAGCTCAATTATCATTTAGACTAAGAAGGTTTATTTAATTTTCTGCTTTTCAGTTGATTTTTTCGTCGGTTAAATTTTTTGTTGAAAAGTTTTCATTTATGACCCCCTTCCGCAAAATGAGACATTATGAAATTCCATTAAATTCAATTGGTTCACGTCGACTGAACAATGAATGTGTAATCAAATAATTGTTAGAAAAAATGACAAATCAGCAGGATCTCTGCAATTGTGATTCCAGTGAATACTATTCAGTAAGTCAAATTTATTCTTTACAATTTTTCATAATATTCTGTGGGAAATTTTCTTACCGAAAATCACACGTGCTCATATCATGCCTTGATATTTTTTCGAAATAATTCGAGCAATTGACACCGAAAAATGTTTGACGGCTAACAAAATCTTGTTGCAAAAGCTAATAAATCAATTATTAGTATTCACTTACCAAAAACTGCTTCCCTCTCGAGTTCCTCCTCCATAATGGCCATGATGTCGTTCCACAGTCCCCATGATCCAATTGGGACACGCATCAATTCATACAGTCATTTGGAAAGTCTCTAGTACTGCCCTTTGGTCCTCAATCTGAGTACCTCTGGCCCATACCCACGACAGCCTTGTCCAACTAGTCCAAGAAATCCGAAAATTTCAAGTACTAGAAGTCTTTATTGCTCCAGAGAAATTCCAAATGACCCCTCGCTCAAAAAAGGGTCGCCGAATAATACTAGGCATTTGTTACTAGTAGGTGATTTTCCTACAAATGTTATTCAGAAGATAATGATTAATGGGTTTCAATAGACTTTTCCAAAAACGCTCAAAGAAGTGAAAATTTTATAGTAGAAATGAAAACTGTTTATTGAAAAAAAAACTAAAATTTGTTGATCATTCAGCGACCCTACACACTCGAACAAATACTTACCCGCCTAACGAACTGTATGCTGAACACCTGAAAAAAACAATAGGTTGAAAACCTTACAAAAAATTTTTTTTAGATGTGTGAGATAATATAGTCTGCCCAAAAGTTAAAAATTCTCTCAAATCCATATTTTCTCCACAAAAAATAACTTCTATTGTATAGTATATTTCAGTAAATTGCAATAAAAATACAGACTGAAAATAAAAATTGGAATAATAATTACATTATTGGCGTATTCAAATACTTATCGCGCAAAAATACATTGATGACGTGTAAATAGATTCGACTGAGCTATATAATATGATTTTTTTCCCATTATTGAAGAAAATAAGAAGTTGTAAATGTGTTTTCATACTTATTAGCACTAAAAAAAAAAAGTATCTAAACACTCACAGAAACAAACTGTGACTGAAGAAATCCTTTTGTATATGTTTCAGTTGAGATTTCTACAACTAAAAAAGTTTTTCAATTTTTTATGAGATTTTCATACGAAATGCCGAAGTAGAAAGCCAACAACTTTTCAAAATCCATATTCCTTCATTATATTATTGAAGGTTTCATTCCATATATCACTGATGAATTAAACAATATTTTTTCTGTTGACACAAATAGCCCCATCACATTAGCTTTCATTCGCTATCTCATTGAGTTCTTTGACGGTGGCTCTATTCTCCACGAATAGAACACACACAGAAACAAAAAATTTTAATTTTATCCCTGTTATCAAATTCGATTTATCGTGGAGCATAACTTTCTTCGAAATTTTCGATAAAAAACTTTTGAACGCCGAGAGGTTCCAAAATACATTCAACACTCTCTTGTCAGCAACAAACTCCTCCACCTCCTTTGGGAAGACCAAAAATAAAAAAGTACCCATGTACTCAGTGTCATATTCCAAATACTCTTGAAATTTTGGTGCGAAACTATTTAGAACATTTTTTAGTCGAGACTAATATCAAAGTGCTAGGGATTTTATCGAGGGTAATATATCATATGTGCTAGGGGTTCTCTCGCTCAAAATTTTTTGAAATTTTCAAGAGAGCATTTTTCCTGGAAATTTTACTGAGTATGATTTGAGATCTTATTATCTGATTAAACCACGAAAGTGGAGCTTGAGTGGATTAATTTTTGATAATAAGGCCGCAAATTGTACGAGTTAAATTTCCTATTGGCAAAAAGCTTAAAAGAAAATATCAAAAATTTTGCTATAAAATTATCTAGCACGAATGATATTTGATGAGAATATTCCCCGAATAACATTTTTAACTGGATAAAATTACCAGAACTCATGTTATATTTGAATTTTCTACGGGGAAAGTTACGACAATTCTTCTCGTTCCAAAATTTAAGGAATCGTGTGTCCGTTTCTAATTGCTTTGTTTTACAGATTCAATCATTAACAATGATCATTCAGTGCTCGTGAACTCCTCTAAAAACCTAAAATATATACAGTGCGCGCGTAAAGTATGGAAACATGAGGATATCTTTGACATCCCGTAACATACAATAACAAAATTTTCGTTATGTATTGAATGTTTCCCTTTTCAACATGAATACCCCACAAGAGGTTATCTTGACGATGGAAGATAGTGGCTAAAGTTTATCTTTCAGTCGCAGATGACTCCACATCTGATTTTTTTAACATCCTGTTTATATTTTCAACAAATCAATCTATCATACCCCATGCCAGGTTTCAATGTCAGAAAACACTAATTTCAAAGTGTCGCTCCAAAAGAAATGGTTCTTACTTTTTCCATCTTTGCAAAGTGAGATTGCTTCTTGAAAATGTGTTTCCCATTTCTTCCGGTCTTCCTGATGATCGTGGAAGCGTGAACTAGATTTTCGTCGAAAAAAATGTATTGAAGACCTAGTGAACGCGATGTCTCTCCTGCGTCAATTTTACGAATGATTTCTGGTGAGTACTCTCTTTTGGAAAACATTCTTCTTTGCCTCACTCATCTTTATGAGTTCTTGATTATGACTGGAATAGAAAATCAAATAACTATCTGAATGAAAATGCAAATTTTCAATTTCAGATTTTTTCTTTTGAGTTAGGGCCTTTTCAGAATATCTATCAGATGTAGTTCAATGTCCAGCGTGGCTTCAGCCGGGGTAGTAGTTGTTTTCTGTTAGACATTCACAAAAAATAACTTCATTTCAATCGTGGATTCTTCAATTTACAGAAAAATCTTTCTATCAATATTCAATTGAGAATGTTTCCCTTTTCAACATGGACCAGCGATTTTAAATTTCATATTATCGACGTTGCCAAATGTACAGTTTCTGAGATATACGAACAATATGTTTATTTTCAAATGGGACAACCCGTATATTTTTAAATTTTCTGTTACTGTTTTTCATTTCCGATGCAGCATACAAACTGTTAATGGCCAATATTGACCATTAATTTCAAGAAATTAGGATAAATATTTTTATTGCAACCGTTGATATTAACATAAAGATAAAATAAAATGGACCACTTGGTATTTGTTAAAGTTTAAAAAATTCTGCTGTTTCGTACTGATAAACATGATATGATTATCGGTTTCATTTCGTTAAATCGAGTAGGTTTTACTGTCAGTGGGTACGTCGTGATTTACTGTCAGTAGGTACCTCGTGATAGTTTTTTGAAAATAGGCTTACCAGCGATGAAAATCAGAGTAAAATACAACAGAGCGTCGAAGAATTGAAGTTTTATCACTAAAAGGATGTGGTGACAGGTAATACCATAATATTATTAAATTTGAGTATGTTTTATTTGCGACATTATCTGTAGGACACGAACACACGAAGAGGTATGTGAAATATTCAATAACAAGTATGAAGACAGAACTCCTGAAGCACGTGGTACTGTATCTAAAATTATTCATGAATTTGAGGAAAGTGGATATGTATGAAAACCCCCAAAAAGTGGCCGCCCTGCTATTCTAGAGCAAACAAAAACTGTTTTTTTTTGTCGATGGTTGAAGACCTTCTAGAGTTGTTGCAACCGAGAATCACATCAGTCAAATAACTGTTAATAATTAAAAAAAGTTAAATGGCATCCCTATAAAGTACAATTGGAATGAAGGCGATCCAGATCGCAGAATGGAGTTCTGTGAAACAATGTTAAATAGATTTGATACCAATCCTAATTTCTTTGATCAAATCCTTTTTTCTGATGAGGCCACTTTACAGTTAAATGGCACGGTCAATAAACAAAACTGCAGGTACTGGTCAGATGAAAATCCTCATTGGATGGTGGAGGCACATACGCAGTATCCACAAAAGAACAATGTGTGGGCAGGAATTATTGAGAATACCATTATTGGACCTTATTTTTGGAGAAGAACTATGACAGGTGAAGAATATTGGGCAATTTTTGAATTAGAGTTAATTCCAGAATTAGCCAGACTCTTTCCTGATGATAGAAATCCTCGTATCGTGAATAGATCAATTTGGATTCAGCAAGATCTCCGGTTTTGACAACTCTTGATCATTTTTTGTGGGGTTATTTAAAAAGCAAAGTGTATGTTAATAGGCCTCAGACTATCCAAGGACTGGAAGATAGAATTACAGAGCAGATAGCACTAATTTCTCCGGAAACGATTAGAAAAGTATTGGATAAATTTTCATTCAGAATGGATTTCTGTTTTCATAGACAAGGAGGTTATATCAAACATCTTCTTTGATTTTTTTTAAGGTATTGTTTTCTGTTCATACTGCAATATTAATTACAAAATAAAAATGTTTTTCCTAATTTCTTAAAATTAATGGTCAACATTGGCCATCAACAATCTGTATGCTGCATCGGCAATAAAAAACTGTAACAGAAAATTGTAAAATATATGGGTTGTCTCATTTAAAAATGAGCATATTGTTCGTATATCTCAGAAACTCTACATTTGGATACGTCGCAAATATAAAATCGCCATCTCATATACAATACCAAAATTTTGTTATTGTATCTTACGGGGTGTCAAAGATATCTTCATGTTTCCATACTTTACGCGCGCACTGTATGAATTATTCACTATCAAATATGTATCTTGAAGTAGCCCTATCCCAAGGGCCAACTGCCAACTTGAAATAATGAATGAATATGATGGTGATTTTGATGTGAGTGTACTTTTGTGTTCGTTTTTGGTGTGTAATGAATTGAGATGAGGTGATAAAATGTGTAAAAAATGTTTTGGGGTTGGATTTGTGCGGTGTTGTTATGTGGAAAAATAAAATGGGTAAATTTGAAAAATGAATTTTGAAGTCGCCGGGGCTTGAACTGCCTACCACTGGCTTCGCAGTCGTACGCCTTAAGGCGGGTTCACACAGTACGAGCAAATTCGAGACGAGTTCACTAGGGTGTTGCGTGCGCATCACTCGGATGATACTCGTATCATGTCAACGACTTATCCTAGTGAACTCGGACACCGCAGTCCTAGTATCCTCGGTCCGAGTTGAATAGGATGTGGGTCTATTTACTGTGATTCACGTCGACAATCAAGATGGCGGAAAGACCAGTTGAAACTGAAGCACCTCCTGCTGAAAATATATTTCGTCTAAAGGCGACCCCACCCTGGTATTTGTCACAACTATCCAATTATCTGGCATATCGACGAATATGTGTATGCAGTGTTCAAAGACAAATATTCGCACAAAAAGTATATTCGGCAAATATAAAAATTTCCCGCTCGAAGACGGCAAATGAACGCAAATCAAAGGCACAAATATTTACAAAACAAGCAAATACCTGTCTGATCCACATATTCGTACGGTGTGATCAGTAGTAGCAGTGCGCTCCATGACGTTATATTCATTATAATATATCAATATAAGCGTGGTCCAATGAAACGACAATGGCATTTTTAGATTTATATGAAAATGAACCTTCCATCTTGAAAATGTTTGTATTAATATTCGTAGTTACCATGTCAAATACACAAATTGGCGAATATGGGGATGTAGATTTGGCATACAAGCAAATATAAACACAAATATACAGACAAATATACGTGTATTTGCCAAATGACCGAATGTGTGGAGCCGCCTCAAAATTCCAATCTGAGTCCATTTTTTTCTCTTCCAATTATTCGAACTGTTCAATTAACATATCGGCGACAACACCAGTACCCTCCAAAACCTACTCCGACATTTTTCGAAACTATCCGAGTAGCTGGACGTCTAAACTAACCCGGGCCGACTGTACATGTGGCTTGGGCCTAGCCCCACCATGTGACTAGGCCGTCGGGAGGGGAGTGCCTGTGACGATCCCAGACACCGCTCGGTAAAGTTCAGGTCCCCTCTCGGTAACATGGTAGAGTGCTTAGTAGCTTCGGCGAACTCTCACTCGAACGGTAACTCGTCAAACGTTACACGAGTAATATCAGGTCGAAAGTCTGATATGGCGGTGACCCATCAAACGCTAACAGTAGGAGTATTGTTAACATGGGTACCCAGGTGGAGGAGAATAGCCGGTGCCTCTCCACATGGCGTTGGACTATGTGGGGCGTGGTGCTAGATAGTGGACCAATGGAAAACAATACCGTGATTCGGTAGAGACGGGGGAGTCCTTCACCTATGGGTTGGGGTGATTGTATTCCCTGCTGACTCGGCGGGGAGCGGCGCATTAACCCGCTTGGGTACTGACATCCCATAGCCAGTAGCTTGTTGTATCAAGTGGCCCCACCGTGGCTTAGTTATAACGGTAGCTAGGATTACTTAGCGCGCTGATTGGGCGTATCCCAATTTCGGAATTCCCCCTATGCAGTTTCGGCTTGAAACCGGAAGGTGGGTACCGTGCTGCTAATGGGGGGAAAAAGAGCAGAAGCCCCCGTCGATCGTGAAGAGGGTGGAGCATGCGACTCTCAATGTATTTCTGTACTTGTACGAGTGGACTCGGTCTGAGTCTGCTCGTACTGTATCAACCCGCCTTGAGCTGTTTAGCCACTTGCCTTCTGATAATGGTGTATTGTACTTCATCCACTAGTCCACGAGAATTGTTGTTGATGTTATGAAAATAACGGATTTCAGTTATTCATTGCCTTATTTAAAAATCTCTGGTTTTGAACATGCTGAAAAAGGTATATTTAAATTAAAATATCAAATCACTGTAATAGTGAGTTGAAAATCTCTTATTGAATCAATTTTGCATATCCTGTTGACATATAATTATTGGTGTCGTTTTATCAAAAAACAATAGCGTATCTACTAATGGTTTTATCAGTATAAAACAGCGAGAAGCGTTTTTATCACTATAAAACTAACCTGGTCGGTTCTCTGAAATTTTGGCCATTTGATTAGTTCGAAAATAATGAGGGAAATTCGCTCAAACATTTTTCGAGAAAGCATTTTCTTGGAAATTTCACTAAGTGCGATCTTTGATAATGAGGCCGCAAATTGCACGAGTTGAATTTTCTGGAGGCGAAATGCTCAAGGGAAAATTTTTAAAAATTTGCGATAAAATCCCCTAGCACGAATAATATTTTTATTTTTTATTTATTGCAATACATCTTCCAAACAGAACAAGTTCTGGTATAAGGGAGTTAATTGATTGATTACAATTATAAATTTCAACCATTTTAGAACTAACTGGTAATAATACCTATTCAAATCTTAACTAAAGGTACATATATATACACATACATACATATATATATGTATACATATATATATATATATATATACACACACATACATACATACATACATACATACATACACATAATTACAATTAAATATATACACAAACACACACAGACACATATATACATTCATATCTTTAAATAAAAATTTAAATAAACATATACATACATGTATTGTTGAACATCCTTATAACAGCATACTTTGTTTGAGTTTTTTTAAGAATATTTTCATTGATTTCAATTTTTTTAGATCATTTGAAAGTTTATTATAAGTTTCCATTGAACTAGATATTGGATTATTTCTCCCTTTATTCGAATGAATATTATGTAAGTGGATATTATCTGCATTTCTAATATTATAATCGTGTAGTTTTGAATTTTTCTCAACTGGAGTATTACTTTTTTGAAAATTGTTTTTTAGTTTGTATGCAAATTTTGCTTTCTCAAATTTTATTAGATTTTCTAATGTCAAATTATTAGTATTTTTGTATAATTCTAACGAAAGTGTTTCCCAGGGTTTTTTGAAAATAATTTTAATTGCTTTGTTCATAAGACGATAAATTATACCTTTTTGTTTTTTACTACAGGATGACCATATTGTTATTAAATATCTGATATGAGAAAGAATATGGGCATTGTATATTAGTGTTTGAATATGAGTATTCAGAAATTCAACTCTTCTAATTGCTCCAATCAGAGGAATAATTGATTTTTTTATTTTATATTCATGACTTTCAAAATTTAGATTTTTATCTATATTCAGACCTAAATATTTTTGTTTTTCAACTTCAGTTATAATTTTATTCTTTATTGTCACTTTTAATTTTAGTGGCATAATATTTTTTTGTTTGAAAGCATGAGAACTGTTTTTTCTAAATTGATTGTTAGGTTTATGTCATCCAACCATTTTTCAATTAATTTCATATCTTTTTCTATATTTTTCTCGAGTATTTTTGTGTCTTTGGCCGAATAGTAGAGTACAGTATCATCTGCGAAAGAAAAATGTTTTCCCACAAAATTTACATAAATCAAATGAAATATTGGGGCCAATACTGAGCCTTGTGGGACTCCAATTGTGCATTGTTTTTCAATTGAACTTTTATTTTCATTTATTATTACATATTGGATACGATTTTCAAAATAATTTTGGAAAAGTTTATAAGAGTGACCTCTTATTCCAAAATTATTCAGAATATCTAATAAAAATGTATGATTGACTGTATCAAAAGCTTTTTTGATATCTAAAAAAATTGCAGCGCCATAATTGCTCTCATCTAAAGTTTCATATATATCATGTATGAGATCAGTTACTGCAGATTGTGTATTAGAATTTGGTAAAATTTTAATACATTCTCGAAAATTTTTGAAAAAATATTCAAGAGTGCAATTGGACGATAGTTAGAAATTTCATTTCTTTCTCCTCCCTTATAAATTGGTTTCAATATGGTTCTTTTGAGGTAATTCGGAAAGACGCCATTTTCAATACATTTATTAATAACAAGTGATAGTGGAAGACTAATTAAATCTACTATATCTTTCAAGTTTCTTGAAGTTATTTGATCTTCACCAGGAGCAATGTTGGATTTGAGAGTCATTATTATTATTTCATGGATGTCTTTTTCCGACACTGGTTCCAAAAATATAGATTTATTGCAAGGTGATGACAATATTGGTTTAGTTTGGAATTTTTTTGATAAAATTCATCCAATTTCCGAGAAATATTTGATGAATTCATTACTTATTTCTTTTTCAGATGTTATTAGTGTTCCAGATTCATTTTTAATTTGGCTAATGGAATGATTTTTTTTTTATTTTTATTTCCTATGTTGCTATTGATAACATCCCAAATTTTTTTTAGGTTTGTATCAGCTTTTTGAAATTGTTTATTTAGGTTTTTTTTTTTAATTTCTACAAATTGTATTTATGTCATTTTTTATTTTATTAAAGGAATTTTTGATAGTTTGATTATTTGGATCTTTATTGAATTGTTTATATAATTTATCTCTTTTTTTTTAATCACAGTTTTATTATCCAATCATTGTTGTCTCATTTTTTTATTTTGCTGGATTTTACTTTATTTTTAATTAATTTTAAATTGGTTAAAAAGGATTATTTCTTCAAAATGCAATTTCGGAATTTATCTTTATCTATGATTTTTATAATTTTTTTAATCATTTTTGTTTTTTTTTTGTTATTATTTTTGTTTTTATATTTATTATTTTATGATCAGAAAAATTAAAATCTTCATATTTAACGTGATACTTGAACTGTTTAATTGAAAGTTAGTAACAGCATGATCTATGATTGTTTTTGTATTGTTGTGGTTTTGTCTTGTATAATGATGTTCATCAATTACATTTAATAGTTTGTAACCATTTGTCATGTAGATACTTTTGTATTCATCTACCAAATAATTTTTTTCTAATAAATTTAAATTCATATCGCCTGATATAATGAGATTTTTATATCTTCCAGTAATATTATTAATAATTTTGAAGAATTCTAAAGTATTTGTATGAGGTGGTCGATAGATTATGCCAATTTAATAAGAATATTTTCCGAATCACATTCGAAACTGAATAAAACTACCAGAATTCATGTTATTGTCGTGAATTGAGGTTTGTTCACGACTATCTAGGTAGATTCTGACCCTTTAATGATTGAAAACACTTTTGAAAAAAAATATAGTAGAATATTTATTAAAATGAAACAATGAATCCCTTCTAGTACCTAGTTATGAATTTCAAATGTATAGAAGATATTTTTTACTTACACAAATAACTCTGGACTAATTCCAAAAACCATACTCTTCAAATTGATAATCGACTCCCCGATCAAACCATCAGTCGACACTTGTTTATGTTTGGCCCTAATTCGTGTTTTGCAGAATAACAACATTATGACCCACTTGAAAATCATACTGATTGTTTCACTCTACGGGGTGTTCGATACATTTTTGACATTATATTCGAATTTTCAACGTGGAAAGTTACAATTCTTCTCGTTCCAAAATCGAAGGAATTGTTTGAAGGGACACCTGGATGGAACGCAGTTCCTTTCGATTAATTAGGGAAGGAATTGTAATATTTTTATTTTTTTTAAGTTATAATAATATTTAATATATATATATATATATGTGTGTGTGAACTGCATCAGATTATTGATAGTGACATCTATAATATGTGCGGTGAAGCTTAAACCTAATATCGTGGAATTTTAATATCACGAGATTTCGTGCACATTAACAGGTCACCAACAAATGTGTCAGATAGGCCTACCCACAATATCAATAGTCGTACTCCTCATGCGTTTATCGATATATATATATATGCACTCTGTCTGTCTATTCTTTCGTACACGTCATAGATGCGCGGGACTTTGTAAACACAACAGAGTGTGTATATATATATATATATATATATATATATATATATATATATATATATATAAAAAGGAGGGATTTAAGGCCAAAACCTGTCTGTCTATTCTTTCGTAACGTCAGAGATGCGCGGGACTTTGAATTGGTAGAAAAGCCCTCAGAGAAAAGTGCTAACCGTAGACACGTGTTTCGGGCTCTCGGCCCTCATCAGTACGGTGGAGAAGTGCAAGGATGAACAACACTTGGTAGAAAACGACAAATCAACGGAATCAACAAACAGAAGCCAGCTCATTTGTGATTTTGTCAGCAGCCCTGAATTTCAGGGCAACAACAACGTCACCACGGAGGCAGCTATAGCTACCTGGTGCAAATATAAAATGAAAGAGGTAATATCAGGGGACTGTTAAAACAAAATGGAAGGGTTTAGTGGACATACCCTCACGAAAAGTCTCGGATGCACAAGGTAGCTATAGCTGCCTCCGTGGTGACGTTGGTTGTTGCCCTGGAATTTCGCAGGACACTCATAAAATGCCGATTTGAAAAATTATTTGTTTTCTGTAAACATAACCTACGGAAGCATATATTTAGGCACGGACGGATAAATATGATCAAATGTCAACGAACATAGAAGGAATCTATTAGGCTAGACATTTTTTAGTAGCTCTCCAGATTCATCCGAATTTGTTTCATTTCATGAACAAATAGCATAAGATCATCATGTAGATTTCTTCAACCATACTGTTTCTTTGTTTCAGGTTCAATCATCCCCATCCTGAACAAAGAAAGACGACCATCTCTCATCACCATCGAGAGACCCTACTATAGTTCCCGTCACCGACCATCGATTACCATCGACAGACCATACATTCACCACCAGTACCGAAAGAGGAGGTCTTCTTGTTTCACCGATCGGAACCAGTATCGCCACAGGAACTTCATCAGCTTCGAGCACAGCATCGACGGAAAACCACCCCCGATGATGGATAGACCGTCTTGCAGCTATCACCCGACCATCAGCTTCGAAACTCCATTGGAATCCATGGAGATGACGGTGTTACCGACGGAAACCAGAGTTGATATCAATACTGGTGCGATGCCTAAGATATCGCGCAGCTTCGAACAACCCGTAAGGAAGAAATCGATTCCGGAGCGGAATGCGGCCAGCTTGGACGTTAGCGCTCTGGATTACAACAGGAGGTGTTCCATCCCGGAAGAAGACAGAGCTTCGCCTGTTTGTATTCTTCTGGATGAGAGCAAGATCACCGCTCCCCTACTGGAAGATTTGAAAAGCTCTGACGTCTGATAGTTTTCGTCAAATTCGCTTTTTTCGCATTTTCTTCTCCCGAACTTTCTTTCGGTGAACATTCTGATACTTTTTCCAGATTCCATAGCATGTTATGGTGGTGAAAAGCTTGAAAACATAGCTTTTCAGATACGTTAATTTGTATTGTTAGTTTTAATTTAACGCAATTACACTTGATTTCATGAGTTTTTCAGAGCACAATGCGCGTTATAAGGCGAGTAGATGGAGTTTGGCGGTGTTTTCCATATCGCCAAAGTAATCTTTGATCATGATAATTTTGTTCTCAATTGCTTCCATACCTGATATCTATATTATCATTGAGGTAGAGTGCATTCACTATTGAGGAAGCATGTTTGTCCTTTTCCCACTTAATGAACAGTTCCTCTCGAAGATGTCCGAAGCGAAGCTATCACGTGAAATTCCAAATGATTTAGTAAAAGCGCGACACAAGACGTATCATGAATTTGATATCATTCGCCATAATTTCTTCTTCCGCTACTGAAAAGTACCTACCCTACATCCCAGGGCATTTTTGCAATGTAACAGTAAACAAAACAGAATGAGCTACACTTATTAACCCAACAAACGTAACCTTTCAACCGCTGTAAGATGTCTAAGAACCCTGGTGCTTGCACTTATACTTGTAGAAGTTTGATATCGACTTGGCGACACTTGGCCTACTTGATAATAGATATTACTAGCGTGTCAGGTGGCGCCAATTTCGTCTTAGTTTCAATTCAGTAACAGGGTATATTTATTTCCCCAGATTTCGTTTTGAGGCAAACTGTTCGCGGGTTCTGATTTTGGCTTTGCTATTGGTTGAGAAGAGACATCTGTCAAACTTCACCAATAGGAAAGCTAGAATAAGAAGCCCCCGAACATTGCACAAAAAAGCACTGTGGTGTTGTTTTCCGTATTTTGTACCATTTGAATTTGAGGTTAAGTGCATTTTGACAGACGGGGAATTGGAAATGAAATTGTCATTAAATTGCAGAAAATATCGAATTCAATGCATACAATATGATGAACTATGGAAATATCATCATTAGTCAATTCGTCATGATTTTTACTTGCTTTTGGTACTGAATACAGGTGGAAATTCGAATCTGCGGCTTTATACTGTCCACACAAAATACAAATGTAGCCCATTCTAAAAAAAGTGTCCTTACACACTACACTACCTGAAAATGAACAATTTCTCACGCACTAATGAACTGATGAACGAGTGATTTTTCAAAGAACAAACTCAGGAATAAGCTAAGCAAGATTTCAAATCGAAGAGATGGGAAACGCATAGATACCGACAAAACACTGAAAATAATTTGATGTAAGATGCTGTAGATGCCAGAAATTAAGTTCTGACATTGAACGAGAATATAGACAAAAATTTTTGGACGGCGCCATCTACCACAGAGAGAGAAGCTTCGTTGAAGTAACAGGTGGTGTCCCCTGGAAAATCAAAACAATATCGAATCACTTCATTCACCAGGGTTTTTAGACATCTTAAACCGCTGCATGTCATGACACTGCTGCACACGATGTTTTCCCCCTCTCTACCTACCATTGTGCTGCCTCAATACTGAATTCACTTCCCTTTCGTATTTTCGTCTGCTGAACACGGATATGCAATAAAAAAACAGTCGAAACGACCTCGAAAGGTAATCAGAGATAATCGAATATCATTATTGTTGGTATGATTTCCATCCGATAAAACTTTTTTTCCAAAGTGGTTGACGATGATTTCATCATTGACCAACGTCAATAATCAGAAACAATACTGAACTATCGAATAGTGTTGGGCGAGAATTTTTTCCTCATGACAGTTTTTGCTTCAGACTAGACTATGAAGTAGAGACAGTTGAATCAATCCATTCGGGTTTGCAAACATTAGTTTTTGTCTGCATGACCTGAACCAGATTCAACTTATTCTGAGATTTTGAGTCGGAATTCCGAATTGTTGAGTCGGAATTACAGGATAGGCCAATCAATAGAGATTTTCTGCTTTATTGATTCTCTGAGGAAAATACTACCAGAAAACCAACTTTGCCATCATACAAAAGAAAGTTATATCTCATGTTTCCTACTCGCAAGTGTCATTGATAAATTCGTTATGAACATTTGAGAGCATTTTTTAGGTATCTGAAATTCTTTCAATTTCTCCACAAAGATATGTGTTGATGGGTGAGTAGTGTAGAATGATCTGCTGTTGAATATGGAATGAAATGATTCGCAAGCATGTGTAGTTCTTGTGACTGAAGGATTACACATATATGGTGGAAAATCAGAGTCCTCCAATGTAAGATTCAACAAGGATATCACAAATATTTTGTCAATTGCCCATTTTCTGAACGTATTGATCACATGTCGAATACGAAACAGTATCCAACATCATTTGGGTTCAAATAGGTAAGCCCGAAAGTGTATTTGCCACTTCGCAATTTCTGATCCCTCATCTTAATAGGCCCAAACTTTTGATTCTCCTGTACCATGCTTGGTGAAGGTGAAATAGGCAACCATAATTTTTTAATTCAGGCCAAACACATTGAAGTGCATTGCGTATAGCCTTCTCAAAATCTACAAATACTTCTTTTGGTTGAAAATCTAAATTGAAATCTTTTGATATTTCATGTTTTAGCAAATTTTATAATTTTTGGTATGGTACCGATAGCTTATTCTTCAATAAATAAAACATATAAGGCACGTTATGAATCAAAACAAATAAATAGACTTCAATACATGGAAACTCGCATTGCTACATCTCTGAAATTGAGGAGCTTCTGAATGTAAATATTTGAGAGAATGATGCCAATGACAATTACAATGATAAGAAGGGTCGAAATGATGAATCTGATAGAAACATATCACAATACAATTAAGGGCGGTTTTCACCAAGTATTTAAAAACTCGCAGTTGTCTGCAGATTCGTGTTCAGCACACAAAAATACATTTCGCAACCGTTAAAAAAACGAGTATTTCGCATTTGCAACACAGTTCATTTTGATATTTCAAAATATAACAAGTATATTTTTATCAAAACAGTTCTATAGGAGTGAAACAAACTAATGTTGAATATTTTCATGATTTTTTCAACTGAAAAATGTTTTGTATACATGCGATATATGTTATTTCCTCAGAGACATTGAGATCACTAGCCAACCTTTATAGTCACATTGAAACCGATAACTTTCTTCTAGTAATCACATCATTTCAATGGTTTTACAAAAAAAGTTGTATACTATGGCTGAGAAATATTCAATCTGTATTTTCCTTGGTATGCACAACATGAATTTTGTATCATTGACATAGGAGTAACTATAGTATCCAATAAATTGTGACAATTTGGAATGTAGTCAGCAAATTTCCATAATAAAGCTACCAGCTAACATCTTCATGTCCGTTAACTTGATTGAATGCCAATTAAAACCAGCCAAGTCCAGTCGTATGACGAAACGTTGCCTACTAGGGCTCAGGTGGAAAACATTTTATTTGTTAACGATATAACATTTTATCTCAATAATTTGTCACATCGTGTCACTCCGTACTGTGTCGCCAAGACCTTCGTTGCGTAAGTCTTAGTCTAAGAGGTGATTGCATGAAACTTCCAGTTCCAATTTTCAACGTTTGTTTGAAGGTTGTAGACGATGTGGTAACTTGAATACTATCGTTTCGGACGTCCATCGTCTTAATGGATTCGAAAGGTTTTCACGACGTCCCGAATGCTTGTATCTGCAATCGTCTTCAGGTGAATACTGACAAGTTTAGGTGCTACTCAGCAATTTATATGACTGTGTGCAATGATGCGTGTTCCGCCATGCGACGTCCCGAATGCTTCTTCATGTGCAGTGGTGCGTGTAATTTCGCGCGGTGTGGTGGTGCGTGAAGTTTCGCGCCTCTGCAGTTCGCCAGAAAGAGCAATCAGAGGTTTCCATACGTTCTTGATCTCAACGCTTGGTTGACTGAAGGCGTCATTGGCTTTGATGTAGGCGGCCTCTCTGAACTTCCATTTGAACCAATGCTCTTCTCTATGTAGAACACTTGCGTCGTCCCATAGAACCCGATGGTGCTCAGTCCAGGCGTGGTCAGCGATTCCCGATTTTGATGTTTCCCCACGTTGAGGCCACTTATTGTGCTCATCCAATCTTACCGATAACGGTCTCTTTGTCTCTTCAATGAAGGAATCCTCGCAATCACATGGAACTTCATGAATGCAATTCTTACTGATTTCATTTTTGTTGTTAGGTTTGGTCTTGGTCAGGAAACTCCTCAAAGTACTGCCGGATTGGAAGCAGCTCTTGATGTTGATCTTGTTTACGATCCTTCTGATCTTCTCTACATCAGAGGTGTCTCTGAGAAGAAGAAGGATCGGAAACAAGTTCAACATCAAGAGCTGCTTCCAATCCGGCAGTACTTTACGGAGTTTCCTGATCAAGACCAAACCTGAAAATGAAATCAGTAAGAATTGCATTTATGAAGTTCAATGTGAATGCGGAGATTCCTACATTGGAGAGACAAAGAGACCGTTATCGGTAAGGTTGGATGAGCACAAGAAATGGACTCAACGTGGAGAAACATCAAAATTGGTTATCGCTGACCACGCCTGGACTGAGCACCATCGAGTTCTATGGGACGACGCAAGTGTTCTACATAGAGAGGAGCATTGGTTCAAACGGAAGTTCAAAGAGGCCGCCTACATCGAAGCCAATAACACGTTTAGTAAACAAAGCGTAGAGATCGAGAACGTATGGAAACCACTGATTGCTCTTTCTGGCGGGCTGCAGAGGCGCGAAACTTCACGCACCACCACACCGCGCGTAATTACACGCACCATTGCACATGGCGGAATTACACGCATCATTGCATCGAAAGTCATATAAATTGGTAAGTAGCACCTTAACTTGTCAGTATTCACCTGAAGACGATTGCAGATACAATCATTTGGAACGTCGTGAAAACCTTTCAAATTCATTAAGACGATGGGCGTTCGAAACGATAGTAATCAATAATTATTCATATGGAGAGAGTGTCTTCAAACTAAATATATATAGTTTTCCTATGGAGAAGATACTGAAAGATGACAAAAACGAAGAAAAATAATGTAAAATTGCCAATATGTCATTGACACGCACGATTGGATATTTCATTTCTCGATCAACTGTGACACCACTCTCGTTTCGGGCGTTCATCGTTTCAATGGGTTTGATGTTTTTTTGGTGCTACTTTGTATTTTTATATGTCTATCGATGCAGTGGTGTGAGTGGTGGTGCAGTTCGCCCAATGGACCGATTAGCAGTTTCCATATGTGCCTTATCTCAACGCTTGGCTGACTCAATAAGTCATTGCTATCGATGTAGGCCAATATTACAACCCTTACAATGAAATACCAGCTCGCACTTCGCGGACGAACATGTCAAACTTGGACCGGAAAACCATTCCATCAGCTTCGACGTGGACAGCCTCACCCTTGAACAAATTCGAGGAGTATAACCAGTTTCACGGATGGGGAAAATGTTCCATATAAAGGTTGTTGGGAGTACTAGGATACTGTCAACACAACTCATATTTGTTAGGGAATAATCGGTTCTTCTCCCAAGACGAACTTCCAGGTGGATCTTTTTTTTCCGCAATAATCGCTAAAATATAAATGGGATGTTTCGTAGGATTGACTATCCAGTAGGCAGAATACGATCAAAACACTGGCTGGGGTACATGGGTGGCATCATATGGAATTACGGAGATAAACAGCTTGGGGCTTTCTCCTGAAGAATGGAGTGGAAAACAACAGTGCCTTTTCTTTCCTCGATGTAAATGATGAGAGAACAGACAACGACATCCGCACCTTTGTCTTAAAAAAAAAAGACACATACAGGACCAGTATCCCAAGTACAGCTCCAATTATACGAGTTCGACAAAAGGAGAAATTGTCAAAATATTGGTGGGAAGAGCGATGATGTACATATCCAACAACTATCACTAGAAGATATAAACCTACCCCGAAATGAAGAAGACTTGAAACAACTCGATCAAACCAGGACATCGAAAGAACAACAACTGAGCACATGCTGCAGCATTCACATCTACTCCCCTTCCAAACAATAATTGAAAACAATCCAAAATTTCAGAATTGGCAGCTTTGTGTATTGGCGTGCGACCATCTGATATTACAGCATTCACATCAGCTCCTCTTTCAACTGATAATTGCAAACATTCCTAACTGTCGGAATGGGCAGCTTCAGGCATTTGTGTGCGACTATCTGATGTTGCAGCATTCACATCCGCTCCCCTTCCAACCACTAATCGAAAACAATCTGAACTGTCAGGATAGGCAGCATCGTGTATTGGCGTGCGACCATCTGATGTTCAGCATTCACATCAGCTCCTCTTTCAACTAATAATTGCAAACATTCCAAACTGTCGGAATGGGCAGCTTCAGCATTTGTGTGCGACCATCTGATGTTGCAGCATTCACATCTGCTCCCCTTCCAACCAATAATCGAAAACAGTCCGAACTGTCGGAATCGGCAGCTTCGTGTATTGGTGTTCGACCATCGGATGTTGTGGCATTCATATCGGCTCCTTTTTCAACTAATAATTGCAAACATTCCAAACAGTCGGAATATGCAGCTTCATGCATTGGTGTGCGTCCATCTAATGTTGCAGCATTCACATCTGCTCCCCTTTCGAACAATAATTGCAAACATTCCAAACGCTCAGAATAGGCAGCTTCGTATATTGGCATGCGACCATCTGATGTTGCAGCATTCATATCGGCTCGTTTTTCAACTAATGATTGGAAACCATCCAAACAGTCAGAATATGCAGCTTCGTGTATTAGCGTGCGACCTTCTGATGTTGCAGCATTCACCTCAGGTCATCTTTCAACCAATATTTGCGAACAGTCCGAACTCTCGGAATGAGCAGCTTCGTGCATTGGTGTGCGACCATCTGATGTTGCAGCATTCTCAAGCTCCCTTTCAACTAATAATTGAAACATCCAAACTGTCAGGATGGGCAGCTTCGTGTATTGGCTGCGACCGTCTGATGTTGCAGCATTCACATCAGCTCCTCTCTCATTTAATAATTGCAAACAGTCAAAACTGTCGGAATGGGTAGCTTCGTGTATTGGTGTGCAACACTCGGATGTTGCAGCATTCACATCAGCTCCCCTTTCAACGGATAATTGCAAACATCCCAAACTGTCGGAATGGGCAGCTTGGTGTATTGGTGTGCGACCATCTGATGTCACAGCATTCATATCGGCTCCTTTTTCACAATAATTGCGAACATAAAAGGTTGGTTCCGAACTTTCCGAACCTTCATACAGAGGTTTCTCCAAAAAGCATCGCAAACAAGTTCAACATCAAGTCTCCTTTACAACATCAAGTGCTACTCTACGGAGTTTTCTCATCAACACCAAACCTCATAACAGAGTCGAAATCAGCTAGAACTGTATCTATGGAGTCCTAGGTGAATATGTAGATGCCTATATTTAAGATTATCCGTTATATTAACTGAATATAAGAGATGGACGTGTAGTCCAATAGGCAAGGCTTTTTTTTAGCATGAGGTTCAAGTTGTTTTTTTTTTCCACATGGAAGGGGGGTCGGTCCTGAGTAAGCGGTCATCTTGGGACGCGCGTTTTGTCATAAACCTCCTAAACGGTTTGTCGGACGCGAATAGTACAGGAAATATTTTTTTCAGATGATTGAATGTTCTTCCATTATGTTTGGTGAGTTTTTTCTGTAAAATCAATATTTATGCGAGTTTCCGAGTCAAAGTTGGAATGCATGCTTCTTCTGCGGATAACTCAAAAACAATTGATCCTACGTGAAGAATAGTTATATTAAAAATTGTAGAGTGGGATTATCTACAATTTTTTTTTATTCAATTTTTTTTTTCTGTCTACAATAGTTTTTCCACAAAAATAACTGAACGAAAATTATTTACATACACTGAGACTGAGGTAAGGAACAAGGAACAGTGGCAAGGTAAACGAGGAGCCAAGAGATGATTTCCCAAGAAATTTGTTGTAAAATGAAAGGTCAATGGCAGGATAAAAATTGAGGCACGAGGAACGGGGGCTAGGACAGGGTTGAAGATAGGAAAAGGTAATAAAGGGATGAAGGATAAGTATCAGGGGGAATTCGGAAGAACTGTGGAGTGATTCGCAGAGGGAATTCATGAGGAAGAATGAGGGGAACGACTGGGGGGTTTGAAGCACGAATGCTAGAAATGATTTGGAAAAACACGTTATAATTTTTCTTAAGATAATATATATTTTTCCGAAAAATTTACACATCCTTGTGCGTCAGCTAACCTTTCAAGTGTTATCTGTCTCAAAAGCTGTTCATGTTCTCTTTCAATATAAAATTTACGAAAACCGTAAGGAAATGACTTGTTTGCAAGTGTCAAAGCACAATGATATCAGCAAATGACGGCCTAAGCGCTTCCGTAAGGCACTTCACAGCACTAGACGTCAAAACCTGAAGTCCTCTTCCGTACAGAGGCACGTCCATATGCTGACGTCAGAACATTCGTAACACTCCGTGTTATTTATACTGTATATAGGCTTGCGTCAAATTCCCGCTTGCAACCGGCAACACTTTTATAATCATTGTTCATTTAGCGTGTGTAAGAAGGCATGTAGAAAAAGATCATGAAGAGACAATTAATGCAATTGCACCTTCGAAAGAAAAAACTGATAGATAATTCAAAATCACATGTTGAAAAAGTGCACAATTCTGCAGAATTATCGTGAAAGTATGCAATGAATTTATTACATTAAGTGAAGTTATACTTACCATTTATCATCTTATAATCGCAATTACGGAAAAAATTTGTTTTGCCTGTATGGTTTCATTGTTAATGTCATTCATCAATAGCACCATAAATATTGAATGAATATTTTATTATTATATATTTTTCAAAACTATACAATTTTAGTGATCGGATCAGTTGAATGAGATCAATCAAACGTGAAGAAAAAGAATTTTTATCTAAATATAATTCTCAAAAATATTGTATCTTACTGGAATGGCATTGTTTTCCAGAATTTTTCTATACAATCTTATCGCATATATCCACTCTGTAATCTTTTATTCAGTTATTGTGAAATACACGATTATCGAGTCGATTCACGTAGGCATTGCAGAGTGCAGGCGTTGTAAATCACAGTCTGAGTTACGCGGAGTATACGGATGGTGTGACGTCAGCATGAGCACTACGTACGGTTTGACCCTCACAGTCTCTCTCTCTCTCTCTCTCTATTCCTTCTTGGATGTAGCTTCCCATCGGCGCTATTATCCAGCTCTCCCCTTATTACCCTTGTAATAAAGGCTTCGTCCTCTGAATACAAAATTTCTCGGCAATACTGTATTCAAATTATGAGTTTTCGTCTTTGTTCTATTTTCTTATCTCTATTTTCATCATTACATAATTTCTACTAGTGCGTTTATCTCTTCTTGTGCTAAAATTAGTTAGTAGGACAAACAACACAAACATTAGGCTGGGACATAATTTTGGGATAGGAATATTACATACGTATGGATCTGATTTTTTTTTTTTTTTTTTTTTTTATTTAAGAGAATATTCGACCCCATTTCCCTTTTTATTATAATTTTATTTGATTATAATCTAAAAAATTTACTATAGATTTTATTATTGAAATATTTAAATTTTTTAGAACTTCTATGAACATGTATGGTGTCTTCATACCTTTTTTACTAACGTAAATAAAATCTTCATTAGGAACAGCATTATTGGGATTTAAAAAATATGGTTTAAATCTTCGAGACCCCCACATTCACAATATGGATTATTCTTAACACCAATTCTGCATAAGTGTTCTTTTGTTAAGCAATGCCCTGTCCTCATTCTAATAATAATTGTTATATGTCTTCTACTCATAAATGGAATCGAGCAATACCACCTTTCGATGGGGTACATTGGTTGTATCTTAGAATAACTTTTGCCTTTTATCTTAATATCTTGTTTCCATTTACTCTAAAATTCCTGCAATATGTCACTACGTAATATCTGTATCATTCCAAATTTATCCCTCTTTCTATTCAGTGGAACATTTAGTACAGTTCCTATTTTGGCTAATTGATCCTTTTTCATTCCCTTCTATCTTTGAATGCCCTGGTATCCATGTGAACCTGAACACAGTATCATTTAACGAAGCCAAATATGCCATTTGTTTTATATTCATGGTTATATAATCAGTATTATATGCATTCCCTTGTCTTGATATTTTATCCAAAGCAGATTGTGAATCTGTAATTATATAGTTACTTGTCAAATTCCTTTCTAAACACACCCTCATTGCCTCGTGTACTGCAATTGTCTCCGCCTCACAAACATTAGTGTTATCTTTGAGTCTAGCTGAGTAGCAAAATTTAGCTGCGGCATATAAATACCATAACCAACCCTTTCCCTATTTTAGACGCATCTGTATATACCATATTAAATAATTCTTTGTTTTGTTCTTCAAAAATTGAAACTTTTCTTTTACACTATTTTCATATTATGTATTCCCGTCTGCACAATTTCTGGTTGATATATATAAATGTCCAGATCATAACTATAACATGGTGGAATATCATTTTTATATATATCTTGTTGAAAAGGGATATTTTATTTAGTGCTTCCACCAGTAACGGAACCTCTCTATTCCTCCAATACCCTACTTTATATTCGCATATGTTTTCAAAATTTCTATGATGTAAATAATTGAGGTTTGTGATCTATTCTTTTAGTTATATAGCATTGCTTGCTAAGCTTTTCCTCCTACACTCCATGCTTCTCTCTCCTGTTTCCCCCCATAGGGCTTTTATTGGTGTGTACCTCATTGATCCTGTTATAATTCTCATCCCTTGATTATGTATCTTATTCAATTTTTCTAACGATTTCTTTGCTCTAGGTCTGAACAGAATACTCCCCTAGTCCAAATGAGACTTAACTATACCCTGTAAATGCCATACTCATTGTTTTTGGATCTGCTCCCCCCATACCCTACAAAATGTCTTTATTGTATTCAATCCTTGATTTGCTTTTTGACAGATTTTTCTATATGTTTGTCCTATTTCAAGTTATTCGTAAAAAACCCCCAAATATTGTATCTCGTTCATAACTTTTATATTTTCATTTCCAATGTATATTTGTGGGATAATTCTTTTATTGTTATTTGTTCGAAAATGAATCACCACACATTTCTTTGTAGCCACTTCTAATTCATGATCTACCATCCATTCATTGATTATATGCGACGTTTGATTGATTTTTTTATTTATTTCTTCAATGTCCCCTCCCTTTACTAATACTACAATATCATCTGCATATGCAGTGATTTTACTATGACTGGGTATTATATTAAATAAGGACGACATATATATATTGAATAATATTGGACTCAAGGGAGACCCCTGCGCCAAACCCTTTGTAGCTAATCTTGGACCATGTAATTCCCCATTATCATCCATGACAAAATTTTTCCTATTATCTAAGAGCCTAAATATTAGATTAGCTAAATTTATATGAATTTGATATTGGATTAAATATTTATACAAGGTGTATAAGTTAACATTGTCGTACGCCCCCTTAATATCTAGGAATACCGCAATTACCTGTTGCTTTAATCCAAAAGCCATTTGTACATATACAGATAGATATGCAATATTGTCTATCGTACTCTTTCCCTTCCTAAACCCCGTCTGATACTTGGATAATATTTGGTTATTTTCCACATGCCAATCTAGCCTGAATTTAATCATCTTTTCCAATATTTTTAGACCACATGATTCCATTGCAATTGGTCTTAAATTACTAACTTCATCTAAGATTTTTTTATTTTTCGCAATTCCTACTATGATATATTCTTTCCAATCTTCGGTATTTCATTTCCAAAAATTTGGGATCCTTATTTTTTCTTTTTGATTCTGAAAGCTTCATTTAGTTCATTTAATGTAAATAGTTTCTGTTTCTTCAGATGACATATTCATGGAAAAATTCGGTCTATATCGACTCTAGAAACCTTGTCTAATAAAGCTTCAGCTATATGACTCTTGGGCATATTATTATTGTATGTATTATTATTCCTGTTAGAAACTTTCTTATCATATTCCATATATATGTAGGATTGACTCTCTATTAATTGTGGAACAAAAGTTTTGAATCCAAGCCTCTTTTCCTATTTAAAAATCTTTTAGTATTTGCCATTATTTTTTTTGCTTGTATATAATTATCTAAATTTGGATTGTTTTTAAAAATATTTAAAGCACTTTTTCTTTCATTAATTTTTTCCTCACATTCTTCATCCCACCATGGATTTCCTGGCCTACTATTACTGATTTTCCCCTCTTGAACTTATATATCTACTGTCTCTTTCATTATTTTTGTCATCTCCTCATAACTATGTTTTATGTTACTTTCATACCGATTTAATAATTGATTGTGATATTCTGTCCAGTTAACTTTCTTATAATTCCTACCTACCCATCTCCTATTTCCACTATACCCTAAGTGATTTATATCAACTGTACACATAGTAGGATAATGATCACTATTTGCGCAATCTCCCAATACTTTCCATGAGCAATTTCTTGACAAATTACTAGTAACAATTGTTAAATCTATCGGGCTTGAATTTCCTCAGGGTTACATGATCTTGTTGTTGATCCATCATTTAGTATAACCATATTATTTTCGTCTATAGTTTCCATAAGTATTCTGCCATTCAAATTACTGATTGCGCTTCCCACAGTGAGTGGTGAGCGTTCATATCCCCATCAACATTATATCCCCTCTAGCTCCGAAAACACTCTACTAAATAATTTTTGACTTGGTATATTATTTGCAGTATTGTAAATGTTTATTAGGTTCACATTGTGAGTTTTATTATTATTATCTGACATTCTTTCGCTTTGGATATCTGTGTTCAAGTTCACAATGTTATATTTGATATTTTTTTAATTCCTGTAGCTATTCCTCCGTACCCATCTTCCTATCTTGTCTAATGATTTTGTCATAAACCTCCTAAACGGTTTGTCGGACGCGAATAGTACAGGAAATATTTTTTCAGATGATTGAATGTTCTTCCATTATGTTTGGTGAGTTTTTCTGTAAAATCAATATTTATGCGAGTTTCCGAGTCAAAGTTGGAATGCATGCTTCTTCTGCGGATAACTCAAAACAATTGATCCTACGTGAAGAATAGTTATATTAAAAATTGTAGAGGGATTATCTACAATTTTTTTATTCAATTTTTTCTGTCTGCAATAGTTTTCCACAAAAATAACTGAACGAAATTATTTACATACACTGAGACTGAGTAGGGAACAAGAACAGTGGCAAGGTAAACGAGGAGCCAAGAGATGATTTCCCAAAATTTGTTGTAAAATGAAAGGTCAATGGCAGGATAAAAATTGAGGCACGAGGAACGGGGGCTAGGACAGGGTTGAAGATAGGAAAAGGTAATAAAGGGATGAAGGATAAGTATCAGGGGAATTCGGAAGAACTGCGGAGTGATTCGAGAGGGAATTCATGAGGAAGAATGAGGGAACGACTGGGGTTTGAAGCACGAATGCTAGAAATGATTTGGAAAAACACGTTATAATTTTTCTTAAGATAATATATATTTTTCCGAAAATTTACATCCTTTGCGTCAGCTAACCTTTCAAGTGTTATCTGTCTCAAAGCTGTTCATGTTCTCTTTCAATATAAAATTTACGAAAACCGTAAGGAAATGACTTGTTTGCAAGTGTCAAAGCACAATGATATCACAAATGACGGCCTAAGCGCTTCCGTAAGGCACTTCACAGCACTAGACGTCAAAACCTGAAAGTCCTCTTCCGTACAGAGGCACGTCCATATGCTGACGTCAGAACATTCGTAACACTCCGTGTTATTTATACTGTATATAGGCTTGCGTCAAATTCCCGCTTGCAACCAGCAACACTTTTATAATCATTGTTCATTTAGCGTGTGTAAGAAGGCATGTAGAAAAAGATCATGAAGAGACAATTAATGCAATTGCACCTTCGAAAGAAAAAACTGATAGATAATTCAAAATCACATGTTGAAAAAGTGCACAATTCTGCAGAATTATCGTGAAAGTATGCAATGAATTTATTACATTAAGTGAAGTTATACTTACCATTTATCATCTTATAATCGCAATTACGGAAAAAATTTGTTTTGCCTGTATGGTTTCATTGTTAATGTCATTCATCAATAGCACCATAAATATTGAATGAATATTTTATTATTATATATTTTTCAAAACTATACAATTTTAGTGATCGGATCAGTTGAATGAGATCAATCAAACGTGAAGAAAAAGAATTTTTATCTAAATATAATTCTCAAAAATATTGTATCTTACTGGAATGGCATTGTTTTCCAGAATTTTTCTATACAATCTTATCGCATATATCCACTCTGTAATCTTTTATTCAGTTATTGTGAAATACACGATTATCGAGTCGATTCACGTAGGCATTGCAGAGTGCAGGCGTTGTAAATCACAGTCTGAGTTACGCGGAGTATACGGATGGTGTGACGTCAGCATGAGCACTACGTACGGTTTGACCCTCACAGTCTAAATACCTCTGCACGGAAGATGAATTTAGGTTTCAACGTCAAGTCTTCACAGCTGCTACAATATGGCATCACTACCCCACCACAACGTTTATTCACCTGTTCCGTGCATCTGTTTCATTATATAGAAATAATTTTCGATTGGCTAACTACTGTGCAAGAACTATTGTAGATACAAAAAAAAAATTGAAACAAAATTTCTAGACAATTCATCGCTCTACAACTCTTAATATAGCAATTATTTTTGAGTTATCCGCAGAAATAGCATGCGTTACAACTTTGACTCAAGAACTCGCATGATTATTGATGTTGTAGAAAAAAATATTTGTATATACCTAATGAAAGAACATTCAATTATCCGAAAAGAAGTCGCTTGTATTTTTCGCGTCCGACAACCCCCCTTCCACGTGGAATAAAAAAATCGCTAATAAAACATCATGTTTAACGGCGGCCATTTTTTTTCCCTGCCGACTGAACTAGGAGAAACATTTAAATTGGAAATGGCTGACCACGCCTGATGAGATCCATCGAATTATGTGGAGCAATACATGGTCCAAAGAAAAATTCAAAGAGGTCGCCTACTTCACCCATAGTCAGCCAAGCGTTGAGAGTAGGAACGTACGGGAACCGCTCACTGCTTTTTCTAGCGGGCTACAGAAGCGAGAAATTTCTCGTATCACCGCACCGCGAGAAATCATACAAACTACTGCAACATTACACGCAGTGATGTACCGACAGATATATAAAAATACAAAGTAGTACCTGAGCTTGTCGGTTGCAGATGGTTGCAGATTCAAGACATCGGAATGTCGTAAAATTTGTTAAAAATATAACGTTTGTGAAAACATTCATTACTGGAGTTTGCATATCAAATGATTGACGTATGTCATCAAGAATGAATATTTTGATGGAATTCCTCAAAAACCCGAAATAAACTGTCTATTTGATTAAATCCGAGTTTTAATAACGGGGACGGATATTGTCTCCGGAAAGTCAACCAATCATTGCGTCAATCGCTATTTGTGATGTTATCCTTGGGTTTTTGAAACGGGTATTTTCATTGAGTTCCTTCACAAAAAATTTTTTTCAAACGATCCTTCGAAACCTAGTTATAATATATCTCTGGTTTTGAGCTGAAAGGGGCCAATATCAAATGTTAACATTTGAGAAAATTGCAATTGAAGTTTAGAGCTATTGATAGTGACATTGGCTACCATCACATTCATGGATCTGCCATTGGTTGACTCGGATGTTGTCCATTTTAGCATATGAAAGAACAAGAAAATAAATCTAATGCAATGATTAACTCAGAACAGCAAAATATTTACATTGGCCCTTTCAGCAGTTTGGGTTAATTCTCGACATCCAATCCCGAACACACTTTCCTGGTGAGAATTAATAATTGATCCATTACTACACATTCAATTTTATTTGCAACTCAACTTTTAGATATTCATCTATTTGCTCAAAAACACCAGTACCAATTATTATAATGGAGTTGAAGAAGTTCTATATAGCATGCCTTTTTAATGAACCTCTATATGAACAGAAAGCTTTAACCTATATTCATTGAAATAATAGTTTGATAGAATACTAATAAGTAATACTTATGTGTAGTGTAGCATATCATATCGCGTTGACAGAGTATCCATTATATTCCTAGATAATATATTGACTAAGTTGAATATTATGTCAGGGGTTGCGGAAATAAGTCTTCTGATGATAAATTCATAATAGTCGCAAGGAAAAACCTGAATTATTGAATTCAGTTGGCAACAATACGTGGAAAATGTGAATATGAACAATATGTTGAATTCAAGTGTTGAATTGGCGGGAATTCGGTCAGAATGAAAAAGAATAAAAACCAAATTTTAAACTGTCGACCGAAACTTTAGTGTTTCATCCTCAGGAATCTGAAATATAAAAAACAAGACATTAAGAATAAAGTTCTTGAATAATGTATATGAAACGAATTGAAAAGATTGCTTGAAATGACAATCAATCATCGTAGACAAGCTCCGAAGAAAGGGAAAAAATTAATAACATAAACATTGTTACTCACATTTCGGTTGGTTTTTCTTGTTCACAAAAACAGAGAACAATAGAATCGTTATAATGAAGGAAATATAACTGTAGCGATGCAAAAGAACGATTATTTGAACAAAGCTAATTCAATATTACATGATGACTCGACTTATCTTACTAAATTAAAACCCAACGAAACAAATTCAAGAAAAAAATAACAAACTGATAAAAAATTTGATGAATGAGAAATTCTTACACAAAAAATAAGCAATGAACTAAGAAGCTCTAAAGGTGTTTTTCCGAAACTATATTTTTTGCCAAAGATACACAAAGAAATTGCATCATTCCATCCAATTGTTTGTTTCATTGGCTCGCCCATTTATAAACTCATAAAATTTTTAGCAAGATTTCTCGAATATGCATTTATCAAGGATGACTATTACGTAGAAAATTCTTTTGAGTTTGTCGAACAAATGAAAAATGTAATACCAGATGACAAAAACTTAAAAATCAGTCAAAAATGTGAAACACGGTCAAAAATCGTTTTTTCACGAGATTAAAGAACAAAAATCCAATTTCATATACAAAATACCATGTGCTGATTGTGAAAAAGTATACATAGGACAGACAGGAAGATACTTAAAAACCAGGATGACCGAACAAAAAGCTACTGCAAAAATAATCACAATCCATTGAAAAAAATTACAAATTCTACGAGCCTTGCAGAATTCTCTAAGTCATTCCCACCATTCTTTTGATTTCGAATCAGTCACCATCATAGGTCAACAAACAGTTTTGGAAAAAAGACTCCTCAACGAATTGATAGACATAACGAAACATGAAGAAACATGTGTGAATAAAAGATCGGACATCCACATACGTCATATTTCAATCTGATAGGGAAGGTCAAACAACATAAATTGAAAATAGTTATCTAGAGTGGTTGGCTTATTTTCACTTTTCATCCGTTTTTTCCATTTCTTCGGAGCTTTTCTCCGATGATTAATATTCATGTCAAGCAATATTTTTAATTCGTTTTATATTTACATTGTTCGAGAATTTTATTCTAAATGTCTTGTTTTTATACTTCAGAGTCCTGGAGATGGAACAATAAAGTTTCGAAACGTGGAACATTTAAAATTTAGTTTTCATCTCCTATATTCCGACCGAATTCCCGTCAATTCAAATTTTGATCTCATGTCATTGGTCGCTATTCCACTGAAATATGTTGATTATTATAACAGCAATATTCAAAATACTGCCATTTATACACCTAAATATTGGCTGCAGATGATTTTGATTTACTTTTTGATCAATAATTTTGAATTTGCTCGAGCAAATCAACGTTATATCTATATATTGTTTTAATATTTTTTTCTAGACAGTTTATCACCAAATACCCTCTTTATATTCAGCCCATTTATATGAGATATTCATAACACTCCTCAAGATGAATTATATTATTTATTTACACATAATACCAATGGTGCAGTGCAGATTTTTCAACTGGAAAACCAGTTTCGATAATAATAAAAACAACCTGTTATAATAATATGACGTATGTAGTTTCCTTCGTTATTTCAGAATAAAAAGTTTTCAATGTTGTTTCTTCAATATTTTCTGAGATAAGATACAGAGTGTGATCATTCGATAACCGCCTAATGAAAAGAACTGATATTTTGGGATCAGTTTTGAATTGATGATGCATTATAAACATGGTATTATTTCACGTATGCTCTGTTGGCCAGTTTCAAAAATATTTTCAATCATATTTTTTTGAAGGGCTCCCGACATGATTCTTTCATCAACTTTTCATACGAAAGTCACATAACTCAGGAGTACAAAGTTGGGAGGTATTTGTGGAAATCTGGTAGAGGCCTATCAGTAAATCCAGTTCAGAATAATATCAGCTAGAAAGCTTGCACAGGTGAAGTCTGCATGGATTTTAGTAGGTAAACATCCAGACAGACACGGACTGTGCGAAATTCAAAATCAGCAATAAATTCCAACTTTTTTTCATCCAGCGATCATAAAATTATTGATCAAAACCATTTTTTCGACGAATTCTCCACGTTCTGTATCTCAGGCGGAAGTCATTTTGAGACTTGTGTTCTTATACACTTTTTGTTCTGAAAGGACATTGAGAATCGACAGACCTGGTTCATCGGTGTCATTAGGTACCATCCTGTTGCTTATTTCAATCGACTATAACACCATTGACCCAAAATAATGTATATTGATCAATGCGTTTTTCCGCAACCCCTCTGTATGAAAATATTTATATTCTATATTCATTGTGTTGATGGATTTCGATAGTTTAACACTGTAGTCCATCCGTTTTTTGTACAACAAGAATGAAAAATATTTATCGATGTTGTAGAAGAATATATATTGTATGAATTGTGATATATTTTTAGAATGCTTGGATAGGACCAAAAACTTCAATGATTTCTTTCGATTATCGACTTTCTACTCAGGTAATTTTTTTGATGTCAAATGTGGAGAGTTTCTGTTCAAAATCCAATCATGTACACATGTTTGATTTTCCTCTAGTGGAACGTGGAGTTACTCTTTTTCTCCATTCTCCAATACGGGGAATTCATACTTCAGTAAGTCTGGAGTTTTGATTGAAATGAATAATTCATGTCATATTTTTGTCTTATAGCTATTTCATCGGAGTTGATTGTAGTTGTACAACAGATCTATAATAGTGAAAATGGAAGTGGTTCCCTAATCGTTCTCTAAATTAATTTTATAAATTCACAAATTTAGCGGAATGTCCTGAAACAATAACTTTGCAAACTATTCAGTCTTTTCTCATGGATTCAAAGCTATGTATCAATTCTTCGGGAGATTCGTGGAATGCTTCAAGTGTATGAATTGTTCATGTTCTTGGAGAATATGTCATAAAATTATTCAAGCGACTCGATAACACAGGCCTGCAAAATAAACCCTTTTTTCCTTTCTCGGTTTCTGTAGGCGTTCATGGGGGTTATTTACGCATCTGAATTTGTTTTTACCACAATGTAAAATTTTGATAATTACATAATAATTGAGGTACTTGAAGTCTTAATAAAAGAAATGAGAGTGTAGTTGATTTTTTTTAAATTTATATATACTGCATACATAAGAATAAGTATTTTATAACATCACAAAGACTTGTAAAACTTTTTTTTTTCATGAAAGCTTCTATGGAGTGATTTTCTCTTGTGAGCATTGTTTTGATGATCACGCTTCATCCAGCGGAAGCCCGCCATCATGCTAGTATTCCGCTTTTCCTGATAACTTCGTTCCATGTCTTCAATATCTCGAGATATTTCACCTTGCTCTCCACTCACAGCTCCCAAGTTATCAGAGAAGAAGCTCGAATGATGATGAAGAAAGTGAAATTTGAGGCTCATGGAAGAACATAATCTTTGAACATTTTGATGCATGCCATTTATTATTTCTTCATAATTTGGGCTCTCATGATTCCGCAAGAATACATCTTTTTCATCAAAGTTTTCGTCTTTCATCAGTTCGTGTATCGGGACCAACGAAAATGCCTTCTTCCAGTTTAGCTTCAGATGAAAATGGGAATATACCTTGTTGATGCTTGAATTTATCAAAGCTTTCACAAATTGTTTTATGATACCAGAAGTGCAGAGTAATAAAACTTTATCAGGTGGCACTAAGTTTTGCCAATTATATTTTGATATCCTGGATCCAAATCAGTTTTAGTCGGGCATTTTTTTCTTGTGTAATGTTGTTACATGTTCCTGCTGTGATACTCACATTAAAAGCACGGATATTTTGTATAGCCACTTTGGATACCAAGTATTTTTAAATCTCCACACACACAATCCACCCATGCTGGTTGTAGTTGATTTCTCAAAACTTAGTTAAATTTGGGTAACAGTTTTTTGAATGTACAGAATGGGCAATTGGTATAGAAGAGTAGTTATTCTCATTATGAAGTAAAACTACTTTCAAGCTTTCCTTTGAGGAATCAATCTTATTCAATATCGTACATCTCCACCAATCCAGGAATGTTTATACAATAGACAAATTCTGTATCTTCATAAAAAAATTGTAAGGAATCATTTTCTCTATTACGGTACCAGGAAAATGTAGTTCCAGGAGAAAGTAAGTTTTTCTCTTGTTCTATCGAAGCAAGAAGTTCTGAGGTCCCAAATGTCTTGTCAAGTCTGACTGGTCAGTTGCATTTTCTCAGAAAACTGTACGAAGTTAGGATCGAAATTTACTTAGTCATCCAAAACAGAACTTGCATATGAACTTTGAGAATGCACTTCATCTAAACATGGACGCGTTGACTGATCACTAGATGATTTTAAAAGTACAGGACGTGTGGCTGGTTGAACGTTTGGATAGACAAACCCTTCTTCATTTTTAGCGGTGTATCCTTTCACATTGCAGCAACAAAATAACAGTCTTGGGTGTGATCCTGAGGTTCTCTCCATTACATAAGCTTGGTAATGTTGAAACTGTTCTTCTTGCCTTTTGACCAATTACCAAGTTCTGACACGGAAGTCGAACACACTTCATTTGGCGTCCAAGGTTACAAATATTGTGATAGTACATCTTAAACACATTTTTAACAAAGTTCTTGATATTGTTCTGTTGTTTTGATAACATATATTTACCACAAATGTGACAAAAACTATCACGGGAGTTAACACATTTACGCGAAGTAATTTTGAAAGAATTTGAGTTTTGTATTTACGATAATTTGACCCATAGATTTTTCAAAAATGGTAATACAAGTTACTTGATAAATAAACCGATAACACATGGGTATGGGGAAATAATATTGCAAAAATATCCCTATTTATTTATCTTTAAATGACATGATGAAATTTTTTTCACTATTTTTCTCGTAATCAGCACACTGAAATATATAGGAGTCGATTCTCCAAATAAGGAAAAGGAATACTTTGCAGGCCTGTGTAATCAATAGAAATTCTCAATATACCTACCATCTCATGGAAATTAAGTTGAAGAATAAAAAAAAATACATTTCATCTTAGTCAATTTAATTCAGATTATGAATTGAGTTAGCAATGCCAAAGTGGGGATTTTTAGGTAATCTTGAAAATGTCATTGCTCTTTGTTTGGATTTGTTATTCGACATTGATTTCTAATTGCAATCTACAAAATATACAACTGATTGTTATCTGATCTGTTAGATGAAATGCTCCAGGATTCTTGAGATAATAAAAAAATTGACTCAAACTCTGAAAACTGTTGTGATGTTCAACCTGCGATATACCTCTGATTCTAGATTCAGCACATTCTGGGAGCAGAAGTCGCCTGCTTTTTTAGTCCCAATTCCGTCTGAAGTGCTATGAACTCTTCAAAGTAACCGCCTACAGAAAATTCCGCAAGTTATTATTATTCTGGGTAACTCTCATCCCTATCTCACCCTCTCAGTCAACTCGACCTCTTTATATAATAGTCTTGGCAACCCGCTTCAAAACACTACAATTCCATTTGAACTTTCTGTGTATATTTTTATCGCCTTGAGTGTCGCATGAAGAAACAGAATTCAATATTGTGTTGGTTGACATATAGGGCACCTATGATATAATTTTCTCCGTATCGTTGGTCATGAAAAAAATGATAGTAAATTTGTTTGCTATCCTAGGTTGATAAAGAGATTGATAAAATACATATGATAACAAGAGACAAGAGGTCATAACTTCAAACTTACTCGACATTCCATTTCTCATATATATATATATATATATATATATATATATATATATATATATATATATATATATATATATATATATATATATATATATATATATATATATAAAATATATATATATATATATATATATATGAGGATTGTTGATTCTTGATAGTCAGGTTCATTCATTGATGGGATTCTTCGAAATTAGTACATTTTATTTTGCCGACGTTTTGATTGCTTCCGCAGTCTTCTTCAGGGTTTTTTTGCTACAAAAATATTGTTAGTTTGAAGTGAAAAGTTTACATAATGTTTGTACTAACAAGAATATGGACTTACCTAAAAAAGTTGAGAAATACGTGGAAAAATTAGCTAGACCATCATTTCGAAATTTATTTTTCTTCTTCATGGTGAGCACAAATAATAAATAGTTCGTTCTGAAAAGATGTTGTTAACACACCACTCACGTGTTGGTTTTCAAGAATGTTGTTCTACTACTGAATGACATTGGAGTGATATTGACGACGGCTTTTGCGATCGGATGGGAAATTGGTACAGGGTTCTGTTCTATTGCTAAGTTGGTGAGGGTTTCGCTAGCTTTGGTGATAGTTGTGCGCAGTGTTGCTTGTTTAAATGATATTATGATATATTTGGTTCAAATTTGTGATGTCAGTGCGGTTGTTTATGCTGTTCGTTTTTTTTATATGGTTCATTTTAATAAATTCTTTTTTGTTAGTGTTGAATTCAGTGGCTAACATTTTGATTTCCGTGTAATTAAAATCATGATTTGTATTTTTTGTGTTTGCAGCTGTGGATGCGGTTTCAGCGTATTTATGGGATTTCATACGGTTTTCCAAATATTGGGATGTTTTTCCGATATATACGTTGTTGCAATCAACACTTTCAATAGATTCCATTCTAAATTACAATTCACCTACAAACTCGAAAAAGATAAAAACTTGAGAGGTGTCAAGGGACACCCGGATGGAACGAAGTTCCTTTCGATTAATTAGTGAAGGAATTGTAATTTTTTTTTTAATTTTTTTATATATATATATATATATATATTTATATTTATATATATATATATATATATATATATGTGCACTCTGTCTGTCTATTCTTTCGTACACGTCATAGATTCGCGGGACTTTGTAAACACAACAGAGTGTGTATATATATATATATATATATTTATACTCTCTCGACTCCGTAAACACAACAGCGTCTGGGTTAGAACACGCACGGTTTGCTAAATACATACGCATTGATATTGTTATATTAAAATATAATTTGCTTTTAAATTTATTAAAGTTATGACACGTACACTTGCTAAACACACAATAATGGAGAGATTATAACGCGTATGACTTGGTTAGCACAATAGAAAAAAGAGGTTATAATGCGTACTTGCTAAAAATACATAAGCATTTATTATTGTCTGTATGAAATCTCTACTTACCTAACTCCATCAGCAATATCCGGAACTTGTGCAGAAACACTGTCAGGATTCATTATTGTTATTATTTTTTATTATTTATTATGTACAAAAAACCTGTATACATTCAACAAAAATAATTGTCGCGACACCACACTGTTCAATGTGAAATAGAAAGATGAAACGAAAATAACTGGCTTTCTTTCTATGAGAGAGAGAGAGACAGACAGAGAAACACGCGCACGCCGCACGGATAGCGAAAGTCCCGTTACAACTTTTGGTCTTAATTAATTCCGTCTAGCCCCCGTTCGCAACGCGCGATAAGGAACTACGTTCCAAAAACTCGTAAGTGGTGTGTTAACAAATTCTTTTCATAACGAACTACTTATTATTTGTGCTCACCATGAAGAAGGGGAAGAAGTTTCAAAATGATGGTCTAGCTAATTTTTGCACGTATTTCTAAACTTTTCAAGCTAATTCCATATACTTGTTAGAACAAACATCCCTGATATTATGTAAACTTTTCACTTCAAACAAACAATATTTTTGTAGCAAAAAAAATCTGAAGAAGACTGCGGTCGCAATCAAAACGTCGGAAAAATAAAATTACTAATTTCGAAGAATCCCATCAATGAATGAACCTAACTTCCAAGGAAAAACAATCCTCATGAATACGTCATGTTCAAGAAATCCTACACACTATATATATATATATATATATATATATATATATATATATATATAAATATATATATATATATATATTTATATATATATATATATATATATATATATATATATATATATATATATATATATATATATATTTATATATATATATATATATATATATATATATATATATTGAGATAGTTTGTCGAGTTTCGTTTCGCGTTCTGGGTTCTTGGTCCTCAAAAGGACCGATTCCACGACGTTCCGGCTAATTCACATTTGCCATCGTCAAGTGATATCTAGCAATTCGATTGTTTCGAATTCGACTGAAGTTATGATCCTAGATTCATAATGGTGGTTAGGCGATTTCGCACGATCGTCACGATCGGTTTCCTTCGTCTTGCCTTGTTTCGTGTGGGGCCGGAAGAGATCGTTGTTAGACGCATGGTTGACAGATCGCCACCGGTGTTTCACGATTGTGCACGATCGTCACGATCGGTCTCCCTCGTGCATCATCCAGAGTCAAGAAGAAAAAACGAGAGGTTCAGGAACTACTGATCGGCAAAACATTCTTACCATACATAAAAGGTACAACAGACAGGACCAGCAGAATTATTCACCGACACAGTATCCTTACAACGTGTAGAACAGACCGTACAATAAAATCTATTTTCAGAAATCTCAAGGACCGTATACCACTAGAGTGCCATGTGGAAATTGTTTAAAGACGTACATAGTTCAAACAAACAGAAGAATCAACATATGCATAGAAGAACATATAGTCACTATCTCAACATGTACTAACAACAGGAACTTCAGTGACATTGGCAAGTAATGATAATCTTCTCTCAACAACAACAAGAGAATCCATAGAAATCGAAAATCGACAACATAATATGAACAATAGGAATGACAGTCAAAGACTACCAACCATATGGAGATCTATCTTAATCCACCGACGAACTAATGAACAACAAAATATCAACGGGAATGGAACATCGTCGTTTCCAGCAGAGAGTTCACCCAGCAACACCCATGGCGACCTGGCAACGGCGCGTCCAACAGCGACCTCTTCTGGTCCCATACAAAGAAGAGCACGAACGAGGGAGACCGATCGTGACGATCGTGCACAATCAAGTAACACCGGTGGAGATCTGGCAACCATGCATTCAACAACCACCTTTCCTGCCCCACAGGAATCAAAGCACCATTATAAATTGAGGAGCACAACACGAAAACATCAGTCGAGTTCGAAACAATCGGATTACTAGACCTGAAGATGGCAAATGTGAATTTTCAGAAACGTCGTGAGATCAGACCAAAACACAGAACGCGGGAAGAAACTATCTCATCACATTATACCCGCGAAAATCCACGAAAGGTATATTACCTTTTTCTAATCCTGATTCAATTTTCCAAAAATAAAACAATCATTGATTGAATAATTCAGTGAACGATTATCTCTTGATGACGCGCAATGCATTATTCAATATGTAAACACGCTTGATTGGAACGTGAAGGTCGTAAAAAATGAATGAAAAGGAAAACATTCACTCATAAAAGCTTTCATCGATTACCTATAAGTCAATATCAGAACATTCATTTTCCATTATAGTTGATTTCTTTAGATTCGTATTTTCTTTTGAGATACCTGATGGAAATTTATTGCTTTTTTTTAGGCTAAAATAATTTGAAATCTTTAATTGATGAACCTTAGAAATATGACTTTTTAGTACAAAATTCAATGATCGATATCACTCCAGAGAATAATTTTCAATCACTTCAGGTGTATGAATCGGTCTTATAAAAATATGTAAAATCGTAATCATATTGATTGACTTCTTTAGTTTTCCCACAGGAACATGAATCGATGGATATCAATGTTATTCCATGTAATAACTCCATACATTCGAGGATCCAAATATGAGTATTGTATAATCAGAAGGAATAAGCATCGATATATTCGTCCCTCATTAACCTTCGTGTTTAGTATATTATAAAAACTGGAACATTTTCGTACCCTTTATCTACCGTTGTTTATTTTTCTGGATACTGGAAATAACATTTTTAGGAAGAGTCGTTTTTTGAAATATTTTTCTAAGCTTCCCGCACTCTATTGATTTTCATCAAAACCCTCCAGGGTTTTGCTACCTATACTCACTTCTGGACCCCCATCTACTCCTAGTTAGGTCGCTATAATACCATACCAAAATAGATGGTTGCATGAAAAATTGGAGCAAATTTCCGAACCACAACCAATGACTTTAATCTCAAGCATTTTTGCTCAACAATTTTATCTTGAATAACTTTCTCTATAATTACTGGTGCTATATCGTTGTATGACTATAACAATGTACTCATTAGGATTTTTTTGTACTTTACTCACTTGAAAATTTATTATTATGCACCGTGTGTGATACATATGACCAAGTTAAATATCTTATACACGAATATGTAATTGTTGAGAGAGTAATAGATATCTGAATAGTCAAATTGTAAATGTATATAACATTAGGTCCTCTAACACTAAATATTGTAAAAATAATAAAGAGCATTATATTAATGTGTTGAGATTGGTACTGATATTGTTATGATAGATTGATAAAAACATAAAAAACTACAATAAATGCATATATCGACTTGATTGCGTTTCAATTGCACACCTATATCATTGATATTGCTAAATTGGTTTTCCGAATCGACGACTTTAAAGATATGGTTTTTGGTGGATGTGCTACCAATCTGTGGTAATATTTCGGAAAATAATCCACTTGTACTATTCCCAGAATGAAGCTGGAAGGATTTACGAATGAGAAGGAAATGTTTGAATCTGGTATTTCGATTCGTTAGAAATATAAATATTTGGTACTGGTAATATTTGTATGAATTAAACTCATTTACTGAATTAATGATTTCAAAATGGGTAATGAGAAATACTTCAACCAAAGCATTCATCGGAACATTAACATCCGAGCCAACCAAAAACTTGCTCTATATTTATATTCGATTCTGTTTCGGAAATTACACTGGTTAAGAGTGAGATTATTGCTATCATGGAACTACGAATGGTTTTGCAAGATTGGCTCTAGTTTTCAAATAATGGTCCTTCTCCTCCCCTCATTAGGCGCGTGCCTAGGGTAATTCCATGGGGAGGGTAATCAGTATGAAGGTGTCATATAGGTTCCAAAAAGTAAAACTCCACAGTCACTCTGTCGCATTATATTCAATAACATATAAAAAAATAATAATAATGAATATACAAAATATTGGAGTTGGTTGGGAGGTCAAAATAACTAAAACCACTATGGTTCTGTGGCCGACGTTTCGACTTTTATAAAGTCATCATCAGGACAATCTCCCCTCCGTCGGCAACAGAACCATAGTGGTTTTAGTTATTCCAAGCTACATCAACCAGCAAGGTCACAAAACATCATACAGAAAACAAAATATTCTTTGAAACAAAACAATTACTCAAAAATAAGAGAATGTCTAATAAAAAATACATAAAAACGAAACAGATAAAATAACAAGAACATTTTAATGGATAAATATGGTATCAAAATCAATGAACCGAATCTCTCTTCAATATTTCTTACATCAATTTGTATGTCCCGATGTATATTCAACAAGGCAAGTCCTGTTAAGCGATTCTTCGACATGGTTGATCTTATATGGGTTTTAAATCTCAAAAAAAATAAGCTCCGTTCTGCTGAAGCGACAGATACTGGCAATGTTATTTGAATAGAAGGAATTAAAAGTTAACTAGTTTTACCACAATTCAACAATGAATCGAAACCACCATCAGGCATTCCATGACAATTATTCCAGTCATTTATCCATAGATCCAGTTCTGATGTTATTCTGCAGTATAAAGAAGTTTAAGAATCATTTTCAATTAATTGGGACAAAAATGCTACCAAATTGTTTTTAAAGTTTTCTAGTTGTGCATGTTCCAAGCAGATGGAAGGTACAACATTTGAAAAATAGAACACAGCTTCATTATTGAATCTGAAATCCTCTATAATGGACAGGAAAATAGACAGTGATTCTATTATAATCCTCAGGACAATTACATTGTATATTTGTTCTCATAGTTTGTTTACCTACCACTCGTGGCATAGTCACATTTCGTGAATCTTCGCTATTCCTTTGCTCATTTTGTTTGAACTATCGTCACCCTTCTCTCTTTTGAATTGCAATATTTGTGAAACATTTGTTATGATATCCGCATACAAATTGTACAGAATGGGCCATTGAAAACAAAACAGCGGCTCTGTAGGTCGGCAGAACCGAATTATATAAAAACGCTCGGACACGTCAACTACATTTTCGAGGGGGACATCGTTCGCGATGAAATTCACCCGAAATACATTCCATCCCTCGGAGCTGTGACCCCTACCCCTAAATTTTTAAATGGTAATATATGGCAAGTGATACCTCATTTGAAAGGTATTTTCCTTCTCAATATCAAACAACAAAAATAAATTAATTCTATCAATTCGTTTTCGAGATATAGGAACTTGAAGTTGGGAAATAACTTTTTATTCACTCAATCAATAAAATTAACATCTAACAATGCAAATGTTTAAAGATAATGATCATTGTCAAGGAATTGAATGATCTAACTGTTTACCAACAAATAACATGCAATTCCGTTTCAAATTTTCATTTCATCCTGATTTACTTGATCGAAAAGAACTCAAGGTTCTTAAGATTCGATAAAAAGGATTTTACTCGAATTCGACTCAAATGCGAGTATAACAAAAACATGTATGAGATAATTTTTTTCGCCAAATCGCAATTGTGGACGTCTATCAATGTCTAACTGATCTTCGATTGAACGACATCAGAGTGAATTACTTGACTGAAGCTGCTGAATATCTTTTCGCAATAATGGTGTAAACGATCGCGAAAAGAGTTGAAATAATAACAATTTTTTTAAGAATGATGAGGGCGGTAACCGTACAGCTAATTTGTTCAATTAAACGCATCCAGATAAACGTGTTGCTAGAAAATACGTTCTAGAATTGCTGCAAAAATTTCGTCAAACTGGATCAGTAGCCACCAAGAAACGAGACCCAGAACGTGGATTTCCGTTGAGAAATGAAGCTATTGAAGTTGCACTTTTAGGACAAGTTCATGCAGACCCAACATTGAGCACAAGGAAATTGGCCAGTGTTACCAATATCAGTAGAACCAGTATCCGCCGAATCCTGAAACATCATAAATTCCACCCCTACAGAATACATTTGGTACACCAATTGAATGAAGATGATTTTAATAGGCGACAGGAATTTTGTGAAATTATGACTGGGAGAATAGATGCTGATGAGAATTTCCTCTTCAATATCTGCTTTTCTGATGAGTCTACATTCTTTTTGAATCCGACTGTGAATCGTCATAATTGTTGTTAGTGGTCAGGTGCCAATCCACATGTTTTCCACGAAGTCCATACTCAAACTCCCCAAAAAGTCAATGTCTGGGTCTGGGGGCCGTTTGATTGGACCAATATTTCTCAACGGTAACCTGACAGGAGAAACTTATTTGGAATCATTGAATGAATTTGTTTATTCACAATTAGTAGACATAATTGAAAATAACGATCGTTACCATGAAGACCACCTGCTATTTAAACAAGACGGGACACCTCCACATTATGCACAGCCTGTTAGAGCGTTTTTGGATATAATGTTTCCTGGAAGTTGGATTGGAAGAGGAGGCTCTATAGAGTGGCCAGCCATATCACCAGATTTAACCCCACTCGACTTTTTTCTGTAGTGTCACTTGAAAATCAAAATCTTTGCAACCGAACCAGAATCTCTGGAAGATTTACGAAGGAGAATTATTGCAGAATGCCGTCGAATAACGCCGGTAATGCTACGAAATGTGAGGTCTCGTTTTGAACAGAACTCGTTCTATTGTATGGAAATGGGTGGTAGACAGTTTGAACATTTAGTTCATTGACAATAATAATTATTGCGACAGTTGCTTTATCAGATATTGTTTTTATTGATTGAGTGAATAAAATTGATTTCCCAACTTCAAGTTCCTATATTTCGAAAACGAATCGATAGAATCAATTTATTTTCATTGTTAGATATTGAGAAGAAAAATACCTTTCAAATGAGGTATCACTTGCCATATGCTGCTATTTAAAAATTTAGGGGTGACGGTCACAGCTCCGAGGGATGGAATATATTTCGGGTGAACTTCATTGCGAACGATGTACCCCTCGAAAATGTAGTTAATGTTTTTATATAATTCGGTTCTGCCGACCTACAGAGCCGCTGTTTTGTTTTTAATGGCCCACTCTGTATATGGTTATACTCTGTGAAATTTTGCTAAGTTTGGTGTGAGTCCTAATACTTCTGATTGAAAAAATACTGCTGAATCTCTCTTCCTGCAATTAGATATTGAATCAAGCTATTCAATGATATTTGAAAAACTTTTCTCAAATCGCTGAACTGATTTAAGTCTCTCAAGTTTTAATCCACTTTGTTTCACATAGTTTTTGTTATTTCTTTCCATTGATGTGCAATAGAAGAATATGTCTATTGGAAAATGAATTGGAAATGCTGTTGATTTCTTTCATCATACCCGTAGCATTTCTTATTAACTCAACATTTGAACTAGATAAATTCAATGCGTGATTACTGCATGGGCACTTCAGAGCATTTTTCAATTCTTGCCATAATTCGCCTTTCTGTAACCCAGCCTTAAATTGCACCCATCGGCGCCACTTCCCACACGTGATTCAAATTCAAACTTTTCAGCAGTTTCTCGACTGTTTGTGTTGGAATTTTGCCTGCCATAACGGCTTCTATCAAAGGTTCATCAATAAAAAAAAACAAGTTTAAAACATGATATTTTATTTAATGTTCGAATTTTTCGTCTATACAGACTGGCCTCATGGGGGTAATATTCCCTTCCCCAGGCACCTGCCTGCACCTCATAGTCTGCATTTCATGGTTGTTCTCTGTATATACAGGGTGTTGGTGAAGTGCGACAAACTTCAGGGGGTGATTCTGCTTGAAAAAATAATTACAGTTTGCTATATAACTTTTGTCCGCAAATGCTAACGTTTTTCTTGAAAACTGAATATTTATTTATTGCTCTGAAACCGGTCGAGATATGCAAATGAAATTTCGTGAGTTTCAAGAGGTAGATATTGTGCATTTTTTGACATGCAATTATGAATTTTATGTTCATCATCGGCGCGCATACAGGTAATGATCTCAATTTTATTTAAGAAAATAATTTTTGAATTCCTCGTTCAATTTGTGACAAAAAATCTCTCCTGCCTTTCTTCCGTATGGGGCGCCGTTTTTATGCAAAAAATAAAACATAACGCGTATTTGTCATTACTTCAATACATTATCTAGTAGCGATGCTAGTAGGCTACTGTCAACATTCTGTTAAATACGAATACTTCAACGAAATGTCAAATTAGCGTTTCTTCATTTTTAAGCTTCTGGTTTGGTATAACATTAATGATAATAACTAATTAATTTGTTTTTTATCGAAAGGAATGGAAAATAATACAAATGCAGATTTGTCAGACATGCATATTGTCTATGGCCGAAGTAATTGAAATGGTCGGCAAGCTCGACGATTGCATGCTTAGTTGTATCCAGGTCGTAGGGTACCCCATCACACAATATTTGCTCGTCTTTACCAACGTTTGCGCGAAAATGGTACATTAAAGAAACAAACGGCTGACTGCGGGCGCCTTCGAGAAGTACGAACTGTGCAACTAGAAGAAGCAGTTCTCGTGTTAATTGCGGACTCACCTGAAACAAGTACCCGAAAAATTGCCAACATATTGAATTTAAGCAACTTCACTGTATTTAAAATTCTTAAAGAACAGCAATTGTATCCGTTTCATATTCAACGTGTGCAAGCTCTACTACCTTGGATTTTTCATCAAATCGCTCAAATTCCTAATTTTTTTAATGGCGTTTTGTTCACTGTTGACGCTAATTTTGAACGACAGTGTATACGAAATTTCCATAACAATCACCTCTGGGCTAAGGAAAATCCACATGGAATCTTTGGTGCTCATTTTCAGCATCAGTTTTCAGTAAATGTATGGCTTGGGGTACTTGATGATCATTTAATCGGTCCATATTTCCTCCCACAACGACTAACAGGCAACTATCACCTTAGTTTTCTACAGGAAGAGTTACCTGTTCTTCTTGAAGAAATTCCTCTACAGCTGAGACAACACTTCTGGTTCATGCATGATGGTGCACCAGTCCATTTTAGCATTATTGTACGTAATCACTCAGATACAATATATCCAAATCGTTGGATAGGTAGGGGAGTTACGGAACATTGGCCTGCTCGATCTCCGGATTTAAATCCTCTAGATTTTTGCATTTGAGGTTTTCTCAAGTCATTAGTTCACTCCCGTCGAAAATGTTGAAGACCTGAGGAATTGAATTATAGCCGGCTGAGAGACAATAAGAAATACACCAGGAATATTTGCTCGATTACGATAATCAATGAGGCGAAGAGTTGAATCTTGTTTCACGTCTGACGGAAGTCATTTTGAACATTTGTTGTAGCTTAACGCCTATTTATTTATTAGTGTCATTTTCTGTTATTGTTCTGGTTTGACGTTATTGTATTAGATAGTTCTTGATAATGTATTGAAGAAATGAAAAATACGCGTTAAGATGTTTCATTTTTTGCATAAAAACGGCGCCCAATACGAAAAAAAGGCATGAGAAATTTTTTGTTGAAAATCAAACGAGAAAATGAAAAATAAATTTTTATTTGGAATATCTCAGTGGCGTACCATTTTTTTCTTTAAAAAAATTCAGATAATTACCCGTATGCGCGCCAATGATGAACATAAAATCCCTAATTGCATGTCAAAAAATGCGCAATAATTTCTTCTTGAAACTCATCAAATTTCATTTGAATATCTCGACCGGTTTCAGAGCACTCCGTATCTCGGAATACGAAGCATCTGCGGACAAAAGTTATATAGCAAACTGTCATTATTTTTTCATGCAGAATCACCCCCTGAAGTTTGTCGCACTTATTCACTAACACCCTTTATATAGTATGCAGTGCCCAGTCAGTTAACCGGTTATTCTACGCGCCTTTGTTCTATTAAATTTTGAAAAATCAGCCGTCAGCGTTTGACTCAGGTTCCCAACTGTGCTATATATTTCATCCCCTCCGGTTTATTTTGTAGCAAAAGTATTTTGACCATTCAAATATAAATACTGTCTCTTCAAAATTTCCAGAAACTCACAGTACCAAAAAATAGATATTTTATTCAAATGGTCCAGAATTGGGCGACTCTTCAATCATTGTAGGGTTTTATTCCATGATCATCATTCTGTTAGCCGAGTGATAACCAGATGGAATATCCTTCCAGAACGATAGTCGGGGAAATATAAAGAACCTATTTGGAAATTTGTGAAAATGAAATACGAAGGATTTTTGTTATCGATTAATATAGAACATGGAAACAATGTTAAATTACTCAAGATAGTTAGGAACAGTGGTATTTGCACGGTTTTCCGGCAATCTTTCAGTCAAATGGGCTCGCAGATGAATGACAATGTTCCCCATGTAAATACAAGGTATTCAATGAAAACTGATAAAATGCAGAATAGAAATTGAATAATTTGTCATATTCTGAAAAAAGAAAAAACGAAGCGGCAGATATAAATTAATTGACACAAGTAACAAGGGTGCATACTCGAACGCCTGGACTATACTCGTATCTGTATCTGTTTATCGCTATTGTGTGATATTTTCGCGAAATGTTAAGGTACTCAATTGGAAAATATTTCTCTTCACATTAGCTCAAAATCAACCTTTTACATAAATATAATTTATTTGTTTTTCAAATAGAACGAAGTAATCATAATTTCTGAAGAATTTGTGCACGGCTTAAATAAGAAATCTGTTTATTCCAGAGACATCCATTGTTGACAGAGGAATGATTCTAATTCTCAAAGTGAAAATATTTCACGACTCAAGTGCCATGTGGCCAAGATGAGTTAGTCTGTCGAAATGGTGTAGAAAGTATCCTGAAGATCTCAATTAGGATAACCAAGAGAAATGGGAAAAAACTGTGTTTTATTTGCAAAGAATGCCATATAAGGTACTCCAATTGGGAGTTACAAAATATATTTCTGAGAGACTAATTGAGTAATAGAAATATATGGGTTAGGATGAGAGAACTAGACGAGAATTTTTTTGTCGATGTTTTCAAGCACCAAAATATTGTGATCTTTTTCCTAGATTTCTTGGATTAGGTTACAAATTGTTATTTCATTGAAATGGCTGTTGGTAGTTTGGTTTCGTCAGGTAGTAAGTCCTAAATTTATTTGAGACGCTTGATAATAATATGCAATTCAGTTCCAATCCCAAAAGGGACATTAGTAATTTGGTTTCCGGGGACTACCTGCGTAGAAAAATTCAGCCAAGTTTACCAAAAAACATCGAGGAAGCTTTTGACTTCCTTGACGAGGCAAACATACAAACCTCTAGAGGTGAGCAATTTTTATTGTATAATAACAGAAGTGAACAGGTAGTAATATTTTCGTGTAAATCAAATATTCAGAATTTGAAAAAGTCCCACAAATTTATTTAGATGGTACATTTAATAATTGTGCGCAATTTTTTTGTCAGTTTTTTACTTCACACGGTTATTGTAATGGCCATTACATTCCATTAATTTTTTCATTGTTACCTAATAAACGCTCAAATACCTATAAAAACTTATTTAAATCAATAATAAATATTTGTAAACATAATAGTGTTACATTGAACATTTCAAAAATTGTTATAGAATTTGAGAAGGGCATCCACAAAGCAGTCGAACAAATTTTTCCTTTAGCACAAAAAATTGGCTCTCGGTTTCACCTTGCCCTATCGTGGTTTAGAAAAATTCAAGAATACGACCTTATAGCCGAATACAAAAATAAAAATTCTGAAGTTGGTAGATGGCTACGAACGACTTCTGGTCTTACATTTTCAAATCCTAACGACGTTAGCGAATGCTTTGTTTTTGATTTGCTTGCGATAGCACCAATAGATAGAAAAAATTCAAAAGTATTCCGATTACTCAACAGATAATTATTTAACAGGAGAGTCTCTTTTTCCACCCTCTCTTTGGGCTGAGAATTCAGCTGAGCTTACACGAACCTCTAATGCTTGTGAATCTTTTCATAAACTTTTCAATGCGTCTTTTCATGAAGCACATCCGAACATTTTAAGTTTTTTGGAAAAACTTCAAGAATTTCAAATTGAAACTTATGGAAAACATATGGTTGAAATTTTTTTTTCTAGGAACCATATTACACTTAGAGACCAGGTAAACTGAAAATGTCGGGAACCAAATTGAAATAGTATGCGTTGTGACTGGACTATATTGGCGAATCGATATGATCTGAAAGCGGAATGCGAATCCCAGAGGTTGGTCATAATTTTTCTCGAAAAGCAGTTGTTTGAAATTTCTTTGAAGTAGCATGTCCCGTATGGCATTGCTTAGTTTTGTGGACACATGCTTTGCCAATCTGAATTTGTAAAGTTTATTGTATGTCTAAATTACGTTCATTTTGATTAGATGAATTCTAATGACAGATAAAAACACAATATTATTTGACTTCTATCTTGTTGCGTAATTTTTAGCTGAGTTAAGCACTTCAGTCACGGAATCTCTGCATCATTCAGAATAAAAATTCGAAAATAAATTCATTTATTTTGGTAATCTCAAACCTTGTTTCATTTCTAACTGAATAAGAGATCATATTAGGAGGAAATTGGGAATCATTGATTGAAAATAACACTTGAAACACAATCTCAAAGTCAGGAAAATTTGTTCAACCCGTGTTCGAGAAGTCCAGTATCCTGAAGTCATCGAGACGTTACCCCCTCCGAGATCTACAGAGATAGTTAACTCCGGTGAGTGAGAGTCGTTTTTGAATTATCAGGCAAAACCTTCTATTTGTATTCCAAACCTATGTTAATCAGAGTTGAATTTTATTCGTCAACTGACCGGCCATGATGAATATCACGTTGATGATGACAAAACAGGCGCCAGGAGTAATTTTATTTCAATGAATAATTTGTCGCAATATCTGCTCTAAAAATTCAATTCCCGAGCCTATCGTGTCGAAAGCACCCGATATATTCAGCATTGACTGAACGTTTCACTGAGGGTTTGAACTTCACTATACTTACGTAGTGATAAGATGTCACGACCAGTGACTTCATTTGATTTTGCTCTCTATAAATAAGTACGTGACTGTAATTCTATATTTCTCTCAACTCTCAAAGCAGGTGTTGTAAATAATAATGTATGCTACTCGTGAACTGAGAAGCGATAACGACAATCGTGATCACAACATGCCCTTTAAGGTTTATCTTACATATACATGAGGCCTCGTGTAGTCGCTTACTCATCCACTGCTCGTAGCCTTATCTACCACACACGTCCTCATATAAATGCATCGTAAATCTCAAGCTCATATCGTCAAATAATTCACCCCTTAGTCGACTTGTTGCATGAACCAATCTACCACCACCCCCCTCCAAACTAAGACTAGCCCACCGTTCCACTTCATTAACTCCGGGATAAATACAAGGAGTAGGCAGATTGAGTCCTCAGTTCGAAAATAACTACATCTAAGGAATAGGTCGATTGAGTCCCCAGTTTGAAAGGAACTACATCTAGGAGTAGGCAGATTGGGGCCTCGATATGAAAGCACTTTTTTCCTTCTCAATTGACTCAACCTGAAAATGACTCAAAAATGGGAGCCAAAACGTCGCATTCATGAAATTGTTCCATACATATTCAGGCTGAACCAAGTTTTTTTTAAGGTGAAAATAAGATTTTAACATAGTAGGTGATTGTCTGAAAGTTACTCTTTTTCTACCGTAGTTTCTTGACAATAGGTCTAAAATGGGAGCCAAAACTCAAATTTATGGTATATATATATATATATATATATATATATATATATATATATATATATATATATATACCGGGTGTTCCAGTATACCTGTTCCAATGGATTATCTGAGCCATTTCGAAAGATAAAAATTTGAAAATTTCATGATCTTCAATTCGTTCAAGAAACCTCCAACTGAGGAAAACAAAAATTAAAAGTCACTTCCGGTTTGACCGGAAGTGACTCTGACTTTTTTATTTCAAACAGCACCCTGTATAGTTTTTGCAATTTATTATTTCTACTCAAAATTATCTTTCCAACGATGTATCACACTTTGTATTTTACATTTGATTTGATGGAGAGAAGGTCAATTGAAATTTCAAATTGAAATAATTGCAGTAGGCTATGATATTTTGTGTAATCTTGATTTTGACTTCAATAATACTTGATAATTCATGAACAATTTTGCATTCGAGATGATGAAGAGAACGTCAAATTTCAAATTATTAGAATTGTAGTAGAACTGAAGAATTAATAATTCTTAAATGAAAACCTTAGTGTCCATGGAAACATTTGAATACATTTGTTTATAACTTTGACAGTTAATAATTCTCAATATTGTGTGCGTATCAGAGAAACCAACATTCAAGAATGAATAACCGTGAAAATCATGATAACTTCACTAATCAAGAGAAATTGGATATGATTTATGGAAAATGCGAAAATAATCGTCGGGCTGCCCTACGTGCATACAGAGAGAAATACCCTGATAGACGAATGCCAAGCGCTATGCTATGTATTTCACATGCTTGGCTTCGAATTTGGCAACAAGTGGATCATTCCATAGAGAGCGTACTGTCTTTAAAAGAAAAAATGCTACGGACGAAGATTACACAAAATATCATAGCCTACTGCAATTCTTTCAATTTGAAATTTCAATTGACGTTTTCTCCATCAAATCAAATGTAAAAGACAAAGTGTGATACATCGTTGGAAAGATCATTCAGAGAAGAAATAAAAAATTGCAAAAAATATACAGGGTGCTATTTGAAATAAAGAAGTCAGAGTCACTTCCGGTCAAACCGGAAGTGACTTTAAATTGTTTTCAGTTAAAGGTTCATTGAACGAATTGAAGATCTTGAAATTTTCAAATTTGTATCTTTCGAAATGGCAGAGATAATCCATTGGAACAGGTATACTGGGACACCCGGTATATATATATATATATGTATATATATATGTGTATTTATATATATATATATATATATATATATATATATGTATATATATATATATATATATATATATATATATATATATATATTTAATATGAAAGAGAGGAATATCTAGGGGACTGTTGAACAAAATGGAAGGAATTTAATGGACAAAGAGAATTGTTAACCGTAGACACGTGTTTCGAGCTCTCGGCCCTCATCAATAAACAGAAGCCAGCCGCACATTTGTGGTTTCGGTTAGCAGACCCTGCAATCCGGGGAAACAACCAACGTCACCACGGAGGCAGCTATTGCTACCTGCGTGACATCCAAGTCCAGGATCATAGAGATGAAAGAGAGGAATATCGAGGGGACTGTTGAATAAAATGGAAGGAATTTAATGGACATAGCCCTCAAAGAGAAGTGTTAACCGTAGACACGTAGTTCCCGGCCCTCATCAGTACGGCGAAGAAGTGCAAGGATGAACAACACTTGGTAGAAAACGACAAATCAACGAGTTTCAACGTTTTCTACCAAGTGTTGTTCATCCTTGCACTTCTCCACCGTACTGATGAGGTCCGAGAGCACAAGACACGTGTCTACGGTTAACACATCTGTTTGAGGGCAATGTCCATTAAATTCCTTACATTATATATATATATATATATATATATATATATATATATATATATATATATATATATATTATATATATATATATAAATGTCAATTCATATAATTTTTCTTAACGACGTTTCGACATGGTATTTGTCATCATCAGGTTAAAACACTAAAATTAAAAATATGGAGTTTGAGACATTTAACTTAACACAATATTGAAATGTATGCACTAAAATAATTCTTGAAAAACATATGGTTCGAAATATAACATGTTATTTAACTCAATATGAATATTTGTAACATTTATGAGTATTCTCTTACAAATTATTTTATTTGAGTTTTGCGTTCGCATCGTACGAAGGTTATTGTGGGAGTGTGACCTGCGTCGAAGTTATCGGGAATGGTTTGTTAATTTTTCATGCATTTTTACCCTCATGTAAGCTTTCCGGGCTTGACACTATTTCATTTGATTCTAAATCGCCCCGGCTAGCCAACGTGGGCAATTCAAGTGCCGAAGCCGGAGCCCCTCCCTGCGTTGGTACATGAGAAATGACGGTACTCTCGTGGCTATCGTTCAGACGATTCCAAATAATATATATATTTATTTCTTCCTTTCGGAATGGAAAAGGAGACTCTAAAATATTGATCCAATATCTTTCTTCAGGGACGTTATAACTAAGAAGAATAAATACTTGAAAAGATTATTTGAAAAAAAAATCAGCTTGACTATATGTGACAGTACACATATAAAGCCAAACTTCAAGTAGTTATTATTCTTTTAAAAATGTTCAAAAAAAACCTTCTACTTTTATTAAGTACACAAGACTATATTCTCAATGTCGAAAAATGCTAGTTATATAATAAAGTTCGGATATTCAGTCCTAACTATGATTCACGATACCCTAACAGAAATCTGAAAAGCATATAACCTACTATCTCAGTGCAAGGACCCTGCTTCGAGTTTTCATCCGAACTCGGACCTTTAGGACACTGTAACGATTCCCTACTCCTGCTCAACACAAGTTCTAATTTCGAATTCGCCCTATCTTCCACTTAGCTTTAACCCATGAGACGCCGCTTAGATGGCCGGACCCTAACTCTACGACGGAGGGTGGCTAACGATTTGGAGTGCTAAGCACTTGTGCTTCCCGAACTAACGCTTCTTTGAATTAATCTCGTAAGATTGCTCAAGTAGCTTCAGAGCAAGTCTTATCGATAGACGCTATCAGTGCTTCGCTACTGTAATCCACGAAAGTACCTACTCCGAGCTGACACACTTCAGAGGCTCCAGCCTGTCAGAACTAAATCAGTGCTGCTCAGTGCTTCAGAGTTTAGATTGCAGAATCCAAGACCTACCGAACACTTCGGCTCCGAGCATTAAGATCACTGAGCGTTCCTTACCTATGTATCTATAAATGTTTTCGAAAGATGAAAACGCGGCCAGCGGCACCCCCAAGAACTACTGAACGCGTCTGTGTCCTCATATTATGCATTGCTTTGAATGTTTTGCGTTGCGAAGTGAGTTTAGTGCTCAACTATTTTTCTCAGAATACAGAAACTTAATGAATATTTTTTTTTTTTACATTCTGGTTTCCACGAAAAGAGATATTCTGTAATGTTCAGAGAACATCGTGGGAACCTAGGGAAAAAAGGTAGGAGTTGGTGTTCTTCTTAGATTTCTGAAGGTTGTATGCCTCGGGGAACACCTCCCTAGGCAATGAGTTCCAAAGCCTCGCTGTTCGTTGGATGAACGAGTCTTTGGAAAGTGATGTTCTGCAGGTCTCCAAAGTGTCCACGAAGGGGTGTGATGACTGAACTTGACGGGTTAATCTCGAAGAGACTGCCAAAGCAGGAACGATTGTTGATATTTCAGAAGAGCATCGCCCATGAAAATATCTATAAAATAGAGACAAATCGCCAACTTTTCTACGGTGTTCCAGACAAGTGAGCGAGTTTGTAAGCGAGGCATCACCGACGAGACGAATTGCCCTTTTTTGGACAGAATCCAATAGCCTCAGGATATGTTTAGGTGCCGCACTCCAAATATGGGAACAGTATTCCAGGACGGGTCGGATCTGTGCCTTATAGATCATAAGCAGCTGACTGGGGGTGAAATAGCTCTTGGCACGAAACAGAAAACCAAGTTTTGGGATGCACTTTTGGCAATGGACCTCACGTGATTTTCCCAGGAGAGGTTAGTGCTGATAGTAATACCAAGCATCGATATGGATGGCTTCAGTGGTATGGTTACTCCTGACAAAGTTATGTTAGGCACAGTGAGATCGGCTTTTCTAGAGAAAAGACATGCTTGTGTTTTGTTTGCATTGAATTCTACCAAGTTATTAGATCCCCATTCGAGAATTGTTGCTAAGTCCAGATTTATATTATTAACATTTCTTCCTCGTTCATTTCTGGTTTCACGGGCTGATATAGGGGCCCTGGAAGAGAAAGCGGTATGGAGGGTACTATCATCGGCAAAGCTGTGTAGTGGACATGAAGTTGCTTTCAACAGGTCGTTGATGTGAAGTAGAAATAGTGTTGGTGCGAGAATGGATCCTTGCGGAACACCAGCATTTATGAGTAGAGTGTCAGATGAAACTCCATCGACCACTACATGGAGAGACCTGTTTGAGAGAAAACTAGCGAGCAGAGAATACAGCTGAGGGGGCAAGCCATAAGACGGAAGCTTGGCGAGGAGTCCCTGGTGCCAAACTCGATCGAACGCCTTGGAGATATCTAATGCCACAGCTAAAGTTTCTCCATACTTTTCAATAGATAGCTGCCATATATGTGAGACGTAAGCGAGCAGGTCACCAGTTGATCTCTGATGGCGGAAGCCATATTGCCTATCGTTGACAATTCCTGAGTCTTCCAGATATTTCATGAGCTCGATGTTGATGGCTTTTTCCATGACCTTGAAATAATAGAAGCAGTGCGATAGGTCTGTAGTTGCTAGGTAGGGCCTTTTGCCTTTTTTAGGACTGGCTGTACTCTTGCAATTTTCCAATTGGACGGAAATACCCCAAATTGTAAGAGTGGTTGAACAACTTGCAAAGAACAGGTGTTAGTTCGGGGGCACATTTCTTGAGAACAATCGGCGGGATTCCGTCAGATCCACAGGCTTTGTTGGTGTTGAGACCCAGCAAAATCTTTCTGATAGTACGTTGGCGAAAGGTGATCTCGGGCATGTGACTGTCAATAGGTGTAATGTTCGGGGGTTGTTTTCCCGATGAATCCAGAGTGGAATTTCCAGCAAATAGGTGCGCAAAGATATTGGCTTTTTCCTGTTCGAAAAAATATGTACAGGATGTTCATAAAATCAGATGTGGAATCATCTGCGACTGAGTTAGGGTACTTTCAGAATATCTATCAGATGTAGTTCAATGTTCAGCGTGGCTTTAGTTGTTTTCTGTTAGACATTCACCAAAAATTAACTTTATTTTTATCGTGGATTTTTCAATCCATAGAAAAATTTTCTATCCAATATTCAATTGAGAATGTTTCCCTCTTCTTAATGAATAGACTTCCTACATACGATAATATTATATTAAGAAATCTTTGGAATAGTAATAGGTAAAAAATTAAGTACAGACATGAATACAATCATTTCACCATTGTCGGTCGACTGTTTCTTTCCCTATGGAGAGTCGGCCGATTATATTAATAAACAAATATCCTGTCCACAGCTGAAGTTGTTCAGTCGAATGAAAAATGGCATTCTGGTAGCTGCTAGTGTATGTGCTGCATATTTAATTATAAAAAATAAAAAAACAAAAAACGACGATGGTGGAAAAAACATTCATCTGTATTTGTAGAAAATTCTTTTGATTAACGTGGTATTTCGTCTTTTCTCTTGTTACGAACCCTCTACTCTTTACGAGAGACATTCCATAGAGTAGAAACTTGTCTCAATCTTCTATAAAATTCAACGTATTTTCAGTAGTCCACATTTAAAAACGTATTTTGTTGATTTAAAATAATTAGGTACAACTGAAAACCAACCTCAAGTAAATATTGTCGATCCCGTTGAAAAGCTCAAACAATGTATCTATTCTGGTACAAACCTGCCGATGTTTTCCATTCAAAATCGAAAACGATGGAACTCGGCGATTCCTTTGATAAAATGCCCCCCGATGTTATAGTTTCGTCTGCGCTAAGTCGGCCGACTCATGAGCAACCATAAAGATACACCGATTGTATCCAAGTCTGTACTTGGTGACTCTCTTGACCAGACCAGTCGTCAAATTGACAGCAATTGCAATTATGTTTTACTATGATTTTGGCCGAGCTTCATGTGCTAAACTCTCTGCAGGCGCGTACTGGGACACTTTTGGGACCACAGGGTCCATGCGATTTTTTACGAACATGGAAATATTTTCAGAAATGTTATTTAATATAGTGTGTTGATGTGTTTCGGATCCGATTCTATTTATAATTGGTATGTGAAAGTTTCCTCGGTATCGGAGATCATTATTTTATTGGAAAAGTTCAGGAATTCAAGATGGCGGCTCCGATTTGGTTGAGGTGTTTTGTATCATTGATGGTCCGAATTTATTTAAAATTGCTAGCTAGAGGTTTTTGGGGTCGCAGATAATGATTTTATTGTCAAATTCAGTCAAGTCCAATTACTTTCTGAAAGTGCTTAGTAATCGCGAGCATTTCAGGGATAAAAGAACTTAGTGTTCCAGGCTCGGGAGCACTTTTCATGAGTGCTTGGTGCTTTGTGCTCGAAGAACTTTTCGTCACAGCTCTGTATATATATATATATATATATATATATATATATATATATATATATATATATATATATACATATATAATGTGAGCTAATCTTGAAAAGGGAAACATTCTCAATTGAATATTGATAGAAATATTTTTCTGTAATTTTTTTATGAACATCCTGTTTATATTTTCAACAAATCAAGTGAGCTAATCTCTTGCACAACCGTGAATGACGAGTGTATGATGTCATTTTATAACGAATTAAAAATCAGAAAAAAAATATAACACATGTTTTGTTTTTTGTAAAATTCGAAAAAAAATTAGGTAACGCCGTCCTCCTAATTTCAGCTGACCTGGTCAGAGAAAAACTTTGCCAATTGCCGAATGCAATAAACATTTCACTCGACATTTGAATAATGTAGAATGTTGGACTGATTGTGTGATGAATGTGAACAAAGAGTACATTCTCAGGCTGCCTGAGATAGGTATTCAACTTCAGAGTGAAGAAAACAATACTAACCTCGGTATATCCAAACTGGTACATGAAGTCAGACTAGTAGATGAAATCAACATAGCTGTGAGGCACTTATCGGATCACAATTATCAAAAAATTTGTTGTAAGAACCCAGAAAACACAGTAGTGTGATTATTCTCAAAATATTATCGGCCATCAGTGATTCAGAATAATATACGTAAACACTGTTGAAAGGGTCAGGTAGTGTTTCCAAGATTCCCGCACCTCAGAGCAATAAAAGTTGATTCGGAGTTTCCTTCGATTGAAACATTTAGATGTTGTATATATTTTTATGGTGATCACTGCATTAGATGTTATCTCATTGACAATCAGTATGTGTATTCCATTGTTTATCATTATTGTCCACATTTACTTTTACATTTACATTCACTTCGATTGTTGATTATGAATATACAATAGACGGGAAAATATTTTTGATAGGTGATGATGGAAAAAAAAAAAATTTTAATTCGTAATATGGATCCACAATTACAAAGGACGTTTGCTCATGATGAAAATCTTATGATGGAGCTGATAATGTTTTCATGAAGTGCTGTAAATTACATACAATTACTTAATTCAGCTTTCAAACCAATAAAAGTACGGGAGGAAGTGAGCGCTGCAGTATTTTGCGACCTATCTAAAGCTTTTAACTGTTACGTAAGCTTCATCTCTACAGCTTCAGAGGACGAAGTTTCAATTGGTTCGATTCATATCGGAGTGGAAGAATCTGTCACCTTTTGGGCAAATAAAGAGGTCTTCACTATTCTGGCAGACGACACGACTATCTTATCGCAAGAACTCAAATTACCTTCATATAGTGGAGTAAAAATCATGCTTTATTTCGGAATCCTGGAGGACTCCATGAATTTTCCTAAAATTCTGATATTACTTTGAAATGACTTGCAGAAAAAAGTCATGAACTTATATTTGTGCGCTGATTGTTTATTAATTGTTTAAACAATGAAAAACAATTTTGTTAGGCTAATTTGAAATTACCCAATGAATTTTGAAGTAATTTGACCCGAATTGATGCTATAGGGATTTTTGAGGTCGCTGAACAATAATATGACATTCAAAAACGATGGCGTGGCCAGTCATAAAGGTAGACTCCATGAATGATAATTTACAGCTTTTTTCTATTTGTGTAACTACATCTCAGAGAAAAGAATTTCGGTTAAAACTTTTGGAGCTAATGAAGCTCTATCAAACGACTTATAGTTTGTCGATATTGGGTATGGAAATGAAATATTGGGAATTTTTTTAAATCTTTCAACAGCTGCCATTTTGAAACCATGGACCATTTTCGAAATGAGAAGTATTTTTGTTTTATTCAGTTGAAAAATGTGGCCTCCACCTAACAAATTTTGTTATATCCCATATTCAAGTTTCAATATCACATTTAAGAGTAGAGTTTTTGGTCTTTGAAGCATGGCCTCAAAATTCAACTTAGTAATTTTTTGAAATTATTCAATATTTTGAGATCTGTATTTTTCGAAATTAAATTTCAAGTTTTTCTCAATGGTCCTTATTTCATTTGTCATTTTGAGAGTAATCTGTGAAAATTTCAGATGTTTATCTTGAAAAAAAAAAGATTTCAGACAGAATTCTGCATTGACGTAATTTCATATGCGTACTATTCCTATACATATTTTTTCAGGTTTAAAAACAGAAATTCTCGTTAGCTCATTTTTCTTGTTTCAGTTGAATTTTTGTTAGCTTACTTTAATCAATTAGATCAAAAGTTATAACAAATTTAGTGTAAAGCGCTCGTGGCTGCGTGCTCCTCCAGCGCTGCATTTCACAGTCGCCGCCTCACATTTTTTTCGCACGTTACCAAACAAATTCTGCAGCTTATAGTTTTCATTTTGAAGAAAAAAAATATTTACCTTTTCGATGTAAGATTTTCCATTTTTGCGAGTGGCACCATTAGTTATTGATTTTTTTTAATATTCAATATACAATGTAATTTGGCAACTTATTTGTTAAATAATTAATTAGGCACACACACTTTACGGTTGGTTACTTTTTATATGTTGTTTCCAACATCATCACTGATGTACAGTTAAAAGTTACCACCATCCCCCAACTTCTAAAAGTTAAAATCTAATATTACTCCACTAGATTACATAGAGCGTCAGGTGAGCACTAAACTTACCGATCAACTGTTCTCTCGTGTTCAATCTAACATTCAAATATGATATTTTTAATCCAATATAAAGTACATCAGAAGATGAACTTATATTTCTATTCCAAACAAGAATTTCAAGCAGGAACTCATTTATAAAAATGGACATTTCGTCAGTTTACTAAAAAACGTAATATTTTCGTATTCAATACAATTTATACTTAGATTGAAAAAGAAAAAAAATTAACGCTGCGTATACCTTGTTTGATGTCGTAATATGAATATATGTTGGTTAGGTAAACTTTTTTTTCCATATAAACGTTATCAAAGTTCATTTATCCAAAAATTTTACGGATTTTGAAGCAACATTTGTAATTTTTTTTGTTTTTGGTGAAATTTTATTATTAATTCAATGTTTTTTAATAAAACCTTCCTGAAGTACAGATTACAATCTTCAGAAAGTACCGATTTCCATACCCTAACTTCAATTCTGACGTTGCTTTCAAACAAATCCCACCCCCCTTTTCACCCCCCTTCGCATCCTTTTAGGGATGGAATATTGATCAGAAACTTTCCTTAGTGGTTATCTATGTCATTATATAGGAAAAGGTTGTCAAAATTCCAGCTTATTTGATCCAGCGCACAGTGGAGCAAGATAACCAAAACGTTAGCAAAAAATAAAAAAATTAAAATCAGTTTGGCGAATTTTTCTGTATAGAACAAATAGTAAAGTATCGGAACTACGGATCAGATAAAACCCTTATTTCCTCCACCGGACTTTTTAATGACGTGTCTGTTAGCTATGATTGTCAAGGTATCAAAATATTTTGATGACCTGTCAACTTCAGTTCATTGTTTACTAAACTTTTGAATAGTTAGTTGGTTATTATTTGGTGATAATTTTATAAAACAAAATCTGGAAGCTTCAAGCTAAGTAGATAATTTTTTTTTTAATGTTATATTAAAATTAGTTGTAATAATACATTTTTAAATTAGATGTTAGAAGTGTTGAAATTTTTGCATATATTTTGTTATGGAGCTCCACTAGATACCGCTTTCATTTTATATTCAATCGAAAGCTTGAGAAATCCTTCTCAAAATATGCTATTCTTTGTTTATCTTCTGATACTTCTTAACTCAATAGGGCACTAATTGTATGAGTAGTTTTGATGCACAACGGTAATGCAACGTAGCTTGCCCCGGGGTCCATACAACTAGCTTGTTTGTATTTCCTTTATTCAATTCATTTGTTTGTAGAGAAAGTTGTATAGAATGAAAAATGAAGTGTTTGATAATAACAATAATAATAATTGGCGGCCAAAATTTGAAATTTGAATCCTCTGCCATGCGGTCAGTGGCGTATCTAGGAATTTTGCTTGGGGGGGGGGGGTAATGACATAAAAAAGTTATATACCTCTATTTATAGTGTAACGAACCTAGGCCGGACCTGTCGCCTCATGCGTTGCCATCGACAGCGATGAGATCATCCCCGGAGATATTCGAGAAACATCCAGTCACTCTTCCGCGTAATGCAACGGTCAATATTGGAAACAATTGGAACATGCCGTCGCCAACTGGAAGAATTCGAAACATCGAGAATGCTGTATCGGAGATAAATAGACAGCCCTCAAGAGGGAGTGAACAGTCGGAACGAGCCCATTCCATCGAGCTATACAGTGGCGTAGTAATATAAATTAAGTTGTAGATTAAGTGTGAAATAAATTAATAAAACCAAGTTAAGTTTATTTACGTTACAATTGGTGTCGGAAGTGAGATTTTGAAAATAAACAAGTGATCGTGGAGTGGATAGTCAGAAAAATAAATTGATAGACCTTTTTGTACGCCCAAAATAGACAGTGGCGGTTTTCGCGAAGTGGACAATTGTGCGTGGGAATATAAACTGATACACTCTTCGCGTGAAACAGAAAATAGACAGTGGGCCGGTTTTCGCTAAGTGGACAATTGTGCGTGGGAATATAAACTGTTACACTCTTCGCGTGAAACAGACAATAGACTGGTGGCCCGTGGAAAAGAATTCGCGAAGTGAATTTGTAACAATCTGATAAACTATTTCGTGTGAAACAGACTGATACCTCGTCAAAGACAAAATTGTTCAAGAAAAGTGCGTCTTGCGGACTTGAAGGTAGCGGAATTGAAACAGGAATTGGAGGAAAGGGAACTGGAAACAACGGGTAAAAAGCAAGTACTCCAGGAAAGACTTGCAGAAGGACTTATCAAGAAGGTGAGGACCCGAAACATTTTTATTCAAAGTTCCCGGAGGTGATTTGAGTCCGATAATAGAATCCTTGAAAGAAGAGCTGCAACAAAATTCGAGGACTTTGGAAGAGAAGCTTGAAGAAAATTCAAGAAGCCTGGAAGAAAATGCTAGAAATCTGGAAGAGAAGCTTCAAGAAAATTCTAGAAATCTGGAAGAGAAGCTTCTAGAAAATTCAAGAAGCCTGGAAGAAAATGCTAGAAATCTGGAAGAGAAGCTTCAAGAAAATTCTAGAAATCTGGAAGAGAAGCTTCTAGAAAATTCAAGAAGCCTGGAAGAAAATGCTAGAAATGGAGAGAAGCTTCAAGAAAATTCTAGAAATCTGGAAGAGAAGCTACTGGAAAACACAGAAGGCCTAAAAAAAGAATTGTGTGGTGTGGCTAATTTTCTAGAAGAAAGAATGGGAACCGTTGAGACAGAGATAGATAAAATTAGGGAGCAAATGAACACGGAGGTGGATAAAATCAAAGATGGGGTCGAGGCAGAAATGGACAAAATGAAGGAAACGATCAGTAAGCTGGAAAAACGAATTAATAGTGCGCCCTCCACAGAGATGGTTAACGAAAATGCAATGCTGGACTTGAGTTTGAACTTGGATAAAGTTCAAGAGGGAATAAAAGATGTCAAGGTCATTTCAGAAATAGGGAAGCTTTCCATGAAGCCGCCTCAGTTCGACGGAAAAACTCCATGGGCCAATTACCGCCGGCAGTTTGAAGCAGCGGCCAAAGCAAACGGATGGAATGCAGGGGAAAGAGCTGTAGCACTGACACTTGCATTACGTGGAGAAGCGACAAATATTCTACAAACTCTCACCGCCCAAGAACAGGAGGACTATGATCAGCTGATTGAACATCTAGAATTACGATATGGCCACGCCCATTTGGAACACGTATACCACTCCCAGCTGAAAAATCGCTGCCAAAAATCGGGCGAATCCTTACAAGAATTTGAAACTGACATTGCACGCTTGGTTCGTCTCGCATATCCAGCCATACCGGAAAATATAATGGAGCGATTAGCGGTTCAGGCATTCTTGGATGGACTCCGTGACCGAGAAACCAGACAAGCGTTGATATTAGCTCGTCCAACACATCTCGTAGACGCACTGGCACGCGCTTTGGAATTCGAAGCAGCAAAACAATGCTGCAAAAGCCAAAGTAAATTTCAAACGATTGAGGAAGACTCACAGGAGCCTGCTAACTTGGAGGCTGCCATAAGAAAAGTGATGAAGGAAGTGTTGCCTGAGAAAAGACAGATAAGATGCCGGAATTGTCGCAAAATTGGACATGTGCGTAGCAAATGCCCAACATTTATCGACTCCGATGCAGGTAAACTAAAAAAGGTCGACGAGAAGGGGCAATCGTCGGCATGTGTCCGGCAAGCCCCGGTTAACAACGCATATGTCGCTATCCTTCAACGACAGAACAAAGGTGTCTTCGTAGACGGTCTCATCAATAACGAGCCTTGCACCATGCTGCTAGATACAGGTGCGACTAGGACAATTCTCGGGCCTTCCTTTGCCAGAACAGCGGAACGGATTGAACCGACAACTTGGAAGCTACGCACAGCAACAGGGGAGCCAGCTACTGTATATGGCGAGCTACCGATTGAAATAATTTTGGGCAACACTAAAGTGAAACATCAGGCACTTGTAGCGGACATTGAAGACGATGCAATCATCGGAATGGACATCATGAATTCCAGAGGGTTTGAATTGGATTTCAAAGACGGCGTCCTACGTGTCAACGGAGAAGAGCTGGTGCTTCATGGGAGAAGCGAGGAGTTGATCCGTGTGTTGTTGGCTGAAGATGTAAGCGTACCTGAGAGGGCTGAAACCATTCTGGAGGCTCGCCTGGACGGGAGTACGAGCAGTGGAAACGTGGTGATGTTCGAGCCCAAACTTCATGATGAGAAAATTGGACGAGGGATTGCACTAGGGAAGACCTTGTTGCGTGCTGACAAATTTGTGCCGGTAAGGGTCATGAATGTCAATTATTTCCCAGTGACCTTGAAGAAAGGAACAATTTTGGGGCACTGCTCGTCAGTTTCATCTGTGATCCGGGGCGTACGAGGTACGATTAGCCAACCCAACAACTTGCCCACAGAACTAGAAAAATTAGTTGCCATCTCTTCCAAAGACATAAAACCAGCTCAACAGCCCAAACTAAGAGATTTAGTTAAGAAGTACCAAGACATCTTCGATACCGGACAAGGAAAAGGAGGTCGAACTAAGGTGGTCCAGCACAAGATTGATACTGGGGGTGCCCGACCGATCCGGCAATCAGCAAGAAGACTTCCTCTTGCCAAGAAAGAAGAGGCTGACAAAATAGTCAGCGATATGGGAAAAGAAGGAGTTATCGAACCATCTGACAGTCCCTGGTCCTCTCCAGTCGTACTGGTGAAGAAAAAGGATGGATCGACACGCTTCTGTGTAGACTATCGCCAACTTAATAATGTCACGAAGAAAGACAGTTACCCTCTCCCGAGAATAGATGACACCCTAGACACGTTGGCTGGTTCCACGATTTTCTCGACCCTTGATCTGAAGAGTGGATACTGGCAAGTAGAACTGGCTCAGGAAGATCGAGAAAAGACTGCTTTTACCATCGGCTCAGGATTGTGGCAATTCACCGTTATGCCATTCGGGCTCTGTAATGCTCCCGCCACATTCGAAAGATTGATGGAAACAGTACTGAAGGGACTCTCATGGAACACGTGTCTAGTGTATCTCGACGACATAATTGTGGTCGGCAGATCGTTTGAGGACCACGTGAAAAACTTGGAGGAAGTATTCCTGCGACTGAGGAACTCCGGATTGAAGCTGAGCCCTAAGAAATGCCATCTGTTCCAAAACGAAGTACGATACCTCGGCCACGTTGTCTCTGGGAAGGAGTAGCAGTGGATGACCAGAAGATCAAAGCTGTTAAGGATTGGCCCATCCCAGAAGACATTCACCAACTTCGAAGTTTCCTTGGTTTTATGCACATACTATCGCCGATATGTGCTGGGATTCGCCAACATCGCTAAACCACTGACCAAGCTCACGGAAGGCCAAACAAAGTTCCAGTGGTCCAAAGAATGTCAAGACTCATTCAGGAAGCTGAAAGGAGCTTTGATCAACGCACCTATACTGAGCTATCCCCACCCAAAGGGAAATTCATTTTGGATACGGACGCCAGCAACGTGGGACTTGGAGCTGTCCTATCTCAGATCCAGGAGGGACAGGAGAAGGTCATTGGTTATTTCAGCAAGACGCTTAGCAAACCAGAGCGCAATTACTGTGTCACCAGGCAGAGCTGTTAGCTGTTGTGAAGGGAGTGGAACACTTCTACAAGTACGTGTATGGAAGAAGATTCCTGTTGAGAACTGACCATGCAGCTCTCAAATGGCTCTTACAGTTCAAAAATCCTGAGGGTCAAGTAGCACGTTGGATCGAGAGACTCCAAGAATTCGATTTCGAGATCGAACATCGAGCCGGAACTAGCCATAAGAATGCAGATGCCTTGTCGCGAAGACCATGTCCAGATGATTGCTCACATTGCCGACGAGCAGAAGAGAAAGAAGCAACACTTTGTAGAACCGCGGCAATGGATGACAACTGGAACGACAGCAAGATCCAGAAAGACCAAGAGAGAGACCCCGACCTTGGCTTAGTCATCAGCTGGAAGAAGGGCAATCGAAGACCATCATGGCAGGAAGTCGCCGGTTACTCGCCGGCTGTTAAGTCCTATTGGGCACAATGGAACTCTCTTATTCTGGACAATGGGATCCTGAAACGTGTGTTGGAGGCCGATATTGGTGGGGAAGACAGACGCCAAATAATTGTTCCCAGGAACAGAAGAGAGGAAGTGCTGCGGGAAATCCATGATGGAGTCGCTGGAGGACATCTGGGAGTGACGAAGACCCTGCAGAAAGTGAGGCAACGGTTTTACTGGACCAATTGTCAAGCTGACGTCCAGGACTGGTGCAGAAAGTGCGCTGTATGCGCTGCTAGCAATGGACCTCGAATACGACCCAAGGCCCCGATGCGTCAGTACAACGTGGGCAGCCCGTTCGAGAGAATCGCCATTGACATCGCCGGCCCGTTTCCCGTATCCGACCACGGGAATAAATACATCCTGTGGCAATGGACTACTTCAGTAAGTGGGCGGAAGCCTATGCCCTGCCAACCAGGAAGCCATCACCGTCGCCGACGTCTTGGTGAAAGAGTGGATATGTCGATTCGGTATTCCAATGGAGCTGCACTCGGATCAAGGCAGAAATTTCGAATCCAACCTTTTCCAAGAAATATGTCTACTGCTGAACATCCGCAAGACAAGAACCACGGCCCTACATCCGCAGTCCGATGGAATGGTGGAACGGATGAACAGGACGATCAACCGCCACTTGTCCAAGGTTGTCTCTGACCATCAAAGAGACTGGGACCAGTATCTTCATTTGTTCCTGATGGCCTATCGATCCGCAGTACACGAGTCAACCGGTCAAACTCCTGCTAGTATTATAATGGGCCGAGAACTGCGACTGCCTTGTGACCTGAAGTTTGGGATACCGCCAGGACAAGACACTGCGGGAGAGGACTACGTCAGCAAACTTCGGCAGAGAATGGACGACATCCACGAACGAGTCCGGTTGAACATCCAGAGTGCCAGCGATAAAATGAAGAAGACCTATGACATCAAGGCCGACGCTGGAGGATTTAAGGTTGATGACCTGGTTTGGCTGTACAACCCCAAACGTCGTCGTGGACTATCACCAAAGTTGCGGAACTCGTGGAAGGCCCGTATAAAATCGTGAAAAGGATAAACGACCTTGTGTACCGAGTCCATAAGCCACCCCGAGGGAAACCAAGGGTCGTCCATTTCAACAGGTTGGCCCCTTACGCTGGAAACCATGACCAAGTTCGCACCCTCAAGCCACCGGAGGATGATATGACGTTCGAGAAGTTTATGTCCTTGTATTCAAACGGGCAGAAAGTTCTACATGGGGTTACTAGAGAGGAGTCACGAGACCTTTTCGAGGTGCCTGTTTGGATTTTATGATTGGAACAATTTTCATTGAAGTCCTGTATAGTTGTAGTTTTCAATTTTGACGTGTAGTTATTGATGAAGTTGTAAAAATATATTTGTCAAGACCGAATGTCAGTTTAACTTTTCGACGAAAACCAAGTTATTTACTGGCCAAAGGCAAATTGTTTGATTAAGGAAACAACATTTGGTGACCGACGTGATCACGAATGGAGAAAGATCAGAGAAACCGACGAGAAGGAGCTGGTTATAACAGAAATCTATCCTCAGATTTCATCTGGCCAGAAAATTTCGGCACTAATAATGTAGCTGCTGAAAACGAAAAAACCAAGCTTCCATGTTCCTCTGCTGACGAAAAGACGCCATTGTCGATATCTACAAGGCAAACAAGAAGTTCAAAACATTCCATCGTAAGTTTGGAAAAGAAAAAACTTGCCATAGAAACGGAAAAACGGAAACACGAATTGGAACGCAAGAGAAGCCAAATTCAGTTCGAAATGGAACAAAAGCAAAAAGAAATTGATAATAGCATGCGTATCTTAGAAATGGAACAAGATCTTAAGAATGCTGTACTTGATGAACAAGACGAAGAAGGAAGCTGTAGTATCCATTCGAAAGTATATGAAAATGTATTCCTAGCTGATGAAGCTCTAGGAGGAAAACAACGTGAAAAATCTGTGACAGAATGGGTTAATAACATTTCCCAAGACGAACCTCATGACATTCCAAATGGTGACAACAAAACTAGAGTCCAAAATTTCACAGAAATCAAAATGCTTTGTGAAACTTTGACAAACGTCTAAATTCGGTACCTTCAGGCAGTAACCAAAATAAATCTTCGAAAATTTTAGCACGTCACGCGATGGATAAAGATTTTCCTTATTTCGACGGAAATCCACAAGATTGCCACTTTTCACAAACAGTTTATAAACATATGCCGTATATGTGAATATGGTGATGAAGAAATATGCTGAAATTACAAAGATGCTTGAAAGGCGAAGCTAAATCGGCAGTTTCGGGATGATGTTGACTGCTGAGAACGTAGATTTGGTGATTCATACCTTGGAGAAGCGCTTTGGGAGGCCTGATTATATAATTGATGTGATGATATCGAAAGTGAGAAGTTTGCCATATATCCGGGACACAAATCTGGAAAAATTGATCCAGTTCTCAACAGAAGTTAGCAACATAGTTTCTACAATGAAAAACTTTAGATTCAACAGGCCATCTTAAAATCCCCAGCTGATGAAAGACCTCCTAAATAAATTACCAGATATTTGAAATTAAAATGGGGAGTTGGTGGTAGTAAAAAGGGAAAAGTTGACCTGGAAGATTTTTCACGATGGGTAGGTGAAGTAGCGGATGCTGCCTGTTATGTGAGTACACCCCGTAACTACAACAACATCGAAAAATTTGGGCAGTTCAAACCGACCTTTCAAGCAAAGAAACCAGAGAGAATCTTCAGCACCAATCAAATGAATTCTAAAAACAGTGTTGTTATTGTGAAAAGGTATCCATGAAGATGGATGTCCTAAAATGCAAGAAGATCATATTGATAAGAGATGGAGGACTGTAACTGAAAAGAAATTGTGTTTTTCTTGTCTCAATAAAAAATCATCAGAAGTTCAAGTGCAGAAGAAGAAAGAAGTGTGGAACGAATGGTTGGAGCTATATCATCATTTTCTCCTTCATAAGGATTTCACGAAAACCATACCCCATCATATGTTGAAGAAGAGTCGAAAGAAGAAAGTTCGGTTGAAATGGTTTGTGCTATGAATCACAATAAGAAAAACATTTTCTACGAATGATCCCAGTTAGGTTGTATGGGCCAACAGGAAACAGTACAATACTTGCTATTTGTGACGAAGCATCAACTATCACCTTACTTGATGCAAAAGTAGCAAAAAATCTCGGTTTTATCGGTCCGAAGGAGACTCTTTGTTTGCAATGACAAACGATGAGATTTCTACCAGGAAAATTCCTTATGTATTAATGTTGAAATTTCCAAAGCAGGCGGAGAAGGAAGGTATTTGTCATGAGAGGTAATGTACTATCAACAATTTATCTTTGCCTACACAAGAAATCATTATGGATGAATGGAAGAAGTATTCCCATCTGAAAGGACTACCGATTGAAGATACCAGAAATGATAAACCCAGTTATGATAATAGGTCAAGACAACATAGATCTGATTGTTGCACGACAAATACGAACTGGACCTGAAAATCTTCCTATGGCTAGTAAATGCCGATTAGGATGGGCTCTACATGGACCCTTTAACGCTAAGTCGAACAAGAAGAAATATTCAGGGCTCATACTCTACACATATGCGAAAAGAACAATACAGACAATGAATTGGAAGAGTTGATGAAAAACTCATTTTCAACCGAGTCTTTTGGTGTTCTCATCACACCAAATCGTCCAAACTTGGAAAATGAACGCCCTTGAAGATCATGAACGAAACTGTGAAGATGGTAGGAAACAAATATGAAATCGGTCTCCTTTGGAAAAGTGATGATATTCAGTTACCAGAAAGTAAATACAGAGCCCTTCAAAGACTTAAATGTGTGGAGAAGAAATGTCGACAGAATGAAAGTCTTGCAAGAGAATACAACAATAAAATCAGCGAATACGAGGCAAAGGGTTATATCAGAAAGTTGTCTCAAATAGAAGCAGATGACGAAGGGCCTCGTACCTGGTACCTCCCACATTTCGCAGTTATAATCCCAACAAACCTAACAAAATCAGGCTTTTTTCGATGCGGCCGCAAATCAAATGGAGTCAGTCTGAACGATAATTTAATGGCAGGGCCAGATCTGTTGCAGTCACTGGTGGCAATATTATGGAAATTTCGACAGAGACGATTTGGGTTTTTGCGGCGATGTACGGGAAATGTTCACCAGGTGGGCGTCAGGAAGGAGGACAGGTGCGCCCAGCGTTTCTCTGGCGAAATTTAGAATATGACCGGAAACCAGACACCTACGAAATGCTCGTGATGACATTCGGTGCAACATGTTCCCTGTATGCACAGTTTGTTAAAACCTCAACCCGAAAGATACGCAATCGACCCTGATATTCGAACAGCTACCATCAAGAAATTTTACGTAGACGATTATCTAGATTCAAAGGATACTGAAGAAGAGACTTTGAATACCATCGAAGAAATCTGCAGAATACAGAAAATCGCAGGGTTTGATCTGGTGAACTGGATAACAAATTCACCATTGACTAGGAAAAATTGTGCAACAATTTACTCCTGGCAGATTCCAAGAATATAGATGAATCATCTTCACACAGAGTGCTAGGACTGTGGTGGAATCCAGACCAAGATGAGTTCTCATTTAAACTGAATTCAGATCGTATTATGTTGAATGGAAAGCCGACAAAAGAATGGTATTGAGATCACTGATGTCATTATTTGACCCACTGGGACTGATAGCATGTTTTACGATAAGAGGAAAAATACTTATGCAAGAAATCTGGCGGTCCGGTATAGGATGGGATGAAGTTCTGACTGAAAACTCGTTGATTGTCTGGCGAAAATGGACGGAAGATCTGGATAAATTGACTGAGTTCAAAATTCCACGATGCTATAGCCTCAATATACCGAATGCGAAGTTAATCGAAATTCATACCTTCTGTGACAGCAGCAGAAGGCTTTCGCTACTGTAGTCTACCTCGAACAACTTATCAAGATCAAATAGATATTACTCTTGTAGCCGCAAAACTAGGGTAGCACCGTTGAAACCCTGTCCATCCCGAAGTTGGAGTTACAAGCGGCCGTTATAGCCAGCCGATTAGCAGAGTCAGTAAAACGAATTAGAGATATCCATCCATAGATTATACTTTGGTCCGATTCCAGGTGTTACTTAACTGGATTAGGGGTGATGGAAGGAAATATAAACAATTCGTGGCTCACAGAATCGGTGAAATCCAAGAAAGAACCAACATCGAGGATTGGCGATGGGTTCCAACAAAATACAATTCTGCAGACGAAGCAACAAGAGATCAGACAAAAGGAGATGGAACAATTATTTCCCGAAATTGGTTCTGTGGTCCTGATTTTCTGAAATCACCAGAGGATTTTTGGCCTACAGAAGAGAACAACAAGCTGTTGGAAAGTGACCTCCAGTGAGATGAAGAAAGAATTTCTTCCTAACAGCTGCGCCTGCTTAGCTACGAGGGAACATAAAACGAAAACGTTCTCCCCAGATGTGAAGAGATTTTCGAAATGGCTGAGGCTGATAAGAACCACAGCTTGGTGTCTGAAATTCATAGAAATTATGAAAACAAAATTAGACATGGAAATGCGAATAATCAATCAGAGCTAACGGTGACTGAAATGGAAGAGGCGGAAAGACGTTGGATTCTTCAAACACAGCAAGAATGTTTCAGTGAAGATATTCAAAGTCTGAAAAACCAAAAACCTCTGAGTAATCACAGCCGACTTCGTTCACTATGTCCAGAAATTAAGGATGGAATACTGATACTTGGAGGAAGAACTAATTTGGCGCCTGAAATGTCCGAAAGAACCAAACAACCCATCATCCTGAGTCCGAAACATGAATATGTGAAATTGTTAGTGCAATATTACCATGAAAAATTCCGTCATAGAGGAGTAGAACTTGTTCTAAATGAAATAAGACAAAAATATTGGTTGATAGATGGTCGAGCTGCGGTGAAATCGATATTTTCTAAATGCCAAATATGCAAGAATGAACGAGCAAACCAGTTCCACCTATGATGGGACAACTTCCTGCAGCTAGATTGAGCAGAGAAATGAGACCATTCGTGAACGTTGGAATGGACTATTTCGGCCCACTTCATGTTACAGTGGGAAGGAGAAAGGAGAAGAGATGGGGAGTTATTTTCACCTGCCTTGCAGTTAGAGCAATTCATTTGGAAATATCTCATTCCCTCAATAGCGACTCAGCAGTCATGGCCATCATGAGAATGACAGGGAGAAGGGGACAGCCAAGAGTGATCTTTTGTGACAATGGCTCGAACTTCAAGGCAGCTGATAAGGAACTGAGGGAATCAGTGAAGAATTTGAACAAATCGCTATGATCGATTCTATGTGTGTGAAGGGGAAAAGAATTCAAATTCAATCCACCTACCGCAGCCCACATGGGAGGAGCATGGGAGAGGTTGATTGGCACAGTGAAAAGAACCATTGAAAGGTGTTGCATGGCCAATCACTCAGGGATGAAACTCTTCACACCTTTTCGTGGAGGCAGAGAAAATAGTAAATTCACGACCTCTGACAAAAGTCTCCACAGATCCTGCTGATTACGAAGCTCCACGCCCAATCATTTTTATTGGGTTCATGCAATGGAGAGGGGCCAGTACCACCTTTGGATTCCAATTCAACTTTTTTGAGAAGAGAGTGGAGAAAATCAAGAATGTTGGCTGATTCCTTCTGGGAAAGATGGGTTCGAGAATATTTACCGACACTATCCAAAAGAAGTAAGTGGATCAAAGACAATAAACCAATTGGAGTTGGTGATATTGTTACTATCGTCGATGAAAATGCGCCAAGATATGAATGGAAGTTGGGGCGAATAACTTCAACGTACCCAGGACCTGATGGTAGAATACGAGTTGTGGATGTTAAAACATCGACCTCCCAGTACAGACGACCCGTTACCAAAATATGCCGTTTAGAGCTCGAGGAAAACTAGTTTTCCTAGCGGGGGGAGGATGTTTGGATTTTATGATTGGAACAATTTTCATTGAAGTCCTGTATAGTTGTAGTTTTCAATTTTGACGTGTAGTTATTGATGAAGTTGTAAAAAGATATTTGTCAAGACCGAATGTCAGTTTAACTTTTCGACGAAAACAAAGTTATTTACTGGCCAAAGACAAATTGTTTGATTAAGGAAACAACAGTGCCTGCTGACTACGCACTAGCGCACTGTGTGGCAGAAGATCTTCGAATGTCCAGGGGCATCGCCGTAGTGTTCTCCAAGAAATTTGGTCAACTCCAAACACTGCGGGAGCAGAATCCAGAAGTTGGTGGGGTGCTACAGTTGAAGAAAGGCCAGAGAAACATCTACTACCTAGTTACCAAGAGGCATTCCCAAGATAAACCGTCCTATGAAGATGTCTGGAAGAGCCTCACCAAACTAAGAGATACTATGGTGGACCAGAATCTGGCGGATCTAGCAATTCCAAAATTATCCTGTGGTATTGATGGGTTGGACTGGAGAGTCATAAGAAGTATGCTGGAGGCGATATTCAGATCCAGCGGCGTCAAGATTTTGGTTTGCTGTAACCCTCTTCCACGACCGATCATGAAGACCGTGGAGTGTTACTTCCATCGAACTTCACGGTGCAGATATGGGGAGTCATGCAGATATCGTCACACTCCAAGGATGAAATTTCGGGACGAAATGTCTTTAAGAAGGGGGCAATGTAACGAACCTAGGCCGGACCTGTCGCCTCATGCGTTGCCATCGACAGCGATGAGATCATCCCCGGAGATATTCGAGAAACATCCAGTCACTCTTCCGCGTAATGCAACGGTCAATATTGGAAACAATTGGAACATGCCGTCGCCAACTGGAAGAATTCGAAACATCGAGAATGCTGTATCGGAGATAAATAGACAGCCCTCAAGAGGGAGTGAACAGTCGGAACGAGCCCATTCCATCGAGCTATACAGTGGCGTAGTAATATAAATTAAGTTGTAGATTAAGTGTGAAATAAATTAGTAGAACCAAGTTAAGTTTATTTACGTTACAATAGGTACAAAAAACATAGGTATTTTTTTCATTCAAATTCAAACAATAATACAGAATGTAATAAAATAAAAATAAAATATATATCTTATAATAGGTACAAAAACAAAGGTTCCCTTGGTTAAAATAAAAATAAAAACCAAAATGAAATCCAGTCTCCTGTATTCCTTATTTGCATACTTTTGAAATATCTATTTGCACATCTCTATGAACATGAAGTAGAGCTAATCCAACCAACCGCTCCTGTTGATCGTTGATCGCTTCAACGAAGAAAAACTTCGTACAGCGGATGACACACTAATTGGCAATTTATTCAAAATTTGAAGACACTTTTTTATCAAGAGAAATATGTTAGCGTCACAAGATTTGAAAAGAAAAATAATTAAAAATTTCAAAAAATGATAGTATATGAAAGAATGTAATTTCGTTGTAAAATATTTTTTTCATTGAATTTTGATAATGTTAACTGTTAATTAAGTATATTTTTTGGTAACGCCGATTTCATTAAAAACCGAATAATTGTTCACAGAATGACTCCATAATATTTTTGCTTCCTGGAGAACATTTTACATGTGTACTCAATAATATCACGCTATAATTTTAAAGGAATTCTTTTTAATCATAAATTTCTGAAGTTAACAAAATATAAGAAATTGATAAATATTTTTTTATTTTTTTGTAAAATTTTAACAATTTGAAAATATAGCAATTTGTTTATAAAATATTTACAAACAAATGTTGAATATGTTTTTTATTTTTTTATTATTTAAATAATATAATAAGAATTTTTTTCCTAAATATTAATAATTGTTATTCTCTACCTAATGAAAAAAAAAAAATTAATTTAAAATTAAAAATTTTTGGTTTTTTTTTTATGGAACAAAAAATTACAAAAACAACCATATAGACAATCTGTTAAAATTTTTATTATTTAATTAATTTTTAAAATTCCATAAAAATTACAAACAAAATGTTTGGAACAGTTTGTCGTATATGGTTGTTTTTATTATTTTTTGTACCATTCAAAAAATATAATGCCAATCAGAGTTTGTTTAATTGATGAGTAAATAAACAATTTCATCATTCATACAGAAATATTTTTATCAGGTAGAGAAGAACCAATTAATAATTTCAAAGAAAAATTTCCCCCTCTTCTAGAACCTGTTTTTATTTTATTTTTTTATTTTCTCCATCATCAATCGTTTTTGAGCTATTGCCAAAAAACTAATGCCGTTTTATTTTTCATTTTTTTGTTTATAGATAGCATATAATGACATCCCGAATCGAATGAGCCATTGCTGATATTTTTAGAAGACTTGGGAACGATTTTTCGAAGGAAACTCACTTCTCGACTAGACTAATGAGAACATGCCTAGCAACATCAGAGACCACGACGTTTTAGATTTGAGTGGAGATGTGGAGTGTGGTGCCCATTCCATCGATTTGAATATTCTGTTGTTTCTGGGATGGTAATTACGCGCTTGCGGTGTATCAAAGAAAAGGGCTCGATACCGTGATTTAAATATGTTTTGAATTGAATTGAAGGAACTGAGTGAGATCTACAGCTCACAGAACGAATAGGAGTTTTTTAATTCTCTCTTCAGGTTCTCCCACTCATCTTGATCTTGTGAACATCATGAGGAGGTGTGAGAGCAGGAGTCTCGAACACCAGTTCCAATATCTACCATCAGAATTACCTATATTATTGAGTAATGAAAACAACAGAAAAACATTTACATTATTCAACTCAAAATACAAACCACGATAGATCAAGGCTTTCCGTACATATAACGTTTTAATCGCGAGAAACAAGAAATGGCTAGAGACAAATTATTGCTTTCATCCTCAAGTCAATATAACTCCATCAAGTCATGGTCGCGGTCGGCCAGAGAAGGATTTCGAATCTAGTTCTGGAAGATCAAAAAGACCCAAACCCCAAGTATTGCGAAATTCTACATCAGGAGCTTTACTGAGCTTCGCCGCTCAAATGAACATGAAATCTGAAGGTGAATCTGAAACTTACCCAAGTGATAAAAGAGATCACAACAACTACCCCAACAAGAGCAACAAAATATAAGGCTGCATTAGTGGAAAATTATCGTGGTACCAATATGATGTCGTGAGAACGAGTGCTCCGGATAGATTCACATCGTACAAGGTGCAAAAAAAAATACCCTGAAAATATCAAAGAGACAGAAAAATCAGTAGAAGTACGTTTGCAGGATCCACTAAACCACAATGTCCAAAGATAACTGCGAAGTATCGAGCAAGTTGTGGCTACTCATGTTGCAGACTCAGAGTTAGATCAACTTTGTTTGTTCACAAAATGGGGTTTTGATGGTTCACATCGCTCATAGCTCCTACAAGCAACCTTCCACGGTTCCAGTCCGGTTGACATATAAAAAAAGTTGATATGGCAAAATCCGAGTCCTGCTTCGACTGTATACTGTCGACCGATGAGAATGGAATTTATTGAAGAATCCACACAACTTTCAGTTGCAGATAATGTAACAGTGTCCTACAAATTGATCTTTGCCATGATTGATGGGGAAGTTTGTAATGCGCTTACGGATACATCTTCATTGAACCTCATAAATGAATAAAAAAATCATTTCTAAAGTTAAATACTGTTTTCTGATTTTTCGCCAACTTTTTGGGTATTATGCCCCACTGTGCAGCGGTTTGGTTTAAAACGTTGCATAGAAATATTTTATTTAATTCAGAAAAAATATGTTGAGTAAGACTTATGTTTCAAATACATTTTAAATATCAACATCCATTATTTCTGTGTACCAGAACGTGGTGGTTTGTGATACCATCAGATGGTGCAACTGTTCCCAATCGTCGTGAAATACAATTTTGGATTGTGCATATGTGTGATTGACGTAAACATATCCACTAATTGACCAGCAAAATCGCGTGAGCTATACGTCACCAAGTCGTTATATACCCATTTTCGATATCTATTTATATTGACTAATCAACAACACCGATGACAGTTTGAAACAATTTAATGATATTTTTATTTAATATCCAATTTACTTCATTAGCGTCCCGACTGTAAACAATTCCCAAATACATCGAATGCGTCATTGCCTGACTATGCCGTTTATCCATCAGCGATTGAATCTATTCTTGTTGCTTCAATCATAAATACCCATGGCAAGGCCAGTCGGAAAAGTAGATTTCACAATTTATTATTTGATTGTGAAATTATCATCAATAGAGTTGACATATAATTGGACATATTTTTAATTGGAAATTAAAAGCGGAATATCTATTTTTTGTGTAAACCTCAAACTCTACAATCGAAAGTTGTGAGTTTTAAATATCCCTGAACCCACCCAATATTCCTATGTGATCTAACGCAAAGTAAAAGAAATAAAAACTTTTTGACAAAAAAGTAAACCGACGAAAAATGGAATGGAAAAGCAAAAAATTAAATTAACCATTTTAGTTTTACTAACTAAGCTCCAAAACTTTTGTAATTAACAAATTTTGAGTCGGCGCCAAACGAACAAGTAAATCAATCAGGTAAAGCGTAAAATGGTGGCAGCGGGGTGCGCGGTGGCGGCGAGTCCCTCCGCCGGAAATAACCGAGCGTTCTCGAAGTCAATATCAAATAGACAATTGCCCAAATGGACACACACGTGAGCGCACACGTCGCAGGAGATTTCACGTTGAATTTTTAGGTTATTTTGATTCGATCATTTCTTTGAAATAACTTAATGATCTTCGTTGATTGTTTGTTTGGCACCGACTCAAAATTAGTTACTTACATTGGTTTTGGAGCTCAGTTATTGAAACTAAAGAGGATCATTTTATTTCTTGCTTTTCCGTTTCACTTTTCGTGGGTTTAATTTCTTTACCTCACATATTATTATTACTGTTATATACTATAACTAGCTGATACCCGCGACTTCATCCGCGTTGAACTTTGTATTTTTTGTGACGACTATTACAAATTCACTAACCTCTTTAGGGACGGAATGTCTAAAAATACTGAAACGCGTTTTTCTTATTTGTAACAAAGACCTCAAATCCCAATGTTCATGCCCCTCACTACAAAACTAATGAAACCCTCACACAAACTTTCACCCCCCTAGGAGTTGCATTTATGAAAATACTAAAACATTATGTATTTTCTTTAACAATATTCATCTTGTAAGCTCCACTAACAATTTTATCCTTCTTAATAAGGAATTCCTATACATCCTCGAATCCCAATTTAACCCCCATTTCACCCCTTCAGGAGTTGAATCTCCAAAACACCGCAGCACCTAATTTTATTCGTAATAAAGACCCCCAAATACCATTTTTCATCCTTACTATAAAACTAACTATAAAGACTTTCAACCGCCCTTTTACCCCTTTAGGGTTGAATTTTCGAGAATCCTGATACACATTTTTCTTTATTTGTGAAGAATTCTGATTTCCATGACTCTAATTTTGAAATCAACTGTACTTTCACCCCCTTTATCAGAGACCTTTTAACCCCTTTAGGAATAAAATATCAAAAAAATATTTTGTCAAAATTTTATCTCTTAGGTCCAGCAGGCGTTGATCATCATCTTCAAAAACTTTTTTAAATGGAACACCCCGTATATTATACCATTTTCGAAATTTCCTCATAATTCTCAACAGTTTTCTCCAATACACTTTACTCCTGAATTCAATAATTTTCGAAATATTACGTTTGAAAAGTGACATTTTGGTTATTTCAAACCCAACCAAAAACAGTAATGTTGCTTTCAATCATGTTTGCATTGGAAAAAATCGTTGTCGCGGTAACATCTTGTTTACTGTCAACCTGAGCTGCTAACTGTCAAATAGTCCGTTGAGCGCTTAAATCCTTCAATGAAAAGTGTGATTATGGCTCGTTGTTTAGACGATAAATTTAAAAGTAGTTTTGATATTTGGAGAAGCTGGAAGAAATTATCATCTAGCAGTCCGTATGTTTAATGATAGATTTCCCGAGAATCCTATTTCGAGGTGATATTCGCGCAATTTTTTAAATAAGCTCCAAGCAACTTGTACGCTGAAAGATGCTCCAAGATCAGGAAGACCGCCTCTTCCAGAAGAAAAAAAGGTAGAAATTGTTGCTGAAATGGTAATCAATCCGAAACAGTCGACGTCTGCTGCAGTTGCTGAAACCTGTGGAGTGAGTTCAAAAGTGTCCAAAGAGTCCTAAAAAAAGAAAAATTTCATCCCTATAAAATAAAAATCCTGCATGCTCTCACGAAGGATGATCCAGACTGGAGGGTTGAATTTTGTGAGTGGTTAACAAGAACAATTGAAGGAGAACGGGGCTTCCTAAAACGTGTATGTTTCGCAGACGAATGCACGTTTTTTCTTAATGGCAAAGTCAACAAACAGAAAGAACGATACTGGAGCAATACTAATCCGCATATTTTTAGAGAGGGACATACCCAGTTTCCTAAAAAGGTGAATGTTTGGGCGGGGATTTTGGGCAATCGCGTTGTTGGACCGATTTTCATCAGAGGCAATCTTACAGGAATTCTTTACAGAAATCTTTTAGAAACTGAAATTGAACCTCGAATAAGACAAATTATATTAAACAATCAGGAAGAGTTTGAAAATCGTGAAATCATATTCCAGCAGGATGGGGCACCTCCCCATTTTAATCGCATGGCTAGAGAGTTCCTTGATACAAACTTTCCTGGGCGATGGATTGGTCGCAGGGGAAGTACAGAATGGCCACCAAGATCTCCGGATCTTACACGTCTAGATTTTTTCCTTTGGGGGTATCTGAAGTCAAGAATCTGCGCCACTGAATGCCAAACAATAGAAGAGTTGGAACGCAGAATAATAGATACATGTGGAGAAATAGATGAACAGACTTTCATCAACGTGAGAGAAGCTATTTATAATAGGGCACTCTATTGTCAAGATTTAGGAGGGGGCCACATTGAACACTTGATGAAATAGTTGTTGGGGGTAAATAAAAGTGTTATTAAAAAATTAACTAAAATTTTTCAGCCAACTAATTTGTTTTAATTGTGAATTTAAAGAACACATTCGTAGGCTTCGAGATTTTCCGGTAAACGGTACTGTTTATCCTTAATAAACTCTCTTTACGCCTCTTATTAGTCGAATTAATTGAAAGATTTATCTACAAATTGAGTTAGCAAAATGTTTTACCGGAAGTGACCAGAATCCATACTTAATTTTAAACCGGAATGTCACTTTTCAAACGTTGATATTTCGAAAACTAATGAATTTAGGAGTGAAGTGTACTGGAGAAAACTGTTAAGAATTATGAGCAGATTCCGAAAATGGAATGTTATACGGGGTGTTCCATTTAAAAAAGTTATTGAAGATGGCGCTCAGCCGCCATTTTGAAACTTCAGCTGTGATTTTTCCATGAAAAAGTAGGTTTTTATCTCCTTTATAAGCCCTCCAAATTTCGTTCAGATATACCAGGTGGTTCAAAAATTAGTAAGAGGGGAACGGACTTTAGACGAGCACTGTATGTACATAATACCCCAAACACAAGGTAGCCGCTGTGAACCGTTGGGGAGATCCCTCGACTGTCTTCCGTCTCCATCATCAGATTGAATCCAGGCGTCTTTTATGTTGTAGTACCATCAGAACTACATATGTGTGACAAGTTTCAACATAATCGGTTTACATGTGTAAAATCAATGAATCATTCCCAATTTTTCTACCCTTGGGGTGTAATTTTTTCTCAAATTCAAATGGGACCAACTTCCAAGTGTACCCATACAAGAAAAAAAGACTCATGTGAATCGAATAACCCAGTGCAAAGTTATACGTGGTAAAATCGGTTCAGAAGTAAAAATTCAGTGGATGAATCATAATCATTCCCCATTTTCCTACCCTAAGGAGTGGAATTTTTATTCAAATCAAAATGGGACCAACTTATACCCTATCCATTGAAGAAGAAATTTTCAAAATCGAACTACTCCGTAAAAAAGAGACCAGACGGAGAGATGGATTTCAGAATTTAGTTATCGATTCTGAAATTGCCATGAATCAAGCTAACAAATCATGGCTCAGAAATGAGATCTATTTTCATTTCATTGGAAAACACAAGCATCATTTCTTTTATTGATCAAGGTTGGAGAAGGATTGAAATCTCCCTAAATACTTTCTAATATTTTTTTATCATCTAACTCGTATCAAAAGGAAGAATTATAACCAAATTGGACTCCTTTCCGTTCGGTTTAACTTGGAAACTCCATAAAAATATCAAAAAGTTGAAAATTAAGATCCAAAACAATTCTGAATATACGAAATGTCACTCAGCATTTCAACAAAAGTATCCAAAATATATAACTAATAATTATTTTTATAGTTGAAATTTAAGTTCCAAAAATGTTGATCGTGATGACCCTATATGTCAGGTCATCAATTTTGTAACGAATCACAGTGGATACAAATTCGTAACAAAAAAACTGAAAAAAAATTGGGAATCGCGGAACAGTAAAGTTTTGATAGGTATTTTCATTTAATATTTTTTCTGACCTAATAAAGAATTATCGTAAAAATTTAAAAGAAAAAATTCTGTTTTTTAATGGCTCATCAGTTGTGCAAGAGGTTAGAATACCTGCTTACAATGACGAAACATTTGCATTTTGACTGAATATTTGCTCAATTACTCCTCAGAGAATCGATATTACTGTTTATGAAATGCACTTTACATCTTCAAAAATAATCATGTTGATTTGTTTTCATTATCAATTGTCTTGGAAGAATTCATTATTGCCATGATTTCAATGCGAATATTAATTCCGAAAATTCGCCAACGACAACCTATTGAATACTGAACACTGGATACTAGTATTGTTTCTAGTTATTGTGTTAGACCAAATGAATAGAATGCGGTTTGCGGCTTTTTTCTTCTTCTTCAAAGAAAAGTATGTGTAGTTCAACCATTTTCAATTGCAGAAGCTGTTTCTATAGGGAGCAAATGAAAAACTCACTAACACGCTAACACGAGCGTATATGCGAAGAAACGGAACGAAAACTAAAGTTTACTACTCGTAAACATTCTCCGTCGGCGTACCGAATATCAAACGAAGATCAAAAGAGCCGATAGTCAACGTGGGTTTAAGTGACAGCTGTTCGAGTGACCGCAAGCCAATGGTATTGCTTGTAGGTGTGTGTATACGTTGAGACTAATAAATCACCAGTTTCAGGAGGTCTGAGTAGATGAAAGCCAGTAGCGTCTCTGGTCTGGGATCGAAATAGGTTTCAAAATATTATATAGCTGTGTTGTGTTCTGATGGAAAATATGCTCTTTTTTCGACAATGGGAAAATGAAAGTGTGATGATTCGATTGCTTAGTGATACATACTTCCTCGTTCATGGCTTTTTTTATTTTAACGTATTTTTAAATAATCACATATCTAAATAAAATTAGTTGTCTCCGCCTCTGCTGCTCAGATGATTCCGCCGCAAGGCTGGAAAACTTGTTTTTTATGCTTCTGCAATTGATGATGATGGGTGAACTATACCGCAGCCGCCTGTATTGATGCGTCCAAGGCACCGCTGTTGCTCGAGATCAAAATGAATCTAATGTTCACAAAACAGTGTCCTTTTGGTGCGGTGGTCGCCGCGGTCGCGATTTGTGGGTTTGCTTGAAGATTGCTGCTTGCTTTTTCTTTGCCTTTGCCGCCTTCTTGAAATTTACCGCTGGGGGCACAAAATATATTTTTCGCGCGATCTTAGGATAAATACAAATTAGCCCCTTCATAAGGGTAGTTCATGCTCACGATTTTTATAATCGGAAGTATCCACTGAAGATATTTCAATGAAAGACTGGAATATGAATGCACGAGACATATTAGTTCTGCAACTGAGACCTTGTGACCCGGGGTCTTGTTAGATTACATAAATTCCTAGATCTTGGTGGGTAGGGGCAGTGTTTTTTTTTTCATAAACAAAAAAAAGAGGAACTAGCAATATGAAGTCAATTATGGAGAACCTCAGAGCATCGTCTGAGGATGGGGTATCATTTAGAAGAAGAGTATCCCAAGCAGGTTGCTAGAATCATCATCTGCATTTCCAAGAAAAGGTTTCCGATCACAAGAACCCAGCAGAAATAATGTAAAATTCCTTCGATTTCTTTCGCGCTTCTGCAACTGAAGCTATGGTACGACAACTGATTACAAGTCTAAGACTGTAAGAAGAGAATCAGGTGAGTATGAATCACTTCATAGGAATGAGGTCCATACACTTCATAGTTATCGCCGTATGTACTTTTAACAGCACTACGCTGCCATCTCCCAAGCACATTCTCCTAACTATTTGATATCTATAATTGGAATACACACTTCATTGAATAATCTGAGCATACAAATATCAATTTCAGAAACAGAATGGACAAATATGGGGACATTATAGAGATGCGGGTACTAGACTCAACTTCAACGATACCCTGTATTGTCCCAATAATAGTTCTCTGCTGAAATGACTTCCTAAATCGTAGAATACACTTCATCAACCAAGCTGATCAAAATGATACTAATTTTACGGGTAGAAAAACGAACTTGGAACTTTATAAGCAGGTAGGAGTTACCTTCAACTTCTACGTTAACCTGCAATCTTTCAATAATGTATCTCTATTTATTTCATACCTTAAATGAAGAATATACTTTTTCGATAAGCTGATAGGAATAATAGTAACTTAAGAGTTGGAAAAAACAAATTCAGGGAATATTATGAACATGTAGGGATGGCACTTCAACTTTCTGGCTATCCTGTCCTCTTCCTATAATATTTCCCTAATAGTCAAATATATAAATTGAAAAAATACTTTATTCTCGTCAAGATGACATGCTTTTTACTCACCTTACCGAGCTGAGAGTTGAAAATGAAGTTTCGAAGGAAAAAGTGTCATGAAGCACGTTTTGAGTCAAAATTTGGCAAATGCGGTATTAATTCCGAAGTGGAATCTGGTCCAAATTGTACAACAAACATCTAAGATCACTTTTATACAAGTTTCAGATTGGAAGTCCACTCGGGAAATTTGAATATTGGCATGTTTCAGTCGAGGATTTTGAAAGTTTTGGCAAACAAATTCCATCTCCCTAGATGTGACCTTTTCCTATATAAGCAAGCCCAGAATCAGTCGTAAGGCAGTCTAATTCCAGCACCTGAACCAAAACAATCTTCAGAGGAAGGACTAACTCCTTGGCACTGAGAAGAAGAGGACGGATCCAAAATGGAATTTACAAGTACAACACAATTACCTTCGGGAAGCCCAGGTCCGTAACGAATAGAAATGATAACTAAATTCAATTTTCATTGCCATTCAGAATTTTCAACTAATGTCTTTATTCGATATTATCAATTCATTATCTCTAATAAGTCAATTCAGTTGAATTATAGAGTCAGCATTTTCGGCCACGATTAGTCTGTGTCTTACTCATAACATCGAGTGGAATAGAGATTTTTAGCACAACTGTGTAATAGTGGAACTGAATATGTTTATCATTGTCCCATTGTTGCTTCTTGCCATAAATAAGTAAATCCCGGTTCTACCACTTGGGCCAACATTAGTTATACTGAAGAGTGACCATGGAATTCCCGGTTCTACCACTTTGCCAACCTTACCCTAAAGAGTGACGGTGTAATTGAACTACAAATCTTGGTTCTACCACGCGGCCAACCTATTAACGTAAGGAGTAACCGCGGAAAGTAACGGGTTTATGGGTATGGGTGCACCCAAAAGCAGTCCTGTCCATCAGCGGAGGAGGTCCATGCAAACTCCTTGATGTGTGGCGGGGTGAATATATTATGGACTATTCACCCACGTTGTCGGGAGTAGATTCTATAGGAATTGTGGGGTAAGATATCAGACCAATGAATTTTCAAACAGTCTCTCAAATTTACATTTTAATACCGCAATAAACAATAGTCTATCATCCTGGACTTCAAAGAATATTGTGAAGATAAGAAAATTGGAATTTGACAATGGTTCCTGGTTCGAATACTCAATTTGTGGAATGTATCTAGGTCATATTAGTTAAAGCCTATCAGTACCACAGTAAAGCCTCAATTATGTCTATTATTGGTTAATTTATAGATGTTGTAGTGCAATGTTACTGTATCAGGGATCTTTACATATATACAACTCAAATTAAATAAGAAGTGGCAGGATGGTAACGGTTGTCTGTATTGTCACAACATCTCTGACGGTTTTCATTTGAGCTACAACTCTTGTTGGTGTATGACAATCTTCATTCTCTCAATTGGCGTTGACAGATCTATGAATATACCCGCGAAATATACCGGCAAGGTATTTTGGGTATTTAAACAATTTTACAAATACAGATATATTCCTGTCACTTGTAGTTCGAATTTCATTATCAAATTAGATTCGAAACTAGAGACGATTTCCTAATAAGCTGAACCCTTATAACTTTCAGTATTATCTTGTGAAAAATGTAAAGACTTTAATCGTTGAATTTGTTTCAAACAAGTTGAGATTGTAACTCTTGGCTTTAATATATGTATTTATTGAACTTTCGTCTTTTATTCCTCTTCAGCCGAACAGAACTATGTATCCTGAAGAACACAAAAAAAATATATACACAACGTGGAAAAATTGAGAGTCTATCCTTTCAAGTATATATTTATAAAAGGCTGTGTGCCGACAAAAACAAATTGCTATACTAGGCTGTGTGCCGAAAAACAAACAAGATGTCTTCTGAGAGCAGATGGATTGCAGATCCTGCTACCTGAGAAGTGGAGCTGACTGTCTAGACAATCACAACAAAAAAAAGGAAGGTTGAAAAAAAAAAAGTCAGCCATAAAATTTACCAACCAAATAAGGCCGGGATGGGTTCGGTTACTCAACCTTAGGAAAAACTCGCATTAGTCTCCTCATAAATGTGACTATCGCGTCGCCGAGATTGATCATTGTTTGTTTAAGTTGCATTTCATTCATATATTTTTTGAATATTGTACTGGTCAATTCTGATATATATATATATATATATATATATATATATATAGAAATATATATTATTTTCTATGCAGATTCTCCCAGAATTGTTTAATTTGAGGTATATATTCGAATTCCATTTTTCCTTTTTTTAAGTATATTAATCATGAGTCTGGATTGTTTTGTTTTCTAATATTTGTTTCTACGGTCAGCAGTTTTTCGAGTGTAAACTACCCTCACAAGGTAGCTGATGTAAATTGTGGTATAGGCAACTAAATATACACGAATTCGAATATTATTCAAAAATCATATTACCGTCACGCTGTCAAATTTATGTATTTAAAAATCCAAATATTGTGAGTTTTCTCTTGGTTGAAGGAACGTAATCAACTCGTGTATTAAAATGGCGATTAATGATTTCGAACATTAACGCGAGAGCGAAGCGAGCGCGTTAAATATATTAAATATATCGATCATTAATCGCCACCATTAATACACTAGTTGATTAAATAACTATTAATGAAGAGAAGTTGATTATGGGATCCAATTGCCGAAGTAAAAATAAAGCACTCGACAGTTTACCTTTCAAAGTCGAAATGTCGCTAGTCCAATTCAACCTGTTATCTAAAGTAGAGCCCAATAATTTGACACTATGAATTTCAGGAAGAGGGTTGCCTCTGGCAATGATCAGATCTTGAGATTCATTATTGTTCATCTGGAGTTTATTGACACTACACCAGAATTCAGTTTTATCTTGAACTTTTTCAGTCTGATTATCAAGAGAAGAATAACTGTCACATCAAAGATGTATCATCGCCGAAAAATACACTACGACATGGTTCCATATAGCTGTGAATGAAGATCATTGATATACATCACGAATAAAAGTGGACCCAGAACCGATCCCTGCGGCATACCTATGTTGATGGAACTTAGATCATTGATATAAAATACTCGTTGAAAACGATTATTCAAATAAGTTTCGATTAAATTCAAAGCAGAACCTCTAGCACCATAATATGATAGTTTCTTGAGTAGAATGTTGTGATAATCACTAACGGAAGCCTTCAATAAATCCAAAAGTGTGACTTCCACAATTTTTCCAATTTATATTCCGTGGTGGAGCAATTGTCTCGAAAACCCAACTGGTATTTACAGAAAAAGTTCTCGCTTATCTCATGATTCTTTATTATCAGTTTTTCAATTATTAAAAAAAAATACTTATTTTAGTGATTGGTCTATAATTATTGACAAACAATTTATCTCCTTTCTTGTGAAGTGACTTTAGCATACTTTAAAGTATTTGGAAAATGTCCCGTAATGAAAATTGAATTGATTAAGCTTGTTAAAGAAATAATAATTATATCTTGAGTTTCCTTGATAATTTTGCTATAGATCCCATTGATATCAGGACAAACTGAGATTTTCATGATTTGATAGTTTGGTATACTTTTTCGCACGTAACGGGGGCTGAGAAAAAGATATTTCGGAGAAGGGAACTTTCGAAAGTCCACCAATTCAGATATGGGCAAATTAGGTGAAGATTTGACAATGTTGGTAGTTACATTTTTTGAAAAAAAAAATCGTTAAATTAGTCTGGGGTAAAATTTTGATGAATATTTGCATGTGTAGTTTTGTTATTATAAAATTTATAATGTCCCAACTAGCTTGAACTTTATTTTCAGCTTCAGCAATATATGTATCAGATAATCAATAATAAAAAGAAATGTAAAGAAAACCAACTGTGCCTCATACGAAAGACAGTTAGTTATATCCTCTTATCTTTCCAACTCATAATTATCATTGCTTTCAATGGACGAATTATAGAGAAAATTGCAATAAAATTAGCACAGGCAGGACTCGAATCATCAAAGAATTCATAACACCGCCAATTTTCAAGTTATAGCGCAGGCTCTACGCCACATAGTAGTGATTGATATGTTCTTTAGGTGTTGAGAACTCAATCGCTGTCATATCATTAGTTTTTGCATAATTGCAATTTGAATTTTTCAATGCACCTTATTGAAGCAAATCTGGATGCGTTATAGGTGGGTGGTGTGATTTCAATTTAAAAAAAAAAAAAATTAAGTTGAAGTATAGTAAGTATAGTACCACAAAACCTTTATTCTCGTTTAACATTAAAATGCTGCGAAATAGGTGAAAAATACTTGCAAAGATGACCGAAAACGGACAAGCGCGTGGAAGGGGTTGAGTAGTGGGGGTGGAGTGGCAGATGCGGGAAAGCATATATATATATATAAGACAAACGCGCTGTGCGCAAGTTATGAATCAGCTGCTCTACCCCCACTCCTCAGCTACTTTCACGCGCTCGCCCGTTTCCGGCAATTTTTGCAAGTACTTTTCACCTATTTCGTAGCATTTCAACGCAAAATGAGAATAGACATTTTGTGGCACTGTACTTCTTCTTCCAAAATCTTTTTGAAAAATTGAAATTGCACCACCTATAACGCATCGGGGCTCGCTTCAATGAAGTACATTAAAAACTCAAATTGCAATTATGCAAAAACTAACTGCGAATTTACACGATCCAATAAATTGGACAATTATGTGACCTTGAATTCAATTGATAGGTGTAAACAAAAAATTGTCGTCAATTTGAACTTGACTAATAAATTGATGAGTTTAGAATCGGTTCACCTCGTGACATGTATCCATTGTGGACTATAGCATGGCTATGTTGATATTTAATTCAGTCTCACATCAGCCAGGGATTTTCGGATCTTTGTTTGGGACTACCCTATACTGATGAGGGCCAACAGCCCGAAAGCGGTCTATAGGTGTCAGGCGAGACTGATTCAAACTAAACACAATCATGTCTTTTAGAAAGAAACATTTGCAATTTAGTATTCATTTATATGAATTATTGCATAGATGTCGAGCAGATATCATTCAACATTCTGCGTGGTTTTAGCCAGGAAAGTAGTTGTTTTCTGCTTTTCATCTACCAACATTCAGTTTAATTTATATTAAACTGTCATGGGAATTTTTACTCCAAATTTTTTGCGAAAATTTGCAGTAACTTTCGGTCATGAAATGGATACCTGCTAGAACAGATATTTTCAGGTTATGTTATTATTTTCGCGATTTCACCGACCCTAATCGCGAGAAAAATGATTGTGCGAAAAAAAACATAATTAACGTTGCATTACATTCGCAGCAATGTGCATTGCTGAATATAAAATAAAGAGATGTAGGAGATGGTGGATTAGACCTTGGATTGAGAAAAGGAGGAGAAGAAACTTGACATTAGTCCACGAAGAATTTCTGAGTGCAGATCCTGATCAAATCAAATGATATTTAAGAATGAATCAGAGTCAATTTAAGTTCTTAAATAATATTCGGAACTTTTCCTGAAGTTCAACTATTTCTTGTCAATATGTTGGTATTCCTGAGTGAAAACTGTTGCCCAAATTGACCAATGAATTGTCAGGTGTAAATATAACCCATATTGGTCAATTTTATTGTTCAATTTATTGATCAAGTTTATTGGATCGTGTAAATTCGCAATAATGATCCGACAGGGCCTTAGCTTTTTATACATAACAATCATATCAATCACTACTATATCACTCAAAAAATGCTGGTGAAGTTTTGAAAAAAACGCAGATTTTTTCGTTTTTTTGTCTTTCTCCGTTACCACTAATTTGATCGAGTCATGACAGTGCGCTTTTTTGCATTTTGACCTTCTACAATTTGTCCATTGAAAACATCAAGAGTGCTTCATTAGTTTTCATGTAACAAACAAAAATCGAAAAAAACAACACGATTTTTTGCTCTTAAATGTTCATAACAAATTAAGCAATGATAGTTGCCAGTAGGAAGCATAACAGGATATAACTACTGACCGTCTCCCATATGATGGCACAGTCGGTTTCCTGGTACTATTTTTGTCAAGAAAAAATCTCTAATGATTGGCCTAGTAATCTATATCGTTGATTCTTATGAAGATAGTCCAGTCATATTTAAGTAAAGGCGTACAATTTATTTTAAAGCAATATTTGTAAGTATCCTTGTCAATATAGGTTTTTGGGGTACGCCCTAGATCTTTGAAAAATAAAAAAACATTTTTATAGACAAGTTTTTATACAAATGCACTAAAAAAGGAAAAATGATAATCTCTCTCATTGTTTGATCTAGGTTATTCTGAGAGTAATAGATTCAAAATCTTGCCGCGCAAAATTACTTATTTTGTATCCGCGGCAAGCTTTTGAATCTGTTACTCACAGAATAACCTAGATCAAACAATGAAATACATTATTTTTCCCTTTTTAGTGCATCTGTATAAAAGCTTGTTTTTTTTCCTTTATGTATTTTTAATTTTTCAGTAGTTATGATGTTAAATAACTAGTTTAGTAATTTCTTTCTGATTTATTTTTGAATTTCGACAAAAAATCATAATCTCCGACCCCGAAACTCCTAGATACCAATTTTGAATAGAATCGGACCATTATCACAAAAATTGTCTGCCATATTGGGGCCACCATTTTGTTTATTTTCCTAACAAAAATTTCATTATGCATTGTCACCGGAAATATGTACAGCTGCCAAATTTCAAATCAATTAGACGATTAGCAAATTTACCTTGCAAGATTTTATTACAGACCCCGGGACAGGTGAAACTAAATCAAAAGTTTGTAATGAAAAGGTATTGACCTGCGTGGTCAGAGAATAGTGGATCGAAATTTCCAGCGTAAGGTATATGAATTAGAATGCAAATTGGACAAAATGTTTTCCAGACAACTAGATTTTGAAACAGTAATCCGAGAAACTACCTATATCAGAATAGTAAGGCCATATGAATCGAGAATGGTAATATCTCTGTGGTGTTCAATAACGATATCAACACATATATTGTATTGAATGAACCCTGCACCTACGCGGATTCCTCATAGTAATTGACAAAAGTAGCCGTCAGTAGGAAACACGCGGTAAATATCAAACGTTCAACTTAACCTATAGAGAATTGTTTGATTCTAATATTAACAGTCAGTTTGAACGGTGACATTGCGTGTGAATGCGAGTGGAAATTATTACTGCTGTTTTCTCTATCCCAAATGGACAAATTCGATATATTTCACGACTCGTGTGAGTATTCATTCGTTTGGCTTTATAACAGCTTAGTTTGCACCATTTGATTCAGTTTGTACGATTCTGTCGACTTCCTAGTCCACAAACCAGATAAAATCACATGGCAGAATGCCAGTCGACTCACCCAATGAATCTGAACACCGAATATAAGTAGACTCGAATAATTCATTTTGTGATATAGGTTTTTTCACTTGGTAATGGTATATAACATGAGAACTGTTATTTATCTACAGCTAATGGTATATTTTACAATGAACATGGCATAACATCAATTTCTTAGTAAGAAAATAGCTTTATGAGCCGAAGGCGAAGGTCGTAGTTCATACGGGTTAGAGATGAATATTTCAAGCTCGTTATACACTATACTTTTCCTATGACTACATCAATATCACTCTCATATGACTGACCCTTGCACGAAGAATCAACAAAATATCTGTTTTTTATTCCACTTATGACAATGTGGAAATGTATCCATTTTGGTGAGTACACATTTGAAGTCAATGCGAAAATCAAAAGGCTCCGAAACGCAACTAATTTGAATGAAAAAAAATTAAATGAAGGCGCAGCCAGTCGAAAGAGTAGATTTGAAAATTTTATGAAAGATTCAAAAATGAAAAATTATCCGAACGAAGTTGTGTTATGACATATGTCAAAAAATTATACAGCGAACTATCCGTGAGTTCCATTTGTAGTATCACCAATCATAACACGGACGAGGTTTTCAATATTCAGAAATCATTTTAAAAAAATTGGGAAAGTGGCTGGACCTATTACGAATTCATACCATTAACTGGCAATCGGGATAATCAAATTTCCATTCTCAGATATTTTCAAGCATGTTCTCAAGCCTAAATACGAAAGGCGTCTTTGGAATTGGGATTTTCATACTCTGCAATACCAACAATTTTACACTATAAGCTGAATACTTTTTCACTTATAAGACTGCAAAAATTATAACCCCCATGAACATAGCAGAACCATTTGCGAATTTTGAATTTCCAATTATGCCGTAATTTGTCGCTAATTTATCGATAATTGAATACCACTAGGTTTATATGAAACTGGCAGACACTTCGTACAAATCTACTTTTGGAAAATACCAATACTAGCATAATTTGTCGCTAATTAATTACCATTTCGAAAAATTTGTCGCTCATCTTCAAAAAAACATGGTTCTGCTAGATTTATATGAAGCTAGCAGAACCACTTCCTATCTATCTAATTATGAAATAAAAAACGAATAATTCATAATTTGTCGACAATTTATCGCAAATTTTTTACCACAATAAGAAATTTGTCGCTCACCTTTTTTTGTAAAAAAACAGTATTTTCAACATTTGATTGTCTACTAAAGGCTATCAAACGTATAGTTTATACCTATTAGTTCCATAACGAGCAAATAGCCATGATAGAGTGAATTTACCTGATTTGTCGCTGATATATCGCATACACAGGGTATTTCCGAAACTGGAGCGAAAAATGAAATATGGAGTGTTGTGTGAGATTTAACGACAAAAAAACTTGGAGCAATCTAAAATTCTCATAAATATTTTTTTACCATTGTTTGGCGTACTGGTTTGATTATTCATCTGCAGCGCGTCTCTGTCCGTTGGCATTGTGTTAACATGGTACTCCCGCACTGTTGCTAGTTTATTTTCATTCCATAAACTTCACTAGTGATCATATTTGGCTCAAAATTGAAACGGAAGAAAGACACTCAATTAAAATGGGGCCATTTCATTTTATAATAATAGCGTTATTGAAAGTTATTGATAATATTGATTGAGGAAAGCTGAATACACTGTGTAGTAATAAGTAGAAGAGGAGATTTTGTATTAGGTGTATATTTATAATTAATTAGCAAAGCGCTTTCGACTCACGTCATCATCAGTGCTTCCTGAAAATTAAATACTCTGATTGATATGAGATGAAACATAACAAAGGTTGGAAAATGTAGAAAAATGAACGGCGAGTACTTACATAGTCAGGTAACAGGAAATGTTACAATAAAAGAAGACATGTTTATAATTTGTAGATGTTTAGGTTCAACGAATAAAACGTGTTGAAGATACCTAAGACCATATGAGAATGTGATAGTTCAATGACAACTTCAAATGTCAAGTGTCAATGACAACTTCAAATGTCGAGTGTCAATGACAACTTCAAATGTCAGGTATCGCACATCAACTTGGGAGATGAAGTTATCAACTTGAGGAAGTAAAAAATGAATTCAAATTACTGAAAGAGTTTAAAAGGTTAGAAAAGAGAAGAAGAATTGAGTAAGGTAATAATTAAGTGATGATCCTTTTATGAAGGAGAAAGAAATCTCTATTCCAATTAACTTGGGAGTTGAGGCAAATGTAATTTTTGGCAAATTCTTTAGAGATCTCCAAATCTTCGAACAAGTCCAGTCTCAGGTAGTTTTTATTGTTCATGTTGTGAAGAATTTTGGAATCTTTGTTAGGGCTAAAACTATAGTTGTTGAATTTCAGGTGATGTCCAAAGCAGATTTGTCAGGCTTCTTCAAGTGTTCAGTTATTCTAGTGATAAGAGGTCTGCAAGTTCGACCGATGTAGGAGGCAGAACAATCAGAACAGTGGAGCTTATAAACACCGCTCTTCTTCAACTTATCAATTCTGTCTTTCGAGTTAACTAGAAAGCTGCTCAACTTGTAAGAGGAACTAAATGAAATTTTTATATCAGCAATTGTTTTGTTTATAAATTTGGAAACGTCATTACATATGTTGGAATCAAAAAAGGGTAAAGAAAAATATTTGACTGGGGCTAAGTTGTCCGAAGGAATAGAGTTAAAAGCTAACTTCTTTTCATTGCGAGATTTGAATTTTAGAATTAGTTTATCAATGATGGACGGATTGTAGTCATTGTTGACCGCAATTTGTTTGATTATGTTGACTTCAGTGTCAAAATTAACTGGGCTTAAGAGGGTATTCAGCAATCTGTTAATGAAACAATTAAAGGCGGCCATTTTGTGTTGACTGAGATGGTTAGAGTTGGAGGGGATGATCTATAGAAAACCCACCCAGACGGACCACATCATCCCCTCCAACTCTAACCATCCCAGTCAACACAAAATGGCTGCCTTTAATTGTTTCATTAACAGATTGCTAAATACCCCCTTAAGCCCAGTTAATTTTGACACTGAAGTCAACATAATCAAACAAATTGCGGTCAACAATGACTACAATCCGTCCATCATTGATAAACTAATTCTAAAATTCAAATCTCGCTATGAAAAGAAGGTAGCTTTCAACTCCATTCCTTCGGACAACTTAGCCCCAGTCAAATATTTTTCTTTACCCTTTTTTGATTCCAACATATGTAATGACGTTTCCAAATTTATAAACAAAACAATTCCTGATATACAAATTTCATTTAGTTCCTTTAACAAGTTGAGCAGCTTTCTAGTTAACAGAATCGATAAGTAGAAGAAGAGCGGTGTTTATAAGCTCCACTGTTCTGATTGTTCTGCCTCCCACATCGGTCGAACTTGCAGACCTCTTATCACTAGAATAAATGAACACTTGAAGAAGCCTGACAAATCTGCTTTTGGACATCACCTTAAATTCAACAACCATAGTTTTAGCCCTAACAAAGATTCCAAAATTCTTCACAACATAAACAATAAAAACTACCTGAGACTGGACTTGTTCGAAGATTTGGAGATCTCTAAAGAATTAGCCAAAAATTACATTTGCCTCAACTCCCAAGTTAATTGGAATAGAGATTTCTTTCCCCTCAATTACTACCTTACTCAATTCTTCTTCTCTTTTCTAACCTTTTAAACTCTTTCAGTAATTTGAATTCATTTTTTACTTCCTCAAGTTGGTAACTTCATCTCCCAAGTTGATGTGTGACACCTGACATTTGAAGTTGTCATTGACACTTGACATTTGAAGTTGTCATTGACACTTGACATTTGAAGTTGTCATTGACACTCGACATTTGAAGTTGTCATTGAACTATCACATTCTCATATGGTCTTAGGTATCTTCAACACGTTTTATTCGTTGAACCTAAACATCTACAAATTATAAACATGTCTTCTTTTATTGTAACATTTCCTGTTACCTGACTATGTAAGTACTCGCCTATCATTTTTCTACATTTTCCAACCTTTGTTATGTTTCATCTCATATCAATCAGAGTATTTAATTTTCAGGAAGCACTGATGATGAAGTGAGTCGAAAGCGCTTTGCCAATTAATTATAAATATACACTTAATACAAAATCTCCTCTTCTACTTATTGATAATATATTCTATCGGCATATCGTTCTCTATGGATGAATATTGTTGAGTATTCACTTGATACTCTTCACTTTCTTATAGCGGGTTTTGCCACGGGTTTTGTAACTGGTTCTAAGATGAAACTATAGCAGATGAATCTATCTACTTCAATTATACAAATATTCGCCTTACATACATGGTGAACCAATGAATTTGAAACAAGTTCTATTTTTAAATCGCCGATTACTCCATGGTACAGTAAGTAATATACCTTTCAATTAAACGCCGATGCAAGTTCCAATTAAATGCCGAATGTACTGATGTTAACATTGGAAGTGGACTTGTGCCTGATCGAGATGTTATAGCAATGGCCTTCGGTATTTTGGAAATTACATATGTTCAACAAAAAATTAATTGAAACAAGTTCAAATAAACTTCTCGAAGTGGTAATTAATAAGCGACATATTATGGTAGTATTAGTATTTTCCATGAGTTGATAGGTACGACGTGGTTCTGCCAGCTTCATATAAACCTAGCAGAACCATGGATTTTTTTTATAATTTATAATTGCGGTAATAAATAAGCGAATAACTAGCGAGAAATTATGGCATAATTGGAAATTCAAAATTCGCAAATGGTTCTGCTAGGTTTATGGGGGTATAATTATACCCAGGTGGCTTTACCCGTAGGGAAAACGTTTGCGAGAATTCATTACCGGGGTTTTCGAAAACATATGTTGAACTGAGGCGAAGGTTTGTCATCAGAGAGTTTACAAAAGGCAAAATCGACCTTTTTGGGCTTCCGAAAATCCACTTAGGGTGCTCGAAGTTGAAATTCAAGTACAATTCCGAATAAATGTGTTTTTTTTTTGTAATTAACCAAGAGGTACGCTATTTTATGTACGATAGAAATTTGAATGGTGAAAGATTCTTAGAATTTCTTCGAAACGTAGTAGAAAAATGTATTGAAAATTTGCCACTGGCTAGAGCTGTATGTTCATAGTACCAGATGGATCGGGAACCACCTCCCAATACATGAATCACAGATACCAAATTGACATCCTTATTGTATCACCATTGGTGGGGTAACGAGGACCATTTCTGTGGCCCGTAAGATTCCCAGATCTTACTCCTTTAGACTTTTCAGGTAGGGGTAAAGATTTGGTCAATTTTTCATCAGTTCCAAATGAAAATGATTTTTGACTTAAAATAATACAGTCTCGATCCCAGAAGTGCTAGGCAATCTATTAAAAGTAGAATAATAAAATGTTTGAACAAAACTGGGTGTAATATTGAACATTTACGTTAGAGTTCTGCCAACATAGTTTTTTTTTCGTAAATAATAATTTGTCTCATCAATTGAATAGGAATCCAAATGTTGATTAAATTATTAAAATTGTCTTTGTTTCCATGGCATACTCAAAAAAGCAGAGAATCTCTTGGCAAGATGAAGCATTTCTTGATTTTTATTGAATAACACCAACCTCTATCGTGTTGGGAATAGGAAATGCTAACTCACCCATGAATTAAATTTTCTTTCAAGAGGTATCGAAAAAAAAATAAGTGCCATTTGAAAAAACTTTAATATTTTTTTAATTCAATCGGACCATCCATACAACATCGAGAGTAACCCTGTACTCAGCTCACTGCTCCACAAATTTGGTCACCCAATTCTGAACTTTTTGCGAGATATATTTTTTCTCGTGAAATAATGACATACGGGGTTAAACCCAGGGGTGCGTGCAAGCTCCATATTTTTTTTCTATCCAAGCTATCGAATCGAGTTTGTTTAACCATAGGTACAACAATGAGGCACATTCCGAAAATATTTCTATTTAAGAATGTACCAAAATAAGATGCACAACTAAGTTCTATTTTTTTCAAATGGCAACCTCTCATTCTCCTGAAATTTTTGGTTTGGCACTGAATTGTCGATATAACGAACTTGGATTCCTTATACTTATCTGTAAATGTCAATGTACTTGTCAGAATAGCGCCATGCATATAGACCCCATACAAAAATTCATGACTTCAGAACCATTCAAGATAAATCAACCAACTTTTTTCCAGTCGACTCCTTATGCTATAGCGCATCATTTGAGATACAGGCAAACTGGGAATCGATATCCATCGCCTGCTACGATTTTTCGAACATTACGAATTACAAATGCAATAACTCGACTTTCTCAAATACAACACCGTATATTTTATTGCATCATGGCATGGCATTTTTCGGAAGCTTTCTGTCGAAATAGGCATTGTGGGATCTACTTTGTAAAATTTGCGAAATTTATTGCAAAATAAGGAATGTTAATGATTTTTTTCGGAAAAAAGGAATCGAGTAGGCCGCTTTTGTGATATTTGACACATTCATACCATTCTGGAATTAATGTGTTTCAACAAAATGAAATTGTAATAGAAACAGGAATACATCACAAAGGAAACCATTCTAGTAATCTTCACAAGAACAGGAACGGATGATTAACGGCAAACAATGTTAAAAATTTGTGGAAACACTACTTATATATGCTCAGATAGGACATCATCATATTCCACACAAGCCGCTAGTTTTCTAGTAATTGAGCCCCGAATTTTAGCAAGCATTGCTTCATCAGTTGAACGGAAGGATTTCGTGGCCTTATTTTTCATATAATTTGCAGTTGTTGGATGATCTCTAAAAACTCTTGCCTCCACTACTCAGTGCAAGCAAAAAATCTATGGGATTAAGGTCTGGGGATCGCGCAGTCTTCTGCCTATCCAACGTTAAGGCTAGGATTGATCAAAAAATTATCGCACTATCCTATGGTTATGCATTGCAGCACCATCCTGTTGCAACCACATTTCCTTCTAACATTCTGGAGGGATGTTCGAAAGAGAAATGTAAATATATTTCACCATTCAACACATTGTCGAAAAAGTAGGATCCAGTAATGGTATTTCCAATGATTCCTTCCACGCTTCTGGTGTCCTCAACCAGTGAGGATTTTTGACTGCATAATAATGTTCATTGGGTATGTTGAACGACCCGTTGTTGTTGAAAATTGCTTCTTCAGAACACATGATTTTGTTTAAACTATAATAATCATGACATTCATTTGAAGACAAACCGAAACTCTATTTGCAAAATAATTACCATACAATTCTTGATGTAGGTTCAGATGATAAGGGTGGAACTTATGTTTCAATATAATTCTATTCAGACTACTTTGTGAAATATCCTTATCCGCTGCTATTTACTTAGTGCTCAAGTGAGTACTTTCTTATAGCATAATTTTTCTCATTGATCCGACCACCAACAATTTCCTTTTCGGTATAAGACACACTACCAGTCAGTTCAAACCGATCTCTCAACTATTGGAGAAAAAAAACATCAACATTTGTTATTATAAGTTTTTATTTAACTTCTTCGTTCGTATGTCATTCTGTCATTCTTTCCGGTTCAAAAGTTTGTAATCCATTTTTGAAGCACTTGCCGACATCCAATTGAGCTGAAATGTGGCAGGTGTTCATGATTCCGGGGCCAAAAAACAAAATGGGGCTCCAAATGCGGACAGTTTTGTGATATGTACGATTCGATTCAAAATTGGTATGTGGGGGTTTTGGGGTCGCAGATTATGAGATTTTTTGTCAAAATTCATAAATTCGAAATGGCGGCTCCAAAATGGCGAAGGAGCTTTGTGATTATGGTCCGATTCTATTCAAAATTTGTATGTAGGAGTTTTTGGAGTCGGATATTATGAATTTTTTGTCAAAATTCATCAAATTGAAATGGCGGCTCCTGGAATTTTTGTTATAGAAAAAACAAAATGGCGCTCTGGTTCATAATTTGTAATCCATTTTCGGAGCACCTGCCGACATCCGATTGAGCTGAAATTTGGCAAGTGTTCGTAATTCCGGTGACAATGCATTATGAAATTTTTGTTAGAGAAAAAAATTGGCGGCTTCATGATGGCGGACGATTTTTGTGATTATGGTACGATTCGAATCAAAAGTGGTATGTGGGGGTTTTTGTGAACGGAGATATTTTGTCAAAATTCAAGAATTCGCAATGGAAGCTCCAAGATGACGGAAAAGTTTTGTGATTATCGTCCGATTCGATTCAAAATTGGTATGTCAGGGTTTCTGGGGTCAGAGATAAGGATTTTTTTTTTTTTAATTCATAAATTCAAGATGACGGCTCCAAAATGGCGAAGAAGTTCTGTGATTATGCTCCGATTCCATTAAAAATTTGTATGTGGGGATTTTTGGAGTTGGAGATTATGAATCGTTGTCAAAATTTATGAAATTGAAATGGCGGCTCTTGGAATTTTTGTTAGAGAAAAAACCAAAATGGCGCTCCAAGATGGTGGACGAGAATAAGGTTCATGGTTCGATTCGATTCAAAATTGGCATGTGGAGATTGTCAGGGTCGAAGATTATGAATTTTCCTCCAAAATTCATAAAATCAAAATGGCGGCACTAAGATGGCTGATGTTTATAGTCCGATTCTATTCAAAATTAGTATGTGGGGGTTTTCGGGGTCGGAGATTATCAAAATTCACGAATTCAAGATGGCGGACAAGTTTTGTAATGATGGACCGTTTCGATTCAAAATTGGTATGTCGGGGTTTTTGGGGTCGGATATTATGAATTTAGTCGAAGATCACTGATTTTAAGTCAAAATTCATAAATTGAAGAAGTCAACTCCAAGATGGCGGATGAGTTAATCTTTGGATAGCCTTCTCATTGAAGGAGGAGGATAGCTCATAAATTACAGGAAAAAAAGCCTCATAATGACGATTCTTCAACGAAAATACATAGATTGAGGCGTATTCAAGTACTAAAAAGCACAAAATAAAATTATTGATGAAAAACCTTTTCAAAGACAAGCTTTCATTCAAATGTACTGACGTGAAAAATAATTGCTTTGGGTGTGTGACGTAGGTTATTTATTTTCTTGTTGTTTTTATAGATTTATATATATATATATATATATATATATGTGTGTAAGTGATTACGAAATAGTATTGTGTCTCAATTAGTTTTTTAATTATAGGTTTTTATTTATATGTTCTATTGACTGCTCTGCTAGAAGAATGTATAAATTTGAACAAAAACTATGAGGTATAATGTTTTAATTAGGTTTTTATTTAAGTTATTTTGTCATGCTTTGTTACAAAATTTATACTTTTGAACAATATAGCTATTTTCGACTTTTTTGACTTTTATTCCGTATATTATAGATTCAAAAGCTTGTCGCTTTTGTATTCGAACTGGAAACTTTACGCGACAAGCTTTTGAATCTATCACTCACGAAATAACTTACGTCACACATCCAAAGCAATTATTCTTTACTTTTCAGTGCATTTCAATGAAAGCTTGTCCTCAAAAAGTATTTTTATTAATTATTTTATTTTGCAATAAATCTCGCAAACTTCACAAAGTAGGTAGACCCCACAAACCCCTTATCGACAAAAAACTCTTGAAAAATACCATGCAATAATGTTATAAAAAATAGGGTGTTGCATTTAAGAAAGTTGTTATAAGTTATTGCTATTTGTAATTTGTCATATTCAGGAAATCGTGTTAGGTGATAGAATATCGACTGTTTTCATCTCAGAATATGCTGGAAAAAAGTTGGTTGAGTTATCTTGGATGATTCTGGAATTATGAATTTTTCTGTGGGTCTATGCACGACGCTATTTTGACACAAATTGACAACACACCCAGGCAATAATAACGTTACAACTCAAAAATGAACAAATTTGAATTGGTCCTAAAGTCGGAACAGATAATTAAAGTTGAAAAAAATTAAAATAATTAAGTAACTCAATTCCCAACTTAAAAAAGGTACATGTTGCAGTAATGGCCCTTTCTGAACTATTCCAACTTCGATTTCACAATGTACCTAAGTGAACTTTGGTGTACTGGTGCGATAAGTCGAAAACTATTGCAGATAAGCCTAAGAAACCTAGGTGCGTTAAATTGACAATTTAGTGGTGTATTCGAAAATTCAACAGAAATGTAGGGTTGCTGTTTAAAAACCAGAACTCAGTTTTCTATCTTATTTTGGGACAGCCTGTATATGAATCAAAATATTTTTGAATTGTGCCTCACTGTTATAACTATCGTTTAGAAAATTCGAGTCGATAGCTTGAAAAAAAAAAAAATTATGGAGCTTGCACGCACCCCTGGGTTACCCTGTATATCAATAACTAAAATATATGAATTAACATGAGTAAGGATTGGTCGAACTCAGAGTTAGACGGCTAATCGAATCGTGTGAAAAGAAATGTAGGTCAACATTTAAAATAAGAAAATTAGTACCGACTTTTGACACACCCCGTATATCAATAGGACTGAATATATTTCAGGTAGAATTGACATTATTGATTCTGACAGCATACCAAATTTCAACTTTCTAATCCAACTGCAAGTTGAGAAACCTCTCATGCACGGCCTAGCTTAATCACCCTGTACACGAAACAAATGCGTTTCCATTATTTTGACGGACATACGGTTTGTTGAACTTTGATGAAATGCAAACATTTACTACTAGTGGAGTAATATTAGATTTTAGCTTCAGAAAGTTAGGGAACTGCGGTAACTTTTTACTACAGTGCTAGTCAAAAGTCCCCTCCCCCCCTCGTATCTTTTGAACGGGTATACTTATAATAATGAAATTTGGAGGGTGGAAATAAACGGATGTAGGCTTCTCAACTGGTCATAACAGGTGACGCAATAGTCATAAATGACGTCACAAGGCCACTGTGACCAATAATTTTAAATGGGACCCTATGGCAAGTGACAGCTCGTTTGAAAGGTTTTGACAATACCTATTCAGTCATACCAATTTTGTTTGGGTTTCGGCCGATTTTGATTGATAAATTGAAGAAATACGAAAATTATAGTTTCGCATTTAATTAATAAAGATTTTAAAGTACGCCTCTGGTTAATTGTCAAAAAGGTTGACGTTTTTGAATTCTCTACTTGTCAAAAGTGTTTATACCTTGAAAATTTACCTAAGCTATTGTTTAACGAGACGTTTAAGTGTTTACATAGGCAAAATGGTACGTACTGTAGCCGACAAAGTAGCAGCTATCTTAATAATTGGTGAATGTAGAAACAATTTCCATGCAGCGGAACGACTGTTTAATGAGAGGTACCCCGATCGCCCTATATCGAGGGTTTATTTGAGGGAGCTTCTTCGGAAGTTTGAAGCATCAGGTAGTGTTCAAGATGCCAAACGATCTGGTCGACCAACAATTAGTGATGACAAAAAATTGACATAATTGGAGAAATGGTAGTAAACCCTACTTCTTCCACAGCCCAAGTTGCGTCTATCTGTGAAGTCAGTCAAAGGACAGTACATAGGGTGTTGGCTAAAACAAATTTCATCCATACAAATTAAAATGGTGCACCAACTTTCAGATGATGACCCCGACCGAAGACTAGAATTCTGTGAAACTATGTCCAATAAAATGAACCAACAACAAGGCTACATACAGACAATTTGTTTTAGTGACGAAAGTACTTTCTTTCTCAATGGAATGTTAACACTCAAAATGTGAGGTATTGGAGTGACACAAATCCTCACATCTTTCGTGAAAAACATACTCAATTTCAGAAAAAGTAAATGTTTGGGCAGGTATTTTGGGAAACCACATAGTTGGGCCTCTTTTTCTCAATGCTAACTTAACCGGGGAATTGTATCTGGAGATGTTACAAAATGATATTGAGTCGTTAATTCTTGAAATTCTAGAAGATAATCCAGATGAATTCGACAACTTGGAAATAACGTTTCAACAAGATAGTGCTCCTGCACACTATTACAGGTGCAGTAAGACGTTACCTAGATGAAGAATATCGTGGTAGATGGATTGGACGATGAGGTTCGATCGAATGGCCAGCTCGGTCACCGGACCTTACACCATTAGATTTTTTTCTATGGGGTACTTGAGATCTAAGGTTTACGCTACAGCACCTGACAGTATTGCCATTCTGAAACAACGAATTGTTGAAGAATGTAGGGCAATTTCCGCTGACACACTGGGACGAGTACGACAAGAGTTTAGCAATAGGATGCATTACTGCCAGGAAGTAGATGGAGCACATTTTGAACACTTATTATAAGAACTGGTTCTTAAATCTTTATTAATTAAATGCGAAACTATAATTTTCGTATTTCTTCAATTTATCAATCAAAATCAGCTGAAACCCAAACAAAATTGGTATGACTGAATAGGTATTTTCAATACCTTTCAAACGAGGTGTCACTTGCCATAGGGTCCCATTTAAAATTATTGGTCACAGTGGCCTTGTGACGTCATTTATGACTATTGCGTCACCTGTTATGACCAGTTGAGAAGCCTACATCCGTTTATTTCCACCCTCCAAATTTCATTATTATAAGTATACCCGTTCAAAAGATACGAGGGAGGGAGGGGACTTTTGACTAGCACAACATATAATCAATAATAGTTTGAAAAAACTAAAAAACACGCTTTTATAGAAAACCAGACAAAAACATGTATTTTATTTAAAATAAGCGTGGTAAATTATCACCTCGTCATCAATACCTGTGATTTGAGACATTTCTACTTGCCCTAGGTAATGTACTATATAATTATTGATACCATGCACCCCACGCTTTTTTTAAAATAAAATACATGTTTTTCTTATTTTCTATTTTTTTAGTCTGGTTTTCTATAAAAGCGTGTTTTTTAGTTTTTTCAAACTATTATTTATTTCCTTCTTTTTAGTGTGTTTTTTCTTATAGAAGCGTGTATTTTTAGTTTTTTTTAAACTATTATTTTTATATTTTTTTGCAAATTAAAAAGTGGAATAATGTTATCAAATTTGGTAATCGTAATCTCCGACTCGAAAAACCCCCACATACCAATTTTGAATAGAATCAGACCATAATCACAAAACTCGGCCGCCATTTTGAAGCCGCCATCTTGAATTTTTCAATGTTTACGAAAGAATCATAATATTCGACCCCAAAAACCCCCACATACCAATTTTGAATGGAATCAGACCATAATCACAAAACTTGGCCGCCATTTTAAAGCCGCCATCTTGAATTTTCCAATTTTCACAAGAGAATCCTAATATTCGACCCCAAAAATCCTCATATACCAATTTTGAATGGAATCAAACCATAATCACAAAACTCGTCCACCATTTTGGAGCCGCCATCTTGAATTTTCCAATTTTGACAGAAGAATCATAATCTCCGACTACGAAAACCCCCAGATACCAATTTTGAAGCGGATCGGACCATAATCACAAAACTCGTACGCCATATTGGAGCCGCCATTTCGTTTTTTTTCACACAAAAATGTCTTAATGCATTATCACCGGAATTATGTACACCTGCCAAATTTCAGATCATTCGGACGTCTGGAAGTGGGTCAAAATCGCGCCCACAGGAGTCGGTTACAAACAAACAAACATACAAGTGAAGCTAATATAAAGCGTGTAATAAAAACCGTAAAGTGTGTGCTTAATTTATTAAGTTGCAAAATTAAATTTTTTATTGATCATCTTAATTTTTTTTGTTTTTTTTGAAAATCTGATTTTACAAAAAAAAAGTAATTAAAGTTTTTCTTTAAAATGAAAACTGTAAGCTGCAGATTTTGTTCACTAACGTTGGAAAATATGAGGCGGCGACACTGAAGTGCATTGCTCGAAGAGCACCTAGCCACGAGCGCGCTTCACTCAATTTGTTATAACTTTTGATCTAATTGATCAAATTAAGCCATCAAAAATGTAAATGAAAGAAGAAAAAAGTAACTAACGAGATGACATGTTTTCAAATGTGGAAAGGGATATAAATAGGAATAGTACGTATATGAAATTAGGTAGAATTTTCTATAAAATCAATTAAAGACCTGCCATTCTTTAAATTTCCAAGATAAACATCCGAAATGTCCACAGTTCACTGCCAAAATGAAATTCGAGAAGGTGGAAAGATGGAAAAAATCTCAAAATTTTATTCAAAAAAACACAGTGGTCAAAGTATTAAATAATTAAAAAAAATACAAATTTGAGTTTTTAGCCCATGCTTCAAAAACCAAAAACTCTATGCAAAATGTGATATTGAGATTTCTCAATAGCATTTTCTGAAGATTGTAATCTGAAATTCAATAAGATTTGATTGGTTTCATTGAAAAAATTGAATTGATAATAAAATTTTGCCAAAAACCAAAAAATGTTGCTCCAGAATCCGTAAACGTTTATACAGAAAAAAAATAAGTTCACCTAACCAACATATATTTATATTACGAACTCAAAAAAGGTATGGAAGCGTGAATTTTTTTTCTTGGTTAATATAAGTGTAAATTGTATAAAAAACGAAAATATTACGTTTCTTTAGTAAATTGACGAAATGTTCATTTTCATAAATGAGTTCCTGCTTGAAATTCTTGTTTAAAATAGAAATAAAAGCTAATCTATCGATGTACTTTATATTGGACCAGACGTGCTCATTGTGCAAACGGCAATGCAACAACTACACGAAAACTTTACCTTTTATTGTTACTGGAGACATCGATGTACTCGTCATTCTAACAGCTTCATGCCCAGCACATGAATATTTTTTTTTTTACTGGTTAAAGGTAGTACAGAGCGAAAAATATATTCGTCGAAAAGTTTTAATACAGCAATTCCATCTCGTAAAGGAGAAAATTATGTTTATTCATGCTTTTACAGGCTCTGATACTACGCCATGCTTCTTTGGGAAGAGCAAAGTGGAGTTTGCTAAAATGTGCGAGGCAAAAAAGTATTTGCAAGAAGCCATTGATGTTTTTCTTACACCAAATCAAATAGACTAGGAGGAATCGGCGTATGAGTACCGAAAACTATTCCACCTCAATTTTTTTATGCGATCCTCTTCAAATTGCCCTACTGATGATACAAATGCATGTTGCCATGGGGCAACCCCGTGCCATATTGTTTAAACCGAAATTGTTTAAACGATTGCAAGGAATTGTTATTTTTCATTCGGACAATTTTTTTTTATATTTTTTATTATAATACAAATAAAAAAGGTCACATGACTTTTCACGATTAAGTTAATATTTTTAGAGATATGAATTTTTAAAGGTTCAAAAAATCTCATATTTGGGTACTTTTGACCCATGAAAAATAAAAAAAAAATAAAAAAAATCGAAATAATATTTTTTTTTCAAATTCTCTATACAATAGTTAATAACATTCTTAATAGAGATTTAAAAAAATTTCATTGATTATACCAGTTTTTTAATTATCAATTTCGCGCGCTTTTTGAAATCTCTATTAAGAATGTTATTAACTATTGTATAAAGAATAAAAAAAAATATTATTTCGATTTTATTTTTTTTAATATATTTTTCATGGGTCAAAAGTACCCAATTTTTTTTAATTTAAAAATTAAAAATATTATTTTTATCTGAAAAGAAAGACTTTTTTTATTTGTATTTCAATAAAGAATATAAAAAAAAATTGTCCGATTGAAAAATAACAATTCCTTGCAATTGTTTAAGCAATTACGGTTTAAACAATATGGCACGGGGTTGCCCCATGGCAACATGCATTCGTATCATCAGTAGGGCAATTTGAAGAGGATCGCATAAAAAAATTGAGGTGGAATAGTTTTCGGTACTCATGCGCCGATTCCTCCTAGTCTAAAAGTCCTGATGATATATTTGATTCCGGATTGATCTCTTTATTAGCATAACATAGTGCTACGACAAAACCTAACACTTTGAACGAGTTTAGTAATAAATGCTTCGTTAAAGAAACAATAAAGCTAAAAAAAATTATCAATTCATCGGTAGATGCAGCTAACCTACATTTCAAAAGAGATTATTATCAGGTGCAGAGTTGGAATGGTAATCAGCTGCAAGCAGAAAACCGGGGTTGGAAACGAGAGCATTCGTGTATGATTCCAATAATTATGATTCAAAATCCAGCCCCCAGTGAACCTCTGCAGATGATTTTTTGTGAATGAAAAACTGGCTACAATAATGAGTGAGGATGCGGAGAGTTCATTATACCGTAGCATGATCTACTTGTTCCGGGACGGATTGCCTTAACAGACAAGTTTTTTTGAAGAGTCAAGTTAAGGTTAGGTAGTCAAAAATTGTATTTTTAAATTTCAAAGTTTAATTTTCTTCATGCAAAGATTTAGCATTACTGAATGAATTAGTTTTATCTTCTTTCCCAGACACCTTCGCAATACCCTATGTATTAATATAAGTCATATTACTTTCAAATTCATCGAGATGGATAAAATTTTTGGCATAGTATTTTCTAACAACAAGACGGCCATGTCATGTCAGTAATTTGAATTTATTTTTTAGGTAGATTTCAATAGAAATTGATGACGTCACTATAACATGACTCTCAAAAAAATTTGGTATATCTTCGTCGATCATGTCCCCAGAACCCAAAATACCATCAGTTCGGAAGTTTATATATATGTGAATATATATATATATATATATATATATATATATATATATATATATTATATATATATATATATATATATATATATATATATATATATATATATATATATATATATATATATATATATATATATATAATAAGGAAAATAGTATCTTGACTGGAAAAGTATTTACGAAAGGAGGATTAGAGGAGAAAAAATGGATTTTTTTATCTCTCTCCTGAGGTTGCAGTCAGTTCAGAAGGCCAATGTAATGAGTACTCTCTGTTATTTGTCGAACTTTCGAAATTTATTTTATTTCATTCTCAAGACATCTAGAAATAAGAAAACAATTGCTAATCACAAAAGGAACTTGGAAAAGTATAAGAAACTTACCAACGTGGGAGATAAAAAATTTCCAATTTTTTCTCCTCTACTCCTCCTTTCGTGTATATATATATATATATATATATATATATATATATATATATGAAAAAGGAAATTGTGGCATAATGGACAGATGCCACAATTTCCTTTTTCATAATTTCTCACGGACAATAATTCCCCACTTCACTATATATATATATATAAATATATATGGGATATAACGGAATTCGTTAAGTGGAGGCCACATTTATCAACCGAATGAAACAAAATTTGGCACAAAAATAGTCATCAATACCTCGGCTGATTTAAAAAAATGGTCTAGTTGTTTCAAAATGGCGGCTATTGAAAGATTTAAAAAGAATCCCAATCTTTCATTGCCATACCAATATCGGCAAATTATAAGTCGTTTGATAGAGCTCCATTAGCTCCACAACTTTAACCCGAAAAGTTTCTCTCCGAGATGTACCAATAAATAAAAAATCTATGTAAATAATCATTTATGAAATCTACATTTACGACTGGCCACGACATCGTTTTTGTAATATCATATTCTTATTCAGCGACCTCAAAAACCCATATAGCATCAATTTGGGTAAAATTGCTTCGAATTTCATTGAGTAAAAAATTTGACTAAAAAAATTTTTTTCATTATTTTAACAATCAATAAACAATCAGCGCACAAATATAAGTTTTTTCTGCAAGTCATTTCTAAGTGATATCAGAAGGTTTTGGGAAAATCCATGGAATCCTCCAGGATTCCGAAATAATGCATAATTTAAAGCTATTGATCTCCCTCATTGGTATGAAGCCGCTTCTCTTTCATGGGTTTTCGTGAATATTTCACAATTTGAAAAATGGAAACTGCATAACTTTTTCCAAAGAATTAAAATGATTCAATTTGTTGGAAAAAAATAATATGTGAGACTTCCTGTTCTTGTTTGTTCCTTATAATTTTTCAATTTGAAGGAAACTTTGTTCAAATGTTAATTCATGCTGTGCCTTCCTAAACATAATGAACTCACTGAGTTGGGTGCCTATATCATTATTTTAACCCTGCCAAAGAGACATGGGAAGGAATCTTCTACAATTACTCCAAGATAACCATTACAGATTACAACACATAGAAAAACGACAAGAATACCAATTTTTCCAAAAAACTATCATATATAAATTCGATTTTCGTTTTCAATTACTGTCATAATTGACAAAACTCAAAGGCATGACTTCACGCATGCGTACCAATTTCGCGTTGCCTTCATAGAAAGTAAGGAAAGATATATAACCTGTCTCCACTTTCATAACATTACTCCTATGGCCCTCTATCAATATTCGTAGTTGACACATATATGGTACAAACGAACAACCAAATATCGCTTGAATATGATTCAAGCCAAGTGAGTACAGTGAGTACAAACGAACAGTCATTATGCCTACACAAATCAAAGCTTCCCAGTATTAAAATATAATTTCTTGGTTCAAAAATCGAAAAAAACATCTATTAATATAATCTATTTGAAAAAAAATGTGATTCAACTATCTTCCGAAGATTATCGTCGGATATTTAATACCACCGTATAGATGTTTACTTATATACGGTATAATACGAGAAGAACATGCGAAATATCCGTATTTCATAATATTCTTCAAATTTTCTGGGTAAAGCTGATGAGTTTCTTTGGTTTCCGAGCATAACGAAGTGGATACCGAACGTTCAGTTCTGTAGATAGATAATTTATCCCACTAACCTTTTGTTCACATAAAGCATCTTCGTGTCTCTCCACCATTTTGTCCGCAAACTTTTTCACAAACGCCGTTTCTTCACCATCTCACTCACCCGTAAAAATGTTCACTACACTAGACGAATAACCTCGGAAATATGCATTAGTTCCCAAAGACTTTCCCATATTTCATTTCAACCGCGAACCGTGAACCGAAAAGACCTAATCTTCCTCTGAATTTATTCACGTTATTGTTTGGAAAACGCAAAAAACTGTGGGCCCGGCGGCGATACAATTAAATAGGTCACCACTAGAGTTATCGTTTTGTTTCAAAGCCCACTTTTCAAAAATCTCTCACAATTGGTATGAATACGGGAAAGAGTAAATTCGTCCTCATTTCTTGAAAATCATTGTTTTTCTTTGGACGGGAGTTTTTTTATTATACTTCTTTGGAAACACCTTATATAGAAACTTTTATTTAGTTTCACCTGTCCCGATGTCTGTGTGTCTGTAATAAAATCTTGCAAGCTAAATTTGATCCACCCGATTGCCCGATTAACGTGGAATTCGGCGGGTGCTCATATTTTTATGGAATTTTGTAAGAGAAAAAAACAAAATGGCGGTCTAAGATGATGGACGAGTTTTGTACTTATGTTCCGATTCGACTAAAAATTGGTATGAATGGGTTTCCAGAGTCGAAGATTTTCAATTAAATAAATTCATAAACTCAAAATGGCGGCTCCAAGATGGCGGACGATCTCAATGATTATGGTCCGATTCTATTCAAAATAAGTATGTGGAGGTTTTCGGGGTCGGAGATTATGATTTTTTATTCAAGATTCACAAATTCTCAATGGCAGCTCCAAGATGGCGGACGATTCGATTCAAAATTGGTATGTGGGAGTTCTCGGGGTCGAAGATTATGAATTATTTGTCAAAATTAATCAATTCAAGATGGCGGATGAGTTTTGTAATTATGGTTCGATTCTATTCGAAATTGGTATGTGGAGGTTTTCAGGGTTGAAGATTATGATTTTTTTTTTGTCTAAATTCATAGAATCAAAATAGCGGCTCCAAGATGGCGGACGATTCTCTGATTATGGTCCGATTCTATTCAAAATTGGTATGTGGAGGTTTTCGGGGTCGGAGATTATGAATTTTTATTCAAAATTCACAAGTTCGAAATGGCAGCTCCAAGATGGCGGACGATTCGATGCAAAATTGATATGTGGGAGTTATCGGGGTCGAAGATTATGAATTATTTGTAAAAATTAATCATTACAAGATGGTGGACGAGTTTTGTAATTATGGTTCGATTCTATTCAAAATTGGTATGTGGGGGTTTTCAGGGTTGAAGATTATGATTTTTTTTTTGTCTAAATTCATAGAATCAAAATAGCGGCTCCAAGATGGCGGACGATCTCTCTGATTATGGTCCGATTCTATTCAAAATTGGTATGTCGAGGTTATCGGGGTCGGATATTATGAATTTTTATTCAAAATTCACAAATTTGAAATGGCAGCTCCAAGATGGCGGATGATTAGATTCAAAATTGTATGTGGGAGTTTTTGCGGTCGAAGATTATGAAATTTTTGTCACAATTCATAAATTCAAGATGGTGGACAAGTTTTGAAATTATGGTTCGATTCTATTCAAAATTGGTATGTGAAGGTTTTCAGGGTTGAAGATTATGATTTTTTTTTGTTTGAATTCATAGAATCAAAATAGCGGCTCCAAGATGGCGGACGATCTCTCTGATTATGGTCCGATTCTATTCAAAATTGGTATGTGGAGGTTTTCGGGGTCGGAGATTATGAATTTTCATTCAAAATTCACAAATTTGAAATGGCAACTCCAAGATGGCGGACGATTCGATTCAAAATTGGTATGTGGGGGTTTATGCGGACGAAGATTATGAATTTTTTGTCACAATTCATAAATTCAAGATGGCGGACGAGTTTTGTAATTATGGTTCGATTCTATTCAAAATTGGTATGTGGAGGTTCTTGGGGTCGGAGATAATGAATTTATCGTCAAAATTCATAAATTCAAGATGGCGGCTACAAATGGTGGACAAGTTTTTATAATGAACCGTTTCTATTCAAAATTGTTGAGTCGGGGTTTTTGGGGTCAGAGATGATGAATTTGGTCGATTATTAATTTTTTGTCAGAATTCATAAATTGAAGATGGGTAACCTCGGGATTGCGGACCAGTTAATCTGTAGATTGAAGAACTAATAGCTCAGAACTCATAATAACGATACATCAACAAAAATGCATATTTTAAGGCGTACTTACTCAAAAGCACAATATAAAATAATTAATGAAAAACACCTTTTCAACAAGCACTTATTCAACTTGCAATATTTGTTTGTAACTATGTGTGTATGTTCGGGTCAAATCATGCAACTGAATTTTGACCAACTTCAAGTCGCACGATTAAATTGAAATTTGGCAGGTGTTCATAATTCTAGTGATAATGTATTATGGAATTTTTGTTAGAGAAAAAACAAGGTGGCGGCTCCAAGATGGCGGACGATATTTGAAATTATGGTCGGATTTGATTCAAAATTGGTATGTGATGGTTTTCGGAGTCGGATATTATGAATTTTTTGTCAAAATTCATTAATTCAAGATCGCGGCTCCAAAATGGCAGACGAGTTTTGTGATTATGATCCGTTTCGATTCAAAACTGGTATATGGGGGTTTCCAGGGTCGGAGATTATAAAATTTTTGTCAACATTCATAACGTCAAGATGACGGCCCCAAGATGCAGGACTTTTTTAAAATTCATAAATTCAAATGGCGGACGAGTTCTGATTATGGTCGAATTTGATTCAAAATTGGTGTGCAGGGGTGTTCGGTGTCGAAGATTATGAATTTTTTGTCGAAATTCATGAATTTAAGATGGTGGCTCCAGGATAGAGGACGAGTTTTGTGATTATGGTCCGATTCGATTCAAATTGGTTTTCGTGGTCGGAGATTATGAATTTTTTGTCGAAATTCATGAATTTAAGATGGTGGCTCCAGGATAGAGGACGAGTTTTGTGATTATGGTCCGATTTTATTCAAAATTGGTATGTGGGGTTTCAGGTTGGAAGATTATGATTTTTTTGTCAAAATCTATAAATATAAGGTGGCAACTCCAGGATGGCGGACGGGTTTTGTGAGTATGGTCATATTCTATTCAAAATTGATGTGTGGGAGTTTTTGGGTCGGAGATCATGATTTCTTTCAGCTCAAAACTTCCAGGGAAGAGACCTTGTAATAACGATGCTCTACTAGGAATGAACAGATTGAGGCGAACTAACTAAAAAGCAAAAAATAAATAACTAATGAAAGAACTTTCAAAAGACAAGCTTTCATGTAACCTGTGCACTAAAACGTATAAAATGAGTTTTTTTTTATTGGTGCCCCTTTTTACCCGTTCAAAGCACGCCTCAGCGTGTTAAAATCGAACTTTAAAAAACGGGCGTTTTCTTAAGTTATCATGGCAACATCAACAAATCGAGAAACGTGCAGTCTAAATCACAAATTTTAGATTATTGATCTGACAGGAGTACCTTGTAACGTCAAATAAAATATTACTAACAACTCGTTTATTTATATGTGATACCTCTTGCTCCTCCATCCATTTGATGAACTTTTCATATTCTTTTTTATATATATCACTGGATTTTCGCGGTATTAACCGCGATTCTGCTTCAAAAGATCGATATTAGAATAATTCAATTTTGAGCTCTGGTGACAACAAATATTGATTTTTGATAACAAATTGCAAATGAATATCTGTTTTTCTCATTTCCATGACAACGAAACGTATACTGATGTCACATCATGAATTCAACCATTTTGCATTATTAGTTCTCATTACTATTTTTTGTAGTAATAATACCAGTATATATGATTTCAAAGGGCACCAATAACAAAAAATAGCGTAAAGTATTCGTGGATAACTGGTCTTAAAAACACTTATATTCTATTTCGAGCACTCCGGCTGCGCCGTCGTGCTCGAAAAATCGCGCGTGTTTTAAAGCCCACTTTATCCACTTATACTTTAATATAATAAAGTCATCGCTGACAATTATTTAATTATTTTTTGTTGAATGATTTGGTATCAAAAAGCTTGTCGTGCAAATTGTAATGAAATTAATACTTCGACAAGTTGTTATTCACCGACCAATAATTGTCCAATGAACTTATTTGGTACTTATTTTTATAAACACTTCGCACGACAAGCTTTTTCAAAACAAATCATTCAACAAAAAATAATTAAATCATTGTCAGCGATGACTTAAACTTATTCTATACATTTTATTGAAAACAAGCTTTCATTCAAATGCGCAAAAAGTTCTGTGAATTTTGAATAAAAAATCATAATCTCCGACCCCAAAAACCCCCAACATATCAATTTTGAGTCGAATCGCACCCTAAACACAAATCTCGACCGCCATCTTAGAGCCGCGAATTTTTTTCTCTCACAAAAATTCCATAATGCATTGTCACGGGAACTATGAACACCTGCCAAATTTCACGTTATTCGTGAAACTAAAAGTGGGCAAATTCAACATTCAAGATTTTATTACAGACACACAGTCACCGGTCAGGTGAAACTAAATAAAAGCTTGTAAAATAAAATAATTGATAAAAAGAAATCTTTTTGAAGACAAGCTTTCATTCGAATACTCTAAAAAGTAAAGTGAGTTATAGATTCAAATGATTGTCGCGCCAAGTTTCCCGTTCGAATACAAGTGACAAGCTTTTGAATCTATAACTCACGGAATAACCTACGTCGCAGATCCAAAGCAATTATTTTTTATTTTCAAGCGCATTTGAATGAAAGCTTGTCTTCAAAAATTTATTTTTATTAATTATTTTATTTTACAAGCTTTTATTTAGTTTCACCTGCCCGGTGACTGTGTGTCTGTAATCAAATCTTCCAAGTTGAATTTGCCCACTTCTAGTTTCCCGAATGACGTGAAATTTGGCAGGTGTTCATAGTTCTGACAATGCATTATGGAATTTTTAAAAAAGGGGGGGAGATTTTGTTTAGGGTGCGATTCGACTCAAAATTGATATGTGGGGGTTTTGGGGTCGGAATTATGATTTTTTATTCAAAATTCACAAATTAAGATGGGACTCCAAGCTGCGGACGAGTTTTGTAATTATGGTCCGATTCGATTCAAAATTGGTATGTGGGGATTTTTAGGGGACGAATATTTTATTTTTTTTGTCAAAATTCATAAAATCGAAATGGCGGCTACAAGATGGCTGACGATCTCTGTGATTATGGTCCGATTCTTCTCAAAGTATTTTTTTTGGCAAAATTCATTAATCGAAATGCGGCTCCAAGATGGTGGACAAGTTATTGATAATGGACCGTTTCTATTCAAAATTGGTATGTTGGGGTTTTTGATGTCGAAAATTATGAATTCAGTCGAAGATTATTGAGCTTTCGACAGAATTCTTAAATTGAAGTTGGCAGCTCCAGAATGGCGGACGATTCAATCTTTAGATGGTCTCCTCATTGAAGAACTAGATAACTCAGAACTTACAGAGAAATGGCCTCATATTGAGACGCATTAACAAAAATGCATAGATTAGCGTACTAACTAAAAAGCCCAAAATAAATAATTAATAAAAAAAAAATTAAGATAAGTTTTTATTCAATGCGTTAATAAATAATTGCTTTGGATGTGCGACGTATTCCGTGAGTTGAAGATTCCAAAACTTTGCGAGACAAGCTCTTGAATCTATAACTCACGTATTAACGCACATCCAAAACAATTCTGTTTTACTTTTAGGTATTTGAATAAAAGCTTGTCTTCTAAAAGTTTTTTTTTATCAATTATTCCATAATCTGTCTTTGCAATGAAGTGAAATGGGCAAACGCATGGATTTTTTTCCCGATTAATGTATGATACATACATAACGGAGACCGTACTACTTTGAATGAAAATATTTTGGAGATTCATCATTATTGCAGTGGACCCTTCAATTAGTGTGGTAAAAATCGATATATCTCTTAATGTTGATTTAGTAATAGTCCAATAGCGATAAACGTAAAATGATTATAAATCAAGCTCGATTTGTTAGAAAATATGAACAGGATGTTCATAAAATCAGATGTGGAATCATCTGCGACTGAAAGATAACCTAGTCACTATCTTCCATCGTTCAAGATAACCTCTTGTGGGGTATTCATGTTGAAAGGGAAACATTCTCAATTGTAAATTGAATAAAAAGATTTTTCTGTGAATTGAAAAATCCACGATAATAAATAATAGTTTGAAAAAACTAAAAAACACGCTTTTACAAAAAACCAGTCTAAAAAAATAGAAAATATGAAAAAAATTTATTTTATTTCAAAAAAAGCGTGGGGTGCATGGTATCGCCTCGGTGTGTAATGTACTATATCATTATTAATACCATGCACCCCACGCTTTTTTTGAAATAAAATAAATTTTTTTCTTATTTTCTATTTTGTTAGTCTGGTTTTCTGTAAAAGAGTGTTTTTCAGTTTTTTCAAAATATTATTTATTTCCTACTTTTTCGTGTGGTTTATTTATAAAAACTATTATTTTTATTATTTTTTTGCAAATAAAAAAAATGGAATAATCTTATTAAATTAGGTCATCATAAACTCCGACCCCAAAAACCCCCACATACCAATTTTGAGTAGAATCAGACCATAATCACAAAACTCGGCCGCCATTCCAAAGCCGCCATCTTGAATTTTTCAATTTTTACGAAAGAATCATAATATTCGATCCCAAAAACCCCCACATACCAATTTTGAATAGAATCAGACCATAATCACAAAACTCGGCCGCCATTTTGAAGCCGACATCTTGAATTTACCAATTTTCACAAAAGAATCATCATATTCGACCCCAAAAACCCCCACATACCAATTTGAATAGAATCAGACCATACTCACAAAACTCGGCCGCCATTTTAAAGCCGCCATCTTGAATTTTTCAATTTCTACAAAGAATCATATTATTCGACCCCAAAAACCCCTACATACCAATTTTGAAAAGAATCACACCATAATCACAAAACTCGTCCACCGCCATCTTGAATTTTTAAATTTTGACAAAAAAAACATAATTTCTGACCACGAAAACCCTCAGATATCAAACTTGAAGCGAATCGGACCATAATTACAAAACTCGGCCGCCATTTTAAAGCCGCCATCTTGAATTTTCCAATTTTTACAAAAGAATCATAATATTCGACCTCGAAAACCCCCACATACCAATTTTGAATAGAAGCAGACCATAATCACCACCATTTTGGAGCCGCCATTTTGAATTTTCAATTTCGACAAAAGAATCATAATCTCCGACCACGAAAACCCTTGGATACCAATTTTGAAGCGAATTGGACCCTAATCACAAATTTCGTACGCCATATTGGAGCCGCCATTTTGTTTTTTCTTCTCACAAAAATTACTTAACGCATTGTCACCGGAATTATGTACATCAGCCAAATTTCAAACCATTCGGACGTCTGGAAGTGGGTCAAAATCACGCCCAAAGGAGTCGGTTACAAACAAACAAACAAACATACAAGTGAAGCTAATATAAAGCGTGTAAAAATGAAGTAATTTTGTGTGAATGTCCTACAGAAAACAACTACTTCTCCGGCTAAAGCCACGCTGGACATTGAACTACATCTGATAGATATTCTGAAAAAACCCTAACTCAAAAGAAAAAATCTAAAATTGAAAATTTGCATTTTCATTCAGATATTCATTTGATTTTATATTCCAGTCTCAATTATGAATTCATATAAAAGAATGGGTCGAAGAAGAATGTTGTCCAAAAGAGAGTACTCACCAGAAATCATTTGTAACATTGACGCAAGAGAGGCATCGCATTCACTAGGTCTTCAATACATTTTTGTCGACGAAAATCTATTTCACGCTTCCACGATCATCAGGAAGACCAGAAAAAATGGGGAACACATTTTATAGATTTTTTCAGTCCATTTATGTGATTGTGAAAGCCAAATCATGCATTTACCTAATCTCTTTGCACAGTTCATTATGGTGTACACCTTTGATAAGGGGCAACTCCTCCCCTTTCAGTTCATACCATCCAAGGTTGAACTTTCGCCCAATATGTAGTTTTTTCCTCCCCACATTTAGACTGAAGATGGACCTATAGAGGTCCGAAACATGTTTCTTTTTCCAAAATAAAACATTGAGGTGGGGACGACTTCAAGTATTTCTCACGTTAGGATATGATATTTACATCTATTATAATACATGACAAAAATTATGACAGAAATGCAAAAAAAAAATGCGTGCGGCCTTTCACTCTCACTGTCGCGTACCACTTCGATCAATCTATGCCAGAAGTGGTAGAACCAAAACATTTCTCGAAGAAGAAACTAAGTTGAACATTATAAAATACGAACAACTCAAAAGAATGAACAACTAGCCAGTTGATGCTCATGATGACTTCCTTGTACATCTAGACTATGTGTCTTAAGATGTTATGTCAATATTTCGGAAAACCTCTGAAATACTATTTGTCATAACCCACTTATTGCGAGGAAATTTCGTGAACTTCACAAACCTTACAGAAAGACATCCTTTTCATCAATCTGGTGATTTGGGTGCCACGAAACTGGTCCTCCTCTTCCTATAGTGATAATAATAATTATAATTATGCACTCACCATGATATTAATTTTAACGCTCGAAATCCTTAATGCTTTTCAAAATTAATGAGTGCAAACTTCAAAAATTGAAACAGAAATCGTTCTTACTCAACAAACGGTTGATTTTAAGAATTAAGAAATATGATATATAGATTGATAAAAAATGACACGAAAAATCCAAAAAATTTAATATACAGGCATTCCATTTGAATAACGGATTGTTTGATTAACTCTGTATACACGAACCAATTTGTATGCTTGGAATTGAATTTATTATACAGGTATGCCTTGAATTATCTCACGACCTCCTCAGAGGGAATTTCGTAGTTTTTCAAATAAGCGAGTTATTGAGCTTTGCCATACTGCTTGGCCACCCGGTATATGGGGTTCCAGAAAACAGCCAAAGATACAGAGAAGATTGAATTAGGGCAAATTCATTATATAAAATTTTCCAAGGATCAATTGATACCATTTTCAGATTGCTGTTTCTACCCTGATTACAACGGTGCTTCGATACAAATATTCAAATATTCGAATATAATCAGGTTTTTTTTCGTAAAATATTAAACGCACAAAGTATAACTCCTGATTTATGTCATGAATATTCTCAAACAATTTGTCATTACAATTACTTTATCTAGGTAATATAACAAAGATTACAGATATAGGTGAATTTATTGAGGAATAAAAACAGTCATAAATGTTTGTGATATAGTTTTGGAACGTAATGCGTCATAAGAATTGATGATTAATTGGCAGCCATATAATATACGTTGGAGGTTATTTTCAATGGGGAAAATCATCTTTGATTTAGACGAAAAAATAGCAACTGATTTGTGTAGTCCGGGATGGTCGACATGTCTACAAAATACGTAATGGCACACTCGGTCAGTGTTCATAAAATATAACTAGAATTAGCCATTTTCATGAAAAATGCAGTAGTATATCCTAAACATCTCAACAATTAAGATAACGTGTCAGCTGTGGTTAGTGCCCTAATTAAACATTCATTGATTTTTATCGGGAGCGCGATTATAGGTATCTCCCATTGTTTGTTTCACCGGAATTTTGATCTTCGTTCTCAACAAAAAATTATGATATTTTCTTCAATTCATAACACTGGATATAATTTCTCGACTCCGGAGCGAACAGAATTCAATGGTAAAATTTGAATAAATGATTTCCAACATCTTTTGTAGACTGAATTCTTCGAAACCTGAGTTTTGAATATACTCTGTTTTTTATATAAGACTCGTTCGTCAAATGTGTCATAATTTTGATTATATTCAATATTATCAATTCTTTGAATCGGATCGGTCTGAAAAAAATTCTTGGATGTTGGTTGGGTGGTCTACTGGGAATTTCCGAAATATGATGTGATCCAGTTACGATACTCCTTGGGATAGGTCTAAAAGTAGTTGTCCAAACATTTCGTGTGTACCAAATAGTTGTACGTTGTTGAAAAAAAATTGTGACATGTTTTGTCGTGGTTGTATCTCTATAATAAGTCCTCTTGGAATTGAGGTTTGTTGAATGGATTGCGATAGGTCCTAAATTGTCGAGGTATATAATGTTGTAGTTAGGGTCTGTTGAAATGGAAATTTGTGGAGGTTGTTTCGCAAACTAAAAATTTTAGGGCGGTTGTTGCATACGCGGTCTACTGTAGATTGGTGGTTTTTGGAAATTAGTATAGGGCTTTTGTTATTTTCTATAATGAATTTTTATGCTTCAGCCGGATTTCCGGGCTTTATTGATCAAATCATTGAACTCTGAGATTTTCTCAAATCAACCAAATAATGAACGCAATGCATGTGAGCCGACAAGTGATTTCTTGCTCACCTGAATTTCGTCATCATTCTCGTGTGAATTCACATAGTTACGGAATATATGACGAGTTGGAGTTATTCTGTAATAGAATTTCAGCGCATATACGTTAGATTATTGTCTCAAAGAACATAGTTCAGATATCAAACTCTTTTACAATATTGAAATCGTTATTTATTTCACTGAAAGAAAATACTAACATTCAATGAATCAGTTGATGTTGAAATATATCTGTATTGTCCACAGGGTCACCGTCAAATTCAGATACAATTTGTGAGCGTTTAACAGAAAACGTCAAGTGAAAGAAAGAAAAAAACATGTAGATGTACAATATGGAGTGAAAAACTAACATAGAAATTACAATACATTGAAACACAGTTCTTTCGAAGTATACTCAAAATATTCATTAATATACAGTGCTTTTCTTTAATGCCCCCCCTTTTATTTTTTGAACGTGTCAACTCAAAGAATTGAAACTTGGCATAATGAAATTGATGAATGAAAACCACATTTTGGAGTAAAATTAACAGGAGAAACTTTCAAGATGGCGACTGGGTGCCACCAGGGAAAAAAAATTTAATCGAGAGGGGGGTCTTGTGACACATCCTTTTGAAGCTCCTGACGAATACTCCACAACCCTAGAATATAGAGTCGATATCTTCACCTACGACAGAATGGCGGAACATTTAATAATTACCTGAATACAAACACATTAATATCGATACATCTAGAAATATTTGTTTTTCTCTGCCATATGGCAATCACAACAACCCATAAGGTTTGATAGGTTATTTTTTGTTCAAACCAAAAATGACAAGAAATGTCAGTACGACAACAACATCATTTTTCAGTTAAAATATTCTCATTTAGTTTTCGGTTTACTAGTAAATAGGTTCCACGTGAACTATCTCTAAAATGGTCAATTCTCGTCCATTGGAAGAAAAAATCGAAGCGATTTTTATCTACGGTGCGACGCGTAACTTCCACGAAACTGAAATAATTTTTAATGATCGTTTCCCGAATTGTCCTATCTGTAGAAAATATTTAAGGGAACTTGTTACCTAATTTACAACTACCGGTAGTGTACAGAACAAACAGCCCCAGGTCATCCGTCCATTCCGGAAGAACAGCAAGTTCAAAGAATTGGTGAGATGATAGTAAATCCTCAACAGTCAACTTCTTTCGTCGCGAATGTTTGTGAGGTGTGTCCTTCTACTGTGTGGAGACTTTTGAAGAGGAATGAATATCATCCATACAAAATCAAAATGTTACAGTTAACTGAAGATGACCCTGATCGAAGAACAGAATTCCGCGAAATTATGACGGAAACCATTGCAAGGCATCCTACCCATCTCCACAATATTTGTTTCAGTGAAGAATCTACATTTTATCTCAACGGCAAGGTTCGCAGACAAAATTGCCGTTATTGGAGTGGCACCAACCCCCACATTTTCCGGGAAAATCATACTCAATATCCAGAAAAAATTAACGTCTGGGCAGGAATATTGGGAAACCATATTGTGGGACCTCTTTTCATTGAACAAACAGGGGAACTGTATTTGAATATGCTGGAAAATACTGTTGACCCTCTAATCGGAATCGTCGAGGCGAATCCTAATGAATTCGATATGGATATTGTATTCCAACAAGAAGGAGCACCACCACATTACTACGGACAAGTAAGAAACTATTTGGATAATACTTTCCCCGGTCGTTGGATTGGCCGTCGAGGTCCTACGGAATGGACAGCCCGCTCGCCAGATTTGACACCTGTAGACTTTTTTTATGGGGCTATTTGAAGCAAAAGGTTTACGATACTGAACCTGCTTCAATATTGATGTACGGCAGAGAATAATAAATATTTGTAGAAATTTCGACGTTACTGTGTTCGAAACTGTTCGGCGTGAAATATCTGATAGGCTGTTCTTCTGTCGAACAGTTCAAGGCAAACATTTCGAGCATCTTCTGAACTGAACCCAGCTTCTTTCCTCAAATTATGAAGTTAAACGTCGATGTATTCAGGCAATTATTAAATGTTCCGCCATTTTGCAGTGGGTGAAGATATTGACTTTATATTCTAGGGTTGTGGAGTATTCGTCAGGAGCTTCAATAGAGTGTGTCACAAGACCCCTCTTTCAATTTTTTTTTTCCCTGGTGGCGCCCAGTCGCCATCTTGGATGTTTCATCTGTCAATTTTACTCCAAAATATAGTATTCATGCATCAATTTCATCATCCCAAGTTTCAATTTCTTGAGTTGACCCGTTCAAAAAATAAAAGGGGGGGGTATTAAAGAAAAGCACTGTAGAGTAAAAACATCGCTGTGAAAGGTATACTTCAATCTACCTTTAGAAAGTAGGTATTGATGAGATGCTCTTCACATTCGAAGGTGGGCAATTGAATATTCTCAAACCTGATAGAGAGGGTAATTTCCGGAACAATCTCGTACGATGTTATTGCAGCTCAATTAGATTTCCGTTTCTTGTCAGGTAATTGTGACATTGAATTAGTTTCTAACTCAGACTCCCGTTTTTTTACAGACAGCAAGCAATTATAAATGTATATAGTAATGTTAAAATTTTCTTTTCTCTGAAAATGGGTCTACAGGTGTCTATGTGACAGAGGCCATACAACATACGTATGATCTTTTTTTGAGAGATGAAAGCTCTATCAATGTTTATTCCTTCTCCCTCAGATTTCCGTTTCTTGTCAGGTAATTGTGACACATTGAATTAGTTTCGAACTCAGACTCCCGTTTTCTTACAAAGAAATGTATACACTATAGACTATAGAGTCAACAGGATTCCCGTGGTTCATTGCTCCTTAATGTATCACTATTTCGATTCCTTATATTTTTTTTGTCAAAGGGACCATCTGAGACCACCTTCCAAAATTATTCTCATTCATACAGGGTGCATCATTGATGCGTGGCTAACCGAAGTTATTCTTTTTCAAATGAAACAACCGGTATATTTTCATATATTCCGATCGGCTGTTCCATTGGCTGCTCAACGATTTTTTCAATTTTGAATTCTGTTGCGGCGTTGCCGAGTTATTCAAAAAAAATCTATTTTGTAGACTTCTTTTCGGAAAATTGCCTATGTCACATTTCGAAATATTCAGTAAAGATAATTGGGGAATCGTTTGTCGATATGATGATGTTCATTGAGAATATCAGGAATTTTGAATAAATTGTACAGGATGTTCGATACAACAACACAAACTTAGCCATTTTCAAACCTCGGTATTTTTATTTTTTCAAATGGAACACCCTGTATATTTTCATTTAAATCAACTCTTTTTTAATAACTCTACACTTTTCCTTCTCCATGTCATGTACCTAAAACAACTCGTTTCCGAGATATTCTGGTTTAAAGGAATTGGTCAATATCAAATCAACAATTCTATAAATTTTTTTATCTACATGTTTGTTCATAGAAAATACTGATACTGAATGATGTTTCAATTATTTTTTTCCATCTTCAAGAGCATTCTTGGCAACTCATGAATAACTAGCATAGCAAAAGAAATTTTCAAATGCAACTATTTTTTCTAGTTTAGTTATCCATGACTACCACTGAAAAAATGGTTATCGGAATTTGTAAATAGAGGTAACTGTCAAACTACAATCCAGTTGTGTTAAAAATATTGTGTCATTATGAATTATCATTTAGAGGACATGGTTAAAATGGTGTATGCTTTGAGGGAAAGTTATGGCAATTGCTTACTGGCATCTAGATTATACGAACAAAAGTTTCCTGAGAGAAGACATCCAGACCAGCGAGCATTTCGAGACCTCAAAACAAGATTTGAGGAAACCGGAAAAGTATTTTACAAAAAGTTTGATCGTGCTTGTCCTGTAACGAATTATGAAAATACTCTTGATATTGCATTGCATATTACCGAGAATCCCCATGTGAGTACACGTATTTTCAGTAGGGAGTTGGGAATATCTCAATGTGGTGTTTCTCGGATGGTGAGAAAATGCAATTACCATCCATATCATATGCAGTTAATGCAGGAGCTGACTGAAAAAGATTTTTCAAAGCGAATGCGGTTTTGCCAATGGAATGTAGATAAAATCAACCAAGAACCTGTTTTTTTTAGTATGTTCTATTTTCGGACGAAGCCACGTTTCACAACAATGGCCATGTGAATCGGCATAATATACACTATTATGCAACTGAAAATCCTCATTTTGTTAGATATGTCAATCACCAACAACGTTGGTCACTGAATGTTTGGGGAGGTATCATTGGACGGCGTGTAATTGGGCCCTTTTTTTCAATGGTCATCTCAATGGAAGAAAATATCTAAGATATCTGCGAAGTCAGTCATTAAATTTATTAGATGATATTCCATTGGCAATTAGGCAGAGAATGTGGCTACAATAAGATGGCGCGCCTGCACATTACCTCACTGATGTGCGGGAATACATTGATAATGAATTCCGTGAAAAATTTATAGGTAGAGCAGGGCCAGTTCAGTGGCCTCCAAGGTCACCGGACCTTACAAAAATCGATTTTTTTCGATGGGGATACATTGAATGGGTCAGTACATCTCCTGAAAATATGAAAGCAAGAATTTGTACTGCTTTCAGGGAAATTTCAGAGAAAAAGCTGGCACATGTGGATACTAATTTCCGAAACAGATTGAGAGTGTGTATTGGTGAAAATGGCAGGCACATTGAATATTTGCTGCAAAAATTATTGTTATTTTCTATTAGATTCGAATAAATATTATTTTTATGCAAAGTTTAATTCCAAATATGATACCAAAGGCGAACATTGTCAATATTTTCTGTGGAAAAATATCCATTTTTGGATGTAGAATATCTCGGAAACGAGTTGTTTTAGGTACATGACAAGAAGAATGAAAAGTGTAGAGTTATTGAAAAGGAGTTGATTGAAATGAAAATATACATGGTGTTCCATTTGAAAAAATCAAAATACCGATGTTTGAAAATGGCTAAGTTTGTGATGTTGTATCGAACATCCTGTACAATTTATTCCAAATTATTGGTATTCTCAATGAACATCATCATATCGACCATCGATTTCCCTATTATCTTTACTAAATATCTCGAAATGTGAAATAGGTAATTTTTCGAAAAGAAGTCTACAAAATAGATTTCTTTTGAATAATTCGGCAACGCCGTAACGGAATTCAAAATTGAAAAAATCGTTGAGCAGCCAATGGAACAGCCGATTGGATTATATGAAAATATACTGGGTGTTTCATTTGAAAAAGAACAACTTCGGTTAGCCACGCATCAATGATGCACCCTGTATGATTGAGAATAATTTTGGAAGGTGGTCTTAGGTGGTCCCTTTGACAGAAAAAATATAAGAAATCGAAATAGTGATATATTAAGGAGCAATGAACCACGGGAATCCTGTTGACTCACCCTGTATAGTAATGTTAAAAAAAAAAATCTCCAAAAATGGGTCTTTAGGAGTCTATATGACAGAGGCCATACAACATACGTATGATCTTTTTTTGAGAGATGAAAGCTCTATTAATGTTATTCCTTCTCCCCACAAAACCACATTGTAAGAAAGTACTGATAAACCATCGCATAATAATGTTAGGCAAATGTTTTCATTCATAAACTTTTTGAGTTGTAGCAATACATAGGAACTGGTGTTGATTTTCTTGCAAACGTTACTCATGTGAAGTTGACAACTCAATCCAGAATCTGAAGAAGAACTGAACATTCCGTGGTTTTCGACGGATATATAGTCACATCATTGATATCAACATGTAAAGGCTGTTCTATTGAACAATTGAACTAACCGTTTTATCGGCATCAACTATATATTCATTTTGCGACACCATGTTGTGAATTTGTGACCAATTGTGTTCAGTTTCGACTGAAGTTCTGCAGGACTATCAGCTTCTTCTGAAATGGAAGTGTCGTCAGCAAAAGGTGATATTTACTTAGTACCTATATGTTGTGGCAAATCATTGAAATAAATCAGAAAAATAAGCGATCCCAAAACTGAGCCCTGTGGAACTCCAGTGTCTACGTTGAATATATCAGAGTTCGTATCATCTCATTTCACATATACTTTCCTCAATTGCATATACGATATGACCCATGCAAGAAATTTCCCCCGAACACCTATGGCATATAATTTGTTAGCGAGTATATCAAAATATATGGAGTCAAATGCTCTGGATAAATCAAGGAAAAGCGCAGCTACAAATTTACCTTTGTCGATACCATTATAAAAATTCCCCAGGAAAGTTGCAGCTGCGCCCTCCGTCGACTTTTCAGGGCAATACCAATATTGATAGCTGATTATATTGTGTCTCACCAAAAATGGGAATAATTTATTACAGACACAGGTTTCTTTATTTTAGCCAACACACTTGGAATGGTTACCGGTCTATAGTTATCTATTACAAGAGAGTAATTTTTCTTATATAAAGGAATTATTTTTCCAATTTTCATTAGGTCTGGAAAGGCTTCGTCCTCAACCGACTTACTGATTATGTATGCCAGTGGTTCACAGAGGATTTCAGTTATAGATTAAATCATGTTTGTAGAAAGGCAGACAATTCTGGTGGAATTTTTATTTTCAAGTTCAGTGATTAAATTGGAGAACTCAGTTGGTGTAACAGGATTGAAATGAAAGTCATGCATATTAGCGATTGAATCCGTTGTACCCAATAGGATTTCCTTTTCAAACTGATGTAAATTATTTGGAACCCTCCTTGCATAATATTTGGCAAAAGAATCAGCAATAATTTTTTTATTTCCTACCAGTTTATTTTCAATATACATTTCCAGTGGACATTTTTTCAATGTTTTTCCCTGTAAATATATTGACAGTTTTCCATATTTCTCTGTTTATTCGTTACTATCTGATGCGGCTATTTTATTTGATAATATATTCGTTTAATCCTAAGTTTTTTCCATGTTGTTTTTCATCGCACGATACAAATCAAGAATATTTTGTTTTAGTAAAACAATAAATTCCTTCAGTTGTTTACCTTTAGCCTTGAGTTCTTTTGTTATCAATTCATTTCTTGTGGATTGTCTATCAATGTTTATGTTTATCGAAGGACATGTAAGATCTAAAGTATACAGTAATATGTTGGGAAAATTCGGGTATACTTCGTATATTTCTAGCCATTTTCATATACAGATGATAGTCTTCAATGCTAAAAATTCTCTTATTTCAATAAATTCTCTGACACGTATTCGTTTCGAATTATTTTCAATATTTATAATTTTTTTGCAAACAATCAACTCTTAATTGAAATATCAAACATTGTCCTATCAATATTTGATGCGAAATAATCGATTTGTGAGGTTGAAGATCACCATTTCTATTCGAAAACTCTGGTAGGTTTATCATTTTTAAAATATAATTGATGCTTCAAGTACAACGATAAATTGATCTCTGTCTTTTTCTTTGTTTGCGCATTTGTGAAATTCAAGTTACTATATTCATATCACCACATATGATAATGTTCCTGTTAGACGTTACAGTACTGGTCAAAATTTGGGACAATCTGTATATGAAAGTGTCGAGTGACCCTCTGGGGGGTCGATATAAGTTGATTAAATAATAATTTCCGTTTCCAATAGAGGAACTAACACTACAATGTTCTATATGCATTTAATCTTCTTCAGACCTAGCGCTCTTCAAATCTTTGAAAATGATATTATTTCAAACATAAATCATAACACCACCATGGATATGTTTATGTTGAAAAAACTGTCAATTTTATAGTTCCCTAATATCATTGAATCGATGCTGCTATCAGATCACCACGTCTCTGACAAACACACAATGTCTATATTTTTTGTTCCTGCAATGAACTCTAGTTCATAAATTTCATTGGCTAAGGACCTTACATTAACATGCAAAATATTAAAATTGTTCGATTTTTCCAAATTCAAGGAAGATGAAGAACTAGAATTCCTCGTCATTATATGATTATTTTGGGATCCGAAATGTCGATTTGCGAAACTGAAATCGTTTGATTTAAACTTTTTTGGGCCAATTAGTAGGTTCATATAGATTGTCCTCAAGTTCTAAACGCTAAATAACGTTCAACAGTATCAAAAATTTTGTAACATCAAACTCGTATCCAGGTGATTTCTTGACGAGATATGCCCTGACTTTTTCAGGGCTTTTCCAACGTATAGCCACACCATGGGATGTTTACCGGCAAAATCTCCTTTCAAATCATTCGAATCTGATCCAACGATTGGTTTTTGAGATATCGTATCTATTTTATTGTTGTGTATAGGTGGATGCGTAGTATTGTGTTCTTTCGTTTATTTTTATACTGAACTTCAGTCCAGTGTTCGTTAGATTCGCCTTTCTCATATTTTTTTTTCTATGATGGTTTCTCCTGATAAAACCGAATTGAATGATATATCAGCTTCGTTATCATTGATTTTTTCTCTCGATATTGATAATGATGGCTCTGATTAAATCAATGTTTGTGTTTTTCAACTCATGTATTTCTTCAAATAGTGTTTTTGTGCATTTTTCAATTTTATTTGCTATAATTTGCTCCATTATGTCTACAGTCAATAGAGAACTACCTTCAGTGGTTTTCACATCTTGCCTGACTTTATCTCCTTTCACTGCACGTGTATTGGCCATTTCGATAGATATTCATTCCCAAGAGCACTTCGGAACACGTCGGGCACGGACAATATCGGCACACTCCATTTTGGATCGAAGGCCGGTACTGCCATTATTGACTGAACTATATTCTGTAATTCTTTTGTTTCACGGTTATTCAATGTGACAACTTCTAATAATCAATTAATTGTACTCAGGTTTTCAATCCTCTGTTTCATTATTATTTGAGCTGAGATCTTCCAAAGATTCACTTGAATCTATTTCAATTTCTGCACCAGTATCACAGAAAAAAATGAGGGAAACTGAGGAGCTTGGCATACGAAAACGGAGAAGAAAACAAGCAACTCACAAGAACATTTTCTCCATCCTCTGGTGACTGGAATTTTCTCTTAACTGTGGGTAATCCACTTATGGTGTTTTCACAGACTCCACTTTTCGTTGTAGAAATTGCTTCTTTCTGTTTCCCAATGAACGAGTTTTATTTTTCGGTATTTCTTGATGAAGAGCTGAAACTTAAGGATACATAAGCGATAGATGCTTTTGAAATCCTACTGACGGCGCCAATTATGTTTTTTAAGTAACGAATAACGTTCTCAAAACCACATTATATTCGTTCGGAAAATACATCGAAATTGATTCTATTTTTAGCATAAAAATGATGAAAAAAGTCCGCTTTTGTGGAAATAGGCAGAAGTTGGTATCTGCAACGTCAGCGCTTCCAGGCTAGGTCAACATACTGGGTGATACATAACTCATGGAACAATACAATACATTGGAATATCGAAAAAATCAGTGGCAAAACTTGAATGGAGTACAATTTTCGTCCATGGATTCAGAAGATATCCTGTTTGTACCCCACAGTAGGTTGTAAATAGTGTTCCGCAATTTGTATGCATACATATAAATTCGTCGCTATCCCAGTAACTATGTAAATATTGATAAATATCCCATTTTCCACGTATCCCATTTGAACGAACATCAGATGCACGAAAACAATGCAAAATAATTAATTTGGTGCATGTATTCTTGCACTCACTGTCAAAATGAAATAACAAATAAATGAAATTACAAATGAAAAAATAGAGTACGTAGATCGTCTGCGGCGGCCAGTTATAGGAATAGGACTAACCCCTTTGAAATCGACTACTTCCCTAATTATTTTTGAGCCAATCAAATGGCCGAAATTTTAAACAGAGTACGAATCAGATCAGTTTCATAGTGATAAAACGTCTTCTTGCTGTTTCATACTGATAAAACCACTAGTACATTCGATATTGTTTTGCAATATAACCACACTATGACCTGGCATTATATGTCAACGCATTTAATTCATATATTATACAATGCTTCTCAAAAAACCTCTCCCCCCTTTTATTTTTGGAACGATTATACATAAACAAGTGGAATTTGGAAAAAGAATATTAAAGATTGTAAACTTCCCTACTAGTGATGTTACATGACGAAATCGTCAAAGATGACGTCACAAGGCCACTGTGACCAATAATTTCAAATGAAACCCTATGGCAAGCGACGCCTCTTTTAAAAGATATCGAAAAAACCTATTCAATGATACTAATTTTGTTTGTGTTTATGGCAGTTTTGACAACTCGCTTTTGAAAAACGCGAAGCTGTGATGAATTAAATCAGTTAATACTAAAATTCAAAATTCAAGCTCCGCCTCTGGATAGTTGTCAAAGAAGCTGACGTTTCTGTTAGCCTCCCTAATTCGACGTTTTTGTAATTGCCCAAGTTTTGTACATTTAATAATTTGTGCATTGTTGATCGAACGTTCAACTGTTTCAGCAGCTTTGGTAGTTTTAATTTTTTGTACATTTTAATAATTTGTTAAACTGTTGTGAGCCGAACGTTCAAGTGCTTCAAGAAGCAAAATGGTACGTGCTTTAGGTGATGAAGTAGCAGCGATCCTAATTCTTGGTGAAACTGGACAAAATATTCATGCAGCAGAACGCATTTTTAATGAGAGGTTTCCCGATCGCCCCGTTTCAAGGACTTATTTAAGGGAGCTCCTTCGTAAGTTTGAAACAACGGGTAGTATTAATGATGCGAAACGATCTGGCAGATCACAAATTTCTGATGAGAAAAAAATTGATATACTGGCAGAAGTAATAGTTAATCCTACTTCTTCAACAACTCACGTTGCATCTACCTGTGAAGTCCGTCGAAGTACAGTATACAGGGTGTTGAAAAAAAACAAATTCAATCCATACAAATTAAAAATGGTTCATCAACTCTCAGACGACGACCCAGACCGATGACTAGAATTTTGTGAAAATTTGGAAACTAAAATTAACCAACAGCCAGACTATGTCAACACATACCCAATTTCCCCACAAGGTGAATGTTTGGGCAGGTCCCCTGGAAAACCACATCGTTGGGCCTCTTTCTTTGAATACTAATTCAACTGGTGAGGTTTATCTGGAGCTGTTGCAAAACGCAATAGAATCGTTAATCCTTGGAATTTTGGAAGATAATCCAGATGAATTCGGCAATTTGGAAATAACATTCCAACAGGATGGTGCTCCTCCACACTATTACGGTGCAGTAAGACGGTATTTGGATGAAGAGTATCGTGGTAGATGGATTGGACGACGAGGTTCAACGGAATGGCCAGCTCGATCACCGGACCTCACACCTTTGGATTTGTATCTGTGGGGGTACCTTCAATCGAAGGTTTGCGCCACTGAACCTGACAATATTGACGTTTTTAAACAACGTATTGTTGCAGAATGTGTTTCCGCAGACACATTTGCAAAAGTACGAGAAGAGTTTAAAAATAGGATATTTCACTGTCAGGAAGTGAATGGAGGTCACTTCGAGCAATTTCTTCAAATAGATACTGATTCTTAAATCTGTAATTAATATCATACTGAATGGAATTTAAATTTTAATGTTTACTAATGAGTCATTAAAACTGCCATAAACACAAACAAAATTAGTATCATTGAATAGTTTTTCTCCATACCTTTTGAAAGAGGTGTCGCTTGCCGTAGGGTTTCATTTAAAATTATTGGTCACAGTGGCCTTGTGACGTCATCTTTGACGACATGTAACATCACTAGTAGGGAAGTTTACAATCTTTAATATTCTGTTTCCAAATTCCACTTGTTTATGTATAATCGTTCCAAAAATAAGAGGGGGGGGAGGGTACTTTTGAGAGGCACTGTATATGATTCACTTCCTATAAGGTAACAGGGAATGAAAATTGATTAAATAAGGAATTCTGAGCTCACTACACACAGTGATTTCAATTGGAATTCCAAATATATACCTTTTACAGCCTGTTAAATGAGCGAAATAAGTCAGTGAATCATATAATTCTCATATTGTCATACAATCAACCAATGTTGTGGAATGGTGGTTATGTAACCAGACTTTCACTTAATGTCAAGCAATGTCGGGCGCGAATCGTACTTGAATGGGTGACATCTTGGGCACACCGCGTGCCGTCGCGCGTCGTTGCCTTTTACAATTTTTTTTTAAAAGATCATAGATAATATTTTGATCTATTTTATATTTCGATAATCAATGTGAACCACTTTCGAAAATACCTTTTTTTCAGGCTCTCAGGCGAAAGGCTCGGATTCGATTCCTAGCAGTGGATCTTTTTTTTTGTCAAAATCAGTTCCAGCTAGAATAATATTTCATTTCATAGTGAAAAAATTATATATATTTTAAGTTTTTGAGAGAGTTCAAGAGCAGTGAATAATCAGAGTGAATGAATGAATCTGTAAAACGATTCCTCAGATTTTGGATCGAGAAGACTTGTTATAACTTTCCACGTTGAAAATTCTAATATAACATGAATTCTGGTAGTCTTATTCAATTTTGAATGTTATTCCGGAAATATTCTTATCAATTATCATTCGTGCTAGAGGATTTTATCGCATTTTTTTTTTAATTTTTCGTCAAGCATTCTGCCGCTAGGAAATTTAACTTGTGCAATTTGCGGCCTTATTACCAATGATTAAACCACTCAAGCTTTGCTATCGTGTTTAAATCAGATAATAAGACCGCAAGTTGCACTCAGTAAAATTATCAGGCAACATGCTTTCTCAAACATTTCAAAAATTTTTGAGCGATAAAACCCCTAGCACTTATGATATTACCCTTGACAAATCTCTCATATTACGTCATCACAAGACATACTTATTATGGGGAAAACAATATAAACAGCATTTAGCAAGTTAGATCTATTTTGAGATATTTGGTTTGTAACTGTTAATTCACGAATTAATGTATTTTCCTGTTTTTGGTATTGTTGATAACGTTATAGCTCCAACCACAAGAAAAGGAATTTTTTTAATTTATAATCGTGGAAAAACGCGAAAACACCATGGAGGTGTCATATTGAACCGAGGTTTTTGTGCCCCTTGATCGATATTTTCAAATCACGGATTTTATTCACGTAGGAATTGTAACCCTCACACCTGCATGTTCATACTGTAGATAACGTGCGCGGCTAAATTATGGAAACATTCTATATTTCGCTAATGTACTTTTGACAAAAAATCCTGAAAGAGGTCGATTTTTGTTTTAAAATGCCGATTTTTTTATGTATATTCTAAAGGGGTTATGTTACTGGTTTTGACGTGGTGACGTAATCGGTAATATTTTTAAATTGAAATAGATGTCTTGTGATACTTCATCCGGAAGGCCTTTCAATACTGCCATTAATAAATAATTTGATTTGTTTATACAGGGTGAACAACAATTAATATTTTATTTCAGTAAGAAACTGGTGGGTGGCATTTTGAACATCTTATTTAAATGTTGTATTTTGTTGGATATAAAGTTATTCTCTTACTTAAATAAAATATTAATTCCTATTCACCCTGTATAAACAATTCAAATTATTCATTATCATTGAATGCATTGAGAGACCTTTCAGATGAAGTATCACAAGACATCTTTTTCCATTTAAAAAAAATACCGATTACGTCACCACGTCAAAACCAGTGACATAACCTCTTTGGAATATACATTCAAAAATCGGCATTTAAAAACAAAAATCGATCTCATTCAGGATTTTTGTCAAAAGTACATTGCTTGCCAAATATCGAATTTGTTCCATAATTTAGCCGCGCTCTGTACATAACATATTCTTCCTAGTCCACCAATCGATGAACATTATGAATTGTGTCCATTTCTTTCTTCGATCCATGCTGTTCTCGCCAACCTTCAGTGGAGCTGAAACATTACAAAAATCTAAATGAGGACGACTGAGTTTCATTTCTTTCTGAAAATAAAACAAGGCATAAGAGAGAGATTGAATGAGCACTATGAACATTTATTATATTCTAGAAATATGATGATAATGTAAAAACATGGTATCCATGTTTTAGAAAAAGCTCATTAACATTCAAAATGTACACTAATTATTCAAATATGGTATCACAGAACCGCATGCCACTAACGATATCAATGCAATTCATTGCTATTAGTGGAACATAAACGAGTACACCTGTCTGATATCGTTTGTTTTGATTTTCCGGACAAATGGTGTAGTCAAACATAGTTGTTCATACAAGGTAATTATGCTTTTTTTAACATAACTGATATTGAAAAAAAAACAATGGTGCTTTCACTCTAATTGAATCACATACGTATATAGTATTTTCAAGGTGAGGAGAGAATAACTTATCTAGGAGTTTTCACTGATTAGATATTGTTCAGAATTTCATGGACACACTACCCGTTTGCTTCTGTGGTAGATGCGTCGATCAAAAATATTTGTATCTTCATTTGATGTCAAAAAATATTTTTATTACTTCGCTCATCAGTTGTCTGTTACCTTAGTTACTACCTAAGGAACCGTTAATTGTCAAAGATTGTAGTGTATAAAGATACTTTCTGTGAAATAGGCCCCTCTCATATTTTGTGTGAACAGTCTGAAGCCGCAGATTTGAATAATCACCTGTAATCAGTAAAGTACAGATCTCGCGAACCACCCAACAATGATATTCCTGTACTCCATCATATTGTAAACTTTCAATTCCATAATTTCTGCAATTTAATTTTCAATTCTCCGCCTGTCAAAAGAGACTCATGTTCAAGTGAAATTATTTTATTTGCACGTTATAATAAACTTGAATGAGTATTCAACAGTATAAACCATCTGCTTTCGAATTTGGCAAATGCCACTGATTATTGAATAAAACGAACGAAAGCGAATAAGCAAAGAATATTATGGGCTCTAAATGTTACGATGAAGATTTTTGTTGAGAGTATGCAACACTCACATTCGGACATAAACATTAGTGCTTCAGTTATGTACACATAATCGTAAGGTTAGCGGGTCCAGTCCAAACCCTTCATCAATTCACACGATGGAGGATGCATTCGGATACTCCGCACGACTGTTGGGAACATCTGCGATATTATATCACATACACGTGTAAATCACATACGCGCTGTCAAAAACACAACGTAAAATGTGAGCGATTCAGTGCATAACCATGCGACCATAAACTTGAAATGATGTAACAGCCTTTGTGTTTCAAGTGTTTCAATAATATTCATTCATAAAATCCAACTAACTGGATATTATTCTTTGCCTCAGACTGAACGAACATTCACATGGTTTGAAAAACCCTTCTCAATCATGGAGAATAACTGTAAATGCCATCGCCGTTTGTCAGAAACATCACAACTAATTAGAATGCCCACCCTTTCCTGTTTTTTCATATTCGGTTACATAGGGAAACCTTTCATTTTGTCGAAACTGTGCCAAACTCAATGTGGGTATTCCATCCTAACTGAAGAGAATGAATTGAAGCACCACACGAATCTTCTGTGATTTATTCATCGGGCCTAACAACGGCGAAAATAATATTACAAATATAGTACGAATGTTGTTTGAGGAAGTAGCTTCACATTTCTCTGCATTTGTTCGAGTTTTTCACTGCTATAAAAGTACATTGTTAGTTTTATCTATTCTTGAGGTAGATCTTACTGTCATTGCACTGGTGTGTACAGTGACGGACAGTGGCGTGACCGACCCGTGATTTCACTCGCCCGGGGGTCTATTCTCGAGATCGATCCTTCCCCGGAGCGTATACGTTTGCTAACGAAAAGTGGAAGGGAAATACATGATTGAAATGTAACAACATGAAACAGATGTTCGCGAAAGTGTACGCTCCGGGAACGATTGATCTCGAGAATTGACCCCCGGCACGTGACAGACATCAATACAGTGCGAGTTTTTATTGTCCCCCGCCCTGTTATTTTCTGAACGATTCGACATAGAACAATGGGATACAAACCTTTTTGAATGATATCACCGATATTACTTTTTGAAACTAAATACATTGTGTTTGCTCGATAGATGGCGTGGGGGGGGGCACATAAACTTAAAAATTGCAAATAACATGGGGAGTCAAGTGGCACATCGTTGAACAGATTATTCAATTCTCTTTTCAACTGTCCATTTTTTTTCGAATTTCGTTCAAACGTGTTTTCATAATATGCATTTGAAATGTATAAGTGCGATCTGAAAGGTACCTTTACCTCGTTCCCTCCTGTCGAAAATTCCATGTAATGGAGTGCAATTATCGCAAAATTACAGCGATAATTGCATTGTAGATCGATTGCATTTCATATCCATGGCAATTCCATTGTACACTTTGATAATACAGCGACAATTTATAAGTAACGTCAGTTTGACAAGTAATGTCAAAAATTTCAGTTATAAAAAATGTCTGTTTCGGTCGGGCTTCACAAGCTATTGAAAAAATGTGTTGAAAACGAACCAAATAACACAGAACAGAACAGAAAATACGTGTGGCGTCAGTTTATGAGCTTCTGTGCTGAGAAAAACCATACTGAAAAATTACTGAAAAATATACCGAAGAGTTTCCAGTTACGGGATGGTTATTGATGACAAGCTAAAAATTTATAAATAACTAGCGGACTCGACAGACGTTGTCCTGTCCAAATTTCTATGTTCCCTAAAATGTTTTTCCCGAAAATTTTCCCGTTATCCCATTTTCCTGCTACCCCTTTTTGTCTTTACCCCGTTATCCCGTTATCCCCTTATCCCGTTTTCCTGTTATCCCATTTTTTCTTTCTTCCGTTATCCCGTTTTCCCCTTATCCCCTTATCCTGTCATCCCGTTTTCCCGTTTATTCGTTATCACGTTATTCCCGTTATCCCGTTTTCCTGTTATCCCGTTTTTTATTCATCCCGTTATTCCGTTTTCCCGTTATTCCTTTATCCTGTCATCCCGTTATCCCGTTTTCCCGTTTTTTCGTTATCCCGTTATTCCCGTTATCCCGTTTTCCAAAAAAATTAAAGAGGGGTTGATCGTAGAAGGGGAATTAAGAGTAAAATGATTTTTTTTATTCTAAGTCATGACAAAATAAAATTAAAAATCTTGCCAAAAAATAGGGGTTGATCGTAGAAGGGTGAAAATTTAGGGTTGTATGTATTTTTGAATGCTGTATCATAAAAAAAATAAAAATAAATAATTTTGACTGAAAAATTAAAAAAAAATTTTAGGGGTGGTCCACCCTTTACATTTAGGGCGATGATTTGAATCTAAACCATCCAGGGCGCCACCCAAACGCATACAAAAAAATTCATTCAAATCGGTCCAGCCGTTTAGGAGGAGTGCAGTGACAACACACGTACAGTATATTTATACAGTGTGTACATCAAGTAAGGATTAAATTCATTATCTAGAAAAGGAAAAGCTTTTCGAAAAAATCCGCGGACATGTCAACTTTCATTTCACGATGCGCATCTTTTGACGTTTTAGTCGCATTGATGAAGTCATTATTGTTTCGGCTATGACGTCATGGATTTTTTTTTTCAAATTGCAACCGCTATTTTTGATAGTGCCATTTGAAAGAACATATTTCTTTGCACACGTTAAACCAAAAGTTTTGTCATGTTACATAAGGAAATTGTCGAGAAAATTAATGTTTTATGGATTTTGAGTTAACTTACTTCATTTTGTTAATTGAACAAACTAATCAATTGAAGGTTCAAAATAAAGTCCTTCCTAGCTTTGTAAAGTTCTTTTTCAGCACGCCACTGGTGTCTTCGTATTTTCGAAGCCCTAAGAAAATCACTCGTTTATTATCGTAAAAACACATTTTACTGTTTTTGTTACCTTGCTGATTTAGCCGTGTGGTTGGCATATGCCACAGTTTGACAGTTCATATTTCATTGATACCCTGCTTTCCGAAAAAAATAATAATAAAATGCGCCTTTCTGTTACTCAGAGAATCGAAATTTTGATGATGATTGGATACGGTGATAGAGTACGAACGCAACAAGAATAAGTTGGACTGTTTAATACTAAATACCCGGATAGGCCCATAACTCAATCAGCAGTGAGCAAAGTTGAGAGAAAGTTTCGAGACACTGGTAGTGTTGATGATCTCCCCAAAGCTGGGCGTCCTAAAATCAATGAGGAGGTCAAATTGAATGTTTTATTATCAATGGAGGAAATTCAAACAACAGTCTGAGAAGCATTAGTCGAAATCAAAATATCCCAGTAACAACTACCATAAAATTTTAAAATTGGAAAAGTGGCATCCATGTACGATGACTCTGCACCAAGCACTTTCCGGGGACGATTCTGACCGTACGGCTGCTGTTCTGCCAAACGTTCATGGATTTGTGCAATGCTGACCCCTTTGCTAGTAAAGAATATTGCTTTCTCTGATGGAGCTGCCTTTACACTAACAGGAACAGTGAATCGGCATAATTGCAGGTACAGGGCTAAGGAGAATTCAGAATGGATGAGAGATTATCACACACAGTATTCTCAGAAAATAAATGTTTGGGCGGCGATTGTACAAAATAGGATTATTGGACCTCACTATTCGAACAAAACTTAAATGGTCCAAGGTACCTTCAACCCTACAGGATTATGTTATACCCAGTCTGGTGATCTTATTTCCTAACGCAGATAACCCTGCTATACCGAATGACAACTTATGGTACCAGTAGGATGGTGCAACGCCGCATTACGCAGCTGATGTTAGAAAGTATCTTGACCAAGTCTTTGCCAACAGGTGGATAGGTAGGCGTGGTTCTATCGAATGGCCCCCAAGATCTCCCGGACCTCACTCCATTATATTTTTTTCTGTGGGGCTATCTAAAGAATGTCGTGTACAAAACTAGACCAGATAATATCGAGGAATTGAAAACTAGGATTACAAATGAATGTAACAATATCACTCAACAAACTATCACTAAGGTCCAACGAGGATTTATTGACCGTCTTGGATACCGCCAGGCTCAGGAAGGACTTCAATTTCAACATTTGATCAATAAGTTTGTTCAATCAAATGTGTAAAATAAATTACTCAAAATCATTATAACATTAATTTTTCGACAATTTCCTATGTAACATGACAAACTTTTGGTTTGGTGGTTGGTGTGCAGAAAAATATGCTCTTTCAAATGGAACTATCAAAATAACGATTGCAATTTGAAAATGTCCATGACGTCATAGCCGAAACATTAATGACGTCATCAATGCGACTAAACGTCAAAAGATGCGCATCGTGAAATGAAATTCGACGTGTCCGCGGATTTTTTTCGCAAAGCTTTTCCTTTCTAGATAATGAATTTATTCCTTACTTTATGTAAACAATTTGAATTTGGACCAATATTCTGCTCAGGATGGAATGAATAGGTACTCTTTATAATATCTACGCCATATTTAATCATAGCGGCAGCATTTCCAATGGACACTATACTGCATATTGCAAACACCCTTATTCTAATTGTTGGCACCTCTTCGATGACTGCCGTTATTTTCCAAGTTGATTCTCTTAGCTCCCAGGAGCATGTGTCCTTTCTATGAGGAAGTTGATGATCTGATTTCTGATGGTGTTGTGGATTTTTCCGGGTTTTCCTCCAACTGAAACAGCAAATGCGCCATCACTTCGATTCCCGGGCTTCAATCAAGATTTTCATCTTGATATTATTTTATATTTAAAACTTTGCTTTTGTATTTTTGTACACACTGTATATATAAAGATAACGTCAGTTTGACGAGTTGACAGTTTATTCGGGAAATATTCCCCCGAATTATACTCGTGCATCAAAATAACCGGATAATTTCGCATTTCAGCGTGTTGTCTTTGAAAAACTGCATTCGGTCATTTTCATATTTCGGTGTCGGGCTCTTTCTCCAGAAATGAAAACAAACTTATGCAAAATTATGGGTAATTTTGATGCACTTGTGCAATTACTTACGGAAATTTCACTCATGTGTTAAAATGTCCATAAGAGGTGTGGAATTATCGCTGAATTACAGCGGTAATCCACCACTATCTGGATTATCGCTGTAATTCAGCGCGCTAGATGACAATGCAACTGCATTGACGCGATTTAAAAATCGGGAGTGTATGTTTCGCGATTGCCATGGAAGCAACAGAGAAGCTTACGACCATAGCAACGCGTACCTCAAGTAAACAGATACTATAATCACAGTTTATAGCTAAAGAAGCAGTTAGCTCACTTCCAAGGTAACATCCACTCCAGGGAAAGAATTCAGGATGCGCAGAAGACTGTACGCGATTATCGCTCTTCGAAGTATACGAAAAATGTCAGTATTAGTAACACAGTAACACGCGGTATGCGCGAGGGATGAAAATCAGAGTTGCGCAGTGTACAAACGGGAACATGAATATCAATGTGCCGACGCCAAGTGAGCGAACTGTTTCTTTAGCTATAAACTGTGCTAAAATTTAGTCAGTGTTTCATATTTAACGTCTACAATGAACCGTTTCGGGACTTCCAAAGAAGCTGAAATCGACACGCAAATCGAGAGAACGACTCTAGCGGATACAAAGGAAAACAAGAACTTTGTCTGGAATCAGTTCATGGATTTTTGTGCAACAAGAGGATATACATTGGATCGAGAAACGCTACGACTGGGCTCATAACATGAAGAAGAGTAACGGTGAGGAGTACAAAGAAAGCACCGTGAAAACTATTTGGAATGTCACCGCCAAAATGATTATGGAAGAATTCTTCCAGAAATATGGTATAAAAATGACCCATTCCAAAATGTCGTGTTAAAATCTGCACGGGACGCAAAAAATGCAAAGAGAAGAGATTTACAGGCTCAAGATAGTGGAAAAGTGAGCTCAACTGCTCTGGAATTCGAAGAACTGAAAAAACTAGTAAACAGTTGAGAAGAAGGAACCCCAGAGGGTCTACAAAAAAAGGTGTTCATGGTTTTGTCGTATGAATTGACGTGGAAAGAAGGCGAAGGATGCAGAGCAAAGCTACAATTTTTCAAGGAATAACTCGATAACTCAGGCCAAAAAACGAACAGAATTGAATACAATGCGAGTGCCTCATCTAAGTGGTTAGTAATGAATGGAAATAACTATTATTTTTGTCCAGTTCGATTATTTTACGCATTAAAATCAAAAAGAGAACACATAAAAAGTGACAGTTTATTTTTAACTGTCAATCCATTTTAGAAAGTAAGAAATCAATGGTTCAAAAACATACCTTGGGGTGAAACCCATTGAGGGCAACAGCGGTGTCAAATTTGGCAAAGAGCGGAGGTGCTGAGCAAGAACTTATCAAAATAACAGGACATGCCAATTCGAAATCTATTGCGAGCTATCTACAGATAGATGAAGAACACCATCAAGCCATCGTTGAAAAAATGCGTGGCAATGAAAATCTACAACCATGCGCGCTAGGAGGAGGTTCAAAATCAACTTCAGTTACGGAGGAGACAAATACAAATGTTTACAATATTACTTACAATAATTATAGTATCAACTATAATATGAATCTTCCTGTATTCTTGAAATTTTCCACCGAATACCATTCGTGTTTTAAAAATTAACCAAATAATTCTGAAAAAACGTGTTTTTTGAAAAAACTGCACTCGGTAATTTTTTTCGTTGCCGGATTCGGGCAATTTATGCTTTGAATAACGAAAAAAATAAACTCGTGCACTTTTAAAAAAACAGGTATTTTTTCAGAATTATCGGTAATTTTTAAAGCACTTACGTAATCAGATGCTTTATTTCGACATTGTTACAATGGTAACCAGCAAATTTTCTGAAAATTTTTCATCCACGTTAGCATGAGACGTAAAATTAATAAGTGGAAATTTCCCGGCACATGGCAGCTATCATATAATTAGACAAAAATAATATTGAAATAATATTGACAATATTTTTAATTCACTTACTTTATAAGTTGGAAATATTACAACAATTAATTATACGCCAACAACATTCTATTTAGGATAAAGAATAAAATATCCCGATTGCCTGAATTATTTGAAAAACAAATTATTACCGCTATTATATTTTTTTTTTTAGAATTAAACCTAAAAGAAAATGAAAAATATTTAAGTATATATATGTATAGGTATAGTTATATATTTTTTGCTGTATATTACCTTTGTTTGTAGTCAATATTGACATTTCCCTGAAACCTAGTGAGAAAATTATATGAAATAATTTTTTTATATAAAAATGTATCTGATATTATATATTTTATTTTACTAGGGCACGGGGAAAATAAAAAAATATCTCCCGCAATACGAACGTATCCACTTTCATTTTTAGTCAATATTAAAATTTTTCTGAAACCAAGTGAGAAAATTATATGAAATCAATTAATTTCACAAATTAGTTTATCTGATATTATATATTTTATTTTACTAGGGAACGGGGAAAATCAGAAAAAGTCTCCCCCAAAACTCCTATTACCCACAGCTTTCTATTTATTTGCGAATAACGTCAAAATAAATATTCACTTCTATTCAAATATAATTCCGGCATAAAAAATTTTTACCGAATCCCCAGTGCTTGAATTAATTGAATTAATTGGGAAATCCCTCGTCGTTCAGACGCGTGTATTCAAAAATTTCCGGCAATAATTCATGCTCTAGGAGATTATAAGTGACAACTTTTGAACGGTTTGATGTGAAACAATGAGACATGAAATATATTGAATAGTATTACCGGTCCCTACTTTTTGAGAGACGATACATTACAATTACTCGGCAGAGGGCACTGGGGGCACATCAACTTGAAAATTCCGAAAGGCATAGAGATTGAGTTGCACATCGTTGAAAAGCTAATTCAATTTCTCTTTCAACTATGGTTGTTCTGCGGAATCACAATTGCAAGTGCGGCTTTTTATAGTCCCCCGCTCCCTGTTAACTTTTGACGGTTCGACATAGAACAACGGGACTAAAATTATTTTGAATGACATCAATGATACTACTCTTTGACATAGAAGAAATCCTGATTGTTTGATAGATGGCACGGGGGAGCACATCAACTTAAAAATTTCAAATAGCATATGAAGTCAAGTGGCACATCGTTGAAAAGATAATTCAATTCTCTTTTCAATCATCTAATTCTTTGGGAATTTTGTCGATTCTTTTTCACAATATGCATTTTAATTTTGTTATACCTGACATTTCAAATACATATTGTGAAAAATGTATTGACGAAATAAAAAAATCCTGGATGGTCCAAAAGAGAATTGAAATAGTTAACTTTTGTAGATTGTATACCAAAGTTTTGGACAAATCAATTGGAAAGAAAAGTAATGCCGGGTACTTTAACAATTGTATTTTGACATTATCCTCTATTTTTCTCAATATGCTCATTCAGTGAAAACGTCACGGCCGCCATTTTTTTGTGATAGGTCAGTTTTTGGATGCAAACAAACCGTGACCTGTATTTTGATAACACATAACTTCGAACATCGAAACATTTCATTTGAAGAATTTTGTAAGGTATTGTAACGAACCTAGGCCGGACCTGTCGCCTCACATGTTGCCGTCGACAGCGATGAGATCATCCCCGGAGATGTTCGAGAACCATCCAGTGCGCTCTGCCGCGGAAGACAACGGTCAATATTGGAAACAATTGGAACACGCCGTCGCCAACGAAAGAATTCGAAACATCGAGAATGCTGTAGCCGCGGAAGACAACGGTCAATATTTTAAATGTTAAATTGGTAAACCAAGTTGTTTATTTACGTTACAATTGGTGTCGGAAGTGAGATTTTGAAAATAAACAAGGATCGTGAGTGGATAGTCAGAAAAATAAATTGATAGACCTTCTGTACGCCCCAAAATAGACAGTGGCCCGGTTTTCGCGAAGTGACAATTGTGCGTGGGAATATAAACTGATACGCTGTTCGCGTGAAACAGAAAATAGACAGTGGCCCGGTTTTCGCGAAGTGGACAATTGTGCGTGGGAATATAAACTGATACACTCTTCGCGTGAAACAGACAATAGACTGGTGGCCCGTGGAAAGAATTGCGAAGTGAATTTTAACAAACTGATAAACTTTTTCGTGTGAAACAGACTGATACCTCGTCAAAGACAAAATGTGTTCAAGAAAAGTGCGCCTTGCGGACTTGAAGGTAGCGGAATTGAAACAGGAATTGGAGGAAAGGAACTGAAACAACGGTAAAAAAACAAGTACTCCAGGAAAGACTTGCAGGAGGACTTATACAAGAAGGTGAGGACCCGAAACATTTTTATTCGAAGTTCCCGGAGGTGATTTGGGGTCCGATAATAGAATCCTGAAAGAAGAGCTGCAACAAAATTCGAGGACTTTGGAAGAAAATTCAAGAAGCTTGGAAGAAAATGCTAGAAATCTGGAAGAGAAGCTTGAAGAAAATTCTAGAAATCTGGAAAAGAAGCTTCAAGAAAATTCTAGAAATCTGAAGAAAGCTTCTAGAAAATTCAAGAAGCCTGGAAGAAAATTCTAGAAATCTGAAGAGAAGCTTCTAGAAAATTCAAGAAGCCTGGAAGAGAAGTTCCCGGAAAACACAGAAGGCCTAAAAAAAAATTGTGTGGTGTGGCTAATTTCTGAAAAAAAAAGAATGGAAACCGTTGAGACAGAGATAGATAAAATTAGGAGGACAAAATGAACACGGAGGTAGATAAAATCAAAGATGGGGTTGAGGCAGAGATGGACAAGATGAAGGAAATAATCAGCGATGGAATCAAAGACGGAATCGAGGCAGAAATGGACAAAATTTAAGGAAACGATCAGTAAGCTGAAAAACAAATTAATGATGCGTCCTCCACAGAAAATGGTTAACGAAAATGCAATGCTGGACTTGAGTTTGAACGTGGATAAAGTTCAAGAGGGTATAAAAAATGTCAAGCCATTTCAGAAATAGGAAGCTTTCCATGAAGCCGCCTCAGTTCGATGGAAAAACTCCATGGGCAAATTACCGCCGGCAGTTTGAAGCAGCGGCCAAAGCAAACGGATGGAATGCAGGGGAAAGAGCTGTAGCACTGACACTTGCATTCAATATTCTACAAACTCTCACCGCCCAAGAACAGGAGGACTATGATCAGCTGATTAAACATCTAGAATTACGATATGGCCACGCCCATTTGGAACACGTATACCACTCCCAGCTGAAAAATCGCTGCCAAAAATCGGGCGAATCCTTACAAAATTCGAAACTGACATTGCACGCTTGGTTCGTCTCGCTTATGGAGCCACACCAGAAAATGTAGTGGAGCGACTAGCGGTTCAAGCATTCCTGGATGGACTCCGTGACCAAGAAACCAGACAAACGTTGACACTAGCCCGTCCAACACATCTCGTAGACGCACTGGCACGCGCTTTGGAATTCGAGGCAGCGGAACAATCTTGCAAAGCCAAGTAAAGTCCGAATGATTGAGGAAGACCACAGGAGCCTGCTAATTTGGAAGCTGCCATAAGGAAAGTGATTGGGAAGTGTTCCCTGAGAAGAAAGACAGATAAGATGCTGGAATTGTGGCAAAATTGGACATGTGCGTAGCAAATGTCCAACATTCAAAACACGACTCCGATGCAGGAAAACTAAAGAAGGTCGACGAGAAGGGGCAATCGTCGGCCTGTGTCCAGCAAGCCCTGGTTAACAACGCATATGTCGCTATCCTGCAACGACAGAACAAAGGTGTTTTCGTAGACGGTCTCATCAATAACAGAGCCTTGCACCATGCTGCTAGATACAGGTGCGACTAGGACAATTCTCGGACCTTCCTTTGCCAGAACACCGGAACGGAATTGAACCGACAACTTGGAAGCTACGCACAGCAACAGGGAGCCAGCTACTGTATATGGCGAGCTACCGATTGAAATAATTTTGGCAGCACTAAAGTGAAACATCAGGCACTTTAGCGGACATCGAAGACGATGCAATCATCGGAATGGACATCATGAATTCCAGAGGGTTTGAATTGGATTTCAAAGACGGCGTCCTACGTGTCAACGGAGAAGAGCTGGTACTTCATGGGAGAAGTGAAGGTTGATCCGTTGCTGTTGGCTGAAGATATAAGCGTACCTGAGAGGGCTGAAACCATCCTGGAGGCTCGCCTGGACGGGAGTGCGAGCAGTGGAGACGTGATGATGTTCGAGCCCAAACTTCATGATGAGAAAATTGACGAGGATTGCCTAGGGAAAACCCTGTTACGTGCTGGAAACATTTGTACCGGTAAGGGTCATGAATGTCAATTACTTTCCAGTGACCTTCAAGAAAGGAACAATTTTAGGGCACTGCTCGTCAGTTTCATCTGTGATCCGGGGCGTAGGTACGATTAGCCAACCCAACAACTTGCCCACAGAACTAGAAAAATTAGTTTCCATCTCTTCCAAAGACATAAAACCAGCTCAACAGCCCAAACTAAGAGATTTAGTCAAAAGTACCAAGACATCTTCGATACCGGACAAGGAAAAGGGGTCGAACTAATGTGGTCCAGCACAAGTTGATACTGGGGTGCCGACCGATCCGGCAATCAGCAGAAAGACTTCCTCTTGCCAAGAAGGAAGAGCTGACAAAATAGTCAGCGATATGGGAAAAGAAGGAGTTATCGAGCCATCTGAAGTCCTGGTCCTCTCCAGTCGTACTGGTGAAGAAAAAGGATGGATCGACACGCTTTTGTGAACTATCGCCAACTTAATAATGTCACGAAGAAGGACAGTTACCCTCTCCGAGAATAGATGACACCCTAGAACGTTGGCTGGTTCCACGATTTTTCTCGACCCTGATCTGAAGAGGGATACTGGCAAGTAGAACTCGCTCAGGAAGATCGAGAAAAGACTGCTTTACCATCGGCTCAGGATTGTGGCAGTTCACCGTTATGCCATTCGGGCTCTGTAATCTCCCGCCACATTCGAAAGATTGATGGAGACAGTGCTGAAAGGACTCTCATGGAACACGTGTCTAGTGTATCTCGACGACATAATTGTGGTCGGCAGATCGTTTGAGGACCACGTGAAAACTTGGAGGAAGTATTCCTGCGACTGAGGAACTCCGGATTGAAGCTGAGCCCTAAGAAATGCCATCTGTTCCAAAAGAAGTACGATACCTCGGCCACGTTGTCTCTGGAGAAGGAGTAGCAGTGGATGACCAGAAGATCAAAGCTGTTAAGGATTGGCCCATCCCAAAAGACATTCACCAACTTCGAAGTTTCTTGGTTTATGCACATACTATCGCCGATATGTGCTGGGATTCGCCAACATCGCTAAAACCACTGACCAGGCTCACGGAAGCAAACAAAGTTCCAGTGGTCCGAAGAATGTCAAGATTCATTCAGGAAGCTGAAAGGAGCTTTGATCAACGCACCTATACTGAGCTATCCCTACCCAAAGGGAAATTCATTTGGATACGGACGCCAGCAACGTGGGACTTGGAGCTGTCCTATCTCAGATCCAGGGGGGGCAGGAGAAGGTCATTGGTTATTTCAGCAAGACGCTAGCAAACCAGAGCGCAATTACTGTGTCACCAGGCAGAGCTGTTAGCTGTTGTAAAGGAGTGGAACACTTTACAAGTACGTGTACGGAAGAAGATTCCGTTGAGAACTGACCATGCAGCCTCAAATGGCTCTTACAGTTCAAAATCCTGAGGGTCAAGTAGCACGTTGGATCGAGAACTCCAAGAATTCGATTTCGAGATCGAACATCGAGCCGGAACTAGCCATAAGAATGCAGATGCCTTGTCGCGAAGACCATGTCCAGATGATTGCTCACATTGCCGACGAGTAGAAGAAAAGAAGCAACACTTTGTAGAACCGCGGCAATGGATGACAACTGGAATGACAACAAGATCCAGAAAGACCAAGAGGAGACCCGACCTTGGCTTAGTCGTCAGCTGGAAGAAGGGCAATCGAAGACCATCATGGCGGAAGTCGCAGGTTACTCGCCGGCTTTAAGTCCCTATTGGGCACAATGGAACTCTCTTATTCTGGACAATGGGATCCTGAAACGTGTGTTGGAGGCCGATATTGGTGGGGAAGACAGACGCCAAATAATTGTTCCCAGGAACAGAAGAGAGGAAGTGCTGCGGAAATCCATGATGAGTCGCCGGAGGACATCTGGGAGTGACGAAGACCCTGCAGAAAGTAAGGCAACGGTTTTACTGGGCCAATTGTCAAGCTGACGTCCAGGACTGGTGCAGGAAGTGCGCTGTATGCGCTGCTAGCAATGGACCTCGAATACGACCCAAGGCCCCGATGCGTCAGTACAACGTAGGCAGCCCGTTCGAGAGAATCGCCATTGACATCGCCGGCCCGTTTCCCGTATCCGACCACGGGAATAAATACATCCTTGTGGCAATGGACTACTTCAGTAAGTGGGCGGAAGCCTATGCCTGCCAACCAGGAGGCCATCACCGTCGCCGACGTCTTGGTGAAAAGTGGATATGTCGATTCGGTATTCCAATGGAGCTGCACTCGGATCAAGGCAGAAATTTCGAATCCAACCTTTTCCAAGAAATATGTCTACTGCTGAACATCCGCAAGACAAGAACCACGGCACTACATCCGCAGTCCGATGGAATGGTGGAACGGATGAACAGGACGATCAACCGCCACTTGTCCAAGGTTGTCTCTGACCATCAAAGAGACTGGGACCAGTATCTTCATTTGTTCCTGATGGCCTATCGATCCGCAGTTCACGAGTCAACCGGTCAAACTCCTGCTAGTATTATAATGGGCCGAGAACTGCGACTGCCTTGTGACCTGAAGTTTGGGATACCGCCAGGACAAGACACTGCGGGAGAGGACTACGTCAGCAAACTTCGGCAGAGAATGGACGACATCCACGAACGAGTCCGGTTGAACATCCAGAGTGCCAGCGATAAAATGAAGGAGACCTATGACATCAAGGCCGACGCTGGAGGATTTAAGGTTGATGACCTGGTTTGGCTGTACAACCCCAAACGTCGTCGTGGACTATCACCAAAGTTGCGGAACTCGTGGAAGGACCCGTATAAGATCGTGAAAGAGATAAACGACCTTGTGTACCGAATCCATAAGCCACCCGAGGGAAACCAAGGTCGTCCATTTCAACAGGTTGGCCTTACGCTGGAAACCATGACCAAGTTCGCACCCTCAAGCCACCGGAGGATGATATGACGTTCGAGAAGTTTATGTCCTTGTATTCAAACGGGCAGAAAGTTCTACATGGGGTTACTAGAGAGGAGTCACGAGACCTTTTCGAGGTGCCTGCTGACTACGCACTAGCGCACTGTGTGGCAGAAGATCTTCGAATGTCCAGGGGCATCGCCGTAGTGTTCTCCAAGAAATTTGGTCAACTCCAAACACTGCGGGGCAGAATCCAGAAGTTGGTGGGGTGCTACAGTTGAAGAAAGGCCAGAGAAACATCTACTACCTAGTTACCAAGAGGCATTCCCAAGATAAACCGTCCTATGAAGATGTCTGGAAGAGTCTCACCAAACTAAGAGATACTATGGTGGACCAGAATCTGGTGGATCTAGCAATTCCAAAATTGTCCTGTGGTATTGATGGGTTGGACTGGAGAGTCATAAGAAGTATGCTGGAGGCGATATTCAGATCCAGCGGCGTCAAGATTTTGGTTTGCTGTAACCCTCTTCCACGACCGATCATGAAGACCGTGGAGTGTTACTTCCATCGAACTTCACGGTGCAGATATGGGGAGTCATGCAGATATCGTCACACTCCAAGGATGAAATTTCGGGACGAAATGTCTTTAAGAAGGGTGCAATGTAACGAACCTAGGCCGGACCTGTCGCCTCACATGTTGCCGTCGACAGCGATGAGATCATCCCCGGAGATGTTCGAGAACCATCCAGTGCGCTCTGTCGCGGAAGACAACGGTCAATATTGGAAACAATTGGAACACGCCGGTCGCCAACTGAAAGAATTCGAAACATCGAGAATGCTGTATCGGAGATAAATAGGCAACCCTCAAGTCTCAGAGACACAGTCTGAACGAGCCCATACCATCGAGCTATACAGTGGCGTAGTAATATAAATTAAGTTGTAGATTAAGTGTTAAATAAATTAGTTAAACCAAGTTAAGTTTATTTACGTTACAGTATGTAAAATATCAACTATTACTGGACCTTCAACTGGAGACATTCAGTTGTTTGAACATGATTTCTCAGAATTACTATTACCAATAAATTATTCTTCCCTAGCGTTCAGGTAGTTATGGCTATTACCTGTTGGTTAGTCACACTAACATGAGAGATTCATGCAAGTTTTTTAGATTTCCAACTGATATTTTTTTTAAAGTTTTGGGTCACCCTTTTGAGGCAAGTTGTGATATTTTTGTTAATTATCATATGAACGAACCAACAATTATTATATTACTCGAGATACAGAACTAGGATCTGGAGCCAGAGTATGTAGTTGCCACTTTCGTGATGAAAATAAAGAAAATATTTCCCAGATATACGAACATAACAAAAAAACGTTTTTCCAAGAACAGTTTCTGAGTCCAGAGAAAAAACGAAAGAGGAAAATGCTTTCATTGACCATAACCGAGAGGTATGCATTGTAACACACATTCCAGCAATTCATAAACTATTCAAGTGCACCTGGAATATGTTGTGATCGAAAAGATACTATGACCTATATCTAATTCATTCCAGTGTGCGAAGATCGCTGTACTGTACAGTCAGTTGGGAAAAATATATTTGAAAAAGCCCCCGTCAATCACTGCGAAATATCTGGGTTAGAGCACTGAAATAAAATTATATTATACTGACTGGAATGCTCTTAGTTCCATTGCTCATCCATATAAAGTGACAACCCTTGGAGCAGATGAAAGGAGGCACATGAAACTCAGCAAGGAAATACTTAATTGGTTATGTATGTGGGTGCGAGAGAGATATTCAACTGGACGTACTATATGAATTCTGTTATTAATTTCCTATCTTTTGTTTGTAAACACGCCATTGGTGTACAGTGTGGTTAACCAGTTATCTATTGTTTATATTAGATTAATTTCTACATTTGTTGACAGTCTTCCAAAAATTTGTGTAATTTTGAATTTCATGAGTAATACTGTGTTATGTTTGTGGACAGTGAATGATTTCCAATGTTCACTTTACAACCTGAACTTTATGAACTATAAATTCACAATCAGCTAAACCCCAATTGCTCCGCCACTGCAAAGAGGCACGAAACAAAAATGGCGCGGCCCATGAGTAATCCATTCGCGCAGCTTGACGAGCATTCCAGTCAGTATATTTTATTTCAGTGGGTTAGAGCGATCCTGGAAGTATACAGGTCACTGTCTGCGTCGAACATCGGCAACTCTTCTGGCAGAGGCTGGAACCAGTCTGACCATGTTGAAGCGCTATGGTGGATTGAAAAGTACGTCGGTGCTGAAGATATTTAGGGGGCAGTATATCTTCAAAAAATGAGGTTCCAAGGTTGCTGGCAGGCAAACCTTCTGGATCTGGCTTTTTCTCACAGAAATTCGAGACCTAGACAATGAAACATGAATCATCGTTTACTGGAGGCAACCTATTATCACCGGATCCTTCCAGAATTGCTAGTTTTGTGTGAATTCAACCAAATAATGTTCAGTAGATATTCACATGGTACTTTAATTTCATATTTTTTTATTTCATTATTTAAGCTTATTAGTAAGTTAGTCAAAAATGTTTTGTGTTGTCGGTCAAAAAGTGCACTTTATGGCCCGCGCGGACATGAAGTTCACGAATATGTAGTGTCAATAAAAATACAACAATGAACTAGTATGACATAAACTGTATTATAATCCCGTTTGAATATTCCATCAGCTTCCCAATCATCACACAAATCATATCTTACCACACCATCTATCCCATGAACCAATGAACACCAGTTCAGAGAAGAAATCGATCTTCGATTAATCTCAACAATAAAATCAAAAAACCACACACTAATGTATCTTTTTTTCTCCTCCCTGAGTAAAGTTTGAAAACAATTCCCAGCTGTATCAGTCGCGTGATTACTCTCGTTTTGGAGGTCCATGACAGTCAGTATTCACCTGAAGACGTTTGCAGATTCAACCATTCGAAACGTCATGAAAATCTTTCGAATCCATTGAGACGATGGACGTCCGAAACGAGAGTAATCAAGTTATTACATCGTCTACAACCTTCAAACAAATGTATCAGTCGCCTTATCACCGTCTTGAAACTTTTTAATAACGACAATGTACGACTTGAATAAATGCGACGGCATTGTGATATATATCAAACAAAGTCTCATATATGAATCAAAGGCCATAATTTTGAATGATTCCAAATCTATCGAATTAACAATAAACAAACATAACAAGAAATTCAAAATTTTGTCGATATATCCCTCGCCTTCAACCAGTCCAATAGCATTCAATATATAACTATATGATTATTTGAAAACAAACAACAAACTTGTGATATGAATATCATAACTGGAGATATATATATATAGATATTTCAAGTGTTAATGATTACTGTCATACGAGTACCCGAACATACTACAAAGCAATAATTATAGTTCAAGGATAAACAAAGAAACGCGTATACAGAGTACGAGCAAAACATGCCTTGATGACATTTTTGGCAAAACTAAATAAATTTATGATAATTTCCGTTCTTTCGTCCTTGAGAGTACCATCTCTGATCATTTTTCTGTGATGCTCCAATATGAATTCGACAAAAATTAAATAAAGAAATGATTAATAATAAAATTTATGAAAATTATGTAGATAATAATAAAATAAAAAAATGCTAGATGAAAAAACCAGGCTTAACGTCTATGAAAATGGGAATATAAATGACCGATGTCTTCATCACTGAACTCAAGCAAGGTTTGGTATCAAATAAGAAGGTTTGGTATCGAATAAAAAGAATAAAATGTACAAAAAAATCCATAGAAATCCAAAAAATCGGGCACAAAAAAATGAATTTAAAATCTTTCGGAACAAATTGAACGAATTGATTAGACTGCTAAACATGAATACTACAAAGGTGAGGTAGAAAAAAATAGCAATTAAAACCATGGTGGAATTAAAATTAATACAAATCTAAAGAGAAATGAAAATTGGGGTTAATATAATACAAAACAAAAAACAAATGGCTGAAAACTTCAATGAATTTTTTACTGATATCGGCTCAAATCTGGCAAAGCAAATGAAAATTGGGAAAAAATTTCCATGCAAAATAATATAAATTCAATATATATGTGCTCGGCAGATGAGCCTGAAGTTAATAAAGGAACTCAAACCGAACAAAGCTTCCAGATTGGACAATATCGTAGCGACTACATTGAAGGAATGAGTTGAATACATTGTAAAGTCGCTAATTCATTTAATAAACAAGTCTCTAGAAACTGGTACTTTCCCAGAATCGCTCAAAATTGCAGTTATAAAACCACTTCACAAATCTGGGGATAAGCGTGAAGTTTCAAACTATAGACCCATATCGCTTCTCTCGTATATATAAAAAATCGTGGAGAAAATCATGAAGTCCACGATAACAGGTTTCACAAAAAAATATAACTTGATTTCGGAGAAGCAATACGGGTTTACGGAAGGCAGATCATTTCAAGAGGCCATAGCCTAAGATGCGGAAAAACCTTGCTAGGAACCCTCGAAAATCTTGGATTCCAAGGAAATGCATATCTCTTGATGAAAAGTTATTTGAGTGACCGAAAACAATGGGTCACCATAGAGAATGAAGTAAGTAGCACTAGGGTAGTCAGATTTATAGTTCCACAGGGAACAGTGCTTGGTCCTATCCTATTCATAATTTATATAAATTCACTGTTCGACTTACTGGTCCCTGCGGAAATAACGAGCTTTGTCGACGATACAGTCTTCTTTTTCAAAGACAAATTGGTCCGACCTGAAACAAAAGAGTCACTTATTCCATGATAGAAATTTAGGTAAATACTTAAAATGTAAAAAACAGTATATCTCTTTTTTACTAGCTATGAACCTAATCTTCCAGGTTATCGTGAAACATCAATGGTAATAAAATACAAATTGCATCTCCTAAAACTCTTAATATTTAGGTATAACGCTAGACAGTCACTTCAAATGGAATGCGCACATGAAGAACCTGACACAAAAAATTAGATACTTGGTATACAAGTTTGAATTTCAAAAAAATATCCTTTTCCTCAAACACCTGAGAATAATTTGTCAAGCCGTGGTCCAGACACATTTATCTTATAGCATAATCGCTTGGGAAGGAGTCACCAATAATCACCTCAAGAGTCTAGAAACGGTACAAAAATGGATAATAGAAATCATGTTGAACAAACCTTATAAATACCTTAGCGATGATCTGTATAAAGAAGCAAAATAATGGACATTCGACAAGTATTGGCCTTAAATCTGATTCTCCACCAACGAAAGAACATGAATCAAGCTGAAAGTCTTGATCACAAATATAACACGTAGTATAGATTGAATTCCATTGACATTCCAAGAATGTTGAAGACTATTAGACAACGGAGCTATATATATTTGGCTCCCAAATTATACGGTGTTATTCCTTTCCATTTCAAAAAAACTCTTTGTCACTCTTCAAGTCCAAAATAAGAATATAGATTTTAAATACATCGAGAAAAAAATTGATCAGCTAATTGATATCAAGAACTAGTGAGCATAAAACGTATCGGAGAATGCTATGTCCCCATTCTTGTTCTAAGTTTTGCTGGCAAAACATTACACTATTATGATTCAATGCCAATAGTTAATCAACTTGAGTGTAATCTTGCAAACATTACTCTATTATTGAAAATGTCTATAAATATTTTTTTAGCATGTTACATTCCTTCATAAGGTAACCCTCTTTTCCTTTTTTTTCTCCTTCTTTTCTTTCTATTGTGATTTTAATTCTTGTTATACTATAATCGTTTACCTATAAGGCATATTACAATTATATATCAGGATGTTACAAATTGCAACATAACATAATTAACATCCTTTAAAGACCGACTCCAGACTAATGTCCATCACTCTCGTAAAGGCTTTGCCTTTGTGGGTTTTTTCGTTATTTATGTGCCACACGACTATCACGACTGATTTATAACTCAATTATACAGAGTGGACCATTGAAAACGAAACAGCGGCTCTGTAGGTCGGCGGAACCGAATTATATAGAAACGCTCGGACACATCAACTACATTTTCGAGGGGGACATCGTTCGCGATCAAATTCGCCCAAAATACATTCCATCCCTCGGAGCTGTTACCACCACCCCTAAATTTTTAAATGGCAACATATGGCTAGTGACACCTCATTTGAAAGGTATTTTCCTTCTCGATATCAAACAACAAATATAAATTAATTCTATTGATTCGCTTTCGAGATATAGGAACTTGAAGTTGGGAAATAACTTTTTATTCACCCAATCAATAAAAACAATATCTGATAAAGCAACTGTCGCAATAATTATGATTGTCAATGAACTGAATGTTCAAACTGTCTACCACCCATTTCCATACAATAGTACAGGTTCTGTTCAAAACGAGACCTCACATTCCGTAGCATTTCCGGCATTCGGCATTCGGATTTTCAATAATTCTCCTTCGTAAATCTTCCAGAGATTCTGGTTCGGTTGCAAAAATTTTGTTTTTCAAGTGACCCCACAGTAAAAAGTCGAGTGGGGTTGAATCTGAAGATCTGGCTGGCCACTCTATAGAGCCTCTTCTTCCAATCCAGGAAACATTCTATCCAAAAAGGCCCTAACAGGCTGTGCATAATGTGGTAGGTGCCCCGTCTTAATGAAATATCAAGTGGTTTTCATAGTAACGATTGTCTTTTTCAATGATGTCTACTAATTGTGGATAAACAAATTCATTCAATAATTCCAAATAAGTTTCTCCTGTCAGGTTACCGTCGAGAAATACTGGTCCAATCAAACGGACCCCAAAAATACCGGCCCAGACATTCAGTTTTTGGGGAGTTTGAATATAGACTTCGTGGAAAACATGTGGATTGGCATCTGACCAATAACGACAACTATGACGATTCACAGTCGAATTCAAAAATAATGTAGACTCATCAGAATCTATTCTCGTAGTCATAATTTCACAAAATTCCTGTCGCCTATCAAAATAATCTTCATTCAATTGGTGTACCAAATGTATTTTGTAGGGGTGGAATTTATGATGTTTCAGGATTCGGCGGCTACTGGTTCTACTGATATCGTTAACACTAGCCAATTTCCTTGTGCTCAATGTTGGGTCTGCATGAACTTGTCCTACAAGTGGAACTTCAACAGCTTCATTTCTCAACGGAAATTCACGTTCTGGGTCTCGATTCTTGTTGGCTACTGATCCCGTTTGACGAAATTTGTGCACTGATTCTAGAAGTATTTTCTAGCAACAAGTTTATCTGGAAGCGTTTCATTGAACAAATTACTGTACGGTTACCGCACTCATCATTCTTAACAAAAAATGTTATTTTTCCAACTCTTTCCGGGATCGTATACACCATTATCGCGGAAAGATATGCATCAGCTTAGTCAAGTAATTCACTCTAATGTCGTTCAATCAAAGATCAGTTGGACAGTGATAGACGTTCACAATTGCGATTTGGCGAAAAAAATTATCTCACATGTTTTTGTTGTACTCGCGTAAGAGTCGAATTCGACAAAACGTCTTTCAATCGATTCTTAGGAACCTTCAATTGTTTTCGATCAAGTAAATGAGGATGAAATGAAAATTTGAAACAGAATTGCTTGTTATTTGTTGGTGAACAGTTAGATCATTCAATTCCTCGACAATGATAATTATCTTTAAACAGTTGCATTGTTAGATGTTATTTTTATTGATAGAGTGGATGAAAAGTTATATCTCAACTTCAAGTTTCTATATCTCGAAAACGAATCGATAGAATTAATTTATTTTTGTTGTTTGATATCAAGAAAGAAAATACCTTTCAAATGAGGTATCACTTGCCAAATGTTGCCAGTTAAAAATTTAGGGGAGGCGGTCACAGCTCCGAGGGATGGAATGTATTTCGGGTGAATTTCATCGCGAACGATGTCCCCCTCGAAAATGTAGTTGACGTGTCCGGGGGTTTTTATATAATTTGGTTCTGCCGACCTACAGAACCGCTGTTTCGTTTTCAATGGCCCACTCTGTATATTACTGTGTACTCTTCGTGAATATTACTGTGTATTTCAATTATATATTTCTGTGCATTTTTGGTAAATAAATATTATTATTATTATAAAAAGTGAAGCAAAACTTCTCCGTATGTTATATGCACTGTTGATTATTATGACCTAGGCCGACTGTCACAACATAAAAAAAGTTAATGCCCTTTTTCGACATTTTGAATAGGTCGGTATTCTTCACAAAATATTGGTAGTTTTTAATGTTGTTTCCACTTGCTACCTACGGATAACCAGTACGATTTTTTCTGGTCCTTCGGGAACTGGTATTGTACTGTTGTTATGTTGGTTGTGTTTATCGGTTGTTTGGTGGTAAGGCCTATAAAAAGCGCTGTTTTTGCAACAAAATAGCATCAAATCGTAACAAAAAGTGAAAAGAATAGTTGTTTGACTCTTTGCATAATTGTGAATAACGTCTATATCATTCTTCCACTTTCAATATACACATGAAAATAGAATGTTTTTTTTTGTGAGAACACAGATCACTTCTCCGGAAAGAATCAGTCAAATCGTCGTCGACGGGGTATCCAAACAAAGGAATGTCCCAATACTCGCTTGGAATAGGGGAAAATAAACTTCCCCTTCCTGATCTTAAATTGAATCCCTTGGTGACAATGTTATCTTTCCAGCAACGAGTTCCATATCCCAGTTGCAATCTACACATCCATTCGGTTCCACCAACAGAAATGAAATACATCAGTTAATCGAAGGCATATAAGTTCTGATCGAAACAAACAATAAGTTGTTTCGACCTTGAGACATGATCCCCTTGAATACCCGCGAAGTATGCAACTATAAATCTACTTACAGATTCAGATATGTAGTGTTTGGGCCGTGGAGCTTTTTTTTTCTATTAGATAATTTATGGCAAACAGCCTGTTGGACTAATTTCCCAGAGTTGTGCGAAACAAGGAGATCCCTTTTTTTCTAAAATACTTACTGATAAGATAACGTTTTATACACCGACTAATGAATTGAACCGATATAATTTTACTCGTATGATTATTTTATCTTCCACTTCGAGAGTTGCAGGAGTTGCAGATTCTTGGTAAATGTACTTTTTTCTATATACAGTGCTTCTCAAAAGTCCCCTCCCCTCCTCTTATTTTTGGAACGATTATACATAAACAAGTGAAATTTGGAAACTGAATATTAAAGGTTATGAACTTCCCTACTAGTGATGATAGATGACGAAATCGTCAAAGATGACGTCACAAGGCCATTGTGACCAATAATTTTAAATGGAACCCTACAGCAAGCGACACCTCTTTTAAAAGGTATCGAAAAAATCTTATGGCAGTTTTGGCAACTCGCTTTTAAAAAACGCAGAGCTGTGAAGAATTGAATCAGTTAATACTTAAATTCCAAATTGAAGCTCCCTCTGGATAGTTGTCAAATAAGCTGACGTTTTTATTAATCTCCCTAATCCGACGTTTTTGTAATTGTCCAAGTTTTTGTACATTTAATAATTTGTGTATTGTTGATCGAACGTTTAACTGTTTTAGCAGCTTTTGGTACTTTTAATATTTTTGTACATTTTAATAATTTGTTAAACTGTTGTGAGCCGAACGTTTAAGTGCTTCAAGAAGCGAAATGGTACGTGCTTTAGGTGATGAAGTAGCAGCGATCCTAATTCTTGGTGAAACTGGACAAAATATTCATGCAGCAGAACGCATTTTCAATGGGAGGTTTCCCGATCGCCCCGTTTTGAGGACTTATTTGAGGAGCTTCTTCGTAAGTTTGAAACAACGGGTAGTATCAATGATGCGAAACGATGTGGCAGACCACAAATTTCTGATGAGAAAAAAATTGATATACTGGCAGAAGTAATAGTTAATCCTACTTCTTCACCAACTCACGTTGCATCTACCTGTGAAGTCAGTCGAAGTACAGTACACAGGGTGTTGAAAAAAAACAAATTGTATCCATAAAAATCAAAAATGGTTCATCAACTCTCAGACGACGACCCAGACCGAAGACTAGAATTTTGTGAAAATATGGAAACTAAAATCAACCAACAGCCAGACTAATTTGTTTTAGTGACGAAAGTACTTTATATCTGAATGGAAATGTAAATACACAGAATGTGAGTTATTGGAGTGACGCAAATCCTCACCTGTTTCGTGAAACACATACCCAATTTCCCCAGAAGATGAATGTTTGGGCAGGTATCCTGGGAAACCACGTCGTTGGGCCTCTTCTTTCAAATACTCATTTAACTGGTGAAGTTTATCTGGAGCTGTTGCAAAACGCAATGGAACCGTTAATCCTTGAAATTTTATAAGATAATCCAGATGAATTCGGCAATTTGGAAATAATATTCCAACAGGATGGTGCTTTCTCCTCTCTATTACGGTGCAGTTAGACGGTATTTGGATGAGGAGGATCGTGGTAGATGTATTGGACGACGAGGTTCAACGGAATGGCCAGCTCGATCACCATACCTCACACCTTTGGATTTTTTTTTTGTGGGGGTACATTGAATCGAAGGTTTACGCCACTGAACCTGACAATATTGACGTTTTAAAACAACGTATTGTTGCAGAATGTGAGGCTTTTTCCGCAGACACATTTGCAAAAGTACGAGAAGAGTTTAAAATAGGATATTTTTAACTGTCAGGAAGTAAATGGAGGTCACTTCGAGCAATTTCTTCAAGTAGATACTGATTTTTGAATCTGTAATTAATATCATTCTGAATGGAATTTGAATTTTAATGTTTACTAATGAGCCATTAAAACTGCCATAAAACAAACAGAATTAGTATCATCGAATAGGTTTTTTCGATACCTTTCAAAAGAGGTGTCGCTTGCCGTAGGGTTCCATTTCAAATTATTGGTCACAATAGCCTTGTGACGTCATCTTTGACGATTTCGTCATCTATCATCACTAGTAGGGAAGTTTACAACCTTTAATATTCGGTTTCCAAATTTCACTTGTTTATGTATAATCGTTCCAAAAATAACAGGGGGGGAGCGACTTTTGAGAAGCACTGTATAATAACAATGAGCCCTCGCTATTGCTGTGTAGTCGATTGCAAAAATAGTACATTTCCAACTGCAGCAAAGAGATGAGTGTTCTGTTATTCCACGATATTTCAATCTCTAATTCCGAGACGTGAGGTTTTCATTCGACAAATATTTGAGATATTTTCCGTTTTCTATTTGATCGTCTAGAAGTGGATAGTAAATGTATCAACCCAGTTCCATGGGACGGTGTTGCGCCGGTAATTAAAATAAATAGCGACTTGAACTGCGAGTTCGGGACGCCTGGACGGTGTTGTAACTGATAATTAGCTTGATTTGTTGAAAATATAAACAGGATGTTCATAAAATCAGATGTGGAATCATCTGCGACTGAAAGATAAATTTTAGTCACTATCTTCCATCGTCAAGATAACATCCTGTTTATATTTTCAACAAATCAATCTATCATACCCCATGACAGGTTTTAATGTCAGAAAACTCTAATTTCAAAGTGCCTCTCCATAAGAAATGATTCTAACTTTTACCATCTTTGCAAAGTGAGATTGCTTCTTGAAAATGTGTTTGCCATTTTTTAAAAATGTATTGAAGACCTAGTGAATGCGATGTCTCTCCTGCGTCTATGTTACGAATGATTTCTGGTGAGTACTCTCTTTTGGAAAACATTCTTCTTTGCCTCATTCATCTTTATGAGTTCCTAATTGAGACTGGAATAGAAAATCAAATAACTATCTCAATGAAAATGCAAATTTTCAATTTTAGTTTTTTTTTTGAGTTAGGACCTTTTCAGAATATCTTTCAGATGTAGTTCAATGTCCAGCGTGGCTTTAGCCGGGGAACTAGTTGTTTTCTGTTAGACATTCACAAAAAATAACTTCATTTTAATCGTGGATTTTTCAATTCACAGAAAAATCTTTCTATCAATATTCAATTGAGAATGTTTCCCTTTTCAACATGATCAATTAGCCTTATGAACAGGGAAACAGAGATACTTTTGATGTCTTTCCAAGTTGTCTATCATACACGGCATTCTATCAGGACAAAGTACCTCGCAGAGGATTATTTGTGTTTCAATTTACAGGAACTAGTTTCGGTTACAAAAGCAATTGGCCTTACATGTGAACTGATATTGAATGTAATGCAGTTACTAGAGTAAACATCGTTATTTGTACTGTATAAGCAAAATGCAACATTTTGTTGAAAAGTATACGTGTTAAAGGGTGTTGAACGTGTTTGTATTATTTAGGGACCGTTCAACGTTCTTAAATCCTTGCAAGGGTAAAATTGTGAACCTAATTCCTTTTTTTTTTCTTATTTATAATTTCATTAAATAGTTTTGCGTTGAATCTGATGTTATTTAGTGGTTTCCCGTCAGGTTAAAGCTAGCCAGGGTTATATGGGCATTTTTTTCAATTTGTTAAACTACTTGGCTCCCTCACTTTTTTATGTTCTCAAGACTCTTATGAACCTGCGACATTAATGAACTTACCCGCAACATATTACTTGCCGTACCTAAAAGTACACAGAAGTAGCATTACTTTATGTTATTCAAAATATCATAACTTGGCATGGATAACCTCCAAATGCGGTGAACTATCGTATCAATACAGGTATTTTTTATCATTCACTTACTTTTTTCTTTGACAGAAAAAAACTTCGATTCATCTGGGACTAGTAGTAAGCACAAAATTGGTAGATTACTTAGAAATTGTTGAAAAAATTAAATTGTACATAGTGAGTATTGGAAATAAAACAGGAAACTTCAGCAACCGAGTCACTAGAAGGCATTACCAGTCTTGCACACAGCTAATATGAGGGTACTGTTTCAATATCTCACCTATGGCCACACTTCGGGTAGGTAAAGACAAACATCTCATAGTCCTCACATGCCTCAGTTGGAATTATTGCTTTCTATCTTCTGAACGTACTGTGAAGCTGATATTTTTTGGGTCAATCTACTCCTCAGTTTGGTTGTCCGTCCATTGAAGAAATAATGGCTGCTGGAGTCCATCGATATCTAACATGTCTGCTAGATTTCGGTCGATGACTATAACCGAAGATGCATCATCTAAAAGGATGTGCGATTTGATAAATTTCTGGTTACACTTTATTATGACAGGAAGAATTTGAAGCAAGACATGTCTGTTATTTGATATATGGCGGTTAACTTCAGCCTCCCATTCAGTAGCAATAGTTTCAGAAGACTATTTCGCACAAACATAATTTTCATGTGAGAGATTGATGCTTTTTTTGCAATCATCTACACCGCAAATACCCTTCCATCGACAAATGTTGGTGCAATCATAGGTAGTTGAACATTTTGAACAAACCCTATTTGTTCTGACGAAATTACACTTTTTGTCAGTGGTAAATGAAGTGAATTTAGGGCAATTGGAAAGATAATGTGAACCTCAGTACAAAATATAAATTTTTCCACTTCCGTATTATAATACGCGAATAAAATATCTGCTACCGATTTATTAATATTGTCCAGTTTAAGACGGATTTTAATTTCGAAACAGATTTTGGCTTATAAAAACACGTACTTTTCATTATGAAACGAATTTTCGGCCTATAGAAACACGTACTTGGGGATAATCAAGTGGTTGTTTGACATTTAATTCCAATTGACATTCATTCACAACCCACCAAAAGTACCTATAAGTATGATGTCTAGCAGTGAAGAATTATCTTGTACACCACAAAATTCTTTTTTTATTTTATTATTTACTGGTCGTAGAAAACTAGTGTAATGTAATGGCTATTCATACACTCGCACACGGTTGACACACTCGTCTTCGGCTTGTTTCGTTACTCACCTCGTGCTCATGTATCAATAGCTATATTAATGATCTTTGCATAAGATACTATTTTTCGTAACTACAGTTGCTGTTGACAAGGTAACGTCTTTTTTGTGAAATGACCAAAAAAATTTAACATTGTCGAATGTACTGTCATCATGATATTCATGGACAAGGTAACACCTTCTTTCTGAAATCATCAAATTTTTTTGACATTGTCGAATGTACTGTCATTTTGAGATTTGTATTTTGCAAGCTGTCATTGATTTTCTATCTAGCATGAAGTGAATTCTACCAATTTATATGCCTGAGATGTTGTGTTTGACATGTGTTCTATCCATATCATTTATAGGAATTTGGGAGTTTGTTCAAAAAATTCTGTAGAAGAAATTGGTTCTTTAAAGGATCAATTTCATTCGAAGATTCGATTGTTCCAACCAAATTTTTCACCTCATCTAAAAGTTCATCAAACTTTATAATGTATCCTCTTCTACTGCAGGAGAAGTTTTGATGTCATCAAGAAGCAAGAAAATTATTTGTTCTGGTTGACAGAATCTATTTTCTGAAATTTGCAAGGTGTGGAACTAGAGAAAACAAATATCACTGTAGCCATCTGAAGTGAACCTTTCATCTGTACTCCCAAGTATTCAATGCTCTCAAACATGGTCTAAATAATTCATTAGACCACTAGGACTCCATATATAATTACAAGAGTTCGAGGAGAATTAATTATTCATATGAGTTTACCAGAATAATGGTTGAACTATGTTGCAGTGAACTTTCGGGTTAGTTCTTGAGAGAATTATTAATTTTGTGATGTGCAGAGAATAAACTTCTTCCAGTCATCTCTTTTGAATCGTGATATCCTTATTTACAATGCCTTGATAACGAAAGCATAAGTGGACACTGGAGTAATTGTGGTTAATTAGGAGAATTCTTCAGTATTCATGGATACTTGATTCGTCTGTTTCTTATGCATCCAGGTGATGTGAAGTGAAATTCAACTCAAAATTGATTCCATAAAAGTAAAATCCAAGGATTTCATATTTTCACTTATCACAGTATGGTACACATTATACAAGTATAGACAACGAAAAATTGGGCACTATTTTCAGCGTCATTTCATCCAGGGTTGGTATTCGAAAATTTCTGAACCTATAAAGATATGCAATTGCTATTTGGATAAAAAGAGTGTAAACTGCAAGATTCTGTTCAACAGATGGAGTTTGATGGCTTTTCTATAATGAGTTTGATATATATTTTTTCTCCTTATTCAAACCATGAGTATTGAGTCACTACAAAAATTCTTCTGATGATAAGTGTTACACTGCATTATTTTATTGTCATTCACATCCAGTGCATGGCGTCCTGATATATGTGAGCCATTTTTTCGGGATTAACATACACAATGTCAAAAAAATTAAATGGATGGTAATCTATATAATTCTCCAGAGTTGAAAAATCAGTTACTGCGTACAATCTACTATTTTTCCATTAGAGAAAAAATGTCAAGTCATCTTGTAACTTACTCTGAAAATTTCAACCGACGAAATAAGAAGGAAATTCTCTAGTCCAAGTTTTTTTTTATGACCACGCATAACATTTTACAGAGTACTCGATTTTGATGATTTTTTCTTCATTGGACAGGGTTTCATGGTTTCCCAATCATCAGGACGGCTTGTGGTCTTTCTCAAATCGTACCAATTCTCTCAGAGTTCCAATACTTACCTGCAAGTGTGAAAATGTGAAATGCACAAAATTATAGAGGTGACACCTATGATTTGTGGGATGAAGCTTAGACCTAATGACGTGGAATTTTAATGACACGAAATTCCATGCACATCAATAGATGTCAGTATAATCCAATCGACGACACCAAAAGTCGTTCTCATCGTGCGTAGGCGGATGGTGGCTTTCTTGGAATCGTAACAAATCTCTCATCTTTCGTTATTTGTTTTGCGTTACTCTGAACGCACGAGTAGTACGACTTTTGGTGTCGTGGATTGGCCTATACTGACATCTGTTGGTGACCTATTAATGTGCACGAAATTTGGTGTCATTGAAATTTCACGTCATCATGTCTAAGCTTCATCCCACAAATTATGGGTGTCACCTCTATAATTTTGTGCATTTCACAATTTCATACTTGCCGGTAGGTATTAGAACTCTGAGAAAATTGGTACGATTTGAGAAAGACCACAAGTCGTCCTGATGATTGGGAAATCATGAAATAGCTGTAGGCGGATGGTGGCTTTCTTGGAATCGTAAATAATCTCTCTTCTGTTATTTGTTTTGCGTTACTCTGAACGCACGAGGAGTACGACTTTTGGTGTCGTGGATTGGCCTATACTGACATCTGTTGGTGACCTATTGATGTGCACGAAATTTCGTATCATTAAAATTCAACGTCATTAGGTCATTAGCTTCATCCCACAAATTATAGGTGTTACCTGTATAATTTTGTGCATTTTATATATATATATATATATATATATATGAATTTATATATACAGGGTGAGGCACCCCATACGACACGGTCCGTATAAACCAAACCATTCGTTTTTTCGGGAATTTCTCCATTTCATTATATGTATATTGATTAAGGCTGGAAAAGGAAATTAATTTGGAGTCTACAGGGTGGCTCAAAAAAGTGTGACATATCAAAGTTGTGTTTTTTAAAAGGAGCACCCTGTATTTCGTTACACTTTTGAATAGGTCAGGAAAAAATAATATGATTTCATGGGAGGTATGTGTACCTAACTATAACCGTTCTCGAGTTATTGATTTTTTTATGAAAATGCAGGTACAATTGGAAACTAAATAACATCGAAATGTATAGAAATCATCCCTTCGAATTCTGACAAAGCATAAAAGAGGTTTTTGGCTATTGATTTCGGTTGAACCCGTTTCTCAATATTATACAGAATGTTCAAAAATCGATTTGTTGAAAATATAAACAGGATGTTCATAAAATCAGATGTGAAATCATCTGCGACTGAAAGATAAACATCCTGTTTATATTTTCAACAAATCAATCTATCATACCCCATGACAGATTTTAATGTCAGAAAACACTAATTTTGAAGTGTCTCTCCAAAAGAAATGATTCTAACTTTTTCCATCTTTGCAAAGTGAGATTGCTTCTTGGAAATGTGTTTCCCATTTCTTCCGGTCTTCCTGATGATCGTGGAAGCGTGAAATAGATTTTCGTCGACAAAAATGAATTGAAGACCTAATGAATGCGATGTCTCTCCTGCGTCAATGTTACGAATGATTTCTGGTGAGTACTCTCTTTTGGAAAACATTCTTCTTTGCCTCATTCATCTTTATGAGTTCTCAATTGAGACTGGAATAGAAAATCAAATAACTATCTGAATGAAAATGCAAATTTTCAATTTCAGATTTTTTCTTTTGAGTTAGGGCCCTTTCAGAATATCTATCAGATGTAGTTCAATGTCCAGCGCGGCTTCAGCCGGGAAAGTAGTTGTTTTCTGTTAGACATTCACAAAAAATAACTTCATTTTAATCGTGGATTTTTCAGTTCACAGAAAAATCTTTCTATCAATATTCAATTGAGAATGTTTCCCTTTTCAACATGAATACCCCACAAGAGGTTATCTTGACGATGGAAGATAGTGACTAAAGTTTATCTTTCAGTCGCAGATGATTCCACATCTGATTTTATGAACATCCTGTTTATATTTTCAACAAATCAATCTATCATACCCCATGACAGGTTTTAATGTCAGAAAACACTAATTTCAAAGTGTCTCTCTAAAAGAAATGATTCTAACTTTTTCCATCTTTGCAAAGTGAGATTGCTTCTTGAAAATGTGTTTCTCATTTCTTCCGGTCTTCCTAATGATCGTGGAAGCGTGAAATAGATTTTCGTCGACAAAAATGTATTGAAGACCTAGTGAATGCGATGTCTCTCCTGCGTCAATGTTACGAATGATTTCTGGTGAGTACTCTCTTTCGGAAAACATTCTTCTTTGCCTCATTCATCTTTATGAGTTCTTAATTGAGACTGGAATGAAAAATCAAATAACTATCTGAATGAAAATGCAAATTTTCAATTTCAGATTTTTTCTTTCGAGTTAGGGCCCTCTCAGAATATCTATCAGATGTAGTTCAATGTCCAGCGTGGCTTTAGCCGGGGAAGTAGTTGTTTTCTGTTAGACATTCACAAAAAATAACTTCATTTTAATCGTGGATTTTTCAATTCACAGAAAAATCTTTCTATCAATATTAAATTGAGAATGTTTCCCTTTTCAAGTTCAAAAATCATTGTCACTTTTTTATAATTTCGGACAAAGATAACTCCGTTATTTCAAAAGGAACACCCTATTTTTTTTTGGTCTGAACAATATAAAATTCGATTATTTTCCATTTCATATTGGGATTCCTTATACCTATACTGAATAGTTTTTCAGATATTGGCTTTTTCAAATAGTAGTTCTTATTTCAAATAGTAGTTCTTATTTGAATCAGGATAGCTTTGAAACGACATTTATTCAACTTGTTGAAAGAATTCTTATTGACAGTTATTGTGTTTTACGTTATTCAATACATATAATGAAATGGAGAAATTCCCGAAAAATCAATGGTTTGGTTTACAGGGTCCGTGTCGTATGGGGTGCCCCACCCTGTATATATATGATGGTATTTTTGTGTTCTGGGGAACATGACCGCCAAAATTTTGTCTTTTTGTGATGACGTGACCAATAGTTCTATTTTTTGAAAACTACCTAAAACATAATCTTTTTCTTATCTCATTCTGCACCTTCTTTTTATTCTACTAGGTATGAACAATTATTTAAACTTGAAAGTAACATAAAAATTATATACAGTGACCGGCAGAAAGTACGCATCATATGGGAAATTTTCTTTAATATAATATTTTGACAAATGTCGATACATGCAATCGCTTCTGCATAAAAAAAAACCCCAAAAGATGTTGTACAGTGCCGTTCGTCTTTTCTTGTTTGGCAGGAAATTTAAATAATTTAAAAGTTATGTCTCAAAACACACTTATTTGGGAAAATATTGAAAAATGGTATTTGGAAAAGTTGTTTAGAACGACATTTTATAGCTTTGTACAAGTTTGAAAATGAATCTGAGATGAAAAAATAAAAATCAATTTTTGCCATAAAAAAATCAATTTGGAAAAATACATTTCTGACAAAGAAACTCATTAGTAAAGACCAAAGTAATATTTTGAATGATATTTTGTAAATATTCACCATCTACTTCTATTTTATTGGAAGAAAATTTTAAATCTGTGGATTTGCCATGTGTTCAGCTGCTTCATAAGAGGTCACAGAAATATCTTCAGGACATTATAATCCCGATACTGTTTATTATTGACAAAGAACCATCTTTATTAATGATGAACAGTATCGGAATTATAATGTCCTGGAGATATTTCAGTGACCTCTTATGAAGGAGCTGAATACATGGCAAATCCATAGATTTCAATTTTCATAATAAAAAGTAGCTTGCGAAAATTTACAAAATATCATTTAAAATATCACTGTTGGCCTTACTAATGAGTTTCTTTGTCTAAAATGTATTTTTCCGATTTGAAATTTTTATTATGACAAAAAATTTATTTTTATTTTTTTATCTCAGATTTCTTTCAAAACTTGTAGATAGCTATAAAATAACGTTCTGAACATCTTTTTCGAATAACATTTTTCGATATTTTTTCAACTAAGTGTGTTTTGAAACATAATTTTTAATTTTTTTAAATTTCCCTCAAAACACGAAAAGACGAACGGCACTGTACAACGTCTTTTGGGGTTGCTTCCGATGCAGAAGCGATTGCACATATCGATATTCGTCAAAATTTATTAATAAAAGAATTTCCCATATGATGCCTACTTTCTGCCGGTCACTGTATAAGGATATTTTCCCTCAATAAGTATATTATATCCATGTGTATGTGTGAAAAATTGAATTAAAAAATTTACAATAACTTGCATTTTCAAAATTTGTCAAATATCGTATTCTTGAACTTAAAAATTATACATCGCCATTGGTCATGAAAATGAGATCCCAATTTTTAAGCATTACTTTTGTCATAGCGCATCGCTCATAAATGTTTCAAGATTTCGAAAAAAAAAATACACCGATAATGATTGAAAAATCAACTTGTGCGCCATCTTGTGTTTGAAAAAGTCATAAATCTCCACTGATTTTTAATTCACAGTTAATTAGATTTTCATGCACAAAAAATCATCGAAATCCTATACTGGTTTCGAAAATATAAGCATTAAAAAATCATGTATTTATTCTGAAAATATGTTTAAGTTATTCGCGCTGTGCGGTATGAAAAAGTTAGGCTGAGGCAATACATCGAAACCATAAAACAGTTTCTTTCAAAATTCCTATATTAACGTAAAAACTACTTTTGGCCGTTTTTTGGCCAAGCCAGATCACTGTGCGCCGCTGCGCATCCCATTTTTTACGCTCTACGTAATTAATTTGCTTGTTGGTCTTTTTTGCCGACTTGAAATTAGGTACTTACAGAAGTTATTAGGACTGAAAGGTCGTCGGTTTAATTTTTTGTCAAAAAGTTTTTTGTCAGGTTGTGGAGGGTGATTATTCCCAAAAATGTGTTTAGAACGAGTATTCCTCTACAAAAAAATGAGCATCAAACAATATTTGAAAGATTATTCTAACGTTTGTATTCCCGGAAATGAGCAAAGAGTTTCATCAAACAGGGATAATTTGGGCACCATTTCCGATTCCATGTCTAATATTACAAAATTTCAACAATTGTTTTGTTTTCAACTCATTTCAAAATTCTGAAAAAGCATATTTCCCCATTTGATTTCGATAGTTGTTGAATGAAACCGATTTCTACTAGCTCTAAATATCGAAGTTTCTCCTGAAGTTCCCAGTAATAGCTTATACACGCCGAGAGTATTTCCCAGAACAGCCCATAACTGAAAACGGTCTCTCGGACTGAAATGCCTTGCTAACCACATATGAATTATTACAATCGAATTTCATGTTCATGCTATACTCCAGAACAATTCGCAGCATGCATATGCATTGCATTGTATAATATTATATGCTTGTTAGGCTTAACTTCGTTGGGAGCCAGATAACAGATATGGAATTAGCCAAGATTGTCTTGATTATCATGATGAAGAGCAAACACCTGCACCCATTGGAAAATACACGATTTTTTATCTTTTATGACACCAAAGTTTGCCTATCTGTGAATCACATAAAGGGATATCCGTCTAGTTTTAATGACGATAAAAGCCAAAAGTGAAACAACGAAAAATATTTCACACAGAGTGGTCCACTGAATACAGTCTACCACGCTGTTCGAAGAGATTTTTAAAAATGCTTAAAAATGTCGATTTGAATTCCAAGGACACATGTATATCTGATCAACTCACTTCCGTTCTTCTAATGCTTTCGAACATTCTGGACCTCATGTTGATGTAGACTAGTGTTTTCAGTATGTTGCTTGTAGGAGGTGTTTACCGGAAAGATTTGTCGTCATCTATAAATTCCCCCATTTCCATTCCATTGTATCGTTCAAATAAGGTATATGAAAACCTGCCTAGTTTCTCGCATTTCCTCCTGATAATAGTTCATCTGAAAAATGTATGCTCCTGTTACTGTTTGACTTTTTGTCACTGCGAAATATTTCATAAAATTGAGCAGTTATTGAAAACAATAATTGTGCAAGATCAACGGCTGTGTATCATTCAAATGTGGTGGAAATTTCAACGGAGTTTCAACAGATATAATCTGGAACGTACTTCTTATCGCCACAAAACTAAATGTCCGGTCAAATAGTCAGTCACATTTGCATAAATTCCCAAAAAGCTGAAAATTGACATGAACGTTAGGGACACCATTATAATGAAATCATAAAAGTTTCCATCGATCCCATGTGTCTAAAAAAAATTATGCAAGGTCAAAATTCGCGAAAATAGGTTTTTTGAATTTTTTTGCGGAACGTTAGTTTAATGATCAAAATAGCTCAGACAAAAATTGTAGGTCATGCTATTAGCAATTTGCATATTTTCCAGAAAAAATATATGTTATTCTACATCGTATATCATTCATTTCTGTGCAATTGGGGAAATCCATTACGAATATTTCACTCAGTAATAAATTAAAACATGAACTGGGATTCAAATTTACATGTAAACCAGTGTTGCCACACAGGAATTCTCATATCATCCATGACCCGAAGTCAAATTATACGTAATTATCCTCGCTCAATTTGTAAATATACGGATATTATACATTACAAATGTAAACTAAAAAAAATACTTATCAAGGTGAAATTGGTTCAAAATATTGGGAATCGAAAAAAACTAAATTACTAAGCATATGTCAAGGTTCATAAACCGGCCGTATGATTTTGTATGATAATAAAAATATAGCTATAGAGTCTATCATCAGATTTTGAAGAGAAAGAACTGGTAAAAATATGTTATGCGTTATGGGAGATTAAAAAGTTGAAGTCATCAAATGACTACTAAATACAAACGAACGCACCTAAGTGTAGAGTGAACCGCTCCAGCAGCGTTGCCGTTTTGTGTATAATTATCCGAATTGTGTATAATTTGAACGTCTGCGGATAATTTTGTGGATTATTCTATTTTTTATCCATTTACGTATAATTAGAGACTATTCTAACAATTTAAAAAATATGGATTCGGAAACGATTAGAGAATTTTAATTTGGGGACAGTTTATCAACCACCACTTGAAAAATTGAAGTGAAACCAACCAATCGTGTCATCATACCACAAGTAGATTTTTGAAGTTTGGCCATTGGCATTACTGTACATCACTGCGGGCAGGTAGTACTGGTTGTCAAAAACGAACAAAATTTGTAGTTAAGACACACTGAAATAAAATATATTGTACTGACAGTCAGTATAATATAATTTTATTTCAGTGAGTTGACAGAATGACATTTGACATTTGTATTTGAAATGAGAGTTGAATCTTGAATCAGTTTATAGTATTGGAAATGGTATATTTCCAAACCTTGAAAGTGATAATTCTGTTGATGATTTAACCATTTTCCGATGCTTCGGTGGAAAGAGTTTTCAGCATGTTACAACTGACAAAAACAAATCAAAGAAACAGACTGGCAACTAATACCCTCAAATCAATATTTTTCACCAAAGAAGGTGTTTCAGATAATTATGGTTGTTTGAAATTCGAGCCATGTTGAAAACAAATTATACCTAAATTATTTGAATACATTATACCTTTCAGAGTTCATATTTATTTTTTTTCCTTTATAGAAGACCTATTTATGTTTGTTATTTCAGTTTATTTATTAATATATCCTATGAAGTTAATGGAGTGTTTGTTTTCAACTTCTTCCTACCTACTTAAGTTATTGAACTTTTCAATATGCAGACAATTCAAGCAAACATCACAAACACCTCATTTAACCTCTCATTTCATTTATAAAGGTGAATTTTGAATTTGAACTTTACCGGGGACAGATGAGTCATCCAATAGATCAGCTTGTTCGTTGCTACAGATTTGTCTGGAGCGCAGCGTTGCCAAGCTTCCCAAATATCATAGCCGCGATTTTGATGCTTATTTGTGCATATTTTTCCCAATAATGAATGATTGTTGATGATTTTCGACCATGATTCATAGATTAATTCTTAAGACAATTTGCAAAAAATGTCAATTTCCAAATCATGAACTCATTATGAATAGCCAAAACGCAAATGAATCTTTAATAAAAGAATAAGTTTCATATATATTGTAAAATCCACTCTTAAAATTTGTACAATTTGTCGATGTCATCACGTGACAGCAAAAGCGCCTTCTATTGGTGTCACGTCAAATTGTCAAACTGTCTAGCTTTGAAGTAAATGTTTTGTTTACCTTCAGTTTTCAGTTCAGTTTTGTGTTAAATGTTGTTAACTTTGTATTCACATTGAATATTTGAATTAACGGTCGTTTTTGAAAGATTTTTATTGCATTCTTTCGTTTTTTTGTGATCTTGTGTTTGGTTGACCACGAAACCAGGATTTCAAAAGGCTGACGGTCATAATTTACCAAAAATTGACTCTATTATGATGGCCTTATTTTTTGGAAGTGATCCGGACTTCATGAGTGCCGAAATGAGAGGAATAAACGATAAATATGAATATGGAAATTCTAACTCAAATACAACTATAAACTCACATCAAAATGATCCTCACAACAGTAACGATTTGTTACACTGGAAAGAGGTTCCCTTTTCATTATTTGGCACCACTCACGCCGTTTTTTGTCGTGTCTGGGCACAGAAAAAAAAAAATACTGGGACTACTAGAGGACGTATTATTGCACATTGGAACAATACAATATTTGTGAAATCCTTTGGGTTTGCCTTCCATGATATCACTACAGTCATCCAGCAAGAACAAACACAAACAAATCAAATATCCAGAAAGCTTAGAGCGATACCGAAGAGCCTGATACTAATATACTCTAATATTCTAAATGACAACTTAATGACAACAATAACACATACGAGTCATCTGACGTCACAAGATGGCCGCAAAGAAACGCGCGCGTTCACATGTAAATTTGAATCCCAGTTCATGTTTTAATTTATTACTGAGTGAAATATTCGTAATGGATTTCACCAATTGTACAGAAATGAGTACGATGTAGAATAACATATTTTTTTCGGAAGATATGCAACTTGCTACAAGTTATGGTTATGAGTGAAAACATTAAAAATATAATAATATCATTTTTGGCCAATCACGGCTATGATATTTGGTAAACTTGGCAACGCTGCGCTTAAAATTTCCTCCATCCCAACTGCGACTGAAAACTGAAGATGAACAAAACAGCCTTCAAACTAGACAGTTACGACCATTTGACGTCACACCAATAGAAGGCGTGTTTGCTATCACGTGATGATATCGACAAATTGTACAAATTTTAAGAGTGGATTTTACAATATATATGAATTATATGAAACTTATTCTTTTATTGAAGACTCATTTGCTTTTTGGCTATTCATAATGAGTTCATGATTTGGAAATTGACATTATATGCAAAAATTGTGTTAACTTTTTTCCCTGAAATTCACCATTTCTGAGAAGAGAGGATTCTAAAATGTACTGAAGTGGTATTCTCCGTAATATGCACACGTTTCCACGCCACCTATGAGGTAGTGTACTTGGCGCATTTTTTTTAACGTGGTGTCCCTGGTAGGCTCACTGCACGGTCTATTTTACTGAAGTTTAATGGAATGTCAGGTCTTCTTATTCAACTACTTCTTCTTCTTGTTCTTTTTCTTCGTCTTCTTCTTCTCTTCCTCCATCTTTTTCTTCTTTATCTTCCTGAGTCGACGTGAATTGTTGTAACAGCGATACATCAGTTGTTTCGTCGTTGATGTAAGGATCTTCTTCTGTTGGAGATTCAACATCTGAACATGACTGGCCTCGACAACTGGTACATGCTGGTGAACAAATTGAGCCTATTTTTTGCAGCCGCATTTCGAATAACAGCCTTTTTTGCAGTTGCAAAAAATAGTGTTAAGGAGCTTTTCTGGTGCAGGTGGAAGTAGAGTGTTGATTGGTTCCACACTTTATTAATTAGCTCCCAACCCCATTCTTCTGGGTCCAGTTGATTACCAAGCAACACTTGAACCTGGTAATATACTCTATAAAAATGTTGGTGAGCAGAAGCCGAGGTTGGAGGAAGACAAGCTGATTGCACATTTTTTTTCATTACGTGTATGTTTTGCAAAAGATAAGTAACGTAACTTATATGCAAGCAATTTTTTCTTCGAGCTCCATATACAGAAAGAAGAAAGCGAATTCCGTTGGTGATTAGAGTTTCTGAGGCAGAGTTCATATCTTCAAAAACTTCTGCACATGTAATTAAATCTGGTTTTTCAAACAATTTGAAAACTGTTGTTTTACCCCTCCGGAACATTACTGATGTTGTATCACAGTCATAGCATGTAAAAATTGAATGTGATTTTTACATTTAGGATAAGCTGTTAAACTCGTATTTGAAAATATTTCCAATGGTTGTTGAGCCTTGCCTGGTTTAAAAAATAATTTATTTTTCAATTGGATTCGAGCGGTAAGTTATACCTACCGATCGAATTTTACCACAACATAAATCATTTGGATTGAATTGATTTTTGCAGTTTTATAATGAGTACATCAGCGTCATTGTCAGTTGCTTCACTGAAATATGTTCTGTGGTGAAATTTTTCTTTCGGCATTGTAATGATCCGAGACTTATTATGAATGTTTGACAGGAAATGATTGTTGGCTAGTTGGGACTGTTATAAATTGGTCAAAGAGAATATCAGAAGATGCCGATGTTTTGTCACACGGCGACGTTGAGGGACTGGGTTTCTTTTCAGTTCCAAGTCTGAGAATTATCTTTCAATATTGATATATTAGTAACGAAGACTGAGAGTTTCACTTATATTTTGCGTCCAATGACATAGGCAGCTTAGTCATGCATATTATGGAGAATACAACTTCACTCAATTGTAGAATCGATTTATCTAGACAATTTATGTGTGAGCTATTTTTATCATAAAACTAACCGTTTCGCTAAAAAATCCAAAACCCATTTTGCGAACTTTGACCTTCATACAATTTTTTGTACACATGAGATTGATGGGGTTCTCCACAATTTCGTCATAATGGTATCCCCAATGTTCATGTAAATTTTCAGCTGCTTGGGAATTTATGGAAAGGTACCCCTATTATATCCTTCAAAGTACTTTGCAAATGGATAAATATTAACCACTTCAGTCAAGCTGGCCCCCTGTGAAGCGCTTTCGGGGTATTTGTTCCTCATCAGTACAGGGTAGGCCAAGCAGACAATGAATAATGTCTGCGTTACCTGATTGTAGTGTTAGCTAAACATCGACAGTATCGATAGTAAACAACTATCGTTCCATATTGATAGTTTCTGAAACCATCGAACTATCGAACTGGTATGTGGAAGAGAGAAACTGACATTGAGTATTTGGGAGTTATTCAAACCACATCGTAACTAGTATGCAAAGTGACATTGGTATTCAGTCTCGAAGAATTATTAACAATTCAGTAGCCATAAGCAAATATTTAGAAATAATTCAAGGGCTTAATGAAGGGGAGAAAATATTAGGAAGATGTTACATATATACAATAAGTACGCATCAAGCCAGGAGTGCTCAATAAACAATAACATTTACTCTAACGATAACTTGAATCTCAAGTGAATCCATAAGTTGCTACAACTGCGAATAATGGTTGCAGGACTGAAAGCAAGTGAGATTGTTTTTGAAAATTATTTGGCAATTTATTTTGATAATTAGGTTTTGAGTATCTCGATGACTGCATGTGTATTGATTTCTTCACTCCATCGGTGAATCAAATTGTATTCGACTTGGTTTATGAATATAACTTATATGAACTTATCTAGCATTTTCATTATATAATAATAATTCCGAAGTATTGAAGATAGGATGGTACACAAATTTGATAATCCACGCATAAAATAACCCGTATACGGGGTGAAGAATAAGCCGCTCAATTTGGATTTCAAGTTATATTGTCCAAGAGAAATATAGCCCTCTATGCTTTTCTGTAACAACTAGTTGAGGACAAAAGAGTGGGCATGACAATGATATTCGATATTGTTTTCTAACAAGACGCTGCAACAGGCTACTTTCCATTGACAGTGACAGAATTCCCAGACGGAAAGATTTCTGTTCATTGGATTGGAAGGAGGGCCTCTATAAATTCTCTGCAAGTTCGTAGTTCATCCCCTCCGTATTCTGAAGAATGCATTCCATGTAACTCGAGCAAATTTTCCAGGAGACCTACGACAGCATACTATCATATATTTATAAACTCCAAATATTGATAATAAGAATAGCCTATGTGAAGCCAAAACAATTGAAAATATATTTTCAAAATCGGGCGCTCAAAGTTAATATGCATGCGCCAAGAAATGAACACGTTTTATATCAAAGACGCGATTTTGTTCATCCATCCCGTACCAGTAGTAATTAATTCACGTGAAAAATGTTGGAATGTGACATTTGTTGCAAATTCTCATTATAGTAACATAAACACAAAAGTGTGACATCTCTTTTCACGTGGCGTTTGGTATTGGGCAATCCAACGATGTGTCAAAATGAAAACAACATGACGGCTGTTGGCACACATTGTAATTCGTCATGAGGGACCATAGTGGTAAAAGTGTTTATTTTATGATTTTCTGTGCGAATTTGAGTATTTTGTTCAATTTTGGAAAATAATGTCAGATATTTTTGTTTTACTATTGTTGTTTTTGATAAACTTCTATTCAAGAGAACTACAGAACATGTGACATATTATATACTACTGTCAACAACTTATTTTTGTTCTACTATCCAAACTATAACTGATAAAACTTGAATCTCCAACGCCCCCTCTTGAAGTTTCAGTAACTCTATTATCTGCCACTCCCATGGATCACATGAAAAATGTATGCTTCAGACCATGTAGCGACTTTATTAGAATATCAGCTACCATTTCTGTAGCGGGTAGGTATTCGACATTCACTAATTTGTTTCTGTAAGCATCTCTGATAAAGTGATGACGGATGTCCATGTATTTAGTTCGTGAATGATAAACTGGGTTTTCGACTAAACGCTTGGCACCCTGGTTGTCACTGAGAATCGTAATGTTCTCTACAAAAATTTCAAATTCTTCGAAAAATCTTCTTGAGTAAATCGCTTCTTTGGCTACCTCAGTTAGTGCCATATATTCAGCCTCTGTACTAGACAGAGCCACTGTTTGCTGTTTACGGGACTCCCAGCAAATGGCTGCATCTGCCATTTTGAAATTATACCCTGTATATGATCGCTTATCTTGAATGCATGCTCCTCAATCAGCGTCTGCAAAGCCAGTCAAAGAAATGCCTGTCCTTTGAAAGATGAGAGAGAAATCAGCTGTTCCCTTCAAGTACCGAAGAACTCTCTTCGCTGCTTTCCAGTGCTGTGCGCCATAATTTTTGTTGAATTGACTTAACGTGCTCACTATGTAGGCTATGTCAGGTCTAGTTGATACAGCCAAGTGCATAAGAGAGCCGATCAATGACTGATACGGATATTGTTTCATCTCTACCTCATTGAAATCTTCTGGTGAGGTTAATTTTGCATTGGCGTCAAGAGGTGTTGTGAGGGCTTACAGTTTTCCATTCCAAATTTTTCAAGAACGTTTTGTATAAACTTCCTCTGGGATAGGTTTCTCTTCAGTTTGGTCATTTTTTTCTAGATTGTTGGTGGCAATTATGATATTGTAACGAACCTAGGCCGGACCTGTCGCCTCGCGCGTTGCCGTCGACAGCGATGAGGTCATCCCCGGAGATGTTCGAGAACAGTCCAGTCGCTCTGCCGTGGAGAGCAACGGTCGATATTGGAAACAATTGGAACATGCCGGTCGCCAACTACCAGAATTCGAAACATCGAGAATGCTGTATCGGAGATAAATAGGCAACCCTAAAGTGGAGTAGGACAGTCTGAACGAGCCCATACGATCGAGCTATACAGTGGCGTAGTAATATAAATTAAGTTGTAGATTAAGTGTGAAATAAATTATTAAAACCAAGTTAAGTTTATTTACGTTACAATTGGTGTCGGAAGTGAGATTTTGAAAATAAACAAGTGATCGTGGAGTGGATAGTCAGAAAAATAAATTGATAGACCTTTTTGTACGCCCAAAATAGACAGTGGCCCGGTTTTCGCGAAGTGGACAATTGTGCGTGGGAATATAAACTGATACACTTTTCGCGTGAAACAGACAATAGACTGGTGGCCCGTGGAAAAGAATTCGCGAAGTGAATTTTTAACAAACTGATAAACTTTTTCGTGTGAAACAGACTGATACCTCGGCAAAGACAAAATGTGTTCAAGAAAAGTGCGCCTTGCGGATTTGAAGGTAGCAGAATTGAAACAGGAATTGGAAGAAGAGGGAACTGGAAATAACAGGTAAAAAGCAAGTACTCCAGGAAAGACTTGCAGAAGGACTCATACAAGAAGGTGAGGACCCCGAACCATTTTTATTCGAAGTTCCCGGAGGCGATTTAAGTTTGGTAATGAATAAACTCGAAGAAACTACTAAATCCGTGAAAGAAGAACTGCAACAAAATGCTAGAAATCTGGAAGGGAAGCTTGAAGAAAATTCTATAAATCTGGAAGAGAAGCTTCAAGAAAATTCTATAAATCTGGAAGAGAAGCTTCAAGAAAATTCTAGAAATCTGGAAGAGAAGCTTCAAGAAAATTCTATAAATCTGGAAGAGAAGCTTCAAGAAAATTCAAGAAGCCTGGAAGATAAGCTTCTAGAAAATTCAAGAAGCCTGGAAGATGAGCTCCTAGAAAACACAGAAGGCTTAAAAAAAGAACTCTGTGGTGTGGCGAATCGTCTGGAAAAAAGAATGGGAACCGTCGAGGCAGAGATGGACAAGATGAAGGAAATAATCAGCGATGAAATCAAAGACGGAATCGAGGCAGAAATGGACAAAATGAAGGAAACGATCAGTAAGCTGGAAAAACAAATTAATAGTGCGTCCTCCACAGATATGGTTAACGAAAATGCAATGCTGGACTTGAGTTTGAACTTGGATAAAGTTCAAGAGGGTATAAAAGATGTCAAGGTCATTTCTGAAATAGGGAAGCTTTCCATGAAGCCGCCTCAATTCGACGGAAAAACTCCATGGGAAAATTACCGCCGACAGTTTGAAGCAGCGGCCAAAGCAAATGGATGGAATGCAGGGGAAAGAGCTGTAGCACTAACACTTGCATTACGTGGAGAAGCAACGAATATTCTACAAACTCTTACCGCCCAAGAACAGGAGGACTATGATCAGCTGATTAAACATCTAGAATTACGATATGGCCAGGCCCATTTGGAACACGTATACCACTCCCAGCTGAAAAATCGCTCTCAGAAATCGGGCGAATCCTTACAAGAATTTGACTGACATTGCACGCTTGGTTCGTCTCGCATAACCAGCCATACCGGAAAATGTAATGGAGCGATTAGCGGTTCAGGCATTCTTGGATGGACTCCGTGACCAAGAAACCAGACAAGCGTTGATATAAGCTCGTCCAACACATCTCGTAGATGCACTGGCACGCGCTTTGGAATTCGAAGCAGCAAAACAATGCTGCAAAAGCCAAAGTAAAGTTCAAACGATTGAGGAAGACTCACAGGAGCCTGCTAACTTGGAAGCTGCCATAAGAAAAGTGATGAAGGAAGTGTTGCCTGAGAAAAGACAGATAAGATGCCGGAATTGTGGCAAAATTGGACATGTGCGTAGCAAATGTCCAACATTCATCGACTCCGATGCAGGAAAACTAAAAAAAGTCGACGAGAAGGGGCAATCGTCGGCATGTCCCGGCAAGCCCCGGTTAACAACGCATATGTCGCTATCCTTCAACGACAGAACAAAGGTGTCTTCGTAGACGGTCTCATCAATAACGAGCCTTGCACCATGCTGCTAGATACAGGTGCGACTAGGACAATTCTCGGGCCTTCCTCTGCCAGAACACCAGAACGGATTGAACCGACAACTTGGAAGCTACGCACAGCAACAGGGGAGCCAGCTACTGTATATGGCGAGCTACCGATTGAAATAATTTTGGGCAGCACTAAAGTGAAACATCAGGCACTTGTAGCGGACATCGAAGACGATGCAATCATCGGAATGGACATCATGAATTCCAGAGGGTTTGAATTGGATTTCAAAGACGGCCTCCTACGTGTCAACGGAGAAGAGCTGGTGCTTCATGGGAGAAGTGAGGGGTTGATCCGTGTGTTGTTGGCTGAAGATGTAAGCGTACCTGAGAGGGCTGAAACCATTCTGGAGGCTCGCCTGGACGGGAGAACGAGCAGTGGAAACGTGGTGATGTTCGAGCCCAAACTTCATGATGAGAAAATTGGACGAGGGATTGCACTAGGGAAGACCTTGTTGCGTGCTGACGAATTTGTGCCCGTAAGGGTCATGAATGTCAATTATTTTCCAGTGACCTTGAAGAAAGGAACAATATTGGGGCACTGCTCGTCAGTTTCCTCAGTGATCCGGAATGTACGAGGTACGATTAGCCAACCCCACAACTTGCCCACAGAACTAGAAAAATTAGTTGCCATCTCTCCCAAAGACATAAAACCAGCTCAACAGCCCAAACTAAGAGATTTAGTCAAAAAGTACCAAGACATCTTCGATACCGGACAAGGAAAAGGGGGTCGAACTAATGTGGTCCAGCACAAGATTGATACTGGGGGTGCCCGACCGATCCGGCAATCAGCAAGAAGACTTCCTCTTGCCAAGAAGGAAGAGGCTGACAAAATAGTCAGCGATATGGGAAAAGAAGGAGTTATCGAACCATCTGACAGTCCCTGGTCCTCTCCAGTCGTACTGGTGAAGAGAAAGGATGGATCGACACGCTTTTGTGTAGACTATCGCCAACTTAATAATGTCACGAAGAAGGACAGTTACCCTCTCCCGAGAATAGATGACACCCTAGACACGTTGGCTGGTTCCACGATTTTCTCGACCCTTGATCTGAAGAGTGGATACTGGCAAGTAGAACTGGCTCAGGAAGATCGAGAAAAGACTGCTTTTACCATCGGCTCAGGATTGTGGCAGTTCACCGTTATGCCATTCGGGCTCTGTAATGCTCCCGCCACATTCGAAAGATTGATGGAAACAGTACTGAAGGGACTCTCATGGAACACGTGTCTAGTGTATCTCGACGACATAATTGTGGTCGGCAGATCGTTTGAGGACCACGTGAAAACTTGGAGGAAGTATTCCCGACTGGGAACTCCGGATTGAAGCTGAGCCCTAAGAAATGCCATCTGTTCCAAAAAGAAGTACGATACGTCGGCCACGTTGTCTCTGGAGAAGGAGTAGCAGTGGATGACCAGAAGATCAAAGCTGTTAAGGATTGGCCCATCCCAAAGACATTCACCAACTTCGAAGTTTCCTTGGTTTATGCACATACTATCGCCGATATGTGCTGGGATTCGCCAACATCGCTAAACCACTGACCAAGCTCACGGAAGGCCAAACAAAGTTCCAGTGGCCCGAAGAATGTCAAGACTCATTCAGGAAGCTGAAAGGAGCTTTGATCAACGCACCTATACTGAGCTATCCCTACCCAAAGGGAGATTCATTTTGGATACGGACGCCAGCAACGTGGGACTTGGAGCTGTCCTATCTCAGATCCAGGAGGGACAGGAGAAGGTCATTGGTTATTTCAGCAAGACGCTTAGCAAACCAGAGCGCAATTACTGTGTCACCAGGCGAGGCTGTTGCTGTTGTAAAGGGAGTGGAACACTTCTACAAGTACGTGTATGGAAGAAGATTCCTGTTGAGAACTGACCATGCAGCTCTCAAATGGCTCTTACAGTTCAAAATCCTGAGGGTCAAGTAGCACGTTGGATCGAGAGACTCCAAGAATTCGATTTCGAGATCGAACATCGCGCCGGAACTAGCCATAAGAATGCAGATGCCTTGTCGCGAAGACCATGTCCAGATGATTGCTCACATTGCCGACGAGCAGAAGAGAAAGAACAACACTTTGTAGAACCGCGGCAATGGATGACAACTGGAATGACAGCAAGATCCAGAAAGACCAAGAGAAAGACCCCGACCTTGGCTTAGTTGTCAGCTGGAAGAAGGGCAATCGAAGACCATCATGGCAGGAAGTCGCAGGTTACTCGCCGGCTGTTAAGTCCTATTGGGCACAATGGAACTCTCTTATTCTGGACAATGGGATCCTGAAACGTGTGTTGGAGGCCGATATTGGTGGGGAAGACAGACGCCAAATAATTGTTCCCCGGCACAGAAGAGAGGAAGTGCTGCGGGAAATCCATGATGGAGTCGCCGGAGGACATCTGGGAGTGACGAAGACCCTGCAGAAAGTGAGGCAACGGTTTTACTGGGCCAATTGTCAAGCTGACGTCCAGGACTGGTGCAGGTAGTGCGCTGTATGCGCTGCTAGCAATGGACCTCGAATAAGACCCAAGGCCCCGATGCGTCAGTACAACGTAAGCAGCCCGTTCGAGAGAATCGCCATTGACATCGCCGGCCCGTTTCCCGTATCCGACCACGGGAATAAATACATCCTTGTGGCAATGGACTACTTCAGTAAGTGGGCGGAAGCCTATGCCCTGCCCAACCAGGAAGCCATCACCGTCGCCGACGTCTTGGTGAAAAGTGGATATGTCGATTCGGTATTCCAATGGAGCTGCACTCGGATCAAGGCAGAAATTTCGAATCCAACCTTTTCCAAGAAATATGTCTATTGCTGAACATTCGAAGACAAGAACCACGGCCCTACATCCGCAGTCCGATGGAATGGTGGAACGGATGAACAGGACGATCAACCGCCACTTGTCCAGGTTGTCTCTGACCATCAAAGAGACTGGGACCAGTATCTTCATTTTGTTCCTGATGGCCTATCGATCCGCGGTATACGAGTCAACCGGTCAAACTCCTGCTAGTATTATAATGGGCCGAGAACTGCGACTGCCTTTTGACCTGAAGTTTGGGATACCGCCAGGACAAGACACTGCGGGAGAGGACTACGTCAGCAAACTTCGGCAGAGAATGGACGACATTCACGAACGAGTCCGGTTGAACATCCAGAGTGCCAGCGATAAAATGAAGAAGACCTATGACATCAAGGCCGACGCTGGAGGATTTAAGGTTGATGACCTGGTTTGGCTGTACAACCCCAAACGTCGTCGTGGACTATCACCAAAGTTGCGGAACTCGTGGGAAGGCCCGTATAAAATCGTGAAAAGGATAAACGACCTTGTGTACCGAATCCATAAGCCACCCGAGGGAAACCAAGGGTCGTCCATTTCAACAGGTTGGCCCCTTACGCTGGAAACCATGACCAAGTTCGCACCCTCAAGCCACCGGAGGATGATATGACGTTCGAGAAGTTTATGTCCTTGTATTCAAACGGGCAGAAAGTTCTACATGGGGTTACTAGAGAGGAGTCACGAGACCTTTTCGAGGTGCCTGCTGACTACGTACTAGCGCACTGTGGCAGAAGATCTTCGAATGTCCAGGGGCATCGCCGTAGTGTTCTCCAAGAAATTTGGTCAACTCCAAACACTGCGGGAGCAGAATCCAGAAGTTGGTGGGGTGCTACAGTTGAAGAAAGGCCAGAGAAACATCTACTACCTAGTTACCAAGAGGCATTCCCAAGATAAACCGTCCTATGAAGATGTCTGGAAGAGTCTCACCAAACTAAGAGATACTATGGTGGACCAGAATCTGGTGGATCTAGCAATTCCAAAATTGTCCTGTGGTATTGATGGGTTGGACTGGAGAGTCATAAGAAGTATGCTGGAGGCGATATTCAGATCCAGCGGCGTCAAGATTTTGGTTTGCTGTAACCCTCTTCCACGACCGATCATGAAGACCGTGGAGTGTTACTTCCATCGAACTTCACGGTGCAGATATGGAGAGTCATGCAGATATCGTCACACTCCAAGGATGAAATTTCGGGACGAAATGTCTTTAAGAATGGGGCAATGTAACGAACCTAGGCCGGACCTGTCGCCTCGCGCGTTGCCGTCGACAGCGATGAGGTCATCCCCGGAGATGTTCGAGAACAGTCCAGTCGCTCTGCCGTGGAGAGCAACGGTCGATATTGGAAACAATTGGAACATGCCGGTCGCCAACTACCAGAATTCGAAACATCGAGAATGCTGTATCGGAGATAAATAGGCAACCCTCAAGTGGAGTAGGACAGTCTGAACGAGTCCATACTATCGAGCTATACAGTGGCGTAGTAATATAAATTAAGTTGTAGATTAAGTGTGAAATAAATTATTAAAACCAAGTTAAGTTTATTTACGTTACAATATCATCGACATATATGGCAACAAGAGTAAAGTTTCTTTCGGTATTTATACAATATACACATGGATCTGCTCCTAAGGGTTCCATTCCCATTATTCGTAGTTCGTAATCTAGTCGCTTGTACCACTGCCTCCCGGACTGACGTAGTCCATTCAAAGCTTTTTGAACCAAACATACTTTGTGGCACTATTTTTTCACACAGATAACGACAGCTCGTCGTCTGGTGGCAAATGGGTCGTGGTTCAACATATACTTAGTCAAAATTTGATAATCATTAGAAAAATGAAATTGAGCGCCACTAAATTTTTTATGTTACGGAATTTAGAAACCAAAATCATATATCGGTGACAAAATTTAATGAAATAAAAATCGATTACTCCATTGGTAGTTTAATGCAAAAAACATGTTTATATCTACAATTATGTATAAAGAAAATTATGTTCTCCAGGAACGAATGTTCAATTATATTCTCCAGGAACGATGATCAATTATAATAATAAAAAAATGTGTTGAAAAAGTAAACGGTCATAAAAAAAATTACATGGTATGGATAGATACCTATAGTTTTTTTCCAGTTACAAGAGGGTTGATCTTTCAGTCTTCAACGGTATTCAACTGTTCATTTCTTCCCTGTTGGAGGGTTGATTAGCTTCTCTGTCTAGGACATACAGGAATCACCTGACAGCAAAACGGGACTATACTTTGGAACTCTCTGGACGGCAGACACACAAACGATGATAAGAAACGGAAACCAGAATGGAACCAAAAAATGTATCCAAAGATCTCGGTTGTGCCGAACACCTGGTGGTCGCGAAGAAACGTCAGCACCATAAACACCAAAGAAACCAAGGACCCATCTTAATCATCAGTGGGTAAACCAAATCGCAAACATGGAAATGTCCCATTCAAATCATTTGCCAGACATTTCGTCAATTCAAAACGAGGCTTTCTCTCATGACGGTCGGTGGCGAAAAAAAATGATTTTTAATCTGAAAACTTTTTCTACCCAAAAAAATCGACACAGAAACGTACTTGAAAGAACTTCAAATCTGGACTCGATATTTCTCTCTCTATCTTTCATACTGAATGTTGCAACATTGGACGGATGATGCATATCACCGTACAATCGGGCGACAACCAAGGTTCATAAACATGAGAGGTGAAATCAATCAAGAAAATGACGTATCTCCTTTTTGATGCCCTGGATAGTATCTCTGCAAGGTCGATCAGCTGATTGTTGACAGAACTGAAAGACAAACCCTCCATACAACATAATTAACAAACTACAAGTTCTGAAAACAAAAATAAATATTGACAATGTCACGGCAATAGTAATATATACAAATCTAGAGAAAATAAAAAAATAACAGGTAGGTGAATACAACATTATTTCTGTTACTATTCGGTAAGTGAGTCAGATATAACTAAGACATCTTCCCTTTTATTTTCAGGACTGACCTAAATGGAATTATTGTTCAATTCAGGATTATGAGACATTCTCGTACACTTGTGCATTCTCCTAAAAAAAGATAGACTTTGATGGCAAACAGTAATCGCTGAACAAACAGGTGATAATAAGCCATATTAGATACTGTGCTATGCAAATATGGAATCAAACAAATAGCATTTATTTTACCATCAGCATAAAATAATGCTATAACTTTATTTCCTTGTTTCATTTGTTTCGACCATTTTTTCGATGTTTTCACTATCTCCAATATTCCTTCGCGATTTTCTATGATTTCTTCAGAAATTTCTCTGATTCGGGTATTTCCATGAATATTTCTTCTTCTAATTCACCATTCAAATGGGCGGTTACCACGGCCATCTGGTGCACGGTCAAACCTAGTTCTGTTGACAAAGCCCTAATCAATCTTAACGAGCTTGCCCTCACGACAGTGGCAAAGTCCTGCCCATACTCTAGTGGATAACATTTGGCAACCAGTCTTGCTTTTTTCATTTCTAATTTCCCATCGGCCCTGTACTTTGTTCGAAAAACTAATCTATTTCCCATAATTGTAACTGACTGTAATCAAGTCATTCCCCAAATACTTCAAAACGTTCAAAGGCATTTTAATGGTTGTATTAGTGTATGGAAGTAAGTAGACGACATTCTAAACTTAAAATTTCTTCTTTCATAGATGGAAGTTTGAAAATATATCATTCATATGTTCCCCCTTGATATACAAATTGTCATGTTCAAGCTTTGTTTCAAACTGCTACTAAATCATGGTGTTCTGTTTTTAATATGCTGGTCTGTATAATACAGCAGCACTTTGATCTCTACGTCACATGATTATTTGTTGATTTAATAGCATGCCAAATCATATTGAAATAATCTATTTCTTCTCTGATTTCAATATTATTTTTTGCCGGGGTAGAGTGGAAACGAGTGAATCAGTAGTAAACGTAATATTTATTTTTTGTCATTGCTTTTCTATTAATATGGTTAATGTTTTTTTATTTCAGAATTCAAGTTCAAACATTCATCAACTACCTTGAAAGTTATCATATTAAATGGTATACTCAACCGATATTAACTTTTTTATAATTTTTTTTTTCATACATTTTGCTGCATATATAAGTTTTCATGAAAATATTAAATTGACTTTAGAATTTTGTTTTTCTTCCAAGAAAATAGTTTAGTCATCGATGACAATGATTAATCATTTGTTGTTGAATGATTTGGTTTTAAAAAGCTTGTCGCGCGAATTATAATAAAATCAATAATTCGACAAATTGTTACTTACCAACCAATCCTTGTCTGATGATATCAATTGGTACCTACTTCTACGAATACTTTGTGAAAATTAAATACTTTGTCAAGTTCTTACTTACCAACCAATCACTGCCCAATCAGACTCTCTACATAATGATGAACCTCAAATGATGTCGAAATAAAAAAAAATAGATTTGTATCTAGACATAATATTCCCAAATAAGTATCACTTTCCTCAGAATATCATTGAGATTTGTATTGTCATTCTTATTCATATTATATAGTGAGAGTACTTATAAAACAATCATGTTAAATTGTATTGTATCTTCTTCTTTATTTTAACTGACTTATTATTTTTCTGAGAATAACAATGAGATGCCACATAGTTACATGAAACTATGAACTTTCTTGAATAGACAATCACCATTCATGTACAACTCAAACCTTATAATGGAACCCTCTGTGTATCTGCTACAAAAAATGTAATGCACAAAAAAACATGGGAAATCCACTTGGAGTGAATAAATTATCATTATTATATCTAAGAGTGTGTGTGGTGTTGTGGAAATTTTATAATAAGATTTCCATATACTTTTTATTATGATCCGAACTGATTACTCATATAATAATCTGAATATTGAAAATAGAATTATATTGTTTGAGATTTAGACTCAACAAAAAACTGTGTAGTGTTCAAGGTGCCCTGATATATCAACGTCAATAATAAGTTACAGGTACTGGAAAATAAAGTAGCTCGTTTTATCACCGGGTGCAATTGATACATTGTGGTCGATATGATCTACCAGAAGTAGTAGATATGGAAACCAGAAAATATGATTCCATACCAAATTCATCAGGAATTCTGCATACAAAAATATTTTCCTCTTGCCGAGAGTAGTTGAACATAGAGTTCAGATTGGATACATAATTCAATGAAGAATCGTTCGAACAAATTCTACAACAAAGATGTAATTTTTCAGTTTTTTTGAAAAATTATTGTAGAAATGAAAATGATACATCGAGTATTTCCATTTGCAGTACCCTTATTCGAATTCGAAACCTAGGCTTGAGTCGAAAGCATAACGCTTCACATATCCGCGAATTTGAAATGTATGGCCGGTGCACCCAAACAGATATCCGTCTAGTGACGCTTCATTGTTTTCAAAAGAATTGCAATTATATGTAGTGGATAGTTATCTTTCAATATTAACTATCCGTTTGTGGTGAATCGAATTTGAATTATTTTTTCTGAAGAAGAACGTAGTATACAGTGCTTCCAAAAGTCCCCCCCCTCTTATTTTTGGAACGATTATACATAAACAAGTGAAATTTGGAAACTGAATATTAAAGGTTGTAAACTTCCCCACTAGTGATGATAGATGACGAAATCGTCAAAGATGACGTCACAAGGCCATTGTGACCAATAATTTTGAATGGAACCCTACGGCAAGCGACACCCCTTTTAAAAGGGTATCGAAAAAACCTATTCAATGATACTAATTTTGTTCGTGTTTATGGCAGTTTTAATGGCTCATTTAAACATTTAAATTTAAACTCCATTCAGTATGATATCAATTACAGATATAAGAATCAGTATCTACTTGAAGAAATTGCTCCTCCATTTACTTCCTGACAGTGAAATATCCTATTTTTAAACTCTGAAAATGTGTCTGCGGAAACAGCCTTACATTCTGCAACAATACGTTGTTTTAAAACGTCAATATTGTCAGGTTCAGTGGCGTAAACCTTCGATTTAAGGTACTTCCACAGAAAAAAATCCAAAGGTGTGAGGTCCGGAGGTCCGAGCTGGCCATTCCGTTGAACCTCGTCGTCCAATCCATTAACCACGATACTCCTCATCCAAATACCATCTTACTGCACCCTAACAGTGTGTAGGAGCACCATCCTGTTGGAATGTTATTTCCAAACTGCCGAATTTATCTGGATTATCTTCCAAAATTCCAAGGATTAACGGTTCTATTGCATTTGCAACAGCTCCTGATGAACATCACCAGTTGAATTACTATTTAAAAAAAGAGGCCCAGCGATGTGGTTTGCCAGGATACCTGCCCAAACATTCACCTTCTGGGGAAATTGGGTATGTGTTTCACGGAACAGGTGAGGATTTGCGTCACTCCAATACCTCACATTCTGTGTATTTACATTTCCGTTCAGATAGAAAGTACTTTCGTCACTGAAACAAATTGTTTTGACATAGTCTGGCTGTTGGTTAATTTTAATTTCCATATTTTCACAAAATTCTAGTCTTCGGTATGGGTCGTCGTCTGAGAGTTGATGAACCATTTTCAATTTGTATGGATGAAATTTGTTATTTTTCAACACCCTGTGTACTGTACTTCGACAGACTTCACAGGTAGATGCAACGTGAGTTGTTGGAGAAGTAGGATTAACTATTACTTCTGCCAGTATATCAATTTTTTTTTCATCAGAAATTTGTGGTCTGCCAGATCGTTTCGCATCATTAATACTACCCGTTGTTCCAAACTTACGAAGAAGCTCCCTTAAATAAGTCCTCGAAACGGGGCGATCGCGAAACCTCTCATTAAAAATGCGTTCTGCTGCATGAATATTTTGCCCAGTTTCACCAAGAATTAGGATCGCTGCTACTTTATCACCTAAAGCACGTACGATTTCACTTCTTGAAGCACTTAAACGTTCGGCTCACAACAGTTTAACAAATTATTAAAATGTACAAAAATATTAAAAGTACCAAAAGCTGCTAAAACAGTTAAACGTTCGATCAACAATACACAAATTATTAAATGTACAAAAACTTGAACAATTACAAAAACGTCGAATTAGGGAGACTAACAGAAACGTCAGCTTATTTGACAACTATCCAGAGGCGGAGCTTGAATTCAGAATTTTATTATTAACTGATTTAATTCATCACAGCTTTGCGTTTTTTAAAAGCGAGTTGCCAAAACTGCCATAAACACAAACAAGTGAATTGAATAGGTGTTTTCGATACCTTTTAAAGGAGGTGTCGCTTGCCGTAGGTTCCATTTAAAATTATTGGTCACAATGGCCTTGTGACGTCATCTTTGACGATTTTGTCATCTATCATCACTAGTCGGGAAGTTTACAACCTTTAATATTCAGTTTCCAAATTTCACCTGTTTATGTATAATCGTTCCAAAAATAAGAGGGGGGGGAGGGACTTTTGAGAAGCACTGTATAGAGTGTGTAAGTATACATATCACGTGATTAACAACATGTTGAAAATAAAATGCTGTATTCGTCATCCATGAGGAAGTACCCTACAAAATTGAAAAGCAGCCCAAGGTAATTATTGACTTTTTCTGCTCCAAAACCTACAACGATACGGTATTGAATGAAGCTCCGAACTGCTGTTGGTCATACATACTTTTTTCATGATTTCATATGTGAAAAACGGTAATTCATATAACCAAATTGTCTTTCATTGGTAGGTGAACAAAAATATAACTTTTTATTGATCAACACGCTTTTTATATCAGCTTCACCTGTGTTGTATGTATGTAACGGAATTTATGAAATTAATTTTCACGCACTTCCAGACGTCCGAATCATTTGAAATTTTTCACTAGTATTAAAAACCGATGACAAAACAATAATTTCATAGATATGACGTGGTATTCTCACCGAGATGGCTCAGGTTTGGTCTCAGCACTTTCACCAGAAGTAAGTGAATACTTCAATTCCATGTGGATTAAACAATCGAAGTTGTCTTGTAGTCGGAATGTTTAAAAAAAGGCTTTGGTCCCAATATGAACTTATAGTAAAAAAAGAAATTATAGTTTGAAATAAAAAAACATGCTTTCGAAGTAATATGAAATAAAAATTTAATAAAACAAATTGTAGTCATAGAATAAAGTCATTGACCAAAAAAATTCCTTCTGTGTAAAAAAGCGCGGGGTGCTCTCTACTTACTTTTCATACCATCCGATAAAAAACATAAGATAACTGATATCAAGCACCCCACGCTTTTTTTTACATCAGAGAAAGAACCCCGCATGGAAACATATGGGAAATTGGCTCTCTGTCGAATTGGCCTCAATTTACTATGTTATAGTAGGATGGGTCATTAGGAAAAAGTGTGAGTTTATATGATTTTTTATTAACTCGAAAATTTAAAAAAATATATATTTCAAACAGAGAGAGTATCAAGAAAAATGTTTTTTCGCCTAGATAGACTTAAACTATGATGTCTTAATAAAATATAGCTTGTTGGTTTTGAAATAGTGCTGGGAAAAAAAATCCGGAAAAACTTTTTTTTTTACTCTTGCCTCGTATACACCCTAATGTACTATCATCAATAAGATTATAATTGAACATGTTCATGAGTTCCGATCAATATATTTTCATCCTTACTTTGTCTTATTTCGACTAAAAAACTGTTTTTTTCTTGTCAATCCTATCCCAATACGATATTTACGAACTTTGGCCGCTTATATCTCAGAAACTAATATACAAATCATTTAACTCACACTTTTTTCTAATGACCCATCCTACTATAACATAATGAAATTTCAGCCAATTCGACAGAGAACCAATTTCCCATATATTTTCGTATATAGTAACAATTATTTCAATCGTTGGATTTGCGGGAATTCGGTCGAAATGTTGAAGAAAACCAATTTTTAATTGTCGACGTTTCGAAACTTATTGTTTCATTCTCAAGACTCTGAAGTACAGAAACAAGAACATAATTAAAATGAGATTCCAGAATGTGTTTTATAAAACAGGATAAATGTGAAATACATGTTAAAAAACAATATAAACACCGACACTATTATCGAAAAAACATGTGAGTACTTACATTAGATGGTTCCGAGTTTAAGTGAAATAAAAATTTCGACATAAAATATAAATAGATATTCAGTGTTCATAAAGACTTAACCAGTCATGAAAGACAACTAACGTCGGTGAACAGTCTTATAGTAAATGAGTCATGAAAGAACAGAGTATTGGAATCGAAAGCTGTTAACAAAGATCTAGGATTAATGCTTGGTTTTCATTAGATTGAAATGAAGCGTAGGTTTTAATACGGCCTTTTGTTAATACATTTTCATGTTTTATTTCGATCATTCGTTCAAGAGTCTTTTTTTAACGTCTGTTTCCTATACCGTTAATTAAGTCGAAAGTATAATGATGATTTCACAGTGCCTGCAACTCTAGTGGGTTTTGATGTTTTAGCGTTGGTATGTTTCAATATTTTTCATCAGTTCTGAATTATTCTCGTTTTCTATAAACACCAGCACATGTCTCATAGATAATAGATTTCAGTTCTTGGTTTTAGTTCGAGTTTCAGAAAAAAATGTTGTTGACTGACTGTTGTTTTCACATTTCGCCGACTTTAAACGATTTTCATTTCTGAAACCCTGCAAAGTTAAGTGTTGACTCGTACGCGGAATTTGAAATATGATTGTTCAATGATATTTTCTCCTTGATTTGTTCTTTGATAACAATGTTTTTTGATCAACCAGATTAGAGTATACGAATTGCTTTACTCAGACACGTATACAAAATATTTGAACATTTGTTTTCAAATTAATCTATGATAACTAATGTTCAGCCAATGTGTCAAGAATTTAGTGATTTTCATATAGTACAATTTTTAATCTATGGATGAACGGGGAGATTCGTGAAATTTGCAGAAACATATGTATTGATGTACAGTTATCGAAACTATTGTTTCATCTCAAGATCAGTAAAAACACAGAACATGCAATTAAAATCATTGTTTCTTTTTTCATAATAACATGAATAAATGGTAATGTAAATATTAAATCGTACAACATATTTACTTCGAAACATTACAGAAAACATATAATGATCAGTACGACTTTAGATCTTTATTTAGAAAAGACGAAATAGAAATTCACATAAAATGATAATATTGGTTCTAACGGTACAATCATGAAGTAAAGCGAATCAATAAACTCTGATATCATGTTTAATGTAAAAAGTCTTCATGAAAAATAGCTATTGAATCGGAAAAGCCGTTCAATAGATCTGGATTAATGTATGGTTCTCTAACGGAATAGTGGAGGTAATGGATTTGATTCAGACCATTTGTTCATTTTATTCGATACATTTCTCAATCTTTTGTGTATATATACTGGCTAATAATAATGAGTGATATTACAGTGCTCTAATTGAGGTTTGAGTAAGTTGTGATATACATCCTCATTGTCGCATTTTAGATACTATTGATCTATAACACCTTTAATCATCTTTTATGAATGCATGTTTCAGGATTATTACGTTAAGAATTCATTTGACTTTGTCGGTCAGATGAATGATGTTATCGTACCAGATGACTTTATTCTAATATCAATGGATGTAGTTTCCCTATTCACAAACATACCAATAGATCTGGTAGTTGGTCTCATGAATTGAAAACGGCATCTAATCAAACCATACACCACTATTCCGTTAGAGGAATTCATTGCATTGTTCCAGATCGTGACGAGCACCGGCTATTTCAATTTTAATGAAGTCTTTCATAAACAGATTTTTGGCTTAGGAATGGGAAATTGTTTATCACCAATTTGCTCGGATATTGTTATGTCCGACTCACAGAACAAATGTCTAGCTCAATGTGAATTTCCTATCGTCTTTTTCAAAAGATACGTCGATGATATAGTTTTGTGTGAAAAAAAAAGAAAACGTAGACAGTATACTAACAACATTCAACAATTACCACCCCAGACTTCAGTTCACAGTAGAAATAGAAAAAAATGATGGGATCGCTTTTCTGGATGTTTTACTGATTAGGCTGGAACAATACAATTATAACTGATTGGTACCATAAGCTATCATACTCTGAAAGATTTATTAACTACCACTCCGTTCATCCTATGACACAAAAAATAGACACCATCACCAATTTTAAACACAGAGCTACACACTTAGCACATGAGAATTTTAAAAACCACAACCTCAAATTATTGAAACGATGCTACTTAAGAACTGCTACCCTAAATCCTTGATTAAAAAATTAGCTTATACTGACAGAACAAATACACAGAAAAAAACGATACTAATAAACATCAAATATTTCAAATTACCGCACGTGGCAGGTCTAACACCTCAACTTTGTAAGGTTTTAGAAAATGAAAATCTTAAAGTCAGCATGAAATGTGAAAACACAGTCAAAAAACATTTTTCACGAAACTCAAAACTAAAACACCAGAAGAACTAAAATCTAATATTATCTATAAAATACCATGTGCTGAGTGTGAGAAGGTGTATATAGGACAAACGGGGAGGTATCTTAGGCAGAGGCTGACTGAACACATGAGGGATTGTAAAAATATACACAACCCGCTTAAAACTATCAAAAACCACACTAGCTTCGCAGAGCACTGTAAATCAACACTTCATACTTTCGACTTCAACTCAGCCAGTATTATAGGACAACAGACGATTAAAAAAAAAGACCCTTGAACGAAATGATCGAAATAACAAAACATGGAACAAAATGTGTTAACAAAAGGTCCGATATTGGAAACCTACCCACTTCATATTTCAATCGAATAGAAAAAACCAAACATCAATCCTAGATCTTTATTGAACGGCTTTTTCCGATTCCAATACTCATTTCTTTCATGAGCCTTTTTTACATTATGAAAACATGATTCACCGACCGTTCAGTTGTCCCTTTACTTCATGACTGTGTTAACGTCTTTCATGAACCCGAGTATCTATTTATATTTTATGTCGAAATTATTTATTTCACCCTTTTTGAACTCGGAAAGCCCCTTTTTTTTTGTTATGTTTCGAATGTTTTCAAATATTATTTTTTTCAACGATGTTATTTTACTTAATTTATTCTGTTTTTATAAAAAAAAACACATTCTAAAATCTCATTTTAATTGTATGTTCTTGTTTTTGTACTTCAGAGTCTTGAGAATGAAACAATAAAGTTTCGAAACGTCGACAATTGAAAAATTGGTTTTCTTCAACATTTCGACCGAATTCCCGCAAATCCAACGATTGATATCATATTCAACGGTCGCCATTCTATCCAACTATACAGTTTTGGGACATCGCTACAGACAAGACATAAAATACAAGATGGGTTTCTTCAATGAAATTCGTGATTCTTTTGGAGAAGACACAGTACATGGAATGAAGTCCTGGGCAAACAACACCAAGAAATTAGCTAGTTATGAGAATACTTCGAAGTTCTTGTTACAGTGCAAAAAACAGCAAGTATTACCACAACATATTGAAAAATATGTGAATTGCATTCAACATTTGCTAATAGATAACAATCCGTTCGTCAATGACTGTCAAAAAATTATAATGAATTTTCAAAAAAAGATACTCAATTCAGAAATTAAATACTCACATTGGAAAATGAAACGTATACAAAGTGATTTACTGTATGAAAATCATTTTAGAAAATATTTTGCCAGAAACTATATTTAAAACATTTGAATGTAACCAAAAGATCGAATACAACACTATTATTCACAAATAAAAAACAAACAGAAAAGGAAACTTGAAAATCTTGTTAATCAGCAAAAATTACAGGTTTTTCCAAATGATACCGATGAAAAATGGTTTGTAAATTTGACTTACAACGATTTTCCTAATGATGTCAAAATTATGTTGAGTCTAGGAGATAAATTTAACCTACCACACACATCAGATAATGTCCCAGTACAACAGACTTTGATAGATCTAGAATATATTATAGGAAACATAGAAACGAGAACGAACAAATAATAAAAAGAAATTCAACTATAAATGTCATCACAAATTTTCTAAACAAGAGAAATTTCTCTAATAGCTCACAGCTTAATCAAAAAAACCTGATAAACATGTTCAATAAACAAGTACATTCCTGAAAAATAAGCCGGACATAATAATAACGAGAGCAGACAAAGGAAATATAACTGTAGCTATGAATAAACAAGATTACTCAATAAGAGCCCAATCGCTACTAAATGATGATTCGACCTATGTCATAATAAATAAAGATCCGACTAAACAAATATAAAATAAAAACAACAACCTCATTAAAAAAATTGTTGATAATAAATATCTAGACAAAAAAATTGGTGATAACCTAAAGTGCTCTAATGGAGTGTTTCCGAAGATATATTTTTTACCAACGAAGAAAATATTCCATTACGCCCGATTGTTAGTTCTATTGGATCACCTACCTATAAATTATGTAAATTTTTAGATGGCCTCCTGAAACATGCATTCATAAAAGATGATTATAACGTTAAGAATTCATTTGACTTTGTCGATCAGATGGAGGATGTTATCGTACCAGATGACTTTATTCTAATATCAATGGATGTAGTTTCCCTATCAAACATACACCACTATTCCGTTAGAGGAATTCATCGCATTGTTCCAGATCGTGACGAGCAACAGCTATTTCAATTTCAATGAAGTCTTTCATAAACAGATTTTTGGCTTAGGAATGGGAAATTGTTTATCACCAATTTGCTCGGATATTGTTATGTCCGACTAACAGAACAAATGTCTAGCTCAATGTGAATTTCCTTTTTCAAAAGATACGTCGATGATATAGTTTTGTGTATACAAAAAGAAAACGTAGACAGTATACTAACATAATTCAACAATTACCACCCCAGACTTCAGTTCACAGTAGAAATAGAAAAAAATTGATAGGATCGCTTTTCTGGATGTTTTACTGATTAGGCTGAACAATACAATTATAACTGATTGGTACCATAAGCCATCATACTCTGAAAGGATTTATTAACTACCACTCCGTTCATCCTATGACACAAAAATAAACACCATCACTAATCTTAAACACAAAGCTACACACTTAGCACATGAAATTTTAAAAACCACAACTTAAAAATTATTGAAACGATGCTACTTAGAACTGCTACCCTAAATCTTGATTAAAAAATTAGTATATACTGACAGAACGAATACACAGAAAGAAAAGATACCATTGAACATCAAATATTTCAAATTACCGCACGTGGCAGGTCCAACACCTCAACTTTGCAAGGTTTTATAAAATGAAAATCTTAAAGACAGCATGAAATGTGAAAACACAGTCAAAAAACATTTTTTCACGAAACTCAAAACTAAAACACCGAAAGAACTAAAATCTAATATTATCTATGAAATACCATGTGCTGAGTGTGAGAAGGTGTATATAGGACAAACGGGGAGGTATCTAAAGCAGAGGCTGACTGAACACATGAGGGATTGTAAAAATATACACAACCCGCTTGAAACTATCAAAAACCCCACTAGCCTTGCAGAGCACTGTAAATCATCACTTATACTTTCGACTTCAATTCAGCCAGTATTATAGGAAAACAGACGATTTTTAAAAAAAACTCTTGAACGAAATGATCAAAATAACTAACATGGAACAAAATATGTTAACAAAGGTCCGATATTGAAAACCTACACATTCATATTTCAATCTAATAGAAAAACCAAACATTAATCCTAGATCTTTATTGAACGGCTTTTTCCGATTCCAATACTCATTTCTTTCATGACCCTTTTTTACATTATAAAGCCATGATTCACCGACCGTTCTGTTGTTCCTTTACTTCATGACTGTGTTAACGTCTTTCATGAACCTTTATATTTTATTAATTATTTATTTCGCCCTTTTTAAACTCGGAAAGCCATCCTAAATGTAATACTCATATTGTTGTTTTTAATGTTCGAAGTGTTTTTAAATATTGTTTTTTTAACGATGTTATTTTACTTAATTTATTCTGTTTTAATAAAAAAAGACACATTTTATTGAGAATGAAACAATAAAGTTTCGAATCGTCGACGATTTAAAAATTGGTTTTCTTCAACATTTCGACCGAATTCCCGCAAATCCAACGATTGAAATCATATTCAACGGTCGCCATTCTATCCAAGTAACAATTATGTTCGTATCCACCTACCTATTAAAAATTTCGACTCCCATCCTTGTGGTGGGACACTTGTACAACTTTCCATTCACATTTTATCAGTCGGACATGATTTGGAAGAAAGATTATGGGATGATCTCAAAACACTTCAGAATATCTTATTGAAAACTCCACAATATTTGCTATGGAACCAGACTACATGCGACACCCCTGTGTACAAGAAGAATTGATCTATGGAGAATACCCACATATTTTAGGTATATTTAACCTTGAAGACGCTAACACGCATCAATTTCTATTAGATTAAAGGCAATGGCATAATTCCATAGACAGGGAAAATACATTATGAATTATTTCAGGGAAAAATAATAACTGAAACTATAATATTCCAACAATTTGGATGGCAAAATTTAGCTCACCCTGCTGTTTCATGTATACAATCACTATAAGCCATTGTTTTACAATGAATTGAGTAGGTATGGAATAACAGGTGAAAAACTTGAATTATGTGAAAGGCGAGTCAGTCTTTCATATGCGTTCAGAATTCTCTGAAGTGTGAGCCTATCAGGAAAAGACCTAATAGACGATGTCGCAGTATGTTTGATACCAAAGTGCCGCATAAAAACAGCTTTGTGTTTTATCCAGGACGTACTTATTTGAGAAGAAATCATATGAATCATTTTTATCAAACTCAACCATTTTTTCAAAAGATGCCTGGAAACTGATGAATTTTGAGAGGAGCAAAGATCATGGTATTACGAAAATTGACCAGAGTTTGACACCCACTGCCTTCAATCAATATTTCTGCAACATTGCTAAAGACATTATATCCGTTCTCCCGGATTCAACTCACAATCCCATAGTTCTCATGGAGAATTTTCCAACACCTTGCTGTTCTTTTTTTTTCGAACCAGTTGATGAAAACGAAGTATTCAATGCAATCACATCCCTAAATAATTCATCAGCCACAGATATCTATGATATTCAAAGAAAACGCTGACCCAATTACCCCTCTTCTCACAATCATCATCAATGATTGCTTCAGTTCTGGTGTTTTTCCGGACTCTTTCAAAATTTCCAAAGTTCTACCTTTACTAAAAAAAGGGAAAATTTTCAACCAATTTACATATACCTATGCCGTCCAAAGTAATTGAAATAATCCTGAAACATCGGCTAAACAAATACTTCGGAAACAATTTCACTTTTCGACATTGCACAATTTGGGTTCGGCAGTGGCAGCTCAACAACGAAAGCGCTCTTGCAAGTTATTACAGACGAAGTTGAAGCTCCTGAGGAGGGTAAGCATACTTGTGCGATCTAACCAAGGCGTTTGACTGTGTATCCCATGAGATACTGATCAACAAACTTAGTCACTATGGTTTAAGAGGTATTTCACTGAAACTGTTCAAGTCATACTTATCTCAAAGAGATGTTTCCATCGACGGTATTACATCTGACCAGTCTTATTGAAAACGGTGTCCCTCAAGGGTCTGTTTTGGGTCCCCTGCTATTTATTATCTACATCAACTGTTTTCATCACTTTCTATTGCCTAATAGATCTGTTTTATTCGCTTACGACACAACAATAATAAACTCTGCCAAGAATATCCACTCTCTCAAACAGCTAGCCATGGACAGTGGAACTGAAGCAAATAAATAGTTTACAGCGAATCAAGCCGAGACACAATCTTTAACCATCCCCTCACATACAGATGTTACACAGGGTTTAATAGTGAAATTATTAGGAGTATATATTGATGACAATTTGTCCTGGGTTAGTCACATACATTATTTATGTAGGAAATTATCGAGTGTAATTTTCATGCTCCGAAGACTTTAACAAATGCTAAGCTCCACAGCTCTTGGAATTGCTTATTTTTCATTGATTCATTCGCATATATGCCACTCGATAATTTTGTGGGGGGCATCGTCACATTCTACTAGAGATTTCATCCTACAAAAAAAGCCATAAGGATTTCAACAGGTGCTGATAGGCGTGATTTGTGCCGACCTCTTTTCACAAAACTAGAAATTATGACTATTCCATCGGTTTAAATTCATTACTCTGTACTGGAAATCCACAACAAGGAAGATGAATTAACCAAAAATTCAGACCACCATAATTACCCAACAAGATCTGAAAATCTACTTGGATGTCAACGATTAAGGTTGAATAAATCTAGGGAGAATTCGCTGGACCTTGACTTTTATGATAAACTTCCAGAATACTTTAAAGATCTTTCCCAGAATCTTTTCAAGAGTAGAATGAAATACTTTCTTCAAACTCACTGTTTTTATTCCACTTCAGAGTTTCGCAATTTCAAATTTCCCATAACTCTGAATTCGTTGAATGAAGCCAACTGATCTTTCTTACTCCTACGAGTATAAGTTCATGTGATTATTCCTGCTAACACATCTTATGTTTTATATGTGTGAATGATATATGTAGTTGTATCAGTTGGACTTCTGCTCCTATCTATTAATGTGACTTTTGTTCAACTTATCTTTACTTTTTATGTGTTTTACATATATACATTTTTTCTTTTTATATTTTTGACTTACTGAAATTAGGCAGAAATGTATAAAAATTAGTTGAATGAAATACTACTACTACTATTAAAAAATTTGGATCAGCAAGGATCTCAACAAAATTACTTTCAGAAACAATCATTTTCATTTAAGTCTCACGTATCAATAATTTGTGCGCACCAGGAATGTATTTGATGATTTATTGATGGATGATGTAGTATTACAAGTATATGTAGGAGTCAGCAATAACGGGTGTCCCAACAGTGCGTATTTGTTCGATATACCTATATGAAAAAAAGTCTCATATAAAAGTTATACGGCACCAGAAAAGCCAAGTTTTGAAAATAGTTCCAGGTGCACATGAATTTTTTCCGTAATAACAAAAAAAAAATTAAATGGAACAACCACTTTATTTTTCTGTCATTGGAATGGTCCCTTCATTCCCTTTTTTGTTCAGCCACAATGCGCCGGTGCCAAGTTATTAATTTTTTCGAAAAGCTGTTACTCCGAATTTTGTCTTGTGAAGTGACGTAGAGAACACTAAAGTAGCGTGTATTGCTCTGATCAACATGTATGTTCATACAGAGTGCTTCAAATGTTACTTTCATTTTTGTCTACTTAGATTTAGGTTCATGAGATTTTTTCAAATGGAACACCCTGTATATTGGTGTGTCTTCGTATTCTACATAAAATTGCCTATTCGAGGATACCAACACGTTATATGTTATTCCTAACATTCTTCGATTATTGTTTTTTCAAATTATTTTTACAAAATTTAGAAATATGGTTTAATTTTTTTATTTAAAACAAAAGGAAGACAATAATCACTTTCAATGTCTTCCACCCTGTTCAATACATTTTCTGATCTGGACTATGAGAGATCTTTATCATCCGCGTTTTTATGGAATGTTTTACTGAAGTTGGCTATGATTTTGAATTGTCACATTTGTTGACAGCCTCTTGTGTGATTTGCTTGAAAATTGTGTTTATTCATTTGAATTATACAAAGGAAGAGTTATTAGAATGGTGTATGCTCTGGGCGCTGGTGGAGAAAATTGTTTGTTGGCTTGCCGTGTGCTGGAAAATATCATGATGGAAGGCATCCACAAGTAAGAAGTTTTGAATATTGAAGGAACGATTTGAGAGAACAGGCCACATCGATAACGAAAAAAAGAGTCGTGCTAAAACAATATTGACTGATGAAAACCAATTAGCTATTAGTCTTGCAGAGGTAGAAAATCCTGAGCTGAGTGTTTGGGAAATGGGCAGAGATTTAGAGATATCGAAATAATCAGTTGCCAGGAGTTTAAAATCTAACAAATTTCACCCTTGCCACGTGCAATTGCACCAGGAGTTGACAGAAGCAGATTTTTTTAAGCGAGTGCAGTTTTCTCGGCGTTGCAAAATAAAATTACGGAACATGCAACATTTCGGAAGAGCATTATGTTCATCATTATAGTACCGACAATCCACATGAACTTCATATTAACGACTATAACATAAATGGAGCCTCAATGTTTGGGGCGGTATTGTGGATAATTATGTTGTCGGACCATATTTTTGTAATGGACAAGAGTTTCTTCAATTTTTCAGAGAAGAATTTCTCAGATTGATTTAGGAGCTACCTGATCACATCAAAAATGAAATGTGGTTCCAGCTAGATGGGGCACCAGCACATTTTTTGTTTTTTGGGAGAAGTACGGAAGGAGTTGGACGCAATGTTTCCTGATAAGTGGATAGGACGAGAAGGACCTATTCCTTGGCCGCCGAGGTCGACCTAACATCAATCGATTTTATTATTGGAAAACAGTAAAATCGGGGGTTTATCGTACTGCCGCTACTACACGAAAGGACATGAAGATAAGAATTCGTGAGGCATTTCAACGAATTATGCCTTTTCATTTGAGCAGCGTGAGAACAAACTTCATGAAGAGATTTATAAAATATATTGAACAGGGTTGAAGACATTTTGAACATGTATTATAGGGGTAATTATTGCCTTTCCTTTTGTTTTGAATTTAAAAAACTAAACAGATATTTCTTTAATTTTGTAAAAATAATTTGAAAAACACAAACAATCGAAGAACTGTTAGGAATAACTTATAACGTGTTGGTATTCTCATATAGGAAATTCAATGTATAATGCGAAGGTGTATGTACTGCGTACCTTGTACGCGATGCATTCACTACCTGATCTTCGGCGTTTTCCCATAATTGTTTCTCTGTCTTTGTAGGATATATAATTGGTCGTATTTTTTCATGGGAAATAAAGACCTATTATTATTATTGAGACAAACTAATATATAGGGTGTTCCATTTGAAAAAATCGCATAAACTTAAACCTAAGTGGACGAAAATGGAAGTTTGAAGCACCCTGTATGAACATAAATGATCATCAGAGCAATACACGCTACTTTGGTGTTCTCTAAGTCACACTAAGTCACCAGACAAAATTAATATCTTTGAAGAAACAGCTTATTTACAGTTATTTCATTCATCACTCTCTATTTTTTCGAAAAAATTAATAACTTGGCACTGGTGCATTGCGGCTGGAAAAAAAATCCATTCCAATGACAGAAAAATAAACTGGTTGTTCCATTTAAATGTTTTTTGCTAGTACGGATAAATTCAAGTATTATCGAAACGTGGCCTTTCTGTTGCTGTATAACTTTTCTATAAGACTTTTTTCCATCTATTATCGATATATCGAGCAAATACCCACTGTTGTACCAGCCGGTATATCGAAAAAAGTAGAGGGCCTGAGATACTACCTTTTTCCAATAGACCGGAGGCATATAATATATGTTTTTTATATCACTCTTCGACTTTATTTTCCTTGGAATCCTAATTGCGTGAGCAGCAATACTCAATTACTTTCTAAATACCGAGTTAACTGATCCCTAAAAATTTGCTCGAAAAATACTAATTGTGCGAAAGTATGAGTATTCTGTTGGGTTTTCACTTCTGGAATCCTTCGGTGGGAACGGAAAGACAACTGTACTGAGAAAATAGTTTGTAATGAAGGACAGGTAGAAGCCTGAATGAAGGAAAAGACTATCGTTTTTATTAACCGAGTAATTTCATTTGAATTATCGCCAGTGGAAAACTGAACTAGACAGTAGATTATCATTATTATTTATCCAGAAGGTTCTCATCATGATACTGAGAAGGGTTTACCACACTGTTCGAAGATGAGTACAGAGTATTTGAATTATTCGTTTCTGTTGGCTTATTCTTATAATTATTTCTGGTGATATTGGGATACCGTTAAATTTACTCTCATTGAGATTTACGCTCCAGAAAAGCTCTTTTCTCTAGATTGTAGATTGAAGGGGGGTCGATATGACTCTACAGCCTCTCCGTACCCCGAACTGTAAGGTCTTTGGTACATTACCCTTCATCTTTTCAAGATCCGGGATTCCGAAACTACTTGTTTTCAGTGTCCTGGGAGCCAAGATCCTGATGTCTGAGGGCATTGATGAAACCCCTTCGAGGAACTTGAGCCTGGAAGCTTGAGCCACAGAAGGGTTCTTGGACAGAAAATTGGCACGGCTATTTGCCTTCGAATCTCTTGTGATCTGGCACCCAAATCGGAGTAACCTGATTGTTCGTAGCCAGTTCTCTTAGGGAGAGTTTGCAGTCCCAAGTCAGTCTAGACTCACAAGTGTGTTACTCAAGATTTATTCCTGCTTGACTGTATGAAAGGATGAAGATATTTGCCCTCTGGAGCCTCTTTGAAGGCATTGTTTAATAGAAAACTAAGCATGAAATTCCAAACTCATATGTATATAGATAATAGTGTAATATTTTAAAATTACTACAGCCATCAAAGCATTAATACTTAACAATGTGAAGTTAATTTTAGATTTAAGTGTTGAGTAATGCTTAAGATTTATATACTACTCATATTTAAAAATGCTATATTCTATGCTACGCACGAGGTCTTGCCCTCCTGTGGTTTTTCTAAATTGTATTCATCGATGAGATTATTTTGTATGTATATACCTTATAATTGTGAATTTGTATGATGAATAAATTTATTATTTTTATCATTATTATATTATTATTCTTGGGTCTTAATTTCTATAGAATGGATTTTTGCTTGAAAACTTGTTGAGACTCTACCTAGAACTAGGACCCCCGACTCCCACTCAAGCCCTTTCCTCCATCTTGGATCCCTCAGTATACCAAACTGCTGCGTCCTTTCTAGTTGGGGCCTGTTTCTTGTAAATATTTGGTGGCTGTTCATAACCACTTCATAATGCACTCCGAAGTCGTGTCTTCTTCGCCAACCGAAGGTTGGCGACCATCATGTGATATTCTGTTTTGCGCCACATGAATTTTGTTCGAAGGTTCCGATATTTAGAATCATTCACGTAGGTTTTTTAGCCAGGATTTTTTCTTTCTACCTAACCCTCTCCTACCTTCTACTATAAGTTGTAGTAAACTGTATTTATGCTCCAGGTGAGACGCTTTTCTTTTCTTGATAGTTGTTATCAATTCCAAATCTTTAGCCATTCTTCCTAGTACTTCCGTGATGGTCACCCTGTCAGTCCATGGTATTCTTAAGATGCGCCTATAGAGCCACATTTCGGAAGCCACCAGTTTTTTCATTGTTGCTATCTTTAGTGTCCAACCTTCCAAACCATATAACAGCGTGGAGAGTACGTAGCATTTCGTGGTTAGCCATCGGATACCGACGCTAAGGTTACGGTTGCTTAGGAGCTTTCTCATTCTTATGAATGTTGCTCTTGCTATTTCAATTCTGATCTTAATCTCCACATCATCGTTGATCGTATATCCCAAGTATTTGAAGCGGGGTACTCTTTCGAGGGGATCCGTTCCTAGATACAGATTGATGTTTTGTATGTTTCTCTTGCTAATCACCATAAATTTGGTTTTCTTTCTGTTGATCTTAAGACCAGCCTGGTTGCTCATTATAGTTACCCTATTGAGCATTGTCTGCAGATCTTCTATACTATCTGCCAGTATAACAGTATCGTCTGCATAACGGAGATTGTTGATTGGTACACCGTTGATTTTGATGCCTTTCAGTGCCTCTACAAATACTTGCTCTGAGTACAAGTTGAACAGTAGCGGGGATGAAACGCAACCCTGCCTAACTCCCCCCTAGCAATGCTTATATCTTGGCCCTTTATATCTCCATATTGGATATGCGTTGTTCGATTCCAGTACAAATTTTGTATAATTTGGATATCCTTGGTGTCATGTCCTGAACGATGTAATAGTTCCATGAGTTTATCATGGTTGATAGTTTCGAATGCCTTCTCCTAGTCGACGAAGCAGGCATAGATGTCTTTTTGTTGATCCAAGCATTTATATTTTTTTCTAATTTTGTTCCTATTCTGGAATGAATGATTCGTAAGAATATCTCCAGGGTGTGACTCATCAAGCGGTATTCATTACACGTTTTGGAGTTTGCCTTCTTGGGAAGTGTTATAAACGTAGCCTTCAGCTTCGTGTCTAGCTAGCATAATATCTAATGGTTTGAACATGAATTCAGAAGGAATATTTTTGAGGAACTTCAGGTGTCCAGTCAGATCTCCAGTTTTTGAGTTCGATGCCATGTGCAGTCTGAAGGCACTCGCTGCTTCCTTCGTTACACACAAGTTCAGTGGCGGAAGGTTCAGCATCATCTCTAAGGCTGCTCTTCAACAAAGTACACTCTTCATACTTAATTCTTTCAATTTAGTCAGAGTTTCAGATTGGCAGTTAGCCAGGAAGCCGGCGCTTTCGTTATTTGTATTGTCCCAAAGAGAGTTATCCTATTAGAAATCAATGAAGTTGCCATTTCATCAACATCATTCGAAGAAAATGTAGTCCCAGTCAGTAAGGAACATATCCTCCATTGACGAGTTATAGTAACTCGACATGACAAATTGTGGTGTCATTCCATTTTTCCCCAACTTAATATCACATTTAACTGAAGAATAGTTGTATATTCCATCCAATATGTTATCTGACAAATATTGTATCTGATCTTGATTTGAAGATATTGTTGAATCAATTACCAATTCCTTTATGAGTTATAAATTTATTTATTGCTCACATAATATACAGTTATAACTATGATAAAAACTATGGATATAATAAGTTGCATTTAAATTTTTCTTTTGCACCTAAGTGTATAACACTTGTATGTGCAAGTATCGATTAACTAGAATATTGTAATTCAAGATATAGGTGGAGTATCTGGTTATAAGTGTTTGTTTGGTTTTATAATTATAATATATTCTAATGTGTAAATGATAATCGGTAACATAAATAATTAACCTAAAATTTGTTGAGTATCTTTCAAGTTTACAAATGGTTTTCATAACAAAGCTTATTGTAGTTTGTACAAATATATTTTTCACAATTTTTATTGAATAGTTTCACAGTTATATAACACACATTTATAAGCAAAGTTGAAGAGTGTATATTTTGAATGAAAAAATATCAGGAATATTTGTTCTGCGTAACATAAATACGGTTACCCAATTTATTTCCGAGTTCAATATAATTTCTTTCATTTCATAGAAATCTCCAGTATTTAAACTGGAATCAAAATATCAAAATAATAATCCGAAGGCTAGACATGATATTCGTTAAAAAAGCTATTCCACGAATATCGCACGTGGTTAAAGTAAGTACACTGTTGCTGATCTATATGCATACTTCGGAGTATTTATTTACTTTTGAACTTATCTTAGTTTTTTCTTTGTTTCTGTATATTGGCTGTGGAGTCATTGTCTGATAATGAATGGATATTTTTGTACTTGCATGATTTTCCTCAGTGTTTCAGCGATGTCGCGTTATTATTGGGTTTTAGTTGTGTTTCATCAAAAATACTTCACAACCACAAATTTAATGACGTAAATGTGACTTCTGCGATGTAGCAGGGATATGTATACGTGACACGATAATCTCCATATTGTTACGTGAACGAAAACACTGCGCCACTGCATATTGTCACGCGGCAGGCTGCACGATCAGTTCGGAGTAATATCGTCAAGACAAGAGATTATTGTCTCTTGCCTCGTCGTATATTTCCTCGTTCGAAAAAATAGATTTTTCTCTCGACTGGACAGAACAAGAGGGGACATTAGATAGAATGTTTAGTGAATCTTAATATGAATCAATCATAACTTATTATAAATAATATATTCGGGATATTTCATAATATCCTCAATACCTACTTCAGAGCATGATAATCCTTATATTATTTATAGGAAAAAGTTTCGTTCTACTCCTATCAGAGGCGTTGGCGGTGATATGATTTCTCAGAATTTGATGGAAACGTAAAACAAAATGAAAACATGTATTAGGTCGAATATATATCAGTTTATGAAACCCATTTGGAAAAAGCACGTTTCATCGAAAAAAATATAATCATCACTGAATTTTCAATATATTCGCCATCCACATGGTGACTTGGGAATGCTTGACAAACTCCAACAAATATGATCTGAAATTTCAATATCATGCTTCTTTCATACTATTATATTTATGAAAGCTCACTTCTGTATTCTGTCTTTACATCTCACAATGTGATATATCTGACCAACTATAACCAGGAATCATGTTATGACTGAACAATTTCAGAATTTTGAGCCACAGTAGACTTCTATCTATAACAAGTTAATTTATTTAAATACTCCAGTTTTTTATGCATTGTTGATGTTAGTTGACGTAAGAAAGTAGTTGGAAGTGAATAAAACTTTACAATTATGTTGTTCATTATGTTTTTGAGTAGAAATCACTTATTGAACAGCTTCTTTGTGTTAGTCCATCTATCAGATTTCAACTTTAACCATTGTTAATTATTTTTTATTATCTCTTTGAATTACCTTCTGAGAGAAATATTGACTAACCTATCGATCATAATTTTATATGCGGCTACTTTGTGCTGGTGTGGTGCTATTGAAGAAGTTATCTGTATATGAGGGATTATGAAAAATTAAAAAAATTATGTTCATTCACTTTTTGTTATATAGTCGAGTCTAAAAAATTTATAAAATTATCTGTTTTCGTTGCAATTATTAATTCAATTGAAGGGTGATTTGCATTGTCAAACTCAAAGAACTTTACTAATCGTCCCTCAGTTCCCACAAAGCACACTTGAATTTATTTCACATATCTATATCTGTTTAAACAAAATTAATCAAAGAATAATTGTAAATTTTGTCTTCTACGTTGATCATGAATATTTTGTTATTTCAGGATTCAAGGGATTGCCTTCAGTTTTTTATCAGAACAAATATTATTGTTGAATTGAAAATGATTTTTTGTTGAATATTATTACCAATGTGATAGTTTCTTCTGATGAAAATGAATTTTGATCATCAAAGGAGTTAGGTTTGGAGTTGCCTAGAAGTCGTATATTTTTCACTTTATGAATTAGTTCATGAGTGAATTTTGGAACCCCTATCATGTACATTAGTTTTGCAGTAAGTTTCACTGATGATACTCAATTATTGAATGAAGATTTGACACTTGTGGATTCATAATAACGTTCCTAATTTTATCTTTCTCATCCAGTATACAATGAATTGTTTTCAGTATTCCTTTCATTTCTTTTTGGTTGAATGAAGTGGAATCATTGGTAAATTTTTTGTTTGTAATTGTCTTTATCAATTTCCAGCACCGTTTTGTCAGCACATGTTAGAATAAAATCATTTTCAATATATATCTTTTCCAATTGATATGTCAATATATTAGTCCAGAAACTATAATATGGAAATAGAAAAAACCTCTTATTGCCATTTTGAGAATTTTTTAATTAGTATCTCCATCTGAAAATGCTATTGTATAGCAGAACTTATGTCGTGGTTTTGTAGATCCAATTCAGTAAAAAGCATTCAGTGGAATATATTTTATTTTATGTAAAATTTCCATTCACAATGAGCGCCAACCTATTCGAAGGTCTTCATGATCTAAATTTAACTTATAATGTCATTTGGAATCCCCTTTGAAAATAGTAATCAAACAATGTCTGCCCATTCTTCATTCTATTTTGAGTAGACGAAGTCGACATATAGAAGTAATTTACGCCATTGGGATTTCAAGGGAAGCAGGAATATTGAAACGTGTTAATTAATGACAATTAATTGTCTATCACCCAACAACGGTCAACATTGCGTAAACACTTGATTGTGAAAGTTGAATGTGCTTTCCTATGAACCTTTTCCCAGTCGTTTCCCCTTGAACATTTTCAAGTATCCCTAACAAACTCAGGCATATCCGTCATAGATATTTAATGCAAAGCTCTTAAACCGCATATCCTTCGAATCCCGCCACTGGTTATCCCACGTCCTCCTTATTTCGGAATATTCACCCCTCAATACTTAGTCATATCTCCATAATTATCATCATAAACAAGCTCTCTCATAACCCTCTCTCAGAAATTAGTGTATAGTTGTCTGCGTATTACAGTTTATGGTCTTTTTAGGTAAGGACTTGATACCATACAAATTGACTCAATACAATCCACCTGTTTCGGGATTTCTTTCGTAAGCTCATTAGCGAGTGAAAGCATGTGTATTGTTGCATCAGTTTATATTCAGTTGTGTGCTGGCATCCAGATGGAAAATAGAAGTTTCCTGAGTTGGCATTCTTAAAGTGGGGTGAGTTGTTTGAAGGTAGAGTTAAAATGTGTGCCATCTATGATTTTCAGAATTTTGTCGACTTATACATGAATACAAATTTGCAGCATTTAAAAACTTCTATCACTATTCCCATATCACATTCATGTCTCGAAAATATTTCAGTACAATTTAATTCTTAGGAGGCTCATTTCACGCATATTTCCATAAGAGACCATGTATTTTCACTTACTGGCTGAAAATAAATACGTTGCTCTGCTTCGTTATTTTGGAGATATTCTGTACAGCTGTTATGGACAATTATTGTGTGACCCCAGTAAACACATGTGTATGAAACGTTTGAATGGAACCCTAATTCGAATCATTTGAAACACTCTGAACACACGTTTCAGAAATATATCATAAACATTCTAACATTTCACATTCACAAGTAAATGTGTTTAAAATGTTTCAATTTGCCAAGAATAAAAAGCTTCCCCCTTGAATCATGCCAGTAGTGTTATAATAATAGGAATTTGCCAGGATGTCAAAAATATTGTTAATTGACATTATCTCAAAGAAGTTTCTGACAAATGTAGAAGTTACAAGAGTAATAGAAATCGACATTTTATTTTCTTTCTATTTTTTTACCGAATGAAAAAATATATCTAGGTATACCTGCTCACGAATCTTTACAAGAGCTGAGAATGGAGGCAAATTTTGACCCAAAGGTAGTTGACGATTATTATCATTATTAGTCTGTCTCTGAAATAAAAGAGGATTTAACTTTTTGAAGATGAACTTTTAATGTCCTGGAACCAAGATATACGTTAACATATGAGCAAAAATAATTACTGAATGTTTTCAATGATTTGAATTTTTAAACAAAATTATAGATAAACATGAATTAGCCGAGATCAAAAGTCACGCGTTACTAGATCATTCTAATTGAGAGCGAGATTGTAATTTGTCACATAAAAATATTTGGCTTAATTTTTCAATTTAAAAATGTCAGCATTCTGATATGAAAAAAATTTGTTTGTTGCTAATATTCCATTTTCAAACGCTAGTGGAGAAGGCTGTTCAGTGAATTTGATAATGTTGAAACCGATTTGGAATTTAAGAACTGATACGTAGTACTTATTATCAAAACAAAATTTAATTGAACATGAAGAAGGTATATTAAATTTACACCATCAGATAAGATGCTTGATAGCTCAATATGGAGAAAAACGAGGATGGTTTTAGTGAAAATTTTTGACAGTTCCAACAGCCAATTAAATTTGATTATTTTTTGTCATGTGACACAATCGACCAATCATATATCAACATTAACTGAAAACAACAATCGGTTAGTTTTCAAATTATGCACCAAGCTTGACAGTTTCATATTCGAAATTTTAATAACTGTACCTTCCAGTTGTACTTCAATAAATAATAATTAATTATTTTATATTTTTGTCAAAACAAATTCTGACCTAATATCCCTCGGACATTGACAAATGCCTCATAATTTTATGTCAATCGAAAGCACATTGACTTTGGTACCAAGGAAACGTGCTTTCGATTGACATATAATTATCTCGTACATTATCAATGTCCTAGGGATATTATAGCTGGAAAGAGTACTAATATACATATTTACTTCATTATGTTATACCGGCTAACTTTCTTTAATTTTAATGGTATTTTAAGTTTTATATTTGTTTATATTTTTCCTGTTTTATTTTTAATTTTAGTTTATGCTTGATTAGTTATTTTGTTATTTTGTAACTGAATTGCAAAAAATAACTTAAAACAAAAAATTATGCATTTTTCATTATCCTATTACTGGATATAAAATATGTTAAAATAAACTATGGATTCCTTCAATTTCAAGAGATTTTAGATAGTTTTGAGAAAAATTGCCAGGAATTGCCAGGAATGGAATCATTTTTAGCCAGTAATTTTGCCAAAAGCTGATGGCAACACTGAGAATGATCACAGTGATCACAGTAGGGTGCATTCACTATTGAGACAGCATGTTTGTCCTTCCCCCTCTTAATGAACAATTTTACTCGAAGATGTCCGAAGCGGAGCTACTACGAGGAAATCCATAGGCGTACCAAATGATTTAGTAAAAGCGATATACAAGACGTATCATGAATTTGATAGCATTCGCTATAATTTCTCCTTCCGCCACTGGAAAGTGCTCACCCCAGGGCATTTTTGCAAAGTTAACAGTGAACAAAATTGGATAAACTACCCTGAATATAACCACCTATCAACCTAACGAACGTAACATTTCAACCGCTGCATGTCATGACACTGTTGCAGTCGATGACAATCGTGTCCACTCGTATTCTTTCTACCATTGGGCTGTCTCAAGTCTTAATACTGAATTCACTCTATCACAGTACAGTTGATCTTTGATCTGAATTATTCGTTTTCGCGGTATTATGCTGTGGACCATCTTTACATACTTCTTTGCCATCGTCAACGTTTATAATTTTTTCAAGGGAGAGTTAAATGTATAATAATTATAATTACAATGAATCGCCAACATCAGGTACGTAAAACTGATTATTTTGAGCAACTTATTTTGGAGGTTAAGTTATGGCGTCCTTTATATTTTGGTAGTTGTTTTTTACGAGTTTTTCTCATATGTCTGGTTTAGACATAACTTTCGAAAACAGATCTTTGTCTATTGGATCTAAACGATTTGATCCTGAATTCATGAAATAAAAATTTACATTGGTCAAAGTTGTTGAGTTGGTGCACGCACTGGCTAATTGTCACATTATCTTTGTATCTTGATTCACCAATCGTTTTCTGTTAACTTTTATCTTTCTGCAAACATTTCCGTGAAGTCGATCAGTTTTTCCAGCATTGAGCTGAATCTTGTTTCGGCCCTTGGGGCGGGTACTCACTGGCGAGCTGTAGCTGCAACTGCAACTGCAACGATTGCAGCAGCCAAAATTCCTAATGTAGACCGCGAACACAAAGAAATTCTTAGTTGGTTTGGTGGTCTATGTGGTTAGCACGTACGTACGTGTTGCAGCAACAATCCTCGACGAAATGTCAGAGTGGGACGAAGGAAAAATTCTCAATTTAATCGAAATGTGGAGGGAGAAACTAGTAATTCAAAAAACAAGGGCTACCATTGAAAACATTCAAAATTAGATGCTTGGCAGGAAATAGGCACGGCAATGGGTACCTACATCAAGGGATGAGTGGAAACAAAAAATTATAAATGTATTGTAAGAAGGGAGAAAGAAAAAGAGAATGAAAGCTTTGAAACTGGGAATGGTATATTACACATCTAGGTGGAAAGTGTTTCATTCCTGTCGAGAGAAAAAGATGATTTGTCAAAGCGCGTAGCGCCGAGGTGAACCCTTTTTCGAGACAGCATGAAACTTTTTGCGAGGTTTGTATACTATTTTATTCATTGACAATCATAACTTTTAAATGCAAAAGACTTTTTTGTGATGAATATACGTCGCTTCGTATGTTTTAACGCTGATTTTTACAAATACCGGTATGAGGCTCGTAGTAGCACAATGGTAACGTATTAGGTTGTGGAACGGGCGGCCATGTTTGATATCCGGTGTGACGAAATCTTTTTATTTTTATTTTTCCAAAGTTAAACTTTTTTTTTCATGTACTTGCAAAAACGAGTCGGATTGAGGTTTGGCTCCGGGTTGGGTTGTATTTCGTATCGTTTAAGAGAAAAAAAAGGTATATTTTGGTTCTTCAATGAATGTAGATATTTACCTGGGTGGAAAGAGACCTTTACCCGGCAAATGTCAGTTTCCACCTGGATAAATGTTGAAGTTGGAAATATATTTCTTTCAAACTTTTAAAGAGTCTGAAATGTCAACATTACATACATGGTTATAAATAAAAGATAATTTTATTATAACGCTAAGAGGAAAGCAACTGAATGCCAATACTGTCATTCATATTTTTTATCTTGTACTGAAATTGCTTCTCTGCAGTTGGTATTAGCCTTTCTGAATTTTGAGTCTGAACAAATTAATACAATATTCTGCTGGACTCGATCGGGTATAATTTTTGTTATGTCCACCGACACTTTGAATTTTTAAAGCATTAAATAATGCAGATCTATTCATACATTTCATGGAGCTATCACCGTCGTAGACGTTTTTCATCTTCTAGTAAATTGTCCATTGAAATAAATGCTGGTCTGGCAATCATTTCACTTTCACGACATGCTGTTTGAACGAACTATACGCAGACACTGTGGATTCAGCGCGGCCGAGACAGAAAACGGACAACGTACTCATCAAAATATGTTGCTGCAACTATTGCAGTTGCAGTAACAGCTCGTCAGTGAGTACCCACCTTCATACGGGAGGTACTTGTTTCTCCCCTCATTATTCATCCCAAGTGAATTCGGAAAAACAATGATGGACACCTACTTCCACTGGATACTCTGCTGAGTCAGTTTTCGAACCCACGAAGCCTATTTAGTCTAATAATTTCACCATATATGGAGGCATGACTGCTTTCTGCTTTTTTGTGATCAATCACTGTTCCCAGACCTTGTCAAATGCTTTTTGTACATGCAATAAGACCATAACGGTGTTTTTTGTCCACGTTGAAAAGATTCCCCTTTCGATAATTTTCCAGGTTGTAGAGTCATTGATTTTTTTTTCGTCGAGAGGATTCTCGCATAGCGATAAATAGAAGTTATTGCTCTTGGTGTCACTGTGGATTTTTCTGATTAAAAATACATAATTCACGAATAAAGTCATGAGACTCCAGATTGACTCCAGTTTCCTCGTTGTGGATATGTATGAAAATCCTAAAATATTCAACATGTCAACTCTGACACGTTGAAACACACTTGATGCGCATCCATTTCGCGCATCCGTAAATCAAGCGTCAGCTCACTTGACCTTGATTCCCCTGATGCCTCTAATCCCGTATAACAACCAAAGTATTTAGTTGTTTGGCAAAATTGAAGGACGCTCAACGTGAATTTTGGTTTGCATTACGATAAAAACTTTATTTGTATTCTATTTTGTAGATTCTGATATCAAGAATTATTCATAGAAATATTAGATTTTACCAATGAAAATGCCAATATTATCCTATTATATTGTGCTACAACTGTGCTATAAGCAAAACAGAGTCGAAATATCACAGACTTTGAGGAGGTTTATACCACTCATTTCGGTCTACAAATTGACAAAGAAGATAAGTCATGGGTTTCCTCATAAGGTTTGTGAGTATTGTACTGAGTCTTTGCGCATGTGGAAGAAGGAAGAACGCTCAGAGATGGACTTCGGTATCCATATGACCTGGTAGGCACTGTTGGCATCAAGACCAAAGGAAAATGATTTATTGCAAAAAATATATTTTACCATATTTCAGTGACGATGAAGAGCTGGTCTTTTGTAACAATATTGCAAAATTACTTCTAAACATGTGTTTATCTGGATATGAACCTACTATCGGCGGATCTACATTGATAGCTCCAGAAGATATCCAAAACGTGTTTCATGGAACAATGGAAACCGATAAGCTCATTTAACCAACCTCAAAAGAAAATATGGGAATATTTAATTGACTAATTACTACGAACATCAATTGTAGGTTTGTTTGATCATCAATGTGCATACACAAAATAATTTGCTCACTTGTCTCTAGGACAGTGAGAAAAAAAATTACAGGACAAGCCAATTGTAACCTTCGATAGTATCTTGAATCTGAGTTTTTACTGAGTAAAGAAAAAATCATAATTTCATCACTCCACATGAAGCTTGGTAGGTATGATGAAACAGTTCGTTGCGTTGAATGCTTCAAATATATTCGAAATCATTTCTTGAGCTGAATATGGGAAAGTTGTGAGCTGGAATTGTTGTCGGCACAAATTCGAATAGTGGTGAAAGATGCCAACTTGAATATGAGCATAAAATACACTCCACAGCCTCCTGAATATATTTCCCAACAACCTGATAGAGATATATCACGGCAGGTGATATCGTCAACAGTTTTATATATAAATTACGATTATTTAAAAAACTAGAACTAATCTTGCGAAACCATTCGTAGTTTCTTGATTGCTAACATAAAATAATCTTAGAACCACTTTGATATTGAGGGCAACAAAGTTGAATCCATCAAAGTAAGTGTGAATTTCTTTAATTTTTGTGATATCCTCTCCAATGTCGAAAATAAAAAGTTGAATCGACGACTTCTTGGATTGCAGGAAGTTTATCTGGTCCTCCACTTCTTGGACGGTTTTGCGTATATACAAAAATGATAACTGCGAATCAGGTATTATATAGCGAACATGGTGGTTTCAGATTTTCCATGTATGTCCTTTTCGATAACTTTATTGGGCACGAAAAACCCATGAAGGGCCCACAGAACTACTCCATCTCGTCCACCTGAAAAACAAGTCAATTCGTGTTATTACCACTGGAGTGAAGAGACTACTACTTTATAGTTTTTCAAAGGTGAAAAATACAGAAATATATTTTCACTCTAATCGGATTTGATTGATATGAACTGGATGATACAAATAAAGGCCAGGGGGTTGCTTTACTCAAAACTATTTGGACTTAATGAGGCTCGAGAATTATAGAGTTATCCCATTTAATGCACAGAAATATGGGGAAATTCATTTTTTCAGAAGTAACAGTCATTCATTGGAGGGTGAATACAACAGAACCTCATTTGTCATGTGTGAATCGTATTTTTCTATTGAATCATATGACTCTGCAAGCATCAGATGACGGAAAAAAATTCAAGTTTGTTAAAAGTTACTACAAAATATAAATCAATACGAATCAACACTGCTACAAAAAAAAAGGGTGAACAAATAGAACGCTACTGGTGTTGATGGCATGAAGTTAAAATTAAATTCAAAATTGCTGCACTCACCTGCCACTTTATTGTTTCTTGGGATGAAATCATTAACCTACTTATCGGAAAAATATTGAAAACCCCACATCAAAATAACGAGATTATTTCACGATATGCGAGAAAGAGGCAGATCAACCTATATATTTTCTGTATTTAGTACGTATACCTACTTAAAAGTTGGAATTGTAGAATTGTCATTGGTTAGGTTTTAAAAAAAATCCGATTCAGTAAATGGTAATGAAGCTATAGAAATGATATCTCGCCAGCAGACACAAATATCTCACATGTGACACTCAACGCTCAAAACTTCCACTTCTATAACCTATATAAATTCCCGTGAAACGATGATTATCGATGTACTCGCGAACCGTTCATACTGCGATCCCGAACATGTATATTAAATTGAAGGGGAATTCGTTGATTGGTTCAAGCGTCGTTTGGGATGGGGGAGGTGGAGTGGTGGAGATGAATCTCAGCAGTCAGCATTCACACAAGGCACTCGGATATTGACAACAAGACCAAGTACATTGGGTGATGTTGAGAATAATTGATCGATGAAATGAGTACTAATATCAAAGAAAGGGTGTATTGGCTAATATTTCCAAGCATTGATAATTGATGTTACTGTACTGAGGCTATCCCTATTGAGCATTGAGCCTACCCTGATGTATTGTTACAAGGAAGTGTGATGATTAATGGTACATAGTATTATTAACCTTATGTTCGTTTGCCCAATGCATTTGTTTTCTTATTATAAGGCAAATTTTCATTGTGGAAATGATTTCAACATAATAATCATGAAATTACGTTAAACTTGTAATGGACATGTAACCTTATTGTAATGATTTCGTGGATTATTTAATCGCAAAAATGGACTGATTTTTTTATGTTTGGTCATTGCCTCAAGGAAAAATACATTGGGACAATGATTTTGCATGCGTGAATATTATACTGTGCTTTATGCTAGACAGTGTGCCATAATTTATCTCAACAAAAAATCGGAAAGATCTACCTTCAATTGATGAACTTATTCATTGTAGCTATCGTTGCCGGTCCGTTATTTTGAGAGTATCTGATCTGATTCCAAGTCATATAATACTGGAATTGTCACATTTGAATGACGAATTCATAGAAGCTGAGAAGCTGTATGACATAATTTCATGGAATTGCTTGTATTTCATAAAAATTCCCATAATTTTCAGAAACTTGTCAATTCGTGCAATTTTTGCTCACATGAAATTTCGATACAAGTACTAATTTGCATCTCAGTGATAATAAAGTTTTAGAGTTACAATCAATATCAATGAAGGCAGGTTTAATGGGCAGGAGGAGTTACAAGACCAGGTCAAAACCTTACTGGTTTATTCAATAATGAGATGAAAGGACACTCCATTGTCACTGATATCGATATAATGTGCCAAGGTTATTGATTATTCCCTTAAAGGTTACCACAATCGGTCGTATCGTTCAATTTTTGTTTACGTTTGGCAATCTTCATGAACCGGAAAGATTAAAGAATTGAAATAAGTTATTCTGTGGACTCATCGATATCTAAAATATTTATTATCATCACACCATTTCTAATTGATTTGTTTGTAACTGAAGGTTATGCACTTTCACCCAATATTGCAAGAGAATGCGTTATTTTTTCGAATATATCCCAATATGAGTCACTCGTCGATTTTTTCTTCCATTTTTGTTTCTATCTTTAGATATTCTCATATTTCATAAAAATGACATTGAACTTTTTTCTTAAAATAAATCACTGTTTCATATATTTTCAATTTTTTTAGTTTTTTGTTTTGTCCTGTACACAAATTCAAATTTCCTGAGGAAGTGCCACTGGGAAGTTGCATTCGTTGAAAACTATTTGGGTAATTCTAAATAAAATTTAAATAATAAACTTGTAGATTTGTATTTGATCATTTTCAACTAAGGAAGTAATAGCGACACATGATAGTGGCGAAACATTTTTTTCAATGGTGATAAAAAAAATCTCTCCGTTATTTATATTTATTTATATACAATGGAGTTGTTAGCTATCCCCAGGCTACAGGATATAGTAATGCATTTGCTTGCTAAACACAATTCAAAAATGAAAACCTGGCACTTTTTTGGCGAAAAGAATCATTTCAATAATTTCTATTCTTATATTTTGAAGGTTTAAAACTAAACATCCTTCTTCTTATTCATAACCTTAGTCATTTAGAAATTGAAAGTGAGATGAATTGAATTTGAATTAGTGACCGTCGTTCATTACTTTTAAACTGGGAAAAATACGTTTACCCATTGTAAAGTTCGTGCTCAGCAGAGACATTGAGCAAGTATAAAATAGGTAAGTTTGTATTTGTGATTAAATTGCGAATCAAGTTTATATTATTATTATCCCACTATTGCAAAAACCGATGGTAACTGCAAATTATAATGGAAGCTTCCCATCGAACTATAAGCAAATTAAAGGGTGAGTTAACAGGTTTCCCGTGGTTCATTGCTCCTTAATGTATCACTATTTCGATTTCTCATATTTTTTTGCCAAAGGGACCATCTAAGACCACTTTCCAAAATAATTTCATTCATACAGGGTGCATCATTGATGCGAGGCTAACCAAAGTTGTTCTTTTTCAAATGAGAACCCGGTATATTTTCATATATCCCGATCGGCTGTTCCATTGGCTGCTCAACGATTTTTTTAATTTTGAATTCCGTTGCGGCGTTGGCGAAGTTATTTGAAAGAAATCTATTTTGTAGACTTATTTTCGAAAAATTACCTATTTCACATTTCGAAATATTCAGTAAAGATAATTGGGGAATCGTATGAAGATGTTCGTTGAGAATTCCAAGAATTTGGAATAAACTGTACAGGATATTCGATACAACAACATAAACTTAGCCATTTTCAAACATCGGTATTTTGATTTTTCCAAATAGAACACCCTGTATATTTTCATTTGAATCAATTCTTTTTTAATAACTCTACACTTTTCTTTATTCGTTTTCGAGATATTCCACATCCAAAAGATGGATATTTTTCCATTGAAAATATTGACAATGTTCGTCTTTGGTATCATATTTGGAATTAAACTTTGCATGGAAATCATATTTATTCGAATCTAACAGAAAATAACATCAATTAATGCAGAAAATGTTCAATGTGCCTGCCATTTTCACCAATACACACTCTCAATCTGTTTCGGAAATTAGTATCCACATGTGCCAGCATGTCCTCTGAAATTTCCCTGAAAGCAGTACGAATTCTTACTTCCATATTATCAGGAGTTGTAGGCGGAGTTTGATAGACAACCCCTTCAATATATCCCCATAGAACAAAATCAATTTTTGTAAGGTCCGGTGACCCTGGAGGCCACTGAACTGGCTTTTCAGGGAATTCATCATCAATGTATTCCCGCATATCAGTGTGGTAATGTGCAGGCTAGCCGTCTTGTTGTAGCCACATTCTCTGCTTTATTGCCAATGGAATATCATCTAATAAATTTGATAACTGACTACGCAGAAATCTTAGATATTTTCTTCTCCAAACATTCAGTGACCAACGTTGTTGATGATTGACATATCTAACAAAATGAGGATTTTCAGTTGCATAATAGTGCATATTATGCCGATTCACATGGCCATTGTTGAAACGTGGCTTCGTCCGAAAATAGAACATACTCAAAAAAACAGGTTCTTGGTTGATTTTATCTACACCCCATTGGCAAACCACATTCGCTTTGGAAAATCTCTTTCAGTCATTAACTCATATGAAATGGATGGTAATTGCATTTTCTCACCATCCGAGAAACACTACTTTGAGATATTCCCAACTCTCTACTCAAAATACGTGTACTCACATGGGGATTCTCGGTAATATGCAATGCAATATCAAGAGTAGTTTCATCATTCGTTACAGGACAAGCACGTTCAAACTTTTTGTAGAATACTTTTCCGGTTACCTCAAATCTTGTTTTGAGGTCTCAAAATGCTCGCTGGTCTGGATGTCTTCTCTCAGGAAACTGTTGTTCATATAATCTAGATACCAGTGAGCAATTGAAATCACTTTCCCTCAAAACATACACCATATCAACCATGTCCTCTAAACGATAATGCATAATGCCACAATAATTTTTAAACACAACTCAAAACAAATACCAGCATGCTCTTAAAAAATATTTTATCCTCAGTGAATAATATTATTCTTTATTAATACTTCAAATTTGACAGCTTTTGATTCCTTTAATTTGATAAACTAGTTTAGTTTATTAATGTACATTTTTTTAAATCCCTTCATAAACAGATATGTTTTTTGGGATCAATACAGTGAATGAATGTACAAGACCAGCCAGTTCGTTCACCATATCTTTCTAATGCAATTTTTTTCCGATTCTGATCTTGGTGAGAATACCAGGTCATAGCTATGCAATTATTGTATTGTCATCGGTTCTCATTATGTGTGCAGAAGTTCAAATAACTCGGAAAACTGATGTGGATGAAAATTAATTTCGAAAATTCCCTCATATACATACAGGTGAAGCTAATGAAACGTGTATAAAAAACAGTATCGTATTGAAGTAAATTGATAAGTTCTATTTCGGTCAAGATAAAATCTGATTATTGATTGAATGATGTTTATATCTGTTCCCAGTTCTCCGGAAAATACGAATACTAATAATTATAATAACATGTATTAACCCAAAGAAACATAAATGTTTATAATAGGGATCTGACTTAAACAAACATTTGGTCTAATACAAAAGTTACCCCTTTTGAAAATGATTGCATCACAGTAAAGCATTAATGTAATACATATTTTTTTGACAAAGCATTAATGTTATACATATTTTTTGAACTTTAAAAAACGCGCGTTTTTTAAAGGTAACCATGACAACATCAACAAATCGAGAAACGTGAAGTCTAAATGACAATTTTTTTATTATTGATCTGACAGGAGTACCTTGTAACGTCAAATAATATATTACTCACAATTCGTTCATTTATATTGTCCTCCATCCATTTGATGAACTTTTCATATTCTTTTTTATATATATCACTGGATTTTCGCGGTATTAACCGTGATTCTGCCTCACTATTCGAAAAATCGATATTAGAATCATTCATTTTTGAGCTCTGGTGACAACAAATATTGATCTTTGGTAACAAATTGCAAATGAATGTTTTTCTCATTTCCATGACAACGAAAGGTATACTGATGTCACATCACGAATTCAACCTTCTTGCATTATTAGTTCTTATTTCTATTTTTTGTAGTAATAATACCAGTATATATGATTTCAAAGTGCACCAATAAAAAAAAAATAACGTAAAGTATTCGTGGATAACTGGTCTTAAAAACACTTGCTCTATTTCGAGCACTCCGGCTGCGCCGTCGTGCTCGAAAAATCGCGCGTGTTTTAAAGCCCTTTTTATCCACTTATACTTTAATATACTATTTCAAGTTTTATTCAAAAAAAATGTTTTCTATAATCTTTTTCAAATTATTAGGTGAATATCAAAACTCCATTGCATAAAATTGATTTTTTTACAAAGTTTGTCTTGATTCTATGTGTGATGAGGCTATTTGATTGTCTGGTTTGGTGATTGTGGATAGTGTCTTTTGAATGAAATTCCAGCGATTAATGTTTTTTTATTATTGAATGTACCAATATACATATTTTCAAATTATATAAACTAGCAATTTCAAAAAGATTGTTTGGAGCATTGTAGATTCAAGGAATGGTTATTTCAAAATACATTTGGTACTTTTGTTTTGTAAAGATTTGAGTGGTCACAAGATTGAACAATTTGCATTTTCCCAAACTGCAAATTAAATACTGTAATTTTCAATAAATTAAACTGAAACATATTATAATTAGATATTTTAAAGGAATGTAATTTCGAATTTTGAATAAAATACCAATTATAGATTTTTTTTAAGATTTTCAATATGGTTTTTCCAAGAGAGTTTTATAATCCTAAAAATTTAGTTATTTCTGACTATTTTATATTTTTCTCATTAAAAACTAAAGCTTTTCCAATATGTTTTGTTTTTCTTTTAGATAAAAACATGAAGGAGAATTTATTAATATAAATTGTTAGTTTATGATTATTTAACCAATTGACAGTTAATTATTTAACCAATTGACAGTTACCTCTATAGAATTGTTGATGTGATATTGAACGATATTTAGGAAACAGGTTGTTTAAGGTACATGACGTCGAAGACGAAAAGTGTAGAGTCATTAAAAAGTAGTTGATTTGAATGAAAATATACAGGTTGTTCCATTTGAAAAAAAAAAACAAAATACCGATGTTTGAAAATGGCTAAGTTTGTGTTGTTGTATCGAACATCCTGCACAATTTATTCTAAATTCTTGGTATTATCAATGATCATATCGACCAACGATTCCCTAATAATCTTCACTAAATATTTCGAAATGTGAAATAGGTAATTTTTACAAAATAGTTTTTTTTTGAATAACTTGGCAACGCCGTAACGGAATTCAAAATTGAAAGAATCGTTGAGCAGCCAATGGAACAGCCGATCGGAATATATGAAAATATAGCGGGTGTTTCATTTGGAAAGGAACAACTTTGGTTAGCCACGCATCAATGATGCACCCTGTATGAATGAAAATTATATTAAAAGGTAGTCTTAGATGGTCCCTTTGACAAAAAAAAAATAAGAAATCGAAATAGTATACATCAAGGAGCAATGAACCACGGTAATCCTGTTGACTCACCCTGTATAATTCAAAAGGCAATCGACCAAGGTGATTATGAACAAAGTTATTTGGATATCTTATTTCTTCCTTAGCGCTGCAGTCCCAGGTATTTGTATTATCCTTTTATAGTATATCCATTCTCAGTTGGATGAGGATGGGGTTTATCATCCATCCCTGATAATACATAATAGGATTTGCTCTTTGATCGAAAATGCCGACCATAGGCTGGGATTTTTTCATTTACTTCAAATGTAGCTCTGCCTATTTTTGTTTAAATATGTTAAGTCAATTGAATTTGCCGAAGAAATCATAAAAGAACTGAATTTCCAGTAATTTGTTGTTTTGATTTCCCATCAAATTCTTCTTTTTTTTCAGGCTTAGTACCGGCAGATGTTATTACTAAGCGATTTACAATATAATAAATATGAGGAAAGAGTATATAAAAAATATAATTACAAGCATCGCGGTTTATTCAGTGTTCTGAAGAATAATAATAATGTATTCATCTAGCGTCAATGCACAGTGGTCCCTATGAAGAAAAAAACGGAACTCATTCATTTTTTTACTCAATCGCCTCTTTGGCTGTCAATACTCATGAAAAAAATATGAAATTTTTTTATGTCACAAAGACAGTTTGAGTTTTTTTCTTCGCGGAATTGCTCTGAAGGCTGATGAGACTCATGGCAAAAATTTAAAAAAAAAGGGGTGGTTTTCAAAAGGGGTGGTTGGACAAGAAAACACAGATTCAAACCTTTTTTCCGTGGGATTGCTTCTAATGCTGACGAGAATCATGGAAAAATATTTAAAAAATCTTGTCACGTAGGGGTGATTTTCAGAAGGGGTTGTTCGAAAAAAAATCATATTTGCGGCATTTTTCGCGGAATTGCTTCTAAGACTGACAAGAATCATAGAAAAAACATTAAAAAAATCTTGTCACAAAGAGGTAGTTTTCAGAAGGAATGGTTCAAGAAAAAATCAGATTCGAGCCTTTTTTTCGCGCGTGGAATTGCTTCTAAGGCTGACGAGAATCATGGGGAAAATATAAGAAAAATGTATCACAAAGAGGTGGTATTTAGAAGTGGTGGTTAAACAATAAAATCAGATTTAAGCCTTCTTCTTGCTGAATTGTTTTCATAGCTCACGAGAACCATTGGAAAATTTGTCGCAAAGTGGTTGGTTTCAAAAAGGGTAACTTTTGTATTAGATCAAATGTTTTAAATGATGACTTTCTGAATGTTCAACTTTAATTAGCAGAATTAGTACCGAAAATCTTTTTAAAAATATTGTTTAAAATATAGACAGTCACATTCTAGCAAAAAATTCGATTTGATAAAATAATGAGAAGTCAATTCATTTGTGCGTTAAAATATATTTGATGCGTTTTTGTAGCTCTTGCAGAGGCTCAAATTATTAAATATTTTCAAAAAGCGCAAGTATGATTTTTGATATATTTTTTAGAGACTTCAGGCTATCCATTAGATATTCTTCAGAACAGAGAGTTGTGAATTTTTTGTAAGTCTAACAGTAGTTGAAATTGTACGCAAGTTCATTCTAATAACAGCACAGAAAATTACTATTAATAACTGAGTAATTTTTTTTTGAATTTCGTCAATAATTTTTTTCACAATATGCATTTGAAAGGTCAAGAATAACCCAATTTTTAAATGCATATTGTGAAAAAAAGAATTTGACAAAATTTAAAAAATAATTGTTGGTTGAGAAAATAATTCAATGTGCCCCTCCGCGCCATCTATCCAGCAATCATGATTTCTTTTATTTCACAGAGTAGTATCGATGATATCATTCAAAGTAGTTTTGGTCCCGTTGTTCTATGTTGAACCGTTCAAAAGTTAACAGGGAGGAGGGGACTACCTCCTGAATTGTATTCCTCCATGAAGGTCATCATCGATCGAGAATTACTTAATGAAGCATGGAAACGTGAAACGTGGCCAAATGGATCCATGATATCGTTTTTTTCGATGAAGAGGAGGCCAACAGAAGTGAAGGATCCTCACCTTCAGGAATCTTAAATAGCCCTACTAGACAGACGGAGGATTATACACTCCCAAATCAAGTGCCTATCACCGAATCTCAAGGGGAAGACTACTCTATCTTGCACTCTCATAGAAAAAAATCAATCTGTGATGACCACCTTGGGATCGAGGTACGTTCAACAATTCTTTTACCTACACCGACGGAGCCAGCAAGGAGCCAACAAATAAAATGTGATGATGAAAGACAGATGGATATTTCCATTCTGCATCTGAACACTCAATGTATACGGAACAAAGTTTTACAATTGGACAATTTCGTAAATAATCTCGATACTCTAAGTATATTGTGCCTTACGGAACACTGGCTGTCTGCAAGTGAGTCTTCTTGTTATAATATTACAAACTTTAAATTAGTCTCGATCTTCTACAGATCAAAACACATTCATGGAGGCAGCTGCATATATTTAAATAACTGCCTAGATGCCAAAGAGATTAATGATTTACAACAGCTATCACAGGAATTTCACTGCGAAATTTCTGCAATATTCATAAATAAACTAAACTTATTTGTAATGTGTGTCTACCGATCACCATGTGGTAATTCAGACTTTAGTAAATTCTTATTTATAATTACAGAAGCTCTATTCTACATTGAGAAACACTATAGCAAAGCAAATGTTGTAATATGTGGGGACTTCAACGTAAACTTTCTGAGCCAAGAGAGCAAATCAAATATGTTAATCGATCTTTTAAAACAGTTCAACATCGACCAAAAAATCTATTCGGCTACCAGAAAAACGGGAAACTCCAAAACTTGCCCCGACAATATCTTCACAAACATTGAAAACTCAAAATCAGAAGTTCTTAGTGCACCTTTGTCTGATCATGACCCTCAAATATTAACATACACAATTAAAAGTCATAAAAAGGAATATTTTAACTATGAACTTAACTTCTCAAGTAAAAATTTGCAAAGGTTTGAAACTGCACTCACTGATGAATCATGGACAGATATATATAAAGAATCAACATCTGAGAGAATGACTCAGAAATTTCATGAGATATTTATGAGGCATTTTAATTATTCCTTTCCGCTAATCAAATCCAAGTCTGTGAAAAAACCAAACTACAGCAATCATTGGAGAACCCCTGAAATTAATAAACTCAAACAAACTGTTCAACTCACATATGAAATGAAAAAAAAATAATTCAAGTGATTTTAATAAATTACAGTATGACACAATAAAGAAAAAAATATAACCAAGCATTGGCGGAGGCAAAGAGAAACCATTACCATAATCAAATAACTTTATCTGACAACAAAAATAAAACAGTATGGAAAATTATAAATAGCGAAAGAGGCAATGTCAATACAAGAACTCAACACGAATTTGATGTAGACATTTTTAATGAATTCTTCACCAACTCTGCGGAAAATATTGTTCATGGCATTGGAACCCAAGAAAATACTTCAATTGCATATAATTAATTAAAACCAAGGGAAAAATTAAAAATTTATTCACCCCTGATTAAACCTCTCACTTTCATCATCAACAACTGTCTCTCTGACGGAATCTTTCCATCTGTGCTCAAGCCTTCTAAAGTACTTGCCATCCATAAAAAAGGTGATGATCAACTACCTGAAAACTATAGACAAATACATATTTTACCAACAATTTCTAAAGTAATGGAAAAGGCGATCTTGATACAACTTAGTGATCACATGGAAAAACTCAACTTGTTTGATGCACACCAATTTGGATTTAAAAAAAAAAAAGTACGTGATGCAAAATATTTACCGATCTGTCAAAGGCTTTGATTGTGTTAATCATGAAAGATTACTGGAGAAATTAGAATGGTATGGAATGAGAGGAGTTTCTAGAAACATCATTCAATCATACCTTGAGAACAGAACTCAAAAGGTCTACAATAATGATAACATAAGCAGGAACGTGTTATTAAAAGGGTGTACCGCAGGGATCCATCTTGGTCCTTTCTTGTTCTTAATTTATGCCAATGACCTACCCTCTCACATGCTACTGAAACGTGAACTACTGACCATATTATACGCTGATGATACATCATTCACTCTTCATATGGAATCAATCACTGACGTTGATGAGATTTTAGCAGACATTACCGCTCACGCAAAACAATGGTTTGACCGCAATGAGTTATTTTTGAACGAAACGAAAACGCAAACATGTCTATTTTCAAATAATCACAATGTCCATCGCACTGTCTCCCAGGTGGATTCAGTAAAATTTTTGGGAGTAAATCTTGATCCATCTCTTACCTGGACTGAACATATTAGTATTTTGCCATTCGGCGTATAGTAGCAACTGTGAACCAGGAAGCTGCTTTTAACAACATACCACGCAATATTCCACTCAGTAATGAGTTATGGAATACTGTGTTGAGGGAAATGCGAGTTTTACTCATTTTACAAAGAGTCTTCACATTACAAAAGGCAGCTGTACGTAGCATTGTAGGAGCTGGATACACTGAACACTGTAAACCACTGTTTCAAAAATTAAGTATTATGACATTATTTTCACAAATTGTTTATGAAAACATCACATATGTTAAAAAGAATTTACACACATTCACAACACACTCAGATATTCATGCCTATAACACCCGTAATGGACATAAACTTGTGCCTTCTATGAAGAGACTAGATAAAAGTAAAATAATGGGTATTCCTCTGTTCAATTCTCTCCCCAAGGAAATCAGAGAATTACCATTAGAACCTTTCAAGAGAACATTAAAAAAAATTCTTATCAAAATCAGTCTTTATCAAATTAATGATTTCAGTGGATCACTTGTGGACTCACTTGCGGGCATCTAGTGTTCCTGTTAGCTGATTGTTTTGTTCTATTTTATTATTCATTTGTTCTATTTTATTATTCATGTGTTAGAATGTTGATTGTATTTTATGAATTTAATGTCGATTGTATTTTATGAATTTAATGTATGTTGTATTTTACATATTATTGTGTATGACCTGTCCAAAGTTTACTTATGGATGCAATATATTCTATTCTATTCTATTCTATTCTATATATCTATGACAATGGCGTCTAGGTATTTTGTGGACAATATACCTTAGTTAATTAAAGATTCCTCTTTTGCTCACTTTGGAGTGAGGTTAGGTCAACAAGATAAAAGTGGGAGCCACATAACGTATGCTATTCAAGAAACTTATGAAGCATAAACATGTATCTAAATTGTGACTTAAATATAATGGAAAAATCGTTTCATATTGAATGAATGTGGTTTTTTGTGGAGGAACAACGTTTCTTGACATGTTTTTTGGGTAACCTTCCACAGTCTGAAAATTAAAATATAATCAGGAAAATCTATACAAGTGTAGAAAGGGCAAACTGATTAGTTCACCCCGATAAGCTATTGCGTTCACCAAATTATATTTCCTATAGAAAAATGATTCAATTTGTCAATAACTTGCCGTTTTCTGAATTTGCCTATCAAAATAATTTTTTTTTAAATTCAAAAGATACTTCTCTATATAGTTTTTGCTTGACGTTTCGGGGACTATATCTGCCCCCGTTCTCAAAATCTTCTAAATCTGCTCTAATTGTTTTATAATTTGGATTTTTTCTCGCAGAGTCTTTTTCGCTTTGTCAACTGACGGATGTCAATTGAGATCTGCCAAAAAGTTTGAGAGTGACGTATTGCTCATTTGATATATGGGGTGTTGTTCAGATCAGTTTATTAGCATTCTACCATATCTCACTTCCTCTCTGAGTAGAGGTAACCATGTATGATCCATTTCAACAGAATTTGTTGAAAAGCAGTTGTGATTGGAAAGAAGAATACAAGCCGTTTCTTTCAATTTTCTCCTCTCTTGATGTGGTTCTTCCATCAAGATTTTTGTCCTATTCCATTCAATAGTATGATCGCCATTGGATGTGAGCATATGTTCTGCAATTTTTGATCCAGTTATTTGTCGATTTCTGATGTAACTCTGATGTTCACTTTGGCGCACTTCCAATGGTCTTGACGTTTCACCTATATAACTATCACCAAAAGAACAAGGTATGTTGTAAACACAGTTTTTGGTACTTTCTTCTGCGTTTTCTGGTTTTGTTTGTGTGAGTATAGATCTCAGTGTGTTTGTTGTTCTAATATGTTCTCACATCATACCTATGTCCAATTCGTTTGATCTTTTCAGATAATCTGGGGACATAAGGTATTATGTTGGTTGTGAAATGTGTAGGTGGTGGGAGTACTCCTGTTGGTTGTGTTAATTGGTTGTTTGATGGGTTTTTGTTTTCAATGTCAGTGATTGTTTTTTCCACAAACTGATCTGGATATGCATTTTCCTTGAGAACAGATTTTATGAGATTTATTTCTTTCTGTAGATTCTGGTTGGAATTGCAAACCGTTTGGGCTCGATTATAGAGACATTTAACTATGCCTTTTTTCACACTGGCATGATGGTTTGAGTTGTAGTGTAGATATCGATTGGTATGCGTCTTCTTTCTGTGTACAGATGTTTCCATTCGGGATGATGATTTTTGGATCATGACATCTAAAAAGGGGAGTTGACTGTTTTGTTCTGATTCTAACGTGAATTTGATCGTCGGTTCTTGACCGTTTATATTACTTAGTACTACGATTACGATTACCTTTCAACAAGTCAGTGAAGAAACTTCCAAAAACTTTGATTTCGCAGATGTATGATTCTGAATTGTGTAACATAGAAAAATGAGAGGAGCGTTCGAAGATATTTGATGACCCAAAACTCCACCAAGAATAAAAATAATATCTTTTCAATGTGACATCAGGAAAACAAATGGATCCAGTCGTGTGAAACATTGGAAGGAGGCTAATTAATCATACGGAGAAAAACAAATGTTTAAAAACACTAAAAAACACGCTTACCTATACCGGGTGACACAGGATATCGGGCCACCCCTGTAACTTCTGCATTCGTGAACGGATTTTTCTGAAATTTGGTACAGTTATATAAGCAAGCATTACAATCCAATATGGCGGACTTCCGGTTTTTCTGCAAATGCCAGCAACTTTGTTTTTTCAAATAGAACACCCTTTATATTTTTAAATATTCAAGTTCAACACGTCAAAACAAGTCCAAACCCTATGTCAAATGTAATTTTTTCCAAACAATCGAAATTAAAATTGATTTTTTATTTTACCTCGTGGATGAATGAGATTTGGTCAAAGCTATTCAGAATGAGTCGCAAATAACAGAAAAACTTAATTTTTTCTGAAAAACAATTTTTTGTGTCACTGGTTAATCAATTCAGTCAAATCACATTTTGATCAAAAATTCATTTTTTTCAAATGAAACCCCTATGGGCCACCTACCTGTCTCTCTAGAACATTCGGTGCAGTTACAAATTGTATAAATTGAAAAATCTACAACTAGTTCATGAGTTTTCTGACAGTTCGAATAATTTTTCAACTTAGTAATAGTCTAAGATCCCGATATAAGACGACCTTCACCGAGATGTTTATTTGATGAAACGTATTTTATATTGGATTTAATATTTCAATAAATTATTGCATTGGGTTGCCTAACAAATTTCAGTCCAGATATGATAATTATTATTTTTAAAATTTTTTTTAAACATTTCACCAGTTTGATATAGACAAATTCTATACCAATCGGAAGTATGAAGCACATAGAATATGCAAACGTTAGGTTGCCTATTCTTTTTCGGTCACAACTCTCGGGTAGCCAGGTATAAACAGGTGAATCGATACTAGCATTTTGCACCGGTCTGATTATTGAATTAAAATTAAATCAAAATAAAGATTATTTTATTATGAACACGGTGGTTGCCTGCGAAAAATCAGTCCCGAATTCCGGTTGTCGAATTTTGAAAAGTGAAATATTGCTGCGAGTGAATATGTGCGACTGAGAGGTCCCAACCAACCATCCCATGCGATAAAAGAGGACACAGCATAGCAGCTGTTTGAAGTCCGACCATTTAAAGAAAGAGAAAGCGCATGCTATTTGTTCTTGAAAATGAAAAGGATAGCGATAGACTCGTATATGCTGTACATCATTTTGGAGTAGATTGTCACTATGGTTACAATTGAAAAAACGTGCTACCATTTATTGTTGAAAAAAATTGTAAATAAGTGTTTTTTGTGTGATCCGGATGATGATATGATTGATTTCAATGATGAAACTTTCAAAAACTTTGTATTAAAGTTAGCTTTTCGTAAAAAAAAAACTTTAAATACAATGTTGTTGAGCTACCCAGTGCGTCACTTGAATTTGTGGTTATCATACCACCTGTTATAAAAAAGTGACCGTTTTGAATAAAAAATATAACGAAGAATTTGATAATTTTTGTGCTGAATATACATAAGTACATAATATTGAATCTTTAAAATTATCTTAGCTAATACAACTATATTTTTTCATGTTGAAATAATTGTTAGTAACATTCACCTATGGTTTTGTTAATTTCGAAACAAATTTTTTTTTTGTAATTAACTTAAAAAACGGTTGTTTATAAATTAAACAAGAAAATGATCTGATTTCCGTTTTTTGGTAACATAATTAAATGAGGATTTTTTCAATCAACTATTCAAATCAAAAAGTTTCTAAAATTTATATATCAAACATTTGTATTTAATCGCAAAAATCGGTTTTTTTAGGAGCATACCAATGCATCTACTACTGAAGAAGAATCAAAACAGTTGAGTCCTAGTGTCGATTCCTGTGCTGCAGTTGCTGAGGATGAAAAGAGTAATGTTGGAGACCTGTCTCAAACTTCTGGGGACTTTGACAAAGTAATAGAATATTTTTGTTTTTTTTAAGCTTTTTAAGAAAATGTCATAAAAATCTATTAATTGAACTTTTATTTTCAATTATATTCTTTTTCATCAATTTTTACTTGAAGAATGATGCAACGGATCCATTATGCGTGAAACTTCAGCCTGAGAACTGCGGTTGGTTCATAGATGAATATTTAAAACCAGTAGGATTTATTGGGGATCATAAACCTTTAAAGATAGAAGACATTGTCGAAAGAACTGAAACGGAGAGTGATGACGAAGAAGGTTTAGAAGTTGGAGATCATAGTCAAATGTCCGATGACTCGGAACCTGAATAATTTTAAAAAATTTAAAAAAAATATTGTATTTGTAATTTTTTACAATAAACAGAAGTTTTTTTTATTGGTGTTTTTATTTTGTCTTCTAATAATAAAGATAAAATTTGCCAGATTAGTATTATATATGTATTACTATAACCTTCTTTTTTACTAAAGATGTATTTTACTTTAGTGTCACATAAAATATATACACACATAAATAATTAATTGATTAAAAAAAAATTGAATAACTATTCCTCCATTTTGATAATAAACTACTCCAAAATGATGCACAGCATATACGAGTCTATCGCTATCCTTTTCATTTTCAATAACAAATAGCATGCGCAGTCTGTTTCTTTAAATGGACTGACTTCAAACAGCTGCTATGCTGTGTCCTCTTCTATCGCATGGGATGGTTGGTTGGGACCTCTCAGTCGCACATATTCACTCGCAGCAATATTTCACTTTTCAAAATTCAACAACCGGAATTCGGGACTGAATTTTTGCGGACAACCCTATACCACCGTGTTCAAAATGAAATAAACTTTATTTTAATTAAATTTTAATTCAATAATGAGACCGGTGCAAAATGCTAGTATCGATTTACCTGTTTATACCTGGCTACCCGAGAGTTGTGACCGAAAAAGAATAGGCAACCTAACGTTTGCATATTCTATGGGCTTCATACTTCCGATTGATATACAATTCGTCTAATAATCAAACCGGTGAAATGTTTAAAAAAAAATTTTTTTCATTTATTAATTAATCATATCCTGGACTGAAATTTGTTAGACAACCCATATGCTATATATTTATTGACATATTAAATTGAATATAAAATACGTTTCATCAAATAAACATCTCGGTGAAGGTCGTTTTATATCGGGATCCTATACTATAAGCTGTGGAAAACAACATTAATGAATCTTGTCAACTAATTGTGTAAGTTATACTTATAAGCACGATAATGAGGATTTTTTTAAAATTTTCTAGCGTTTTCTCGACTGACTTTGCATTGGTATTCCAATTCCCGCGTCGAAGCGGTCGGATCAAAATCGACATAAGCAAAACATTCATTTCTGCCTCCTCACTTACGATCAACTTTCTCATTGTTGGGTTCTTCTCGGAATCTTCTCTCCACATTTTTGAAAAGGTTTTTTGTGGGTGTCTTCTGTGCGGGCATCGTTCAGCGTATAACTGACAAGCGGCGACAATGTTTTCAAGACATTCTCCGTAAATTAATAACAGATAGGTGGCCCATAGGGGTTTCATTTGAAAAAAAATAATTCTTGATCAAAATGTGATGTGACTGAATTAATTCATCAATGAATGACACAAAAAATAATTTTTCAGAAAAAATTATGTTTCTCTGTTATGTGCGACTCATTGTGAATAGCCTTGACCAAATCTCATTTATCCACTGTGAAATAAAAAAACAATTTTAATTTCAATTGTAAAAAAAAATGACATTTGACATAAGGTTTGGATTTGTTTTGACCTGTTGAACTTGAATGTGTAAAAATATACAGGGTGTTATGTTTGAAAAACCAAAGTTGATTTGCAGAAAAACCGAAAGTTTGCCATATTGGATTGTAATATGATGAAATCCGAAATGGTTGCTTATATAACTGTACCAAATTTCAGAAACATCCGTTCACGAATGCAGAAGTTACAGGGGTGGCCCGATATTCTGTGTCACCTGGTATAGCAATAAGGACCAAAAAGTTTAAAATAATAAAAATAAAGTCCTTGACCGAAAAATTTAGATCGGTGACGAGGTTCTTATGCGATGTATTGAAGTATAAGACCTCGGTATTACTTATGATAACAACTTTTCCTTTTCCCATCACATCACAAGTATAATCTGCCAACCGGTTGCTGGGAATTATAATCAGGCAATCCTCAAATTTCACAAATATTGAAGCCCTCAAAATTCTTTACTACAGTCTAATTCGACCAAAACTAGAGTTGGGTACAAAAATATGGTTTGCTGAACACCAAACCAATTGGGTCTGTTGGAAAAAATACAAAATAAATATCTAAGATTGATCTACTAGTAGAAATATAATAAACGAGCTGATTATATAACTGTAAGAACACACCAACTGAGGAATTTAATTTAAATTACTATCGCTAGGAAATAGACGCACTCTCACAGTGAACTTTGCTGCATAAATTAACAAAAAATGAACTCACCGGAAATTTTATCACTAGTGAGACTCAACGTACCCCCAAGAAGAACTCGATCTTTCCCAATGTTCAATATTCCTCTTATGTTAACTACTAGACCTCCGCTTGTGGCCATGTTACGACTTGCTACTGAACTCTATTCTTTGATGGAACTAGATTGGACAGTTTGGCAAAATACATTTCGCACATCAATACTGCATCACCTCATATAACTCTCTGTATAATTCAACCCCAGTATATGTTAATGTAAGTACACACCTTAGGACTTATACATCCTACTAGTACATTGTTACTTTTTTATCCTTGTAATGAGACCTTCGCGGTCTGTTATAATTAAATAAATAAATAAATAATGTATTGGTCTTCTGTCTGTCGGTTTGTCTGTATATCCGTCAGTTCGTCTGTCTGTTTCACGATAATTGCCGTTTGACAAATCGAGCTGAATTTTGATGTGAAGATCAGTTTCTGCTCTGAATGCGACCATTAGTTTTTGGTTGTCATCTGTCAAACGAAAGTGTCGCTTTGAAAAAATGACAGAAACTATATCGCACGGAACTTGACTCGAAAGATGTCATTTGGAAGCCGTCGAAAAACTGTATCCAGTACAGTCAAAACTATTTTTCTGACATCAGTCAAAAATTCAAAAATGTCAACCACCATGTTGTACAGCCAGTGATGTGGGGTCTTAGTCCCTATTTCTTTCCAACGGAGCCTTTAGCCATATTCAGTGTGTTCTTCACTTTTTTGTCACTTTCGTCAGATGTCGGTTCTAGGTCAGTTTCGCGCCCAGTTCCACACCTAGATATTTGAACTCTCCCTTAGTCTCGAAGAAAAACATTCCTTTTCCCCAGAGTATCATGAATGAATATTTGTACTCTAATGGATGAAAGGAGCCGAATGACCCACGTGAAATGGATTTATCACTGTTATTTTTTTTTAATTATTATTTATCAAGCCCACTTAATTTCATGCCAATAAATATCAATGTGATGATGTATACAGTAAACAACAAACATAGATGTCAGAAGTTATCTCTCGTTTAAGATGAAGATGAATGGAACCATATTAATATTTATCATGTCGATAATGCGTAAAATTAGTTTTTATCTTACCAAACATGATTATACCGATGTCCACCAACTCAATATCAGAAAATGACGTTATTGATTCAATACGAAAAATATTTATAGGGTGTCATTTTATACTGGCATTTGATATTGGAGCATATGTGAAAATTCTTGGGAAGTTCCCATTTGGAGTAATCTGAACCCTGAACAGCTTAACGTTGCGCCATGGGACTATTTCAAATTTTTATCAATCAATCAAATGATTCTCATTATTGAAAAACTTGTTACCAAAAACATTGAGAATAAGAGAAACAAGCGTTTTCTTGCTAAACATCTTATAAACCATATTTGATTTTTATTTACCAAAAATACAGATATTCGCCAAATGGCATGGAAATACCGCAAAATGATACATGTTCAGTTCTGATGAAAAATAATTCATTATACCAAGCTGTCCCAGAACTAATCATGAAATCAATAGAAAAAGTTTGGAAGTTATAGCATTAATATTGAACTTGTCGAATGAAGAATCTCGTTTGAGGATTCGGTAACCTTGCCATTATCAGTTTCCCCTGCTTAAAGTTTTTCATGAGGTATATATATTCGAAAAGTTCACTTGATCACCATATTTCAGGAATGGGTAATCATTTTCAGAGCCAACTTAATTTTTTTGAATGTCAAGTTCATGAGAAATTTTTTCAGCAAAACTCAAACCACACCACCATATCAGTTTGATCTGCCAACGAAAACCGAATTGATCCACCGAACATTGAGAAATATTAGCCTTAGGATGCCAAACTTGTACCTAGATACATTCTGAATTTTATTATCTTGAATGAATTAGGGCATGTGAAGGTTTTGTTTTCACAAATGACCCTGTTTTTCCCGAATCAATATGTTATTAAGCATATATAATTTTTTCCCACTCATTACTAAGGAAGATAATCAATTCAATCATCATTATTTTTGCGCAAGCGCTAGAGTGAGAGTGATGGTTCCTAGTTTTAGGCTATCAAAACAACTAGGTAAGCAGTCCATGTTATAGAAATGTGCGCCCAAGCCTGCTCCAAGGAGGGTAAGAAGCTCCAGGAGGGCAAAAAACTATGCTATCAAGTCCAACATTCGTGAGTATTCTGGACTGACTTGGGACTACAAACTCTTCCTAAGAAACTGACTACGAACAATCAGGTCACTCTGATGTGGGTGCCAAGTCACATGGGAATCGAAGACAATGAGGCAGCAGACTGGCTTGCCAAGGCAGAGTTTCGGCACTGGGAAGCTGACCAAATCAAAACCCACTGGAATGAGGTTTCAGGGCAAAGACAAGCGAAAAGACTTCTGAATTCATCAACAGGGAAAACTGAACACCTTCTTGAATTGGACAAGAAAGACTTGAAACAATCAACGGAACTGTACATCGTCCTCTGAGGTATCATCTCAAACAAAAGTATAGGTGGGGAGGTCTATAAAAAGGCTCACTTTATATACAAGTTCGTAACGTTGAGGTCCCGTCAATACGAATAAGAATACGTCAATACGATTTATTTGAGGGGTATGATTGGATTAACTTATTTTCCAAAGGGATGTCAGGTATACTACAATGGAATGACAATAGGTTTATTTTGGTTATATTAAGCATATTTGAATAACACGAATAATATATTGAGAGTTATTTTACTATAAAGGTGATTGCAATGAAATAGTCGTGTTGTATGCAAAAACAGTGCATACCCCTTGATGTCTCCAAAAGCTGAGAGACTAACAGTTTTCTGAATTTGGGTTCTTTCGCTGAGACAAGAATCGAACCAAGTGAAACTCCGTCCTCTGAAGCTATATAGATGAAGATTACGTAACAGTCAAAAGCTTTGGGCATATCACAAAACACTGCAGAGCTCACTTCCTTCAAATGACTAGAATATAGATTTTTCAGAAAGTGATAGTTATCATCTCTCTTACTTTTGTTGGGTTGAAAGTCAAACTCAGTAATTGTATGTAATTCACAACATGGAAGCATTATCCGCTCCATCATAAGATTTTAATTATTAACAAAGTGTGTATCCATCACGAGAATGTCGAATTCCTCAGAATATTTTGTTGGTGAATATTACCAGTACATACATATTTATCCATTCCGATATCATAACTTGAATTGATTTTCTCGGTATTGTATATTCATAATTAAAAGTGAACTTATATTTCTAAATAAATATGGACAGAAATGATAAGAAACGGAATGTTCTTATCATCCATGAGTTAACACATCGAATGCTTCATGAATGCCGTGATCACCAAAAAAATATATATGAAATGTGAAGATTTCCAATTAAAGGGATTCAGTTATCTATTTTATGACTAATTTTGATCATATAGTCTATAACTATATTTAATTCTTCCAATAATATAATAATTTTATTGATACTGCAAATACGAAAATACCCGAAGCGTTTCTCTATTTCTTAGACCATCACATGCGTGATTGGCTCGTGATTGGCTACATCAGAATCTCGAATTTTATTAATGAAATGTGAATGACAGGCTAAATGATACTTTACAAGGATTCCAATACAATTTTAATATTTCATTCATGCCTAGGGCAAGGGATTTCTCTTGTCCTCCACTCTTTGCTCTCGCGCCGTGGTACCGCACAAACCATACAGTTCGAGCCAGCTAGTCGAGCCTCGCGCCTTTGATGTTTGGAGAATTTACAGACATTTCATGGGAACGGTCGAGCCACCTCGAGTACACGCTTGATAATTTTTGATTCTACGCGAGTCGACGCGTGACTCAAAAATCCCCAAGTCAAGCTCGCCAAGTCTCGCGGCGTGAGACGCCGGCTTTAGAAAGTTGAAAATCACTGAATAGTTGATAGAGCGGCCTAGAGGTAACATAAAGCCGGCGTCTCATGACGCGAGACTTGACGAGCTTGGATTGGGAGATTGTGCTTGGTGCACAGGAGTGAGGTTAATGCAATCTCAAGCCTGATCGGTCTCACGGCGTGTTTAATTTCTCCGACTCGTCGTCTATTAGTGGCTAGAAGTTGGTACAAGAGCCTAGGGAGGAAAACTGTCCAGTGCAGTAGCAATAGATAGCACCGATGAGAGGATAGCATTTTGAACGACAAAAAAATAACGAGGTTCTCTAGTCGACGCGTATATTTTTTTATGTATGACCAAGCATAACTTTTCACACAGTAGATGATTTTCCTTTTAATTGATAGGGTATACCTAAGGGTGGGAAAATGAGGGCTGATTGTCGGTTCACCCACTGAATTTGTTCTTCTTAACCGATTCTATCACGCATAATTTTGTAGTGAGTTATCCGATTCAGATGATTCTTTTTTTATTGTATGAGGTATGCTTGTGAGTTGGTTCCATTTGGATTTGAAAAAAAATCACACCCCTCAAGGTAGAAAAATAGGGGATTATCTATTGATTTTACACCTATGAACCGATTCTGTTGAAACTTGGCCCACATATGTAGTTCTGATGACACTACAACAATTATTCTGATGATAGAGACGGAAGACAGTTGAGGGATCTCCTCAACGGTTCACAGCAGCTACCTCATGGTGTAAATATATAATTACACGTCTTGACTATTTGACGAGCTAATGAGCTAAAATTTTGACAGCATATTTTTTTGATATTCCATCCCTAAAGGGGTGAGAAAGTGGTTGAGAACGGAGGTGAAACTGAAAGTACAATCGGTTTTGAAATTAGAGTAATGGAAATAAGTATTTGGGCTTTTCTCCAAAAAAGATAAATGTGTTTCATGGTTTTTGGAAATTCAACCCTAAAGGGGTAAAAGGAAAGTTGAAAATCTTTATGGTTAGTTTTAAAGTTAGGATCATGAAAATTGGTATTTGGGGGTCTCAAATAAAAAATATATGATTTGGGGTTTTAAAGTTCAACCCCTAAAGGGGGGAAATAGGGGTTAAATTGGGATTAGAAGTTTGTATAAAAATTCCGTTGGTTGGGGTCATAAAAATTTGTTACGAATAGGAGATATGTGCATTTCGGTGTTTTTAGAAATTAAACCCCTAAAGGAGTGAAATGGAGGATGAAAGTTTGTATTAGGGTCATAAAAATTGGTATTCGAGGACTTTGTAAGGGTTGAAGAAATACATGTTTCAGTGTTTTTATGAATGCAACACCTAGAGGGGTGGAGGGGGGAGGGCTGAAAATTTGTGTGAGGGTTCCGTTACATTTGAAGTAAGGGGCATGAAATTAATAGTTGGGGTCTTCGTTACAAATAAAGAAATACGTGTTTCAGTATTTTTTTAAATTCCATCTCTAAAGGGTTGAGTGAATTTGAAATATTCGTCAAAGAAAACACAAAGATCATGTACCAGCTAGTTATCTTTATATATATATATATATATATATATATATATATATATATATATATATATATATATATATATATGATTCTACTCTACGTGTGTGGCACTGAACTCCTCCTAAACGGCTGGACCGACTTGAATTTTTTTTGTATGCGTTTGGGTGGCACCCTGGATGGTTCAGATCCAAAAATCAGCCCGGCAGATGGCGCTGCAGTCGGTATCATAAACGGCTGGACCGATTTGAATAAATTCTTTTGTATGCGTTCGGGTGGCGCCCTGGATGGTTTAGATTCACAAATCATTCCCCCAAATGTTAAGGGTGGTCCACCTCTTAATTATTTTTTCAGAAAAATTTTGTTTGTTTTCATTTTTTCATGATACAGCATTCAAAAATACATACAACCCTGAATTTTCACCCTTCTACGATCAACCCCTATTTTTTTGGCAAGATTTTCATTTTTATTTTGTCATGACTTAGAATAAAAAAATTCATATAACTCTTAATTTTCCACCCTTCTACGATCAGCCCCTATTTTTGCTTTTCTTTTTTATTTTATAGATAAAACGGGATAACAGGAAAACGGGATAACGGGAATAACAGGATAACGAAAAGGAACGGGATACCGGGATAAGGGGAAAATGACATAACGGGATGAAGAAAAAATGGGATAACAGGAAAACGGGATACCGGGATAACGGGATAAGGATAACTGGGAACGGAATAACGAAAAAACGGGATAACGGGATGACAGGATAAGGGGATAACGGAAAAACGGGATAACGGGATAAAGAGAAAAAGGGGTAACAGGAAAATGGTATAACGGGAAAACGAGATAACGGTACAACAGGAAGCGGAAGGAGTCAAAAGCATAATCTAGATGGAACAAACATAAAGGAAAACATAGAAAAAAGGAAATTCAACGCGGACGAGAGTTTTCGGGAAAAACATTTTAGGGAACATAGAAATTTGGACAGGACGTCTGTCGGGTCCGCTAGTAGTATATAATAATAATAATGATAATGTTCATTAACCAATTCAAAAAGTACAAAATAATCAAAGAAAATACATCAAATAGTGTGCAGAATTTGGAAAGAATAAACGAGAGGAATACTCAAAAAAGCTCCGGAGAGCTTGTCTCTGAGATGTTTCGTTCAGCTAAGTTTTTTCAATTCACACAAACTTGATTTACACAAACCTAATTATTATAAAGGGATTATGACCAAGCACCAACTGGAGGAAGATAATGTTTTTTAATATATATACACATATAATCACATAGATATGCGTATGTGTTCCGATTTTAAGTATTTGCTGGGAAAATTATGGCACGAATTGTATGTTCATCAGAAGAAAAGAAGCATTTTTCACATGTTTTTTGAAAGAGGGAGAATGCATAGAGTTTTTCAGTGTATCGGGGATTTGGTTCAGTATACGAGGACTAATGTAATCAAAATATCTCTGGCCTATTGCTTTTTTAGCTTGCAGTAGGAGTACTTTATGTTCATTTCTCGTATTGTAGATATGTTGTACGGTTTGAGCAATGCATTTTTTGCGTACAGTTTTCTGATGTCCGTTAGGCTCGCGTCAGTAAATAATTGGTCGCTGGAGTATGTAGATGAGACTCTCAACATAACCTTTAGTATTCTTTTTTGCAAAATTTCAAGAGGAAGAATGTGGGAGTGTCGCACTCCCCTCAGGCTGAAATTCCATAATGCCGTAGGGATTCGACAAAGGCGTGGTATAGTATTTTTAGTTTCAAAAAGGGAATAAAACTGGTAAAACCGTATTTTCTTAGAGGTTTCAGTAATGTGAGAATTCCATTTCATGAAACTATCAATATGGACTCCAAGGTACTTGACTGTGTTATCGAGTGGAATTTCTTCGTTTTCCATCCTGAAGGTAAAAGTTGGTAGGTTGGATTCGTAGGATATGAAAGGTATTATTTTGGGTTTTTTAATAGTGGCAGTGAGGAGGTTCAGGTTGAACCAACCAAATATTTTTATTATGTCTTTGTCATCTTTTTCTTTGATATCCCCCTTCGATTCAGATGATTCTTCTTTTATCAGATACGGTATACCTCATAGTTGATTATATTTGGATTTCGAATGGAATCATCCACCCTTACCGGTAGAAAAATAGGGGATGACTGATTTTTCACTTGTGAACATTGGCACACATATGTAGTTGACATTGACAGGCCCTCCTACATCCGTCAAAATGATTACATTCTATGAAAGGATGGAATTATATACAAAGTGATGGAATCAATGAACCAGAACTTCCAAAATTAATTTATATTATATAACAATGAATAGTTAAAATAGAAAATCATATTATTTAATAGTTAATAGTTAGAAAATCATAGTTAATAGTAAGAAAATCATATTATTTAATGGGTAATAGTTGAAGTTGAAGTAAGTATTTTGGAAGTAATCAAAAATTGAGTAGGTAGTAATTACTAGATTTCAGCAACAAAAAATTGAAAAATAAAAACTTTTTAACAAAAAATTGAACCGACGAAAAAATCATCTGAAAAGCAGAAAATAAAATAAATCTTCTTAGCCTAAATGATAATTGAGCTCCTAAACTAATGTGAGTAACTGATTTTGAGTCGGCGCCAAACAAACTAGCAATTGAATGATGGCAGAGAGGTGCACGGCTGCGTTTTGATTACTTCTTTCAAAGTAATATAATGATCTTCGATAATTGTTTGTTTGGCGCCGACTCACAATCAGTTACTCACATTAGTTTAGGAGCTCAATTAATCATTTAGACTAAGATGATTTATTTTATTTTTTGCTTTTCAATTGATTTTTTCGTCGGTTTAATTTTTTGTTAAAAAGTTTTAATACTCCATTCCATACTAAACGGTTTATTAGTCAAGGGTTGATCGTTGGATTCATCAGTATGACCATTATTGTGAGAGTCCTCTATTTCACTGTCACTGTCTATATCAGCAGAATATCTCTGGTACATGAGTCGACGTCGTACTATAGATAATGGTGTGTTTTCTGGGTCCTCGGGAATATAATCCTGATCTTTTACAGAATCATCAGAGCCAAAGTCATCAAAAACTTGCAATTCTTCATTTGACCCTGAGGCTCTACTTCTTATGACCTTTTGTGGGCGCTCTTCATGAACCAGCTGATCGTCTGCATCACTATCGCCCCCAACATCAGAGTCGACGGCTTGTTCCTCCGATATGCCATCAATGAAATCGTATAACTCTTCTGTGTCCATTGTTTCCAAATCAACCAAACGGTGCCGTTCCATTCTAGAAAATAGAACAAAAAAAAGTTGAGAGGTGTCAAGGGACACCCGGATGGAACGAAGTTCCTTTCGATCAATTAGTGAAAGGAATTGTAATAAAATTTTTTTTTTTAAGTTATAATAATATTTTTTTATTATAACAATATAATGAATATAAACTAATCAGTAGGTCAATTTTAGTACATACGATTGATATTGTAATATTAAAATATAATTTCTTTTAAATTTATTGAAGTTATGACGCGTACACTTGCTAAACACACAATAATGGAGAGATTATAACTTGGTTAGCACAATAGAAAAGAGAGGTTATAATGCGTACTTGCTAAAAATACATGAGCATTCATTATTGTCTGTATAAAATCTCTACTTACCTAACTCCATCAGCAATATCCGGAACTTGTGCAGACACACTGTCAGGATTCATTATTGTTATTATTTTTTATTATTCATTATGTACAGAAAACCTATATACACTCAACAAAAATAATCGTCGCGACACCACACTGTTCAATGCGAAATAGAAAGACGAAACGGAAATAACTGGCTTGCTTTCTATGAGAGAGAGAGAGAGACAGACAGAGAAACACGCGCACGCCGCACGGCTTACCACTATAGCAAAAAGTGTCGTTACAACTTTTGGTCTTAGTTTATTCTGTCTAGCCCCCTTTCGCAACGCGCGATAAGGAACTTCGTTCCTATAATACTTACATCGACTAGATTGTTGAAAAATCCCTCAAAAATTAGTAAAACTCCAGAGCACAACATGTTTTACCGACGTTCATTACCAAGGAACAGAGGTTCGGTGGCTAGTCAGGTTGCCACTTGTCACTAAATCCCACTTTCACTTCGCCTATGGTACATGTGGCTCGCTATGGACACACCAAACGTTCAGAGAAAGATAGTTAAATTGTGTATGGCCGATAAAAAAGGGATTGATATTCACGTTTGTACACAGAATAAGTGGCCCGATTAGAAGCCACCAACACATAAAGGGTTGAGTGAGTAATTTGACTGAGTGGCGCTGACTAAAAATTGGTTACTTACATAAGTTTGGGAGCTTGGTTATTCAGACCAAAAAAGTTCTCTTTATTTTTCGGTTTTCCGTTTCCTTTTTCGTCGTTTTAATTTTTTGTTAAAAAGTATACACAATTTTTTCTTTCTCTTATAAATCTGAAAATTCAATAATTGCTCCTGAATTCCATTCCATGTTAATACACAAAAATAGAAGCAACACCCAACTATGCTCTGCCACCACCAAACTTCCCCTTCGAAATAATCGGGCTCCAATCATAGCCGACACTGTGGACAGACACCTCGCTCAACAAGCCATACAGTCCGAGCCAGCAAGTCGAGCCTCGTGCATTTGATGTTTGGGAATTTACCGACATTTCATGGAAACGGTCGAGCCACCTCGAGCTTAGCTAGACAAGTCTCGATCCCATGCGAGTCGACCGTTCTCACGACGCGACAATCCCCAAGCCGAGCTCGCCAAGTCTCGCGCCGTGATACGCCGCGCCGGCTCAATAAAATAAACTTGCAAGTTAATATAATATCCCACGCCACTTATCAGCTGTATAGTGTGAATCGGTCACCATATCTCTGAAGGATTAACTGCAAATCCCCAGGATATAAAATATTCAATAGTTTTATGAAATAATTTTCCTGGGAGATAACGTTGATAAACTATCTTGTGAAATCGCATGTGTTAATCAGCACTCCAGTTTGGGAAACAGTTGTAATGATAAACGAACTGAAACGTGAAGAGTTCTCAGATTAGTTGATGGGCAAAGTAATGTCGGGAAGTGTTTTCTATAACAAATCAACAATAAAAAGAATCATTCATTTCCTCATAGAGCCAATATGTGGGTATGTTTCAAAAAAATAACTGCTTACTGCTTACCAATCAAATCAACAGCTTCCATTTTAATGTTTTTTTACGTTTCATGCAAGTCGAAATAAGAAAAGTATATAATTTTCTGAACCACAATTCTTTCTTATTTTTGAAATAATTTCCAATACGTCTAAATAAACATTATAAACAATTTTTAATAGCATAGTTGCAGTTTGATACATCATTAACAACTAGAACAAATCTAAATTAGATGAGAAATATGTCGGAATACAAAAAAACAAAATAAAACGAAACATGTTTCAAGAAAATTCGAGAGCTTTAAAAAACTAATTCTTGATGCTTACCAATCGAATCAACAGCTTCTCATTTTAATGTTTTTTTACGTTCGTTTCATGCAAGTCGAAATAAGAAACATAAGTGCTGAGTATATAATTTTCTGAACCACATTTTTTTTTAATTGTTTGCAAAATTTCCTTTTTTTATATAATAATTATAACAATTTATATAGTCATGTGCGATCGAATACATCATATGAACAGATATAAATCTAAAATATATAGATGGACAGAAATATGAGAATTCCAGCATAAAATGAAAATACAAAGACATGTTTCAAGTTTAAAAATTCCGAGACGCTGTGGAAACTATGTTCTTGTAGATATAATTTCAGTTTTGATTTGAACAAATTTTTATTCCGAATTTCCTCCGAACAAAAACGGAGGTGGTTGAAAAATATAACTGATATCAATGATAGACTATTTCAAAAGAATGATGAGATAAGAAATTCTGAAGATATCTCTATTTCTATTTCTCCACACTTGTACTTCTTGTTACTCCTTTGAGTTTTTCCATATTTACTTAACAGATGTTCATCTCCAATTTCATTTGTTTGATATCGTACTAATACATTTGTCAATAGTGGTTTATGTAACGTTTATGGAAAATGAGGCTTTAGCGGACGAATGGGAATGTTTATGGCTGAGGCGCCAGCCAGTCAGTTTTTCCAAGCATTTTTGTTTCAAAATGAACAGAAGGCAAAAGCTAGCATATTTTCTCGTCGTTTCTGATATTTTTTATCGATAATGATTATGTTAGAAATGTTTGAGAAAATTTCAGGAAACATTTTTTTTAGGTTATTTTTCCCAATTTCTTTCGGGAAAATGAGTAATTCCACATTATTGAAGACTACTTCTATAAAAAAAATAGGAAAATCTTCGCAGCATTCAAAAAAATCACCAATTTAAAAAAATCATTACCTTCCACTTTCAATGTAGTAGTCTAAGAGCTGGCTACAGAAATTAAAAATGATAAGGTACAAGAGAAATTGTCACATAGAAACCTCTCTCACTAGCCGACAAGTGTGCAGACAGAAGTCTGTCCCGTTGTGAGAAGCGGTAGCTGGGCGATCAAACGCGTTGAGATTCATTTTTCCAGCTCTCATACAACTTCAAACACTTCATCAATTCAAGTAAGCATAGTAGCTCACGTAGCTGAACTCTCGCTTTTGAACTATAAGGACCCGGGTTCGGTCCCGAGCTGGGTCGGGCTTTTTTTTCCTATTACACTCAAATCAACCACAACATAACAAAACATATTACCTCAGAACAATCACCCTCAAAACAGAAAACAGCATTTTCACAGAGCATGACTTGCTCCACAGCGGCCGCAGGCTGCTGAAAATTGCCCTGAACCTGGTTTTTCGGCGTACTTTTCCCAGGAAATAAATCCAACGAAAATATTATGCGTAGATTTCAATTGTTCTATCATAATCAAATTACAGATCTTCCTCATAATCAAATAGCAGGGAGAGATATAAAGCTTTATTTGACTTGAAATAATTTATTACACGCTTTATATTAGCTTCACTTGTATGTTTGTTTGTTTGTTTGTAAACGACTCCTTTGGGCGCGATTTTGACCCACTTCCAGACGTCCGAATGATTTGAAATTCGGCAGGTGTACATAATTCCGGTGACAATGCATTAAGAAATTTTTGTCTGAAAAAAAAACAGAATGGCGGCTCCAATATGGCATACGAGTTTTGTGAATATGGTCCTATTCGCTTCAAAATTTGTATCTGAGAGTTTTCGTGGTCGGAGATTATGATTCTTTTGTGAAAATTGAAAAATTCGGAATGGCGGCTTTAAAATGGCGGCCGAGTTTTGTGATTATGCTCCAATTCTTTTCAAAATTGGTATGTGGGGGTTTTTGGGGTTGGAGATTATGATTACCTAATTTGATAAGATCATTCCATTTCCTAATTCGCAAAAAAATAATAGAAATAATAGTTTAAAAAAAACTAAAAAAACACGCTTTTATAAATAAACCACACTAAAAAGTGGGAATTTTTGGTGTCGAATATTATGATTCTTTCGTGAAAATTGAAAAATTCAGAATGGCGGCTTTAAATGGCGGCCGAGTTTTGCGATTATGGTCTGATTCTATTCAAAATTGGTATGTGGGGGTTTTTGGGGTCGAATATTATGATTCTTTTGTGAAAATTGAAAAATTCAAGATGGCGGCCGAGTTTTGTGATTCTGGTCTGATTCTATTCAAAATTGATATGTGGGGTTTTGGGGTGGAATATTATGATTCTTTTGTGAAAATTGAAAAATTCAAAATGGCGGCTTTTCAAGATGGCGGCCGAGTTTTGTGATTCTGGTCTGATTCTATTCAAAATTGATATGTGGGGGTTTTTGGGGTCGAATATTATGATTCTTTTGTGAAAATTGAAAAATTCAAGATGGTGGCCGAGTTTTGTGATCTGGTCTGATTCTATTCAAAATTGGTATTGGGGGTTTTTGGGGTCGAATATTATTTTTTGTGAAATTTAAAAATTCAAATGGCGGCTTCAAAATGGCGGCCGAGTTTTAGGATTATGGTCTGATTCTGTTCAAAATTGGTATGTGGGGGTTTTTGGGGTAGGAGATTATGATTACCTAATTTGATAAGATCATTCCATTTCCTAATTTGCAAAAAAATTATAAAAATAATAGTTTGAAAAAAACTAAAAAAACACGCTTTTATAGAAAACCAGACTAAAAAAATAGAAAAAAAGAAAAAAAATGTATTTTATTTAAAAAAAAGCGTGGGGTGCATGGTATCAATAATGATATATTATACATTACACACCTAGGACAGTAAAGTGAGAAATGTCCCAGATCACAGATAATTGTTGGCCGAGGCGATACCATGCACCCCATTCTTTATTTTGAATTAAATAATTTTTTTTCTTTTTTTCTATTTTTTTAGTCTGGTTTTCTATAAAAGCGTGTTTTTTAGTTTTTTCAAACTATTATTTATTTTTACATAGGGTATCGCAACACATCGCGAGGCGATCTCCTACCGCCTCTTCACAGGGACATTTCCCCATTTCATCCTTGGAATACAGAATTGAATGCATTGTAAATAATAAATTACGAGATGTACCGTACTGAATAGATAATGAATATATGTATACATAATTTGAATTGAATTAAATTAAAATATTCGAGTGCAGCCCTGCAATTTTGTGTAGTTATAGATTTCAACTGTAGAAATTGCATGAAATGATTGCCAGAAGTCGAGGTCATGAACTTCCTATAGCGTTAGTCGAGGTGGAAGGAGTCTGCGATGATGTCAATGCGTGATAAATAACGAAATTCTTCTGTTTCATCGCCAAAAAATCCTAACATCATATCAAATGATAGCCAAGTGTTTTGGTCGCACTAGCTGGCGAAGTAATATCCGAATATTTCTAATTTAAAGCGACACGAAAATCCAATATTTCATTTTACTTTTTCAACGACTCGAATATACACTCGCACACATCTAACGTTTAAACTCGGGCTCACTTGGCATAATGTTTTTTTTTGTTTTTCATGCATCTCACTCACGTAGCCTTCTGCAATTGCATATATAGTTGACAATCAGTATACCCAAATAATGAAAAAACAAATTACTCGACTGCACCTTACTATTTATATTTCAAAGAACTGCTTTCCGTTTTACCAACTTCTTGCGATATTATAATTTTTTATTAACAATTTTCTCGCATTTTTACCGACTTCTGGCAACGTTTAATTCCCGACCCATACTTCTGTCAATAATTTTAGGCAATTCTACAGTTGAAAACCATAACTACACAAAAGTCCAGAGCTGCACTGAAAGATTTCATTTTGATTGAAAATTGACGCGTTTGACCAAAATCAAATTAATTTCAAATTCAAAACATATTCATTATCTATTCGGTACGGAACAATTCGTTATTTATCATTTAAAATGCATTCAATTCTGTATTTCAAGGATAAAATGAAGAAACGCCCCATACGTCCATATGAAGAGGCAGTGGGAGGTCGCTTCACGATGTTTTGCGATATCCTATTTAGAAATCAATTATATCAAGTCAAATAAAGTTTCATATCCCTTCCTGGTATTCGCTCATGAGAAAGACCTGTAATTTAATCATGATAAAACAATTGAAATTTTTGCATAACACTTAAATTGAAGCTATTTCTTGGGAGAAGTACAACAAAAAACCAGGTTCACAGAAGTTTTCAGCAGCCTTCGGCCGCTGCGGAGCCAGTCATGCTCTGTGAAAATGCTCTTTCGTGTTTTGAGAGTGATTGTTCTGAGATAATATGTTCTGGTGACGTATAAAAGTGTTGTGGTTGATTTGAGTGTAATAAAAAATAAAAAAAGCCCGACCGAGCTCGGGATCGAACCCAGGTCCTAATAGTTCAAAAGCGAGAGTTCACCTATGTGAGCTACTAGGCTGATTTGACTTCACGAAGTGTTTGAAGTTATATGAGCGCTGAGGAAATAAAATTTCCCTTGTACCGTATTATTTCGAATTTCCGTAGCCAGCTCTCCGTCTGTAGGGTGCAGACTGCTTTATTTTAAATTTGCTCATTGTTTCACAGCCAGTCAGTGAATGTATAGCTGATCGTTCATAAAGTGGAACCTATACTGCGGTTTGCGCAGTCAGAGAAAAATAATTCATTGAATCAAACACTTTGTGAAAGTTATACTGCGCATACAAATACGTCTCAGTTAAATGATGCTATAAGGATATTTTCATCAGCCGTAGTTTTTTTCAGGGCTATTGTATGTTGCCTGTTGTTTGCTTTTACAGCACCAATTCCATTAATTTTGTGCCTTGCACGAGTTTGTACAAGACCTTTACTGGGTGTGTGCTGTATAGTTTCGGTTAACCAATTGGTTGCCCTAAAATTGACTGTCTTCTGCGATCCAAGGCTCTACAGTTGCACAGTATGTGTGATACGATTTCTGGTTCCTTTCCACATAATCTCCATGTTAGGTCGCCATTCAACAGTTCTATTTTATTAGAGTGTTCTTCTAGTGGCGCATCTCCATTTATGAGCCCCGTAATGATTTCCCGTTGTTCTCTGTTTGAAGTTCTCAGGTCTGATGTTTTCGTTCCGGCACGGGCCTTTATTGTATTATTCACCGTGTCTGTTCTCTGGAATATTATTCCAGTGTTGTTTGTGTTTTTCTTCAACTGACTCTCGTGTCTTGCATTTCGATACCCCGAGGGTTTGTCCCAGACCTGCTTTGTTTTCCGATCCTCTTTCAAATCCTTGATGTCCCAGCACCCAAATCAACTTGACGTGGTTTTGTTATGCCAGTAATGTCAGTCCCTCTTGACAGGTCCATACCAGTTGGGACCTCACTTCCTGGCTGCTCAGAGCCTTCAATGCCGCCTGGCTGTCTGAAAAAATATAGATCTGCTCCTCTACTATTGCTCTCCTGTTGTTTTCCTTCGCGATAGCTGAAAATTATACCAAAATATTTCACATCCGGCGACCAATTCGCCCCTTTGGATTCAGATAGTACATGGGTGGACGAGTCTAAAAAACCCGGAACACAAATTTTCTCGGCCCTCTTACGGAGTTGATGACGTTATCAATATGGCCGCCGAAGTTTTGTGACACGCTTCTATACTATAGGCTATATAACTTGGGTTTCTATTTCGATATCAACCTAAAATGTTAGTGATTATTAATCTGGAGAAAACGAGTTTTCCAATGGTTTAGTTGACATCATTGTTTAGGTTCATAATACCAGAAATATTTGTAACTTTATGAAAAAAAATGTTTTCTATTTTAATTTTTTCTATTTTGCTAAATAACTTGGAATCAGTTATATGTAACTGAAAACATGAACTATACTTTTTGGAAAATTACCTTTCGAACGATATATATGACTTTCATTTTATCACAAACAGTTGCTGAAAATTTACCAAAACAATCTAGTGTTGCACAGCGAGTAGTTATAGCAACAATGTAATTTATATGGGCTCCGAAAAATAATAGAGCGGATTTCTAACTGTTAAAGTAGTGAATGTAATCATTGTAATTTCCTATATATATATATATATATATATATATATATATATATAAATAGATTCTAGCTTTCTTAGGGCTATGAAACTTCCATTTCCGTTATAAAATCAGTGACATCAGGCACTTAAGGCATAATTGTAAGATAAGTTCCAAACATTAGGTATAAGAATGATGAACAAAAGAGTATACAATACAGTATTATTCCAATTCAATATACTAATTCAATAATATCCTATACATTGAGAAATACACTAACGTCAGCCATAATATCGAAGTAAAATAATATCGCTGTCATATGCAATAATATCCAAATTATATGTGTAAATTTACTTGTGATTACCGACCACTGTCCTTATTAACCGACGAAACCAAAAAGGGGGAGGTTCTCTATTCGACCCGTATATTTTATTTTTTTCCATCATATTTTTCTATGTATGATCACGTATAACTTTTTACTGAGGCGTCCGATTCCGATAATTCTTTTTTCAGTGGATAGGGTGTACTTCGAGAGTGGTCCCATTTGGATTTAAAAGATGAAATCCACCCCTAAGGGTAGCGAAATGAAGGATATTGATCACTCACCCTCTGAATTCTGGTCCGTTAACCGATTCTATCAGGCATAACTCTGTACTGGGTTCTTCGATTTGGATGATTCTTCTTTCATCAGATAGGGTGTACCTCATAGTTGATCATATTAGGATTTCGAATGGAATTATCCACCCTTACGGTAGAAAAATAGGGGATAATTGATTTTTCACTTGTGAACTTTGGCACACATATGTAGTTGACATTGACAGACCCTCCTACATCCGACAAAATGATTACATTCTATGAAAGGATGGAATCATATACAAAGTGATGGAATCATCTAACCAGAACTCTCAAAATTTATTTACATTATATAATAAATAATTAAAATAAAAAATCATAATATTTGATAGTTGAGGTAAGCTAGGTTAGTGAGTATTTTGGAAGTAATCAAAAATTAAGTAGGTAGTAATTAGTAGATTCCAGCAACAGAAAACTGAAAAATTAAAACTTTCTAACAAAAATTCAAACCGACGAAAAAATCAACTGAAAAGCAGAAAATAAAACAAACCTACTTAGTCTAAATGATAATTGAGCTCCTAAACTATGTAAGTGGCTGATTTTGAGTCGGCGCCAAACAAACTAGCAATTGAATTAGGTAAAGCGTAAAACGATGGCAGGGAGATGCACGGCTGCGTTTTGATTACTTCTTTCATAGATAATGATCTTCGATAATTGTTTGTTTGGCGCCGACCCAAAATCAGTTACTTACATCAGTTTAGGAGCTCAATTATCATTTAGACTAAGAAGGTTTATTCTATTTTTTGCTTTTCAGTTGATTTTTTCGTCGGTTTAATTTCTTGTTAAAAAGTTTTTATTTGGTATTCCCATTTTAACACATTTATAAGATATGCATCGCTTTCGGCAGTACAGGAGGTAAGTTGTAGACAGTGTCATGATACTTCTGGAATTGTTGTCCACACATTTCGGTATGATCCTCCTGAAGTTACTATCCATCCCCACTCGGTTGGCGAAGGTATTGTATACCATGCAACGAGGCTGTTGTTCCAAATTCTCGCTCGGAGAGTAGCTCGTTTGATGTGTTGGGTTAGGGCATCTAATGTAGGAGGTACTCGTATGTTTTCGATTCCTCGATTATTTCTTGTGAATAATACTCGTCCGCAGACATTGATGCTCTCTGAAGATCTGATGCTCGATCATCAATAATAGAGATGCCTGTACAGAGCTGAAGCCATTCGAGGGATAATTTCATGAATTGAATTTTGTGTCAGTCCTACACTGAATGCTTCCGATACACACAGATTCGACACTTGGAAATAGTTTGGAGCTCCCTATTGACACCAAATCGGTTTCTCCAAAGGTCGTGGAATGACCCCTCCTAAACCCGAACTGCTCAGGCGGGATGATTTTTAGCTCTTCTTCGAAATCGACAATACGTTTCAGAAGGATTTTATCCACCACCTTGGCCACCACGCTTGAAAGCGAAATGGGCCTGTAGCTTTCTAGGTTATTTTTGTTTTTCCCCGGTTTGTGTAGGGGGATGACTTCGGCTTTTTTCAAGGCAGTCTGGGTAGTGCTGCCACTTTAAGATAGCATTTATAATATAGAGCAGCTGGACCAGCGACTTCTTTGGAAGATTTTTGAGCAGAATGGCGTCCAGGCCATCCAGTCAAGGAGCTTTATTACGTGGTAATTTTTTGATTACCCCCAGAACTTCCTCATAGCTTGTTGAAACTTTCTGAAGCTCTGAGGGCACCAATCTTACCGCTGGTGTTTCCTTTATGTTCGAGGCTACACTAGTGATTCTTCTATGTTCCTCTGTTCTGTCTGGCTCCGTGACGTGCACCCTGCTGAAGTACTCCCCGAATAAATCTGCTTTCTCCTGCGGCTGTGCCACCGACCGCCCCGGACCAGTCACTATAGCTGGAATGGGTTCTCTTTTCCTCTGGATTCATAGTGAATGGTCCACGACGTTGAGGCTTTCTAGCTTACGATTCCATATCTCATTCGTATTGACATTAATGAGTTCCTCAACTTCCTTACCCAGCCGCATAAAGTGCTCTTTATGGACTGGGTTTTTCGTTGCTTGCCATCTCTTTCGTTCTTTATTTTTCAATTTAATGAGATCTTTGATGTGTTGCGGAACCGTAAACTCGTCTCCCCTCACAATTATCTTCCTGGTTGTTTTCTCCCTGGCTTTTTGTATGACACTAATCAAATAGCCCGAGTTGTTCACGGGGTGAAAGAAGCCTTCAGCAGAGATCACAATACGGTTATGGTCCTGTTGGATATGCAAAAAGCCTTCGATACTGTCTGGACAGAGGGGCTAATCACGAAAATGGCAGAAGCAGGCATGCCTTTTTATCTCTTGAAGCTCATTGAATCCTATCTTAAAGAGCGGACTTTTAGGGTGAAAGTCAACGGAAATTGTTCGCCAGAATATACGGTCGGAGCGGGGGTCCCGCAGGGGTCTTCGCTGTCCCCAATCTTATATTCACTATATACACATGATTTTCCTACCTTCGCTCGGACGAATACGGCTATGTTCGCGGATGATACCGCGATCTATGCCCATTCGTTCTACAGCGAAGTGGCTGCTGAACAGCTCCAGATTCATCTGGATAGGTTGGTCATACCCTATATAGGGAAAAATAAGATAAAGCTAAACTCGAGTAAAACAGAAGTCGTTAATTTCACGAGGAAACGAACCAACGTGAAGATCCTCGGGAAATTGAAGATTGACAATAGCAAAGTGATGGAAAAGCCCTCAGCGAGATACTTGGGGGTCGTATTGGACAAACGTATGAATCTGCATAGTCATATAACGTTAGCGTTGCAGAGGGGGGCGGCCGCAATTAGGCGTACCTACCCCCTCATAGCACGCAACTCTAACTTATCTAACGACAATAAAATCCGCATTTACAAGCAGATAATTAGGCCAGCGATGACATATGCTTGTCCAGTGTTCTGTAGCCTCTCCAAAACTCAATTGTTGAGACTGGAGAGAATGCGGAATAAAGCGCTCCGTATAGCCACTAAGAGCAGCAGATACATCCGACTTGAAGATCTGCGCGAACTAACGGGGGTAGAAAAGTTACAGGACTTTATCATGAGAATATCAGATGAATTCTATAGAACACACATCCCTAAAAGTCCGCTCACAGCGAGCATGACAAGAATTAGAGTGAATCACCACCGCAAACATGGCGTAATATTTCAAAATTTGAACCTGTACAACGAGATTATAGACCAATAATAAACGAAGCCTGAAAGGTAGCCAATAGACAAGCAGTAATTTTTTGAAACTGGGTTTTTATTTTTCTTTTCCCAGCATGGAGAGCGATTAATTAATAATACAAGGGAAAATCAAAGAGCGGTAATTTTTTAAATAAAACAGAAACAGATAGCAAACGCATAAGCCCAGGCAGGAGGCGTTTTGAACATAGAGTAATTATCAAAACACGCATAAAACTAGTATGTCAAAGAGCTCACCTGCTAACAACAGCAGGGGCTGCCACTTCGCCCCCATAGGAGGGCAAGAGGGCAGTCAATAACCCCCTAACAGCTGAGCAAACTCCCTTCCTTCCTCTCCTACCCCCAACAAGGAGAGAACAAGAAGAAAGTCCATCTGTGATATGTATATATTAGTTTTAGTTTGCAATGTATTGTAGTATAATGAAATAAATATTTTTGGATTGGATTGGATTGGTTTCTCCAAACGAATTCCCTTGTTCGGTTGAGACGTTAGTCACTTCTTTGGCATGGGCCAAGAACCTTTTCTCAAATGCATTGTTATCTTCATGATGCTTTGCGCCCACGTTTTTGTTATCTAAATTTGATTTCTCTTTAAATTCTTCAATTAAAGTACTGATCCTAGGGCCTGCTACCATCCACTTAGGCATACTATTTTCACTATCTGTGTTCCAAAAACCGATCCACAGAACCCATTCTGATTATTAAACAATACTTTTCACTTTTCTGTAGTGTGGATAAAAAAGTGCCTGTTATGTTTCCCCATTCATGGTTACATCGCACCAGCGTACATCAACTAACTCCGTGTGCACCGACTACATTCGACATTTCTAAATGACTTCAAAATCGGTTTGTTTTGGAGTATTTTCTTCAAACAGTTTTATTATTCGAAGTGTGCCCAAATATCAAAATATATTCAATTAATATTCCAAAGCGTCCGTTAAGCTGTCCGTTGGGCTGTGAAAAAAAAAAGGATTATTCATGGCATTGTCACTATCTGTAACCTCACCGGTAAGATGTTACCGGATTCAAAAGTGATCTATTTGCTGTGAGAACTTCATACTGCCGTGCATAGAGTACTGAAATGAACAATTTCGTGCAATCGCACGCAAAGTGAGTATTTCGCGTTCTCAACACTATCCGCGAAATTCAATTTCGCGGCCGTTACCCATAGCAACGTCCGCCAAACCAAACGTCACTTTCAAATTTGACATTTTCAAAATACGACAATGACAAAGATAATTTTTTTTAATACTGCATTAATTTTTACAACAAATACATACTTATATTATTTTTCAGGTTTTGAAAAACGGAAAGCGCCTAGTTTTCAATACTTTTTAGCTCTGGAGGAGTGAAGATGCTAAAACATAATTATCAGAGAGAGTTATTGCAACGTCCGTTCTCTAGCTCTTTTAATAAAGTTTCTTTCATTTTGACATATACGCATGCGCATTGTATTCGACTTTGAGGATATCCTCAATCTAAAATACAGGCATCCCTTACTTTATTCACATGAAGGCCAAGAATCTTTTATTATTTTGACAGATTTTTTTTCTAGCATATATCTGTCGCCAGTTAAATCTTAAGTTCGTTGAGCACCACTCTCTATATATTTTCAGAATCAAATAAAGCAGCTACATTTGGTGGTGGTATATTTTCTACCCCAACAATATTGCGAAGAATCAATTCGTCCAAGAGTCGCTTATGCGTCCAACTAACGAACAATAGTGTGATTCTTTTCATAAATTTATTTTTCTGGTGAAACAATGACTGAAGAAAAAGGGAAAAACGTAGGTACTTGTCAAAATAAAGCTTGAACATAAGCATCTTGAAAGAAGTTTGTTGCAATAACACCCTTTCGAAATCGCGTTAGAGGATACTTTAGTAGCGGATTTTTTAATTAAGTCAGCGCTTATTTGTAAGTTGCAATAACTCTCTAATATCAGACATATTTGCGTTTTGTTAAGAACTGTCAAAATATTTTGTATATATTCAAACATATCATTCCCATGGCAACGCTGACTAATTAAATTACTGTTGTAACTGCTGTTGATTTCAAAGCAATAATATATTCATTTAAAATTTTCCAGTTTAATAACTATTTGAGAGAAGCAAACGTTACAACGTACCATTGCTGCCGCCGCAATTTAGTCATTTGGAAATGGAAGCAATGACGCATCACACCTTATTTTTTTAACACCAGGTTGATATTGTGCATGAAAAGCAGCAAACGGTACCCCCCAAAAAAGCTACAATTAATCTACATATACATCAAAAATAACAATAATTACATTTGCTACTTGAACAACTATTAATCCGCTCTATTACTTTTCTGAACCCATATAAATAAATATCATTGTTGCCATAATGACTCACTGTACAATGCTACGTTGTTTTGGCAAATTTCCATCAAGTGTTTGCGATAAAATAAGTCATATACAGTATCGGAAACAATTTATCTGGGGTAAAGATATAAATCTACACGAGCAACAAGGAACGCAAAGATATGAACAATACCACATAAACAAGAGAGACGCACTGCTGTGCGCCCCTACTGTTACCCCACCCGACACATTAACTGACCACGTGGCAATGCGACACAGCGCACAGCGACTCGAGTCATTCTTGCCGAGCCGTGCCGCCTATTTACACAACCGCAGAGAAAGTACAGATATGGTTAAGTGGTACTTTGGGGGTAATTCTGTACAAGATACTAGAAATCTATTCATAGTGGCTTTTGCAGATAGACCTGTACCTACGGAAGCGACTGTCCTTTCAATTATTAATAAATTTCAGAATTTTGGGTGTGTGGCAGGACATTGCAAAAAATTTTGTCCCACAAATCCACCACCGCATCCTAGACAAATACCCGAGGAACGGGAAATAAGAGAAACACAAGTGTGTGCATTGGCATAAACGACAGATGTAGACAGATCGAGTAGACAGATCGCCGACGAAGTGAATTTGAATGAAAGAACTGTAAGGAATATTTTGAAGAGAAACGGTTATCATTGTTTTAAAGTCAATACCACACAAGAACTTTTGCCTGGAGACCATTTCAGACGTATGGAGTTTTGTGAAACGATGGTCGGAAAATGCAATAGGGCATTTCGTGTAAATGATGACTTTCTAAAAAATGTGTTATTTACCAATGAATCGTCCTTCTCAATTCATCGGAAACACAACCCATCCGTGGTACGTTATTGGTCTCGTAAAAATAAACATTTGAGTATTGCTGTGAGGACACAGTACCCAAGAAAATTAAATGTGTGGACGGGACTTTTAGGCGATCACGTCATAGGCCCATTTTCTATTGAACGGAATTTAAATGCAGCAAAATATTTGCAACTTTTGCAAAATCAAATTAGTCCTGCAATTCACGCTCTTCCGATCGACTTTAACGACGTGTGGTTTCAACAAGATGGTTGTCCTGCCCACAATGCAGGCACGGTAGTTACATTTTTGAATAAATTATTCCCCGATCGGTTTATTTGTACGCGAGGTACAATCAACTGGCCACCTCGATCACCAGATGTAGCACCTCTCGATTTTTATTTCTGGGGCATGCTAAAATCGGAGGTTTATCGGCATGAGTTAGAACGTGCCACCAATTTAGATGAACTGAGGGCAAAAATTTTTCAGTTGTGTGCTCAGGTAACACCAGTTACCCTTGCGGCTACCAGAACAGAATTGTACAATAGATTCGGCTATTGTTTGGCTTAAAATGGTGGTTTGTTCGAACATTTAATAAAATAATTCCGTACACAAAATATTTAATTTGGTTTCTCTCTTCTTGTAAATATTTGTTTTCTCTCCATTCAAGAAATAATTGTTTTTCTGTTAGAAATAAGTTTTTTGTTTTTATTGTCTTACAGAAATATCTTTCGCTTTTGTTTATGTTTAAGAATTTTGTTTTCGCCGCCACCACGGCACCAAAGATATTTTGATCTACCTGTCGTCCGACAGATTAAATTGAATCAATGATTCAGTTTAATTTGTTCAAATTATCTGATGTGAATTTATCGTCAAAAATTCTTCTTCATTGCAGCGCACACATTCTCTCGACTGCTGCTGGTATAATACTGATGTCCTGAGCTAACCGCCCTGACTCTCCTATCTCTGTGTCGTGACGTCGATATCCCTTCTTCGAGCGAGTCGAGGAGAAATTGTAATGCTCTCACAACATTTAGCAAGCTATTCTTTACGCTCTCATGAAACCACCATACCCAAGATAAATGCTTCCCGATACTGTATAGCGTTCAAAAGTAAATTTTCAAAAAATTATAGGACACATTTTCAGCTACATGTAATAAATCCAAATTATTTAGCAAAATGTTTCAAAAAAATCAAAATAGAAAACAAAATTTCTAACAAAGTTACAAATATTTCTGATATTATGAACCTAAATAATGATGTCAAATAAACCATTGGAAAGCGCGTTTTCTTCTGATTATCATTTACAAATCACATTTAAGGTTAATATCAAAATACAAACCCGAGTTATATAGGGAAATGTAGAAGCGTGTCACAAAACTTTGGCGGCCATATCGATTACTTCATCAACACCGCTAGAAGGCCAGGAAAATTTGTGTCCCGTGCTTTTCAGACTCGTCTATCCATATTCTATCTCAATCTACAGGAGCGCATTGGTTGCCAGATGTGAAGGTTTTTTCAGATATCCCACCCCAATATAGACCTCTGACTGAAATACAGAAGTGTGATTACCCAGTCAGTAGCTGAACTCAATGCTTGGCTTTCTAGAAAACATTCCTGCTCCCGCACCATTTCCAATCATAGACCCGCCTGTGTATCAGAATCCGTAGTGATGATGACATGATTAACGCGCAGGAATATTCGTTCATCAGCTTCTCCAAAGAAGATCTCAACTACTTCTTCTGTTACTTCGTTCCCTTGCATCTTCAGAGCCTCTTTCCCAAACACACCACTTGAGTATACAGTTCGAGAGAATAAAGTTTGAAGAATTTTTGTGGTTGTATTTTGTTGTGGTTTGATCCCCAAAATCTGTCAAATAAGTTGGGTATCATATTGATAGGATATTTTTTCATGCGTTCAGCCGCCTTGTTGATGTTGTCTACATACGAGTTGAAACTTCATTCATACACCCTATCAGCATAACATATGCGAGAGTGAGATGAGTCTGGTTGAAATTATATCGGCACAATCTCAAAAAGTTTCCATATAATTTTGTTACATGGAATCAAAGAAAATGCTTAAATAATTGGAAGGTTTGAAAGTTCTGTTTTCCATCCCAAATTGATATTTTTTTCTAAAATTCTGTTGTTAGTCGAGAAGAAGGATGTACTGGTCAATTCATACTTCAAAAGTTTGCCTACAAAATAACTTCGGTCTCTTGCAATTACTAGCCTCTGAGCATTTGTTGGAAATTTGTGATGTAAGTCAAACTCATCATTTTCCGTTGTTCCACACATTCTTCTGTGGAGAATATTCATAGAATGTCTCGTGTTCCATCATGTCCTGTGATGCTACCGCTTCTTAACTTCGGGTCATACCAATTATAGCACTCTGTCCTTTTCCTGTTTCATTATAGCATATCTCCAAGCCCCGAACCATAGCAAGACTACTAATTTTTTTAACCACAAATTCGCCTTCCAAAAACGTTTCACATTTGCTGGGATGTTTAATTTAATTGAAGAAAGCAAAACGCGGTACTATAAGCATAAAATAGAAGAAAAGACCATTCCAAAGCTAATGTGGGATGACATAGTGAAATAATATCAATTGAAACTGAAAGGGGAAAAGTTACCCACGACCCAAAATAAATTTATGGAAAATTCAATTCTTTTTTCACCAATGTAGGGAAAAATTCGGCAAAGAAAATTAAACTATGAAGAAATAAGGAATAGATCGACCAGCACGCTATTCTTCTTTCCAAATGATTCGAACGAAGTGATGAGTACTATCTCACAACTAAAAAATTAAACATCACCAGGACCCGACGGTTACAAATCAGAAACACTGAAAATTATTTCAAAATATATAGCTAAGCCACTCACATCCAAAATTAATAGGTCGTTTACAAGGGGATACTTTCCTACTACATTTAAACTATCCATATTCGTACGTGTTTACAAAAATGGTGATAAAACCGAAGTTTCAGATCATCGACCAATAGCTTTCATCTCTAACCTCAGCAAGGTTCCAGAAAAGATAATCAAAATAAGACAGTTTTTTGAATGAAAATAAATTTCTATCAGAGGCACAATATGGATAATGTCATAAAAGAACTTACAGGAAAAATATATAGAGCTATAAATAACAAAAAACTAGCCATGGCATTTGATACTGTTGACCATGCTATTCTCCTAACAAGCTCAGACGACGACCTAGGGAAAAGAGGCACAATGCAAGACCTCTCTTAATCATATCTGATCGACAGAGAGCAACAAACAAAAGTTAAGATCACAGTTAGTAAAAAACAGATCATAGTATGCGGTGTGCCTCAAGGAACGCTGTTGGGACGTTTACTTGTGAATGTTTATTTGAAGAATCTATAACCAGCTTTGCAGATGATACTGTAATATTTTACGAAGATGAGTCCTTTTCAAATACAAACAAGTGTCGCCTATAGTAGACCTCAAACAAAAAAAAAAATTCACCACAGCCTGGCCGAATCTCACCAGAACTAAGGCATCATCGGATGGGGTGGTGCAGATGAGACATGCTTGAAACCTTTAAAAGTTATCCAAAGGAGATTTTTTGAAGTAATGTTAAACTAAAATAACCGATACCCAACCGAAGCACTCTACAAGTTGGCAAACGTTTTCGATCTAAGAGAGCTGCACTTAGCTTTATTAGCGGCAACACAGTACTCGCACCAAATGGAACTGATCACAAATTCCCATAGATATGAGACACGCAAAAGCAACAAATTCATCCTCTCATATATAAATCAATTGGACAATGCATCTATTAGTAGCTGGGACCAAAAGCATTCAATAACATTCCAGGCATTATAAAAAATGAATCAACAATTCGTCGTTTCAAAAAATCTCCAAAAAAATTCATTCATGAATCGCCGTCATATTATGTTGTGTCAGTTCTTGAAAGCTGAAGGTGTGCTTTTTATTAGCCAATCTCACATCTTACAAACCAACCTTATGTATTTTCAATTCTTCTAGAGTTATATCTCCTCATAGATTCTTTAACTCTTATTTATATATAATCTTGAAATTTACTACTAACTGTACGCTTATAACTCGATTCATTTGATTTTAGATTACAACTATCTGTATTTTTTAACATTTATAATCTGAAATCACTTTATATATATTCATATCAATTGCTGAAACCTACATACAGATACATGTATATCTGGATATATATGTATCGCGTAGGTATTTCTCTATTTATTCATACATTTATTTCTGTTTTGTTATTTGACTCTACTCCTTTATGAATCAACTGTACGAATGAATTAACCATTTATTATTTTATTATTATTATTATCATCTCTTAGTTTAAAATTGCAATTGCTACTATTATCATCCTCTCAATCCTTGCAGAACACTTTCAGCAACTTCACAGATACAAAAACCTTCGTTTTTACCAGAGCTTCCGTAATACTCCTGCCCTTGAGATACTACCCCAAGTAGTTGATAACAATGTTTGCCGAGTAAAAACAACCAATTTCTAGACATATATTGACAATTTTAGTGGACAATTGCGGTTGAGGTTCTTTTGCTATACGTAATACCACTTCATCACTCCAAAGAGCTCCACAACTTCGACTAACCTGTAATATTGTATCTTGAAAGTCTATCAAAGTTGTGAATATGGGGGCTTGACTTATGTTAGGCTGAGAAAGAATATCTACAAAGGATGGAAATGTTTTTGGTATGTATTTCCGTTATTGATGAATTGAAAGCACTCCATCAGAGTATTTCACTAAAATCAGAAAAAGTGGCTACTAGGAAAACAAATGTCGATGAGAATTCAGCCAATTTCTGTGTCAACGCAATATATCCAATCAATTGTGGAAGTAACAGAGTCTATTCTCGAGATATTGCATGGTTCTAGTTCATGCATGCATCCCCTCCTTATCGGTTTAGTAAAATGTACCAGCTTTTAGCAATTCAAGACATCTTCAAGTTCATTACGTTGTTCGTCAATTGAAAAATCATATATCCTGGGATAACGAGTGTCTCTTTATTCAGATTCACCCTGGAGTAGGACAACATTTTCGAATGTGGCACCATATGAGGTATATTGGATGATTAAAATTGTTGTAAAATAGTACCTGTCACTAAAATAAAATAAAAAATAAATTATTTGTGTTCTTTAAGGAGAACAATAATTGTAAAAATTGCTGACTCCGTAAATCCCACCTCTGAGAGTTTTATCTGATGTAGTAAACAATGGAAATCGAATGTCCTAGTATAAGAGATATATGAACTTGCGTAAACCTGACACTCCACACAGGCGATATTTTGTCTATTATAAAAAATTGTCATCGTACTCTCTGGTGGATAGAGATCAACACATTTGTAATCGCTGCGTATTTAAATCTTCCGGATCCATATCTGTATACAGGTCACAGTTTTCGCCGTTCGCCAGTATCAATATAAGCTGATTCTGGTGAAGGAATAACCAGCATCAAGCGATTTGGGGGGTTGGAAATCATCATATGTTGCGGAGGGTTACCTTTAGGGTGGATAACCCCTTCCAGTGAGAATACCTCAACTGTACTCTCCTCCAGTCTCAATCAGTTAACATATGCTATCAACTTTCAAAACGCCTCTAACTGCACATTTTATATAATAATTGTAAACAAGAAATTTTGTAAGATGATATATGTTTTTGATTGGAATAAATGTCCGTATTATTTATTTTTGTCAGACTCGGAGAGGAAATGTGCACTTTCTCCACTTGCTAGGGAAACTACTATTGCCTACCCGGTGCTGAAAATTTACTTTTCGTGCTATCGCACGCGAAATGAGTATTCCGCGTTCTCAACACCGTCCGCGAAATTCAATTTCGCGGCCGTTACCCATAGCAACGGCCGCCAACCCAAACGTCACTTCCACATTTGACTTTTCTAAAATACGACAATAACAAGGAACATTTCATAAATTTATTTTCAACCAATTAGAAGGCTCCTTTTTTTACGTTGCTTATAGCAACGGGAGATTATCGCGATAATTTTGTTAGTTCCTATTAACTCAATGGAATTATTAAGTGATAATTTTTCTGTCAAGAATGAAGCGCCTTATATCTATTGACAAAAGTCACTCAGAATAAAATCAAAATACATTTTGTTGCTAACTTATAACTTTTATTGATACTAACCAATTTGCTTTACATATCGAACACCAGGGCTACAAGAGACACATCAAAAATTTTTTAAAAGATTTGAAATATTATGAAATTCTAGCACTGCATCTTTTTTAATGGGCGAAAAACTTGTGATTCTATCATTAAAAATTGTCTGTGTTTCAACAAATATATGTAATATTTTGACACTCGTTTATTCCGTTGTGCTTTGGACATCTTGTGGTTCTCTAAAATTGGTTTTAATTCCATATCAACTTTGTAAAATAATTTCTTATCTTCAAGACTATTTTCGTCCATAAACTGGTCCAATAAAAATGGTAATAATTTCAAGTCTCTGTGGTTTTGGCTTTCGTCACTTATCTTCTGGCACATAGTACATAATTTATAACTTTTACAGTTCATTGTAGATATTTGTTTTGAAGTTGTTTATTGTTTATCAAAATTTTACATTGATTTGACCATACTTAATAATATTGAATGCCAAATCACCGAGACAATAACTGCTAAATGTCAAACGTTAACAAATGTTACTCAGAGCCAACTATTTACTCGTTTATTATATTATATGAATAATATCTAAATACAAACGTATTATCAATTTCTCCTCATTTGTACAATTAATAATATTTTTCGTAGTCCGTCACATTTTAGTAACAAAACAGTGTTACTAAACGTCAAAGTAAAATTCTCTTGTAAAAATACAATATGTTATTTTTTCTAAAATCATCGGAAATAATTTTTTTAAGCTTTAGTTGAAACTATGTAGACATAATTTCAGATGTTATGGTTAAAAACGAATTAATATTTTTAATGTTCCTGAAATTTTAGTAATAAACCTCAGTTACTAACAAGGAAAAGCAACTTGTTGAAATATAGTGCGTCATATTTAACTAAACTCATCGGAAATATGTTTTTTTTAAGTTTCATTTGAAACTATGTAGACATGTAATATCAGATGTTATGGCTGAAAACGAATTATTATTTTTAATGTTCCTGAAATTTTAGTAATATACCTTAGTTACTGACAAGTAAAATCAACTTCTATTGTAGAAATACAGTGCGTCATTTCATCGGAAATATGTTTTTTGAAGTTTCATTTGAATTTAAAACTATACAGACATTGGATTGGATAACAAATTTGTTATTTAATGTTTTTCATATTTTAGTAATAAAAACGAGTTACTAACGGCTAAAATGAACTTCATTTCTAGAACTCTACTTAGTTACAATTAACTAAAGCCGCCGGAAATATGTTTTTGTAGCATTTTAGCAAAAAAATTACAATAAGAAAAAATTATATATTATGTCCAACAATTAATATTTCAGAAATGAAGCAGGAAAGAAAAGCTAAAACATTCATAATAGATTAACTTTTTCTTGCCTATTTAGTATAACACTACTTATTCAAGTGATTCAACGTAAAACTTTAAAATTATAACTGATTCTTTGTATTAATATTAAACACGCAGTTGTTGTAGACAACCCTGGAAGAAGTGTCGGAAATACTGGCATTATTCGATTGCTCTACAAAGGCGGACGTTGTAGTTTCACTTGCCTGAATCTGCCTCATAGACTCAATAATCTTTTTGTGGTAAGAACTATTCATTTGAAGGTAAGGCTTAATAGATTGACTACTGGAATGGCATGTTATTTTAATGAGTTGTTGTTCTTCAACTCCAAACTGTGCTAGGCTAGTGACTGGTGTGGCTCTGGCTGAATGATTTGTCACTTTTATTCTTTCAGTATCGATCCCAATCTTTGCTGCTGACTGTTTGAACCATGTGGAGATTGTGTTTTTGCCCACTGGAGAATTTCTGTACCATTTGTTGGACACCTTCCATTTTAAATTCGGTGTTAAAAAGAGACGGTCTGTTGTTATTAAACACATACTACGTTTTTCCATCAATTACTTGAATAATCTCACGGGGCACAATTCAGGATTAGCAACATTTTTTATAAGGAACTTGCTATCTGCAGGTTTTTTAGACCCTCCTTGAGTGGTTTTTGAAAAAACAGGGTTATATTCAATCCGGCCACTAGAGTATCTATCCTCTATCCATTTCTCCAATAAAGTATTGAATGCAGCAGTTTACTCCTTCACCGCCTCTCCATGCGAGCTCATAAGCAACAATGAAGAAACACTTTTTTTGAAGACCGTCAGGTGTATCTTCATCCCATAAATGCACCATTTTACTACGAGCAGCAGTCGATAATGCTGAAGAAATTTTCTTTCGTTTGGAAATATCCATCTGCAAATTACGACGTTTTGCATCTCTTGCCGTTCTAGCTTCCAAAAACTCTATATCTTCAAATGGATCAAACTTAATTTTATATGTGGTAAAATAATATTCTTGAAGCTGTTTCGCTGTGGAATTCCACATTAGTTCAAAAACAATAAATATCACGGGTACGACTAAAAAACTCGTCTCGACTCGGGATAATTTTCCATCAACAAAAACATTCGTGACCGTGAAAAAAATTATCGGTAATGATTCTGCTGCTAGGGAGATTATAAGTGATTATTTTACATTCTGTTTGTCACAGCAATCTTTAAACTCGCTGTAACATTTTACGTACTGCCGTTTAGAATTTTCAGGTATTATAACGGAAAGCGCCAAGTTCACAATACTTTTTAGCTCTGGAGGAGTGCAAGATACTAAAATATCACTATTAGTATCAGACATATTTGCGTTTTGTCAAGAACTGCCGAAATGGTTTGTATATATTCAACCATATCATTGCCATAGCAACGCTATGACTTTATTAACTAAATTGAACTGCTGTTGATTTTAAAGCAATAACATATTTATTTGAAATTATCTAGTCTGATAATTTTGACGATTGCACGAAAAATAGCGGGTATGCCAGAGCCGCGAAACTTTTTAGCGATCTCAAGATTATCCTGCCTCGGCAGCAAGCGGCCTCTGCGATAACTTTTTTTTCGGTACGCTAAAAAGGTATTTCGCGGCCTTGGCATACAAATAACTATTTATGCTAGCAACCGTTGTTGAAGAAAGTACTTCCTCAATTTTTTTGTATCCATACATGTTATACATTTCCGAAAATTGACTTATATTTTATTCAACGAAATCACAATTGTGAGCTACCAAAATATTCTCCTAAATGAATATGATTAACCTCCAACCTCCAATTGATTGCATTATGCTGAACAAGGCAGTCGGTTTTATTGTGACAATTAAAGTAGGTACGGTCGAAAAAAAAGCGAATCCCGTGTGGGCGTCGAAGTACGTTCGGGCTATATACTTTCTTCAAAGGTTTCAATTAGTTCTCTCTGAAGGATCATCATAGTTGTTGTTGTGTGGTTGCTGTTCTGCAAAGTTGATATTGAATTTCTATGTTCTGTAAGTTTTCATAAGTATCCATCGCGTTATGAGGAACCTCTCAAAACTTTTGTTTACTCATTCAGTCCTTAATACGATATTGACAAAAAAACTTAGCACACTTCGAATCGGTTTTGAGAGTTTGGAGTTATTGATGGAACCAGGTATGTTAATGAATCGATCAGAATATACTTGAAATGTGTTTATACAGAGTGGGCCATTGAAAACGAAACAGCGGCTCTGTAGGTCGGCAGAACCAAATTATATAAAAACGCTCGGACATATCAACTACATTTTCGAGGGGAACATCGTTCGCGATGGAATTCACCCAAAATACATTCCATCCCTCGGAGCTGTGACCGCCACCCCTAAATTTTCAAATGACAACATATGGCAAGTGATACCTCATTTGGAAGGTATTTTCCTCCTCAATATCAAACACCAAAAATAAATTAATTCTATCGATTCGTTTTCGAGAAATAGGAACTTGAAGCTGGGAAATCACTTTTTATTCACTCAATCAGTACAAACAATATCTGATAAAGCAACTGTCGCAATAATTATCATTGTCCATGAACTAGATGTTCCAACTGTCTTCCATCCATTTCCATACAATATTACAAGTTCTGTTCGAAACGAGACCTCATATTTCTTAGCATTTCCGGCGTTATTCGACGGCATTCTTCAATAATTCTCCTTCGTAAATCTTCTAGGAATCTGGTTCGGTTGCAAATATTTTGTTCATCAAGTGACCCCACAGGAAAAAGTCGAGTAGGGTTAAATCTGGAGATCTGACTGGCCACTCCATAGAGCCTCTCCTTCCAATCCAACTCCCAGGAAACATTCTATCCAAAAACGCCCTAACAGTCTGTGCATAATATGGAGGTGCGCCGTCTTGTTGAAATATCGAGTGGTCTTTATGGTAACGATCGTAATTTTCAATTATGTCTATTAATTGTGGATACACAAATTCATTCAATAATTCTAAATAAGATTCTCCTGTCAGGTTACGGTCGAGAAATACTGGTCCAATCAAAAGGTCCTCAAAAATACCGGCCCAGACATTGAGTTTGAGTATGCACTTCGTGGAAAACATGTGGATTGGCATCTGACCAATAACGACAATTATGACGATTCACAGTCGAATCAAAAGAGAATGTAGACTCATCAGAAAAGCAGATGTTGAAAAGGAAATTCTCATCAGCATCTATTCTCGTAGTCATGATTTCACAAAATTCCTGTCGCCTATCAAAATCATCTTCATTCAATTGATGTACCAAATGTATTCTGTAGGGATGGAATTTATGATGTTTCAGGTTTCGGTGGCTACTGTTTCTACTGATATTGTTAACACTAGCCAATTTCCTTGCCCTCAATGTTGGGTCTGCATGAACTTGTCCTGAAAGTGCAACTTCAACAGCTTCATTTCTCAACGGAAATTCACGTTCTGGGTCTCGTTTCTTATTGGCTACTGATCCAGTTTGACGAAATTTTTGCACTAATTCTAGAACGTATTTTCTAGCAACAAGTTTATCTGGATGCGTTTCATTGAACAAATTAGCTGAACGGTTACCGCACTGATCATTTGAAAAAAAACTGTTATTATTTCAACTATTTCCGCGATCGTATTCACCATTACTGCGGAAAGATATTCAGCAGCTTTAGTCAAGTGCCTAATTCACTCTAATGTCGGTCAATCAAAGATCAGTTTGACACTGATAGACGTCCACAATTGCGATTTGGCGACAAAAATTATTTCATACATTGTTGTACTCGCATTTGAGTCGAATTCAAGAAAAGGTTTTTTTATAGATTCTTAAGAACTTTAAAAAAATTTCTATCAAGTATAGGAGAATGAAATAAAAATTTGAAACGGAATTGCATGTTTTTTGTTGGTTAACAGTAAGATTATTCAATTCCTTGACAATGATAATTATCTCCAAACAGTTGCATTGTTAGATGTTATTTTTATTGATTAAGTGAATAAAAAGTTATTTCCCAACTTCAAGTTCCTATATCTCGAAAATGAATCAATATAATTAATTTATTTTTGTTGTTTGATATTGAGAAGGAAAATACCTTCCAAATGAGGTATCACTCGCCATATGTTGCCATTTAAAAATGTAGTTGACGTGTCCGAGCGTTTTTATATAATTCGGTTCTGCCGACCTACAGAGCCGCTGTTTCGTTTTCAATGGCCCACTCTGTATAATTTGTTAGAAAAGGAAGATTCTTATGTATTTTTCGTTGCATTTTTGAATTGATGAATGAGAAAATATACTTCTTGAATAACAACATTGCCCAAAAAGTGATCAAATGTATAAAAAGTAGGGTGAACAATATTGTCATTTTTTCCAGAACTGATATAAATCTAACTATACATTCAATTGTCCGACAGGACAACATTGACAAACCATCAATGATTGTGATGATAGTTTGGTTTGTAGAACTTGCAGACTTTTGTATGTACGAGAAATCAACAATTTCCAATTGAGGTCATGTCAATGAATACATCAGTTTGAGTTTAGTGAAGGACCTGTATTGAAACAGAATTACTTAATGAAAAACTTTGTCTGAATATGGAATGGAAATCTTAGTGGATCTTCCATTCCACTCCATAGTGATTCAAAGTTTGGTCAGGTAATATCAATGATAGTCCATTAATCTTCGAAAACCTATGTGTCACCATATAAACATAGAACGAAAACATAACTTATTTGTTACATTGTCACTTCTTGAGAACCAGCCTTCATTTGTTCTGTCAAAACTGTTTGAATCAAGAAAAAATTATGTATTGTTTTATTTTGAATATACTCCGTTCTCCAACTCATTGTTATAAATTCACAAATTTTGACTTTTCTAACCATTGTATACATTCTATGGATTTTTTTATTGTCAGATGACTAATGCTACACCGGATGATTCTTCATTAAAATTACAACCCAGAAAGTAAACAAACAACATTTTCTATTACTTTCAGGTATAGTATGATATGGTATTTATAGATGGTGGATGATTCCCAACCACTTGGTCAGATCCATTGTGCACCTTCTTTCTCTGCTATTGCATCGCCAAGTGGATTGGAAAAAGATTGTTGGGGATCTATATGTGAAAGTTTTTCCACTGTCAGCTGAAATGATACAAGATTCCTCAGTCTTTTTTTATGTACATCATAACTCTGTTTTTTTCCCGAAGAACCTGCGTATGCTGTTATCCTCTGAGCCTAACTTCTATTGGTGTTCACTAAGTTTGCAATACCGCGTTAGAAATTCCGTCATTGACTCCAGACTTGTCTTGCTGAGACTGACTGTTGCTTCGGATTTTCCTAGGATGGAGTTGTAGAGGATCTATATGTGAAATTTTCTCCATTAACAGCTGATATGATTCAAGGTTCCTCAGTCTTTTTTCATGTACGTCATCACTCGGGTATTTTCTCGCAGAACCTGCGTATGCTGTTATCCTCTAATCCTTGCTTCTATTGGTGTTTACTGAGTTTGCGAAGCCACGTTAGAAATCCCGTCATTGACCCCATACTTGTCTTGCTGAGACTGACTAATGCTTTGGATTTTCCTAGGATGTAGTTGTAGGGGATCTATATGTGAATTTTTTTCCACTAACAGCTGATATGATTCAAGGTTCCCCAGTCTTTTTTCATGTACATCATCACTCGGGTATTTCCTCGCAGAACCTGCGTATGCTATTATCCTCTGAGCCTAGCGTCTATTGGTGCACTGAATTTGCAATGCCGCATTAGAAATCCCATCATTGACTACATACTTGTCTCCCTGAGACTGACTGATGCTTCGGACTTTCCTAGGATGGAGTTGTAGGGGATCTATATGTGAAATTTTTCCCACCAACAACTGATATGATTCAAGGTTCCCCGGTCTTTTTTTCATATACATCATCAGTCTGGTATTTCCTCGCAGAACCTGCGTAACTTGTTATCCTTCGAGCCTTGCTTCTATCAATGTTTACTGAGTTTGCAATGCCGCGTTAGAAATCCCGTCATTGACCCCATACTTGTCTTGCCAAGACTGACTGATGCTTTGGATTTTTCTAGGATGTAGTTGTAGGGGATCTATATGTGAAATTTTTTCCACTAACAGCTGATATGATTCAAGGTTCCCCAGTCTTTTTTCATGTACATCATCACTCGGGTATTTCCTCGCAGAACCTGCGTATGCTATTATCCTCTGAGCCTAGCGTCTATTGGTGCACTGAATTTGCAATGCCGCATTAGAAATCCCATCATTGACTACATACTTGTCTCCCTGAGACTGACTGATGCTTCGGACTTTCCTAGGATGGAGTTGTAGGGGATCTATATGTGAAATTTTTCCCACCAACAACTGATATGATTATGTACATCATCACTCTGGTATTTCCTCGCAGAACCTGCGTATGCTGTTATCCTCTGAGCCTTGCTTCTATGGATGTTGACTGAATTTGCAATGCCGTCATTGACTCCATACTTGTAGGTGGTAGAAGATTCACTACCACTTGGTCCGATCCTTCTGCAAACTCTGGACTTGTCTTGCTGAGACTAACTAAATTCACTTTATTCTGTGTTCATAGGATTTCTGGTTGAGATTAATTCTATTTTAATCCTCTCCACGTTGAACAATAAATTGAATCTGGAACCCAGCCGTACTACTTCTACAAAATAATTGTTACTGAATACAAACTAGATATCTCGGGGAGTCCTTCCAACTACCCTACACTCTCTAGAATAGCACTTTCCTCAGGTAATTCCCGATCAAATTTATTCACATGGACTCTTGATCAATTAATCTCCCTTGGTTTCCTATGCTTACATTTTGTCGGGATATCGATAAATCGAAATTATCCAAACATAATTGAAAATTGAAAATAATCATTAATAAATGAAATTATCAATAGCCTTATTCAGCTTCTACGTCTTGCAGATTATTCAATTAATGTTGCATGTCCCAGAATCTGTCTCAATGTCAATAACAAATCAGTTGATTGTAGTTACTCCATTCTCCGAACTAGTTTGATTTTCATGACCGGTGAGAACTCATTTATAGTATTAGTCAGAAGGCATTCGTTTGGCATCTATAAGGCAAAGTAACCATTATGGTAAGGAAGGATTAGGACTATAACGAGTGTTTCACAAATTCTCAATCTGATCATATCATTTTCAAAAAGGGCGCAGCGGCAAATTCGTAACAAATGATGGACAAGATTTCTGGAAACATCTGTTCGAATGAAAAAAGGTGTGCTTTATCGAATTGAAGGGTGGTTGATAATCTGGAATTCTGTTAAACATCCTTTCCGCATTTTTTTTTCCTCGACAATATTTTTGTATGAACAGCTAATTCTGAGAAATAAGAATACAGATTCAATAAATACGTTTCGTATAATCTAATGAGCTTCATAAATACTCAATTATATATGAAAAACTGAAAGAAATAGAAAAAATGTCGTTCCGGAATTGGATTTTGGACAGAACGACTAGAAAGATTTGACCTCTGGGATAAATAGTGTTGAGTTAGTGGATGCCCTTCATATAACAAGATAACCAAGAGAAAACACATATATATATATATATATTAAATATATATATATATATATATATATATATATATATATATATATATAATATATATATATATATATATATATATATATATATATATATATATATATATATATATATATATATATATATATATATATATATATATATATATATGTATATATATATATATACAGGGTGTCCCGAAACTGTGGTGCTAAATTTAAAGTGAAGATATCCCTCAAAAAATAAATAGGGCTTTCCCTATATATTTTTTCTCGAATGTCGTTCGTTGCGGAGGGTTCGATGCACAGGGTGTTGGATATGAAAAATTCAAAGTATTTTTTATGCATAATTTCCCCACAGTTTTGAAAAAATTCCAACTACATCTGAAGAAATGTTTTTGTTCAATAAGTGCTTCATTTTGGAGAGAAACACATTTTCAGTTGCCACCAGTGGCGTACAAGAAGAGTATCATGGTCCCTTTTCTCACTTATTTTCACGCCACTGGTAAAATCAGAATAATTATTGATTTTTCGCATATCTCATTCAATTTTGAGTGAAAACTGTATACCTGTTTGAATCCGTTTTCAAGATAATTGCGCTTTTATGAATACAAACATACAAGTAATGAAATGATTGTTCGGCTCAAGTGAATTTTACAATCCCAATTACTGGTTCAAATTACAACTGGATATTCTACCAAGAAAATGAATGAAACTTTCACATGCATTTTTTCACAAAGCTGCTTTCTTGCAGAGGTACAGGGTGTTGAAACTAGAGAATAAAAGACATGTTTTACCATAACTATCATAGATTTCGGAACAATTCGATCGAATTTGCAGAGATGTTCTCCTTCAATGGGTGCTCTATTTTGGAAAAAAATCAGTTACCGCAGTGGCGTACAAAAAGAGTGTCATGGCAATTCATTAAAAATGGAAATAGAAGACTATATAATCTATTTATTGAACAATTTTTTTAAAATCCTTTCATCTCATGAAATGTTTGACGGGTCCGCCATTGTTTTGGATATAGGCTCTAACCCTTTAGAGGAAATTGAATTTTCTTAGAACCTTCAGCTGCATACTTTCCATGTTTTCCTGTATTCTCTCTCGCAACTCCTCTATTGTGTGCATGGGACTTGAATAAACTTTTTGTTTTAATTCTCCTCAAACATAAAAATCTAGTGGATTTCGGGGGGACCAACTAAGAGGTGCATCTCTGCCGCGACCAATGCACCTGTTATTGAAATGAAGATGTAGCTATTCCATCACTGGCAGTGTGTGATGCGGAGGTGCACCATCATGAATAAACCATAATTGTTGTCGATTTTGTAAATTCATATCTTCCAAGAATTCTGGAAGATTATTGTTCAGGTATTCGAGATTTTGTCCATTTAGGGCTCCTTCGATTTCAAAGAATCCCACTAGGTTATCGGCTACTACTCCACACCAAATATTTATTTTAAATGAATATTGAAAATGGTGTTCTATATAGTTCCATGTGGATTCTCTTCTGCATATACATGTGCGTTTTGCTGATTGAAAATACATTTTCTGGTAAATGTTTCATCCGTGAACAATATTTTGTCTAGCATCATTTTCATGTTTCTCGATAACCCAATCACTGAATTCTTTTCCGGTGATCACCAGCACGAAGTTCTTGCACTTTGACCAAATGAAATGGATGAAGTTGCTGTTCCTTATATATCCTGTGAACACATGATTAAGATAAATTTTCTGCCAAACCAACTCTTCGAACGCTCATTGAGGGGTTTTGATATACATGTTCGAGAACCCTTTCTTCTGCCCGTACATTTCTGCCTGACCTTGGGCTTCCTGTCGATCTCATATTGGTCGTGAAAGACCCATGTTCACTTAACCTTCGATGTAAGGAACCGAATATCCTTTTACTAGGTTCTCGCCTATGCCGATATAATTCTCGATATTTTCTCAAGGAAGCCCTTGAATTTCCAAGACACGTACCATAAACAAAATGCATATCTGCAAGCTCACTGAAGTAACAATTTTGCATTCTGGAACAAGTTCTTCTGAGGAACTGTATTTATTATCTGCCAAAAGAAGACTGAAATTTTGTCCATCTTCGATGACAAGTACCTACTTGATTCAAATCATTTTTCATAAAATATCACTGCAATGGCAGATGCCAACTTGATTACCGTACGTAATCATTTGAATCATTTCGGATAGGAGTGCATTGCAAAATTGAATTGATTTCTACTCCACTGGGATTTCATTTTGGAATATTTTTCTGCACATCAAATGGTTTTGTTGTGCTTTTTTCTTTCCAATCAGGTGGTTTCAATGAGCATTCAGAGAATAAGTTCGACAGAATCTTCTTATTACACATTTCCATAGGAGAAATGTTTACATTATTCCAATATTATGGTGAATGAGTTGGAAATAGCTGCACTTCAAAATTGCATTTCTGTTTGGAATAATTGGGTAGGAACTCACTGCAAAATCTATTTTATAAATAATAATACACATGTTGTATTTTAATCAATTTTTTTTAAGGGTTATACACTTTTTACTAAAAATGTATCAGTCTCGTGGGATGTGAGGTGAGAAAAGAAACTTTGGTACTCTTCCGCACGTCACAGTGATAACTGATTTCTTTCAAAAATAGAGCACCCATTGAAGGAAAGCATACCTTCAAATTTAATTGTTGTTTTTTTCAAAACTATGAATTTTCAGTTTCAACACCCTGAACCTCTGCAAGAAGGTAGCTTTGTGAAAAATGCATGTGAAAATGCCATTCATTTTTTTGGTAGAATATCCAGTTGTAATTTGAACCAGTTATTAGGATTGTGAAATTCACTTCAGCCGAACAATTTCTTCACTGTTTGTATTCATAAAAGCGCAATTATCTTCAAAACGGTTGGTTTTTCCGGATCCAAACAAGTATAAATTTTTTACTCAAAATTGAATGAGGAATGCAAAAAATTGAATTTTTTTCTGATTTCACCAGTGGCGTAAAAAATATGAGAGAAAAGGGACCCTGATATCCTGTATGTACGCCACTGGTGGCAACTGAAACTGTGTTTTTTTTTCAAAATAAACCACTTATTGGATAAAAACTTCCCTTCGAATGTGATTGATGATTTTTCAAAAAATACTTCAAATTTTTCATATTTAACACCTGTATGCAACGAATGACATTTAAGAAGAAATATATTGGGAAAGTCCTATTTATTTTTCAAAGGGAAATTTTCCGTTTCAATTTGACACCATAGTTTTGAGAAATACTCCCAGATACCAAACTTTACTCGAATATCACAATTATTCCTTAATGTATTCACAGAAAATAAATATAAGAATTCAACTTTGAGTTTTTGGGGTTGGAGATCATGATTTTTTGTCGAAATCCATGAATTCAAGATGGCGGTTCCAAGATACTATTAGGGGCAAACATGGCGGGATGATATCAAATCGCATGCAGACATCCCTGAACATAATCAACAACTGGTGCGCAAAGGAGGGACCAGATGTTAATCCCAGCAAAACAGTGCTGGTTTCAACCACAGGGAGGCGAAAGAACTAACTTAACAGCCACGACTGGAACACAGCTAACTTTTTCCAAACAAGTCAATTATTTAGCCGTTATAATCGACCAAAGACTAACATGGAACAGTCACATCAATATCATTCTTTCCAAGGCTACAGCGGCAACCTAGACGTGCTGCAGAGTATTCGGTAAGACAAGGGGTTTGAAGCCAAAAATGATATGTTGGTTATATAGTTTCGATTGCAGAAGCTGTTTCTATAGGGAGCTAATCAAAAACTCGATTCGCTTACACGAGCGTATATGCGAAGTAACGGAGAGAAAAATAATGTGTACTACTCGTAAACATTCTCCGTCGATGATCACAAGAGCCGACAATTAACGTGGGTTTGAGTGACAGCTGTCTAGTTCTACAGCAGATTCGCCTGAGCCAATCAAAACGGACCACAAGCCGATGATAATGCTTGTACGTGTGTCGATACGTTGAAAGGCCAAGAAAACTAATAAATCACGAGTAATGTTTGTGTTTCAATAGGTCAAAATAAATGAAAGCCAGTAGCGTCTCTGTTCTGGGATCGAAATAGGTTTTAAAATATTTTATGGTTCTGTTGTGTTTTGTTGGAAAATATGGCTTTTTTCGACCAAGGAAAATGAAATTATGATGATTCGATTAACCATTAAGGTGGTTCCGCCACGGGACAAAAATATTATTTTCGACGGAATCGAAAAATGTCAAAGGGGGGGGGTTGTTAAAATCGATGAGGTCAACTAGGAGAAGGAGTTTTTTTTTGCGTTCGGACCCTCAAATGGTCCCCCATTCTTTTAAACTTCTTAATTTTAGTACTAACGGTAGAATTAATAATGTGCTGTTTGCCTATGCATGGTCCATATGTTACGTGTTAATTGAGTCAACTTCAATTATATATATCTTGGGTTGGGATGATGAAACTCGTTAAAATTTCATAGAGGTGTTGTTCATATGTTAAACAATACGTTTGCCAAATTTCAATAGATTCCTAATTCAACTGTCTCGTGACGGAACCACCTCAATACATACTTCCTCGCTTCTAGCATATTTTTTCCTTTTAACGTATTTTTATATCTAAATGAAATTAGTTATCTGCGCCTATGCTGCTCAAAGAATTTCGCTTCAAGACTGCGAAACTTGTTTTTTATGGAAAAAATCGAATTTAAACGGTTTTCTTCACATAAAGGATTCAATATAAAATTGAACCAGAGAAAGGTAGATCTCAGGTGAAAAACAACTACTTTCCTGGCAAATACCACGCAGAACGTTGAATGATATTCACCTGAAAATCCATGCATACTTCCATAAAATATCAATGGACATTGAATGCAAATGTTTCTTTCTGATAAGCTCGATTATGTTTAATTTAAGTCGTGTTCACCTAACAATCCGCATACCGGTTTCAGGCTTCTTGGCCCTCATCAGTACGGAGTAGTCAACCAGCCAAAAGTCCAAACATAGACAAATTAAAAATAAAGAGACTGTTTGAAACATTGGCGATCTTGACCACCAAGTTTTTGGTACGGCCAGTCGCGCATGGAGGCGCTGCCCGCAATCAACAGACGACTGACATGATAATTTTCCAATTTCGACATTTGTCAGAAGATGACAAACCACGTAATACGTAATAATTTCAGAATAATTCTACTGTTGTCATCGAAAAATTAATTATAGAAATTATACTATGGACTTGAATTATGAACCCAACGTCGAAAATGGAATGTTTTGTTATTCGAGTTGACGCTGAAATTCCTCGAAATATTCTTTCACAAGGTAAAATATAAGCTGCTTTTCACAAACTGATACTTATTTCCATCCATCAGTTGCAGAAATTTTTTCACAAACTGATATATTTCCGTCCATCAGTTTCCAGGAATAAGGAATGTGAACAGGCTCCAAAAATTCTAAAATCAGAGATAATAAAAGCACTTAAATTGAGTAAAAACGGAAAAGCAACGGGCCCGGACGAAATCCACATTGAAATGATAAAATTGTTAGAAGAAGAGAATTTGCTACCATTGTTTCAGCTACTACAGAAAGTTCATGCAACAGGTAATATCCTAAGAGACTGGCTTACCTCCGTATTTATACCCCTCCCTAAAAAATCAAAAGCCAAGAAATGTGATGAGTTCAGACTGATAAGCTTGATGAGCCAAGTACTTAAGATCCTGCTTAAAATTATACAAGCTAGAATCTACCACAAATGTGACGCCGATCAAAGCGATACCCAATTTGGATTTCGTGAAGGTCTAGGAACAAGGGAAGCACTAGCCAGCTTATTAATACTCTTCCAGAAATGCCGAGACATGAGGAAAGAGGTATATGTCTGTTTCATGGACTACGAGAAAGCCTTCGACCGAGTTAATCACACCGTCCTTCTGACATTACTACAGGAAAAAGGGTTAGACAAACAAGACATCGAGTTTATTAAAAATCTTTATTGGAACCAAGAAGCAACGGTTAGATGTGGACAAACGACATTGGAACCGGTGTGTATAGAAAAGGGAGTACGACAAGGTTGTGTTCTGTCACCAATACTGTTTAATATATACTCTGAGCACATATTTGACCAAGCAATAGGCGATGACGAGGATGGAATAAAAATTAACGGAAGGACATTAAACAACATACGTTATGCAGACGACACGGTTATCATTGCAGACAATCCAGAAGCCCTTCAACGCCTAATCAACAAAGTTGTAGAAGTGGGAGATCAATTAGGCATGAAAATTAATGTAACAAAAACAAAAGTAATGGCCATAACAAGATTTCCAAACCCACAACTGAACATAAACATCTACGATACCGCAATGAGAAAGTAGAAATTCAAATATCTTGGCAGCAACATAACGACAAATGTAGACCCTGACGTCGAAGTAAGATCACGTATAGAACAAGCTAGAGCCATATTCCTAAAGATGAAAAGCCTATTATGTAACGCAACCCTGAACTTAAACTTAAGTTACCGTTTTGTAAAGGCATACGTGCACTCAGTTCTCTTGTATGGAGCAGAAGCATGGACATTAAAAGTGGACACCATGAACAGAATCTAGGCGTTTGAAATGTGGATCTTCCGGAGAATACTAAAAATATCATGGACTCAACATATACCTAACGATGAAGTGCTTAGACGTATGGGAAGGGAGAGAGAGTTAATTACAACAATAAAGCGAAGAAAGACCGCTTATCTGGGCCACATATACCGTAATAACAAGTATAATATACTTAAATTAATAATAGAAGGAAAAATCGAAGGAAAACGTGGTCCTGGACGCAGACAACATTCATGGTTAAGAAACATACGCGACTGGACCGGTATGAACACATCATCTTTAATTCGTACCACTCAGGACCGCAATAAGTATGCCGAAATTGTCGCCAACCTTCATTAAATGGAGATGGCACCTGCAGAAGAAGAAGTTTCCATTTCCTATCACCATTTGAGGAAGTACGAAGATTATCATCAAACTGGAGTACTTGTTAGGTATATCTACTCGTTCTCCTTTGTGCTAATAAATGAACAAAATTATTGAAGGTTTGTTGTAAATGTAATTTGTTTTTATTTTGGTTGATTTGATGATGAGACTGAAGAATATTTTTAATTTAGTTTTGTCTGTAGTTTTATTATTGTTTTGTCTGTAGTTGTACCTTGTCCTGGATACAATAAAATGTGTTTTTATAGTTATTATTCTTGTCTTATAAGATCTTTAATTTTGTTCTTGATATCATTAAATAAAGATTTACTTTGAAACTTCATTTTAACCACGAACGAACTAACAGATTCTACGAATCGATTACTGTATATATTTTATTAGTTATCGATTTGCCATTCCTGTATTTCATATGATACAACCATTCATATGGAATACAAGAATGGCAAATCGATCACTTATAAAATATATATCATGTCAATCATATAAAAGTAACACATTTGAAAAACCCGCCTTATTTCAATCGGTATTACCAACTGTATTTAGTTCGGCCAGTTGCGAGATATGTCGCCACTGTCTAAACGTGGTGCCAACTTTTACTGCAGGTTTGACAACTCTCTTTATTTTTAGTTTCTCTATGAGTCCAAAGAACTCTGGCTGAAGTGAGACACAACGTAAACAAACCATCATCGATCTTGTAACACCTATAGGTACGCCGGAAAAGATAAACTTTAACTGGCGGTACCTAGTGACAGAAAGAAACACTCCGAAAATCTCCCACCTCGATAGGTTTCTAAATAAAAGATTCCTTCTCAGTAGGAGTGGCAAGCCCGTCTAGCATATAGTGAGAGATAAGTGCCATGTGAAGTGGAATGAATAGAAAAAATCGAATTTAAACGGTTTTCTTCACATGTTTTTTATGCTTCTGCAATTGTTCAACTATACCAAACAATCATCAAACCAATGGTCACCTGTGCATCATCAGTATGGAGGCCTAATATCCAACAGTACTCGACACAAATCCAGCTGCAGAAAGTGCAGCGGTCAGCCTGTTTGGGAATCACAGGGGCAATATTCCCGTGCCCCACTGCAGCACTAGAGGTAACGCTGAACCTTCCGCCACTGCACTTGTGTGTAATGAAGAAAGCGGCTGTGAGTGCCTTGAGCACCAGGAATCAAACTTGAAGGCTGGAAATCTGATTGAACATGTGAATATTCTGGCAATATTCACCTGGAATCCAAGTACAAGCCATTAGATATCATGCCAGATGGACACGACTTTGGAGCGAACTATGAAGTGGTTATAAACAACCACCATATATACAATGAACTCAACTAGAAAGGAATTCATCAGTATGGTACACTGATGGTTCCAAGATGGACGAAAGGGCTGGAATGGGAGTAACGGGTCCTAGTTTTAGGCTCTCGAATCCCGTAGGCAAAGCCCCAGAAATTTTTTTGAGCAGAAATCCATGCTATAGAAATTTGCTCCCAAGAATGCCTTACAGGAGGCTCCAGGGGGACAGAGATCTTTATTGCCAAGCAGCATTGAAAGCATACACTTGTGAGTCTAGATTGACTTGGGACTTCAAACTCTTCCTGAGACTACTGGCTACAAATAATCAGGTCACACTGATGTGGGTGCCAGGTCACAGAAAAATCAAAGGCAACGAGAAAGCAGACAGCCTTGTCAAGGAAGGGGCAATCACTCAATTCCCTGGTCAAGAACCCTTCTGTGGTCACTCCAAAGCCCACATTAGAGGGTTCCGGCGCTGGGAAGATGGCCGAGTCAAAAAGCATAGGAAAAAGGTTCCGGGGCAGAGACAAGTGAAAAGGCTTCTGAGCCCATCTCGTTAGACGATAAAAACGTGAAACCGGTAACAGGATTGCTAACCGGACATTGTCCTCTGAGGTATCACCTCAAAAAATGGATAGATCAGACAGTGAACTGTGCCGTTTCTGCGAGAACTTCGCTAAAACTGCAAAACACCCGATTTGCGACTGCCAAGCACTGTTTTGCAGAAGGCTTATGTTCTTCGAAGGGGTTCCACTAACGCCCTCAGACATCAGGAATTTGGCTCCCAGCTTCGAAAGAAGTTTCGGAATCTCGTGTCTTGGATAGATGAAGAGTAATGTACAGAAGACCTCATAGGTCGAGGTACGGAGAGGCTGAAGAGCCATAACGAACCTCCTACAATTTAGGTTTTTCTGTGAGTAGCAGACTCGAAAGCTTGCCGCGAATATAAAATAGGTATTCTTGCTCGGCAAGATTTGAATCTGCTTATGACAGAACAACCTAGGTCAAACAAACAAATAAATTAATTTTTCTGTGACGGGAAAAAAGTTCCGACATTTTATCTCTGTTGAGATAACAAAGTAACAAAATATAACTTTTTATTAAATTACTTTTTTCCCGGATATATATACACATAAGTAAAGGTGGATATTCAATTAAAGAATATTTTATTATACAAAAGTTACATTTCCTTTAAATCAGAAGTACAATTATTGAATGTGCATTGCATGAATGACATGTTCCTTGAACTATTCGGTTCAATTTTGAGTTGAAAATATATTTTTTTCTGCCATGGACACAACTGCCGTTGATGTACCTGGTCGCGAATCAGGTGTTATTTCAGCACTGCCACACTTTATCAGTTATTTCTGTCCTGTGTGCTACCGATTCATCAACATACCCTTCAGTGACCGTTGATGACTTCCAACCGCCATGTTTTTTTAGTGTCATCAAGTCTCCCCCAGATTTAACTGAAAGTGTAGCAGAAGAAATGAAAGACCTGTATCTGAGTTAGCATTTTCAAGTTGAAGAAAATTAGCTGCTGTTTCAGGTACCTTATAAAACTGATTTCAACCTACAATCTGATTGATACATTTTCCATTTCGATATGCATAAAATAGGCGGAGATCCTTTGCTGTTGCTGACCGACGGGCTGTATACATTCGGTAAAATTTAATATATTCTTCAGTAACTACAAATCTCCTGTTTACATCATTCTTTGTTAGCTTGAGTTTCAAAATTAATAACGTTTCCGAATCTTCAATATCATCTAATATTACCTGGCTGATTTCACGAATTCGACAAGCTCCTGCAATCCCAAATACAACAACAACAATAACCTTGGCCATTGAATAAACTTCATCGGGAGCATTATTTGAAAAATCACTAATTTGTGTACTCGTGAAAATCGCAGCTTTCTTGGGCGTGTAACCTTTCCCATTTTGTTTCAGAAATGTAATTGGTTTGAAATATTTTGAAATGCCCATATTATTATTGGATTGTAACATAATATTAATCATTGAATAATTCGACCACTGTTGTTGTTGTGTCAGTTCCGAAAAATAAACCAATAACACCGTCTCCGAGAAAGACATGCATCTTTTTCATCTTCCATTCCATAAATCTTGAATACGCGGTTTCGTAAATTTTCCGCTACATCTGCTAACTCCGGTGGAGACTCAGACTCAGACATTTTTTAACTTTATATTATTCGAAATAACTACTTAACAACCACTAAGTTCGCAATTATCAAATCAAATCACAGAATTAAATTGACAGATATTTGATTACTTTAAAGGTTTCCTCAGCAGGTCTAATTGTCGCTATAAGTACAACAGCCTACCACTTTAAAAATACAAATTTCATATCGATAATTTTCTGACTTCAATATATTGTTGTAATATGTTTTTTCGGTATCAAATCGTCGTTTTTCGGGTCACAGAAAAAAAATTTGTATTATACACGAGAAAAAGATTAGATTTTAGCTCTCGGTTTTTTGTCTCTCTCCGCTTCGCGTCGCGAGAAATCTAATACTTTCTTCCCTTGTATAATAAACAACTATTTTCCTTCTCAGTGCATTTGTATAGAAGCTCTCCAATAATTTTTATGTATTTCTTGCCTTTGCCTCTCATTAATTCTTATGGAATGTCACTGTCGAATATAATTTCATGTTGATCAATGAATCGTTCATGCGAAATCCGTTTTCCATATACTAACTGTGCGAACAAATATTTGTGCGAGGTGACAACTTTGTGATTTGTGTAATTTTTGGAGGTTATTATAATAATTATGTTTATAAGCTAACAGCTCATTTCTTTATCGAGTCGCAAGTCTTGAATGCATATTTTAATGATATCTCTGGAATACTTCTGATCTTTGCCCGCTTGTCAATCACAAACGAACTCAGTAACTATAATCTCAGTGTGATGGAATGCTCAATGACATTATTTTCATTCATTCGCAAATAGTGTTCTCGACGAAACAGTTCTGTGAGTATCAAAAATATTTCATTTGAATATTATTTTTAATTGACGTCAGAAAAGGGTGGTGCTATATTCGACCAGTATGTTTGTTTATATGTATAAAATATTTGAATGATCTTGAAATTGTGAATTCATTGTCTGCAAAATACCGAAACAAAAAGAAATAATACTCCACAAAATAACATTGTTTGGTGCAACCACTGTAAATAACGACGAGACGTGTATCCACGTTTTTATGATAAAGTTGTTTACCCGCCCAACACTTCCGAAACTGGCTCCTAATATTCATATATGCGGATTTATTTGTATTGCAGATATAAGTACACTGTTGAAAATTTCCATAGTAATTTTACAAAAAAATTGTTGGAAGTTTCAACGCATAACATTATAGTAATAATAAAATTCAGTTTTGTAAATTTACTACACGACTTATTACAACTCCATTCAGTAAAATTACAAAACATTCGTTGAAATTTACTAACTACTGTCGGTAATTTGTTTAGTGAAACAACAATACAAATGTTGTAATTTTATCAAACAAATTTGATTTAAAATATTCTGTAATTCCAGTATGCTGCATTATGAATTTACTACACATATTTGTTGCATTTTTACCGGTTATCATATGAGAATATAATTACACATCTAACAAAATATGATTTTTTTTCAGTGCATCTGAACAAAAGCTATTCTTGGAAAAGTTCTTCATTTTAACAATTTTGTCAACTTTCTGTCTCGTAGAATCGTTTTTTTGCAAAAACCAATGATTTCACGGAAGAGATATTTTTGGTATGAACTCGGTGGTTCCATAAGAATTCGGGAATCTCTTAATTTTTCCCATTCATCATGTCATATCACTTTTTTCCTCAAAAATCATCATAACCAAAAATCACTGAAGTTCCAAATTTACACAAATGCGTTGAATCATTTGCTCAAAAAAAATCGGTAAAAAACTGAAGGCATAAAACTTTCAACCTACAACTGGTCCCCTCCGTAATTTAAAATTTATATGAATCAAGGAACTGATTCTTACTTGTCGATTGATTACATTTCAGTCCTCCATTAGAATTCAATGGAATTTTTCATGCGAAACCACAATTGGAGTAAGAAAGTCGAGTGGAAAGGTGAATTAAAATTCAAGAAATAAATACCTGTAAAAATTTAATTTGAGATGTAATATCGATCTCACAAATTTTTATTTTTCAGCAACGTTTCTGTTTGATGATGAAAATTATGTACCTGCGAGATTTACAATCGATAACGTTTTGATATCCTTGCTTCCATAGAGCATCGATTATTCATTTTAAAATCTCTTCGATTGCTATGACAAGTGACATGTTGTGACAAGTGAAAATTTTAAATGAAGAATGATTGTTTGTCTTATCTAATGCAATGAAAAAATAATGCCTTTCAATACTTTTTTAGCAGAATTTAGCAAAATTTTTTTACTCTTTCGATTGTTGCATTCCAAAATGTTGGATTCAATTTATTTCACTGATTAGTCGAAAACAGTGATTGTTTATAAGAATAATAATTAGTTTAAAATTTTATAGTGGTTAACTACGTAACCGTATCATTCATCGGATGCAATTTCATTCAACCAGTACAAAATATAACAGATATACGCGATGGATAATCAAGTAATTAACTGGACCACTGTAGACATAGGTCGGTTGAATATATATCTTTAGCCTATTTGCATAATGATTACATTGTATGGCCTAATTATTAAAAAAACAGATCAATTATATAAAAAAAAATCCGTTGAACAATAACGGTTGCAAATCTCTTGCGTCACGTAAAATATTAGTCGCAATTATAACTGCAATTTACAGAACTTTTGCAATTATTTCAGCAATTGTAAAAATGCAAAAAAAAAATTGTGAATAAATAGGTTCCGTTTTTCGTATGAGGTTGCAAAGTTACATATCCACTGAGACCGATATTCTCTTCATTCGCAACCACAAAAGAAAACTTTTGAAATCATTTCAATGCTTTAGTGTATTGAAAATGGCAGCGTCGATAAATGAGTTTGATTAATAAATGATGCGTTTTTCAGAAATGGTTGCAAATGTACACTTAAAAAAATGACAAGAAACAAGGTTCCGTAACTTTTACAAGGTTGCAAACTTAATGCATGTTGTGAAACATCATTGCTATTGGTATGTCTAGTTTGCAGAACTTTTGCAATTTTCAGTGCAAAAATAAAGCATGAAAACGTTTTCTGCAATTAAAATGATGTTCCGTTCATGGCATACTTCTGCAAAATTTAATAGTTTGTTTTCATTAATGCACTAACATACCATTGAAGTTGAGAACTGAGAAGTGAAAACGGGATCTTGTTCGTACAAATATTTGTACATCCCGTTTTCACTTCTCAATTACTTCAATACTCTAAAGACACACTCTAAGCTAGTATATTGAGTCTTTATTTAACCACTCCATTTTGTCCTTTTTGAAACCGTTTTTAAAAAATATCTACACTGCTATTCGCTCGACTGGCTATTCCAGGCTATTCCACACTGAGCGGATACACACGATATATTTCCTTTGAGCGGGACCAAAAACCGACAGCCAACGGCTCAGGTCATGTGCATTCGCGGTGACTCGCGAGAAATTAAACATGCGCTGAGTCGTTGCGAATGCCACGTCCAGATTTGAATGTGCATATGCATGCGCCTCGACTCATGCACATTCAATTCAGTACGCGGCTTTAGACGTGTACATCTGTCTGTCTATCACATATGTTTTTTCTCGGAAATTGTGGATGGTTGGAATTTGGCTCAGTAATGAAGCTTAGTGACCCTCATATGTTTCAATAAATGGTGTAGGTAAATTTTCAGTTGACGACTATTTGTAGTTTGACAGTATTATCCAAAAAAGTTAGTTCTGGGGATTATGTAACAATTTTTGCTCATGATTTTAATGTTGCCATTTCTAAAGATATTGCGTCAATACACCCCAATACACCACCTCTGAGAAACTATAAAAGCTAAAATGATGAGGGAAATATAATTCGATAAAAATGCAGTTCAGCGACAATCCGCAGATTTCAAGAATAAGAAATTCAAATAAACAAACCTCCTTAACCCAAAAACAAAATCAAAAAAGATTTTTTTTTTCAAATCCATTATTTTCGCGATAGTAAAAATCACAATGCCTATTTTTACCCACGAAAAGCATAGTAATCTTTATATTTACAATGTTGATGGCCTTAAAAAAATTCGTGGCGGTCACGTATTTTGAAGAAGTTATTCAATTTTGATTGAATGTATGTATCAGTGGGACTGCGTACTGCCATATTATTTTGAATCTTCGAATTTCAATTTCTGTTTGGCCTGGTGTGTTTTCAAAAGTTACAAAGTTGAGGTACAAGATATGGTAGATTTGTGAAGTTTTCCATTAATTCAGTATCGACAGTGATATCAAGATAGATAGATAGATAGTTTTATTTGACTACGTTACATAATACAATATGTTTGTAGCAAGTCATGTTTGGCTTACGTCTTAAAATCACATAAAGATGTAGAAGATGTACAAAAAGTGTTGGAACTAACAAGCAAATAACATCGATCACAAATATAAAAGCTTTGAAAATCAAAGAGAAGTAGTGACATGTGTGATACCACAAAAATGTGTCATCGACAGAATAGAAGCAATGCCTCAACAAATAATTTTTTAATTTCCTCTTGAAAGTATTCAGACTGAGTTCTTTGAAATCTTGAAGCAAGATATTGTACAGAGAGTAACCTATGGAATTTTTTTGCGATAGGTGAAGACGAAATCGGTTTAATCTAATGTGGTGACAGTTTCGTATGTTATGTCCGTGATTATGACTTTGTTTCGTCAGTGATGATTTCTTCTAATGTATTTCAATCAAAACATAATAAAGGAATGGAGTTGGCAATGGCATGATCCTGAGTTTTTTGAAATTTTTTTGACAGTGGTCCCTGTATCCAATATTAGCCAGTATTCTCAATGCCTCCTTTGCATCTTAAATATTTGAATGGAATGACATGAATTTCCTCAAAGTTGTACACCATAACTAATATGGGAGTGAAACAGTGGAAAATATGAGGTTTTTAATGTATCTGCACTAGTGATGTTCTTCAATTGGCGAAGAACAAATAGAGAACCCGAGAGTTTTCTCTTCAGTTGGGAAATATGTGCAGACCAGTTGAGTCTATTATATAATGTAATGCCCAGTAATTTAACTTTATTAGTTTCACTATTAAAGATGATTTGATTACTAGCAAAAATCTGGATGTATTGTGTCTTCTGACCATTTAATTTCAGCTTATTAGATGAAAACCACTGATTAGCACTATTAGTTACCACGTCGAGATGAGACTGTAACATATCATTATTTTTATCCGACAGAATAAAAGTGGTGTCGTCCGCAAAGAGGACCGATTTGATCGGCATCATATCATTGCACAGGTTATTTACATAAATGACAAATAAGAGCGGGCCCAAAACGGATTCTTGCGGAACGCCATGCTTAATAGTTTGAAAGTTTTATAGGGTACCGTTGAGCATCACTGCTTGTTGATGATTAGTGAGATAGGTTCTTATTAAGTGAAGCGGAATACCTCTCACACCGTAATAATTTAAATTTTCCAACAAAATTTCATATGTGACGCAGTCGAACGCTTTCGATAGGTCACGTAGCATCAACGCAGTGTGATTGCTCTGCTCAAGTTCCTCAACCACGCCAGCCACGACGTCAAACACTGCATTTATTGTTGGGCGCGACTTTCTGAATCCATATTGGGAGATGCTGAAAAAATTCTTATTCTCAAAGTAGGCATAGAGCTGAATCCTACTTATGATTTCAACCACTTCACTGAATATTGAAATAATACTTATTGGTCTGTAATTATCGATGGCTTTAGCATCACCTTTTTTAAAAATGGGCAGTACTTTAGAAAACTTGAAGATGTCTGGAAAAATACCAGTACATAAGATTGAATTAATCAGTCTAGTAAGAGGTTTCCTTCAGTATTCGACTATTGAGTTCATGGCTATCCGAACATTTGGAGTCCTTCAGTGAATTAATCGCTTTTAAAACTTCTATCTCTAGAACGGGTCGGAAAAAGAATTAATTACACGAAGCACGAAATTTTTTAAAACTTAAAAGATCCTCGTTTGCAACATATGGGAGAGAATTAATGATATCATCAGCTATGTAACTGAAAAAGTTGTTCATCTCATCAGATAATTATTCAATTGTTGGGTTTGAATCGAGTTTTTTTCTCTCGGAATCTATTATTTTTCAGCAAGCTTCAGATTTATTATTGGACGAAGAAATGTAGTCATTATACGCCATTTTTTTTTGCTCAATCTTATGTCCTGGCCAATTTGGTTTTCGTAAAAATCGATCAACAACCCAGGCTCTTCTGAAAGTTGTGTCAGACATAGTCGAGGGCCTGGAAAAAGGCAAACATTCACAACTTACGCTATGCGATCTATCTAAGGCGTTTGACTGTGTCTCACACGTTATCCTAATACAGAAGATGTATTTCTATGGTATTAGAGACCTGGCACTGGACTTTCTCGAATCTCATCTGGGTGGCTGTGTTAGACTTGGTGGGGATCTCTTTAATCGTAAGAACATTTCCCATGGTGTCCCTCAAGGCTCTGTTCTGGGCCCCCTCCTTTTTTGATCTATATTAATGACCTCTACTACTGTACCTCACCGATCGATCAAGAGCGTTTTTGTCGCGGACGCCACAACATTTATCTCTCAAAGTACTAACCTAGAAAACGTTAGTACTCCATCTGTTGATATATTAAATGTAGCTCAAGCATGGTTCACATCAAATAAACTGAAAATCAATATCGAGAAAAATCAGTCTATCATCGTTTCCTCTAAATACTATTCCTCAGGGAAAAAGCGTCAAATTACTTGGCGTGCAACTTGATGATAGACTCAACTGGGCTCCTCATATAGAGTCTTTAACAAAAAAATTATCAAGTATCACCTTTATGATTCGACGTTTGAGGTATTGCGTTAGTTTGCACGTACACAAATCATGCTACTTTGGTTTATTCCAAAGTCACATGGCTTATGGTATTTTATTATGGGGTGGCTCGTGCCACGCTCATGAAGCTTTCTTAGTGCAAAATAGAGTTATTAGAGTCATGGCTGGAGTACATCATTGCGAACACTGTCGCCCTCTTTTTGCTAATCTTCAAATTATGCCACTTCCTACTCTATTTCTTATTTCTATATTCATCCTCACTTGAAATTCATGAAAACAAAAGCAAATACACTGTGCAATCAGAAATTCACTCCTACTCCACTCGCAATGCGAATTCTCTCACAACACCTAGATGCAGGCTCCTGATGTCACGGAAGAATTCTCTGAATCTGCAACTTTAAAACAAATTACCTCCAAAGATTAAGTGTCCCAACCTATATCAGTTTAAAAAAAGAATCAAAGCTTTCTTACTAATGAATTGTTTTTATTCGATCAAGGAGTATCTCGATCTGAGCATAACTGAACTCGAACTCTTGTGATAGACTCTCCCCTAGTCTATCCTTACATCTTATATTTTACTTTATTCTTAGTGTAATTTTTTACTTCATACATGTCTATATACACTTATATGTTATACATTGTACTATTTTGACCACCCACTAATTCTATGTTTATTAGTTTGGAAATAAATATCTATCTATCTAAATATCTATCTATCTATATTCTCAAACCTCCATTATGCGGCCAAATAGCAGGAGTAGCCAAAATGGAGCCGCCTTGAAAATCGATAACCTAAATAACGATTAATATAAGTATAACCGACTTACGAAAACTCACATTCATTTCCAATTGCATAGAATCACCTTGTATGGGGTTAAGTATTTCCATAAATAAAATGAACAAAAACAAAGTTTTTTTTGTCTACACTTGTCGAACTCGGTCAATAGGAAGGTCAGTGTCGGATAAGATTCAAATTAAACGTTCAAACAATCGTGTTCTTGTATTTTCTGTTATTCACATTTGGGTGAGTGCACTTCTATGTTTGAATATAATCTCTGGTGTTTTCTCCATGAAATTCATCAATTGGTATTGGAATCTTTCGGAATTTGCGCAATATCTGTTATATTTTTCTTCGCATTCTCCAGGAGATGTGAAGTGTGAAATGTTTCGTCTTTCGAATTTATTTCGAAATATTGTCAAGAGACTATCGATTATGTATTGAACTCAATTTTCGACGGGAGAACGAGGACATGAGAATTGTTTCATATATAGCTCACTCGATTTATAATGTCAACTTGCAGTTTGTGATATTTTCATGAAATATTTCATTATCCAGCAGCAAGAGATCACATACGATTTACTTTTGCTCACAGTGAATTAAAATATTTCGAAATCGACAGAAAAACCAATTTTCTTCATGTACGGTATCAAAGTATTGGGTAGAATAAACAATACCCACTCAACACAACGCAGAAATGGATTCTGAAAATCATTTGCGGAAAAAATTATAGATACCCCTCCAAAATTTCATTTCTGGAATCAAAAACCCTAGATATTTGTCAGTTATATTACCAATCGCTTTCAGTTCATCACCACAAACAAATGAATGATCAAAAACAAATTAAACATGAACATTATACTCGTTGCAAGAATAAAACAACAGCCATACCAAAAGTAAACACAAAAAAATGTCAAAGATCCTTCCCATATTCGTACTCGTATATATACTGAAATCCCTGCTGGTTCTTTAAGAAAAACTTGAAATGTGACTGCACACCTTACCTAGAACTACAATTCATCGTTCTATTGATAGACATGAATATAACATACCTATAATTAACTGATGCAAACCAAAATAGGACTTCATCAAAGTCAATAACAAATAAATCTTTAAATATCCCAGGATGACATGTATTTTTGTAATGAATTTATACTTCTGATCAACAAATTTATCTATACTTACATTGTTACTAAAATCACAATAACTCTGCGTCCATGCTCAAGGAAAACCTTTTTTTGGATGTTCGGTTATTTGTTCACCATTATATCAAAGTTATTATAATTATGTTCTGAATTATTTCATGTAACTATGTGTGGTGAATAAATCGAATTGAATGTAATGATTCTGTTTATTATATTCGAATGCGAAGAATATATTTGGTTTATTAAACTAAGAACATATATATTCCAGACAACTCTAAACTCATCTTTTTTTATATCCAAAATTCATTTCATAGTATTCAACAAAAAAAACTTTTATCTCTGTAGAAAACCTACTGAACTGAAAGTTTTTTATATATTATTTTTTGACAATTCTAGAAACCAATGGAAACTTCAATTCAAATCATTCATGACGTTTTGTCCAATCAAAACATTATTATAGTGACAATTCAACTCATGTGTAAAAAATCGCATATGCCACAGTGCAATTGTTAGCTGCAACTTTTACAGCGACAAATGCACTAGTGGTTTTTCCACTTATTCATTTGTTCATCAATTATCGCGGTGTTGGTGGCCAAAATAAATGAAGTTTGCATTGGTATGTTTCTAAATTTCTTATTCATTAAATTGTCCTGCCGAATTACACTCGATGTCTGTTGATATCGGATAAATTTCTGTTGTTCAAATTCTAAACTGTTTCCTTTGGCAATTTGACTCGAAAAACTGTCAACCTAAATAGTTAACAGTTTTTCTCGTCTAATTGCTAGGCAACAGTTTCTCATTAAACAACCCAAATTTACCCGATAAAATACAAACCTCTCCTGCAATTATAAGTGAGAATAATCTACCTTGAAAATTGCCACGGGAATAATTTGAGGTATTTCATTTCAATTTTCTGACAACGTATATTTTTAATTTGACGTCTGTAATTGATGACAGTGTGAAATGAATGAAAAGTATTAAATGAATCAAAACCGGTTTAGTACCTTGTATCATTATGCGAGTAAATGTGTTTATGATCGTATCATCAAAAAATAATCTATAGAATACCACACAAAAGTTCGATAAAGTAGAAAATAATTCACCAGATTTCTTTCGCAAACTTGTTGCCATTTATCGCTCTCTTGTGGTATTACAACTGATAATTTCATAGAAAATAAAAGTTTTCTCATTTCTCAGGACAGCTCACTACTTCTACCCCATACAATAGGTGTATGTTGGGTCGAATATCCATCAGAAATCATCCACTTTCCAGGAGTCGATTTCTCTGTTCTATGTATCCAGTCCGAAAATTTGTATTCTCAATTTCTCAACTTTCACCTTGAGCTCCAAATTTTCATTCTTCACCTCACGTACTGTGTTTCTCAATTCTTCAATCTTGAGTGAGAGTTGTTTCAGTTGTAGGCCAATCGATAAAGCAGAAAATGACTGATTCTGTGACAGAAATAGTACCAGGAAACCGACTCGGCCATCGTACGAAAGACGGTGCGTAGTTATATCCTGTTATGTTTCCTACTCGCAGCTATCATTGCTTAATTTGTTAAGAACATTCAGGAGCAAAGAACTCATTTTCATTTGTTTGTCGCTACACAAATTGTAGAGAATTAAAATCCGAAAAAAGTAGCCTTGACACGAATCGATCGGATTATTAGTAACGGAGAAAAATCCGAAGAACCGACATTGTTCATGTTGTAACACAGGATCTCCGTTTATTCTCATTTTGCGTCAAAATGCTGCGAAGTAGGTGGGAAATACTGGCAAACATCACTGGAAACGAGCGAGCGCGTGAATGCGGCAGAGTAGTGGTGGAAGAGCAGCAGATGCGTGGAAGTGTTTATACCGGGTGACACAGGATATCGGGCCACCCCTGTAACTTCTGCATTTGTTGATGGATTTTTCTGAAATTTGGTACAGTTATATAATCAACAATTTCGTATTCGATCACATTACAATCCAATGTGGCGGATTTCCGGTTTTTGCTGGAAATGCAAGCAACTTTGTTTTTTTGAATGGAACACCCTGTATATTTTCACATATTGGAATTCAACAAATGATAACAAATTCAAACCTTATGTCAAATGTCATTTTTTTGGAACAATCAAAATTTAAATTGTTTTTTTATTTGACCTCGTGGATAAATGAGATTTGGTCAAGGCTACTCACAATGAGTCGAACTTAACAGAGAAACATAATTTTCACCAAAATATAATTTTTTGTGTCACTTATTGATGAATCAATTCAGTCACATCACATTTTGATCAAATAGTATATTAAAGTATAAGTGGATAAAAAGGGCTTTAAAACACGCGCGATTTTTCGAGCACGACGGCGCAGCCGGAGTGCTCGAAATAGAGCAAATGTTTTTAAGACCAGTTATCCACGAATACTTTACGTTATTTTTTTTTATTGGTGCACTTTGAAATCATATATACTGGTATTATTACTACAAAAAATAGAAATAAGAACTAATAATGCAAGAAGGTTGAATTCGTGATGTGACATCAGTATACCTTTCGTTGTCATGGAATTGAGAAAAACATTCATTTGCAATTTGTTACCAAAGATCAATATTTGTTGTCACCAGAGCTCAAAAATGAATTATTCTAATATCGATTTTTTGAATAGTGAGGCAGAATCGCGGTTAATACCGCGAAAATCTAGTGATATATATAAAAAAGAATATGAAAAGTTCATCAAATGGATGGAGGAGCACATATAAATGAAAGAATTGTGAGTAATATGTTATTTGACGTTACAAGGTACTCCTGTCAGATCAATAATCAAAAATATGTCATTTAGACTTCACGTTTCTCGATTTGTTGATGTTGTCATGGTAACCTTTAAAAAACGCGCGTTTTTTAAAGTTCGATTTAAACACGCTAAGGCGTGCTTTAAATGGGTAAAAAGGGGCACCAATAAAAAAAAAAAAAAAATTTTCACATGGAACCCTCATGGCCACCTACATGTCTCTCTAGAACATACATCCAGGAAAAAAATGACATATAATTTTTGTATTTCGGTGCAGTAACAAATTGTATACATTCAAAAATCTACAACTAGTTCATGAGTTTCCCTGCAGTTCGAATAATTTTTCAACTTAGTAAGCTGTGGAAAACCACATTTCTGAATCCTGTAAACTAATTGTGTTTCGCTGTCATCTTCCATCTCAAACCTCGGTCAAACTGACACGAACATGGGCAAAAAATCAATGGCTTGAATGTCTAATCATCCATAATCGGTATGTTCACCCAGAATGTTTTTTGTTTGCTGTAATCAAAGAGATCGTTTGGATTTTGTGATGCACTGGGAATCTCCACATTATGATTTAAAAACAATTCTGGATTATCAGTTTGGTCGATACTGATTTTAGCCAACTCTAAAATTAATTTTGTTTTTCTAGACTTGTTTATAATGAAGTACAAAACACTTTTTTTCAACCACCACAATTAAATCAAACCCCGAATCAAACAACAAATTGAGAAAAAATAAGGAACCCTTCAGGTTGCAACAGGTATAAGATATTATTAGTGCTTAGTAAAAGCGCGGTAACTTATGCATCTATAGGACTAACGCCGTATTGGTCGTTGAAATATCCCGTTTTTATTGAGCAACGTATGAATGTTGCAGTTTTGCTAAGCACAAGTCAATATTTTTGTTGGTTTCGGCAAAGGAGTGTCTTCGTTTTGAAGATTTGGTGTTACGAACGGCATTTTTGCTCAGTGGGATCGATAAAAAGACGCATTTTTGAGTGGTAATACCAAAATCTCATTTTTCGTTTTTTTCACACATACGGCGTTTCTCTGATAAGCAGGGCAGTGCTCTACCCCGCTTTTACGCGCTCGCCCATTTTCGGTCATGTTTGAAAGTATTTCTCATCTATTTCGCAGCATTTAGACGCAAAATGAGAATTGACGTTTTGTGGTACTATACTTCTACTTTAAAAATATTTCTGAAAGATGGAGTGCATTAAAAAATTCAAATTGCAATTATGCAAAAACTAATTATTCGACAGCGCCTGAGTTTTTTACACATGAAGTTCATTTCAATCACTACTATGTCGTGAAGAGCTCATGCTACAACTTGAGCATTAGCGGTGTTATTTATTTTCAAAAAACTCTAATTTTCAGACAATGTTACGAGCAAAAAACGAAAAGAACACGAGTTTTAGTTCTTTAATGCTTGTAACAAATTAGGCAATGATAGAGTGAGTAGAAAACATAACAGGATATAACTACGGGCGGTCTTACGTATGATGGCACGGTCGGTTTCCTGGTATTCTTTTTGTCACGGCGAAATCTCTATTGATTGGCCTATTGCATTTTCCCGGATCTAACAAAGGTTTTCGACACTATGAATCACACACAGCTGTTGGAAGTTTTGGAGGCTGCAGGGATCCTAGGCAAATCCTAAGAACTTTCGAAATTTATGGATTGGCTTAGCTATACGCAACTGATCTCAAAACCTTGAAAAACTTATTTTGTATACACGGAAAATCCTCAACAGCGACATAATGTTATATTGAGGCTTCCCTGGAAAATACTGTCATTTTCACCCCTTTTACAAGCTTACTGAATATCAAGAAATACATGATAAGGGGAACTGTATGAATAATACGTGTTTCTGGTTATTTCTATTGTACAATATATAGCAAGATTATTATTTTGTCAGAAAAATGTTATGCATTGTATTCACTTTACCATTGTCTCTTAGTACAACACTAATGTTATATGAGTGATTTTGTTCATATTTATATCGAAGCATTGCAATTATTTTTTGTTCGTATTTACCAAGTAGCGTTAATGTGATGCGAAACATTATTCCATAACCCTTTTCAGTGGACATAATATAGTGAAGTATTTTTTCTTTATCAATGATATATATTCAAGTGATTTATATTCCTCCTCTAACACTGACATTCACTTATTCAAGAAATATTCTTCATTCACATGGGTTTCGTCATTATCATGACCCGTGACGCCAATGGTGAACAGATGAATGCCTTTTGATTTGATAGTTTGTTGGGGGTAAAATTCAGAATACGACAAGTTGACCTCAAATCGGGTAAATTTAATCAAAAAACGCTTTTTTTCAAAATATTCCAAAACTACAGATATTAAAAAATCTGTAATAAATTACCTGTCAAGATGAACATATTTTGCTATTTTTATTTTACTTGGAAGTGCCCATTTTTTTTGGCTAAAATGTGATTCACTTCACCCCTACTTTGGGGTTTAAATCGCTGATGAAATCCCTTTAGAAAATGCTTTGGTGAAGTGTACCACTAAAAAAGTAGAAAAATGATAATAAAAAAAAATTATACACTCTGTTGCAGGAAAAATAAAACAATACTCAAATTTTCAATGGTTTATTCTAAATTCTTGAAGTCGACATGACTAATATTGGAAATAAACTTTCCTCTTTTAAATGATGAAACTGAAATATTTTTTTTACCACTTGTTCTTGCATTATAATTGGAACATTTTCAATTTCAGGGTAAACAAAATAACCTTTTTCGTGGATTCCTTTTTTTCTTAACACATTTACTGTATATTGGTTATTGTTGATGGTTTCCACGTTTCCAATGAACAGTCTATCTCTTTTGCCAGTAGGAAATTTTACTATTATAGAATGATCTGCTTTTATTTTCTCCTCAGTCTCATTATTTTCTTTCTCAGTTTTATTATTTTCTTCCTATGTTCGCATAGACATTTGCTCCCCGCCGCACCGCCGCCACTGCTCTTTGAACATATTTTTGTTGGTAGTTGCATTTTCCCCAACTCCTGTTTTTTTTTTATATGTTCTTGGCATTCTGAAAGCAAAAACACTAATATTATTATTATTCATAAGATTAATTATCAACACTCCAAATTGATTCACTTTACACCGTAAAATGTATTTTTTAAACAAAAAAAATTATATAAAACAGAAAAAATATTTTAAGAAATTTCAATATTAATATTTTATTTATGAATCAATGAATAACACATTTGTAGCATAGATGTTTAAAAAAAATAATAAACAGAAGCTGTACAATTATCTGAGAAAAACGTATCGAGTCAGCATTTCTCTAGAAAAAGCTACAAACAAAAGTATATACAGTGCTAGTCAAAAGTCCTCTCCCCCCCTCGTATCTTTTGAACGGGTATACTTATAATAATGAAATTTGAAGGGTGGAAATAAACGGATGTAGGCTTCTCAACTGGTCATAACAGGTGACGCAATAGTCATAAATGACATCACAAGGCCACTGTTACCAATAATTTTAAATGGGACCCTATGGCAAGTGACAGCTCGTTTGAAAGGTATTGAAAATACCTATTCAGTCATACCAATTTTGTTTGGGTTTCGGCTGATTTTGATTGATAAATTGAAGAAATACGAAAATTATAGTTTCGCATTTAATTAATAAAGATTTAAGAACCAGTTCTTATAATAAGTGTTCAAAATGTGCTCCATCTACTTCCTGGCAGTAATGCATCCTATTGCTATACTCTTGTCGTACTCGTCCCAGTGTGTCAGCGGAAATTGTCCTACATTCTTCAACAATTCGTTGTTTCAGAATGGCAATACTGTCAGGTGCTGTAGCGTAAACCTTAGATTTCAAGTACCCCCATAGAAAAAAATCTAATGGTGTAAGGTCCGGTGACCGAGCTGGCCATTCGATCGAACCTCGTCGTCCAATCCATCTACCACGATATTCTTCATCTAGGTAACGTCTTACTGCATCGTAATAGTGTGCAGGAGCACCATCTTGTTGAAACGTTATTTCCAAGTTGTCGAATTCATCTGGATTATCTTCTAGAATTTCAAGAATTAACGCCTCAATATCATTTTGTAACATCTCCAGATACAATTCACCGGTTAAGTTAGCATTGAGAAAAAGAGGCCCAACTATGTGGTTTCCCAAAATACCTGCCCAAACATTTACTTTTTCTGGAAATTGAGTATGTTTTAGCATTGAGAAAAAGAGGCCCAACTATGTGGTTTCTCCAGATGTTTTGAGTGTTAACATTCCATTGAGAAAGAAAGTACTTTCGTCACTAAAACAAATTGTCTGTATGTAGCCTGGTTGTTGGTTCATTTTATTGGACATAGTTTCACAGAATTCTAGTCTTCGGTCGGGGTCATCATCTGAAAGTTGGTGCACCATTTTTAATTTGTATGGATGAAATTTGTTTTAGCCAACACCCTATGTACTGTCCTTTGACTGACTTCACAGATAGACGCAACTTGGGCTGTGGAAGAAGTAGGGTTTACTACCATTTCTCCAATTATGTCAATTTTTTGTCATCACTAATTGTTGGTCGACCAGATCGTTTGGCATCTTGAACACTACCTGATGCTTCAAACTTCCGAAGAAGCTCCCTCAAATAAACCCTCGATATGGGGCGATCGGGGTACCTCTCATTAAACAGTCGTTCCGCTGCATGGAAATTGTTTCTACATTCACCAATTATTAAGATAGCTGCTACTTTGTCGGCTACAGTACGTACCATTTTGCCTATGTAAACACTTAAACGTCTCGTTAAACAATAGCTTAGGTAAATTTTCAAGGTATAAACACTTTTGACAAGTAGAGAATTCAAAAAACGTCAACCTTTTTGACAATTAACCAGAGGCGTACTTTAAAATCTTTATTAATTAAATGCGAAACTATAATTTTCGTATTTCTTCAATTTATCAATCAAAATCAGCCGAAACCCAAACAAAATTGGTATGACTGAATAGGTATTTTCAATACCTTTCAAACGAGCTATCACTTGCCATAGGGTCCCATTTAAAATTTTTGGTCACAGTGGCCTTGTGACGTCATTTATGACTATTGCGTCACCTGTTATGACCAGTTGAGAAGCCTACATCCGTTTATTTCCACCCTCTAAATTTCATTATTATAAGTATACCCGTTCAAAAGATACGAGGGGGGGGAGGGGACTTTTGACTAGCACTGTATATTCAAAATATCTATTGAGTTATTCAATGTTGAATTTTTCCATGGATATATTAATTCATATTACATGCTTTATATTAGATTCACTTGTATGTTTGTTTGCAACCGACTCCTTTTGATCCACTTCTAGATGTACGAATGATTTGAAATTTGGCAGGTGACAATGTATTAAGAAATTTTTGTTTGAAATAAAAACAAAATTGCGACTCCAATATGGCGGACGAGTTTTGTGATTATGGTCCGATTCGCTTCAAAATTGGTATCTGAGGGTTTTCGTGGTCAGAGATGATGATTCTTTTGTCAAAACTGGAAAATTCGAGATGGCGGCTCCAAAATGGTAGACGAATTTTGTGATTATGATCCGATTCTATTCAAAATTGGTATGTTGAGGTTATTGGGGTCCAATATTATGATTCTTCTGTGAAAATTGAGAAATTCCAGATGGCGCCTCCAAAATGGCGGACGAGTTTTGTGATTATGGTCCAATTCTATTCAAAATTGGTATGAGGGGGTTTTTGGGGTCGGAGATTATGATTATTTTGGCATTATTGAAGGATTCTAGATGGCGGCTCCAAAATGGCGGACGAGTTTTGTGATTATGGTCCGATTCTTTTCAAAATTGAAGAATAATAGTTAAAAAAATCAAATAATAATAATAGTTTGAAGAACTAAAAAGTTGAAAATAATTTCAAATGAGTTTGAAATAAGAATACAGTGATTAACAACAAATTTATTTCATCGTAAAAAAGCGTGGGGTGCTTTTCAAGATATTTTCATGATGATTCTACTTTTACGAATATCTGTCCATGAAATATTGACAACAATTGACATCAAGCACCCCACGCTTTTTTACGATGAAATAAATTTGTTGTTGATCACTGTATTCTTATTTCAATCTTATTTAAAATTATTTTCCACTTTTTGTTTAGTTTTCTATTGAAGCGTGTTTTTTATTTTTTAAACAATTATTTATTTTTATTTCCTTTCATAGCTTCTGAAACATGAACCACTCAATTCTAACCATATTGTATCTCAAAATTGGTACACTCCATATTATCAGTCAGTTGCATGCAAACAATTCAGCTTAATGTATTATGCAAATATTGACATTTTTCATCTGAATGTAATGATTAAAAAAAATACTGCGATGTTATTTTTCTCCGAATAATAGAATCCATTGAGAATTGGCTGGTAACCTCTGATCAAATATAATGAAATACAGTGCTCAACAATTGATAAGGATCACGTGTTTCTTGCGATTTTTCCAGTTGTTTAAATTGTACTATTTTTGTTTCCCTAGAACCAAAACAGATAAAAAAAACAACTTGGAAAAAACGTGAATTTAATCAAAAAGTAACAGAACATAAATTTTATTTTTAATAATTTTTTTACTTTACAAATTTTTATAAGACAAATAAAAAAAAAATCTTGTCGGCTCACCCTGAGCCCGAATAAGGCTTTGAACTCTAGCAGGCATACTTTGGATCAGTCGATTTATGAAATCTTGAGGTAAATTTATCCAACTTTTCCTGGCAACTTTCCCCAACTGTTCTAGAGATTCTACAGGTTCCTCTAACCTGTTCAAATGCCTCGGAATTCGGGCCTAAACATTTTCTATACAGTTCATGTCTGGTGACCGGGCTGGCCACTTCATTCTATTAATACCGTGAAATTCTAAGCTTTCGGTAAAGACTTGTTCGCAGTGAAGGTGCGCATTATCATCGACCAAAATTAAATTCTCGCTGATTGCACCCGCAAATAGAACAATAATTGGTTTAACAATGATATCTCTATATCTCTGAGCGGTCATTGTGGTACCGATCAAAACCGCCAAGTCAGTGCGGCCGTTAGAACAAATTCCACCCCAAACACAGATAGAGCCTCCACCAAAAGCAGGGACCGGAACCTTCAAATATTCATTATATCTCTGATCTCGTTCCCTCCAGACCAAACTACGTCCATCGGAATTATATAGACTGAATCTGGACTCGTCCGTGAATAAACAATTTCTCCATTCGTTGATTGTCCCTATGCTCCCTAGTTAACTTTAAACCTCTTCTTGCATGTAAACCTTTCATATGCAGCCTCCTAACTGTTTGATTGGGAATGATCATCCCAGTGGCGTTACGCAGTAACCTATTAATGCGAGGAACTGGATAGGATGGGTTTCGCCAGCAGTTATCCGCAATAGTGGGAATTTTTCTGCGAAAAATAGTTCCAAGTCTTCAAAAAATATGAGCAATAGCTCATTCGATTCGGGATTTTTTTTTCAGCTGACGAATATTGCAATTGTTATTAAGAAATAACAATAACATAAAAATGGGATGCAGTTTTTTAGGAATAACTCAAAAACTATAAGCGTTAGCGAAAATAGAACAGAAGGTTCTTAAACACCAAGGAAATTTTCAATAAAAAAGTCCTTATTCCCAAAACTCTATCTCCTTTACTTATAATTTTAATTTAAGGCTGAAAACGGGGCTCCACTCGACTGCTACGGCATGCGCGCGCAGTACACCACACAAAATATTCTTTTTATAGTATTAAATATCAATTCAAAAATTTAAATAAATTATGGTGTGTTCATAATACTTGCCCAACAAGGTAACATCTGAAAAAAAAGTTTATTTTTCAACAAGTTAGGCATGTGTTAATTAGTCCTTATTTTTCGGACCTCGATTTTCATAAAAAACGGCATTAATGTTCAAATAATAGCACTAAAAATTGTTCGCTTCTTGGAGCCCTTCTTATATACCGGGTGTCCCAGTATACCTGTTCCAATGGATTATCTCAGTCATTTCGAAAGATAAAAATTAAAAAATTTCATGATCTTCAATTCGTTCAAAGAACCTTCAACTAAGAAAAAAAATTGAAAGTCACTTCCGGTTTGACCGGAAGTGAATCTGACTTTTTTATTTCAAATAGCACCCTGTAAATTTTTTGCATTTTTCATTTCTACTGAAAATTATCTTTCCAACAATGTATGACACTTTGTATTTTACATTTGATTTGACGGAGGAAACGTCATTTGAAATTTCAAATTGAAAGAATTGCAGTAGGCTACGATATTTTGTGTAATCTTGATTTTGACTTCAATAATAATTGATAATTTATGAACAATTATACCTTACTTTTATAACGAGTTGCATACAATATTTTTTCTACGTTCATGCAAAAACCAAAAAATGTTTCATTTAGGTGGCACTAAACTGTAAGGAAGACATTGTTCGTGTAAATCTATCTGCTAAAAGTAATACAAAAACATTTTGTGTAATTCAGTTGATATTCGAAGGAACTAATTTTATTTTCAACAAATTGCATTTTCTAGTAATTTCATACAATCTCACAGAAAATGGTCTAAATTTGGCGTCGATTTGAAAGTTTATGACTGTCATGATGACAGAACGCTATAGTAGAATGACAGATGAGTTCAATAAAGTCTTTATTGCACTCAGTGCAATAAAGAACCAGTTTTTCCATTAAATAAAGTTTTGTATTTTGCATGAACGTAGAAAAGAAAATATTTCTCACTTATAATCGTCATCATTAAAAAAAACCTTCCTTTAGTTGAAATCAACTATGTATTTTACCGAACGTCAAACAAAGAATGAATAGTAGAAGAAACAAAAAATTACAAAGAAAGGGGGCACAAGAATATAATAACTAAAGCATATGTTCGAAATGTTGACCAACTGTTTCTACACATCTTTCAGCTTGTTGGAGTAGTTCACGCGAAGTAACACTTCTCAACACCTCAGCATTAAGGGCTCTACATTCATTCCTTATTTTGGTTTTTAGATATTCCAAATCAACAGGAGCAGTCTGGTACTCACGATCTCTCGAATACCTCCAAAGGAAGAAATCCAGCGGTGTTAAATCTGGAGATCTTGCAGGCCATCTTATCGGTCCGCGTGTGCCTATCCATCTATCTCCAAATGTTTCATTTAAATGATTCCTTACTGCCATAGTATTGTGGGTGTGTGATGGGAAGTTTCACCATCCCGTCGAAAATGAATGTTTCCATTAATAAAGGAATATTTTCGAAGAAATGGGGAAGTTCATCACGAAGGAATTCTAGGTACATTCGACCAGTTTAACGTACCATCGTAAAATTTTGGTCCCAAAATGAATCCATCAATCATGCCGCACCATACATTGACTCCCCAGATAACTTGAAAATTAGTTTGTCTCAGCCAGTGTGGATTATTTTGCGACCAATAATGACAATTATGTCGATTCACAGTTGCATTATTATGGAAACGACTCTCATCTGACCACAATATCGAGCTGATAATACCATCTTCACGTGCCGTAGCTAACCAAGCAACAAACGCAAGTCTCCTCTCGTAATCTGTGGGTAGTAATCCTTGATGCAGATGAATTTCAAATGGTTTGAATTTGGCAATTTTGAAAATGCGCTGAATTGATGAACGAGAAATACCGCTCTCCTGTTCTATGTTTCTTATAGAGATATGGGGATTAACCCTGCAGTGGTAGCGGCGGGTCTCTCAGACCCGAACAGCACTCCAACCACGTGACCTTCGGAGGTGCCACAATATTTTAATTTCATATTCCAGCTATCTTCCTCACTTGGGTAGTAGTAACTCATCGTCGCCAGTGGGAGGTTATACGGCTTTTGAATTCCTCGTAAATGATTCATTCGGGTCCCAGAAACCCGGCGCTACCAAACGTGTGATAATTTCAATTGTAAGTACTTTTATGTTCTTTTATTATTTTGAGACTTTCAGTGTATGTGAGTAGTACTTTTTGTTTTACCATTCGTTCTCCATTATAGATGATGAATTACGAGGCTGAACAGAAAATACTTCTGCGTTTGTTTGAAGAAGTTTCGTCTGATGATGACATTGAAATGGATTCACAAGATTCAGATGAAGAAGATAATGTGGAAGTACAAACCGAAGCGTCTGATACAGAACAAGATGCATCTCCTTCTGATTCTGATCAAGAAAATACTCTCGCATTCACAAGACATCGGTAACCCTGTTTCAAAGCTCCAGATGGAACAGTTTGGTGAAAACACTCATTACAACTCGAAAGGGAGAAAACTCGTAAAGAAAATATAATTTTACGTTTACCTGGTGTTACACAAGCTGCAAAATGGTCAAAATCTCCTATAGAGTGTTGGGAATTGTTTTTTTCCGAAGACATCCTAGATACCATAGTTGAATGTACTAATAAGTATATTGATAAAATGGCCCCGAACTATGAACGAGAGAGATCAGCACGACCCACAGATAAAATTGAAATTAAAGCTCTTCTGGGACTTTTATATCTAGCAGGATGTTTGAAGGGTGCTAGATCAAATCTTGAAGAATTGTGGGACAGAAAAGGTTGTGGGGTAGAAATGTTTTGGTTGACAATGTCTCTGGGTAGATTTCGTTTTCTCCTTAGAATGCTGAGATTTGATGATTGGAACACCCGATATGTTAGAAAATTACAAGATAAACTGGCTCCAATAAGATATGTCCTCGATACATTTGTCAATAATTGTAAGAAATATCATACGGTTGGAACTTGTGTGACAATTGATGAAAAATTAAAAGCCTTTAGAGGGAGATGTGGATTCAGACAATACTTGCCAAAAAAGCCAAATAAATATGGATTGAAAATATTTGCTTTAGTGGATTCGAAGATGTTTTACACCAAAAATCTAGAGGTGTATGTTGGTCAACAACCTGCTGGACCATATAATGTAAAGACCGATTCACAAAGTTCAGTCGAACGTCTGATATCCCCCATATCTGGAATGGCAAGGAATCTTACCTGCGGTAATTGGTTCACAATATTTCCTCTAATAAAAAGTCTTCTGAAAAATCATAATCTAACATATGTTGGTACGATAAGAAGAAACAGACGTGGACTCCCTTTGGAATTCAAAAATATTGAGGTCAGACCTGTAACTTCAAGTATGTTTGGTTTTCAGAAAAACATGACTTTGGTATCCTATGTCCCGAAAGCAAACAAAAATGTTTTACTTGCTTCTAGTTTACATCACGACGATAATATCGACCATTCAACTGGCAATGGGAACAAACCCGAAATCATTACATTTTATAATTCAACAAAAGGTGGAGTCGATACAGTAGACCAACTGTGTTCCAAATATGATGTAGCACGTAATACTAGAAGATGGCCGATGGTGATATTCTATTCCATTCTAAATGTAGGGGGAATAAATGCCCAGGTAATATATAGTAGTAATAATCCTGATTCACACTTGAAACGCAGAAAGTTTTTGAAAACTATTGCCCTATCTTTATTGGAAAAACATCTGAAAAGGAGATCAAGAGCTGAAAATGTGTCCAACGATGTCAGAAAAAGAAGCAGGGAAACAGCAAATACAGACGAATTACCTGAAGTACCCCAAGGTACAAAAAAAAGATGTGTCGAATGAAAAAATGATAATAAATCGAAGTACTATTGTAAAAAGTGCCACATGTTTCTATATCTCATACATGTGAATATTTACTGTGAAAAGTGTTCTAATTGAATACATTTTTATTTTTCTTCAGTTCATTTGAATATAATTCAAAACACTTCTTCAATAGAATTTGACCTGATTCCGTTTTTTTTTCAAATAAATCTCCGACAGAAAAAGAGGAGGTTTGCGAGCATGAAGATCAGAGGTGGACAAATTTTATTTCTAAATGAATACAAAACTCAATTTGAATAACGAAATCATGGAGACATCTGAAGAATGAACATAAATGTAGTTGTATAAAAAAATCAAGTCTATAGCATAGGATTTTGAGAATCCACATATGATATCAATTTCGGGCCTATTGGACCCGACGCTACCAAAATTGTATGAAACATGGGCGCTACCACTGCAGGGTTAACAACCACCCTTCCTAAAACTGCAACAGTATGCTCTTCGTCCGTAGCATTTTTTCTTTTAAAGACAGTACGCTTTCTATGAAATGATCCACTTGTTGCCAAATTCGAAGCCAAGCGTGTGAAAAACATGGTGCCTGGCATTCGTCTATCAGGGTATTTCTCTCTATATGCAAGTAGGGCAGCCCGACGATTATTTTCGCATTTTCCATAAATCAGTATCATATCCAATTTCTCTTGATTAGTGAAGTTATCATCATTTTCATTGTTATTCATTCTTGAATGTTGGTTTCTCTGACACGCACACAACTATTGGGAATTATTAACTGTCAAAGTTATAAACAAATGTATTCAAATGTTTCCATGGCACACTAAGGTTTTCATTTGAGAATTATTCTATCTTCCAGTTCTACAACAATTCTAATAATTTGAAATTCGACATTCTCTTCATCATCTCGAATTCAAAATCAAGATTACACAAAGTATCATAGCCTATTGCAATTCTTTCATTTGATATTTCAATTGACGTTTTCTCCATCAAATCAAATGTACAATACAAAGTATGATACATTGTTGGAAAGATAATTTTGAGTAGAAATAAAAAATTGCAAAAAATATACAGGGTGTAATTGGAAATAAAAAAGTCAGAGTCACTTCCGGTCAAACGGAAGTGACTTTCAAATTTTGTTTTTCTCCGTTGAAAGTTTCTTGAACGAATTGGAGATCATGAAATTTTCAAATTTTTATCCTTCGAAATAGCTGAGATAATCCATTGGAACAGGTATACTGGGACACCCGGTATATACTTAACAAGATCACGTTATGAAAGTTTTCAAAAGTTTCAAGTTAACAAAAACTAAAGAATAAAAAAAGGTGTAATTTAAAATTTTTTTTTTTTTTATTTTTAATTTTTTGTTGAATTTTACAAATTATAATGAACAAAATAAACAATTTTGAAAGTTTTCATAACCGTGATCTTGTTAAATATATATATATATATATATATATATATATATATATATATATATATAATATATATATATATATATATATATATAAAAGGGAAAATTTTTAGATATTATTTAAAAAAAAAAATTAAAAAAAAATTAACAATTTAAACTTGTTGAAAAATGAGCTAAATTTTTTTTTCCAACGTGACTTTTTTCTTTAAAGTGTGAGAAACACACCATGATTTATTCAAATTTCTAAATTGATATTTGATACTATAAAAAAATATTGAATGTGGTGTATTCTCTTTAGAGACGACATGCGCATGCCGTAGCGGTCGCGCGGAGCCCTATGTTCAACGTTAAAATAAAATTATAAATAATGGAGATAGAGTTTCGGGTTCCTGAACTTTTTTTATTGAAAATTTACTGCTCTTTGAGAATCTTCTTTTCTATTTTCTCTATCGCCTATAGTTTTTAAGTTATTCCCAAAAAACTGAACACCTTTCTTTGTGTTATTGTTTTTTGTTAAGAACAACTGCAATTTTCGTAAGCAGAAAAAAACAAAAAATATCTTTCTCAGAATTGCATTCCGATTCGAATGAGCTATTACTCATATTTTTTGGGAACCATTTTTCGCAGAAAACTCATTTCCCGACTAGACCACAAGTATTGGTCCTCGGCTGGAGTTGTACTGTATCACTCGTCACATAGCGATTCCACAAACGATTTACAATACTTTGCGTAAAACCTAAACGTTCGCGTCTTACTAACCCTTCGTTGTCCCATTGTATAATTTGTTACATGTGAGCGGTCTGTAAACGTCATCGGGGCATATTTTTCACAAACATGTTACACTCACTACTTTTTGAGACGAAGGAACTAGAACGAACAGTAAAAAGAATGAACATATCAGAATTATTGAAAAGGGAAACATCTGATTTTATGAACATCCTGTTTTGATTTTCAACAAATCAATATATCAGAAATAGTTTTTTAACATTTTGTTATAGCGTAAAAAACACCCAAAATATACAACCACAGAACAAACTTCATCGTTAAATTGTGTGAAAATAGTCAGTATTGCTATATATAAGCATACTTTCACATTTATTTTATTTCAACCAAAATTAACATAACTTCGATCCTTAGCATTTGTTGAGCACTGTAGTTCTCAAGTTTCGAACGATTTGCAGCTTTGCTCATTTTGTTATCATGTTATAGAATAGACCCCCATTTGGTTTATCTTTTGCATGACCTTTTCCTTCTATATATATATATTTCCCAACTTCATACAATGTTTCGCTATAATCGCATTACATCGACTTCTTCTTTCACCAGGCCAACAAGAGATATAGTATGCTATCGAGAAAACACCTAGCCATATTCACATATTTCTGTGGAACGTCCATCTTCTTCATAATCTTCGGCGTTCTTTCCATCTGCCTTTGGTCGGTACTCTACGAAGCTATCCTAAAGAGCCAATTGGTACTGCAACCGGGAAGTACTGCATACGAAGTCTGGGTGAAGAATCCAGTACCATTAAGCCTGAGACTACACGTGTTCAACTGGACCAATCCCGAGGATATTTATAATAGTTCGACGAAGCCGAGGTTTCAAGAGTTGGGACCCTATGTGTACATGGAGACCAAAGAAAAAATCAATATTACGTGGAATGCGAACAATGAGACGGTTACGTATAAGAATGTGAAGACGTGGTGGTTCGACCAGGAACAGAGTAATGGGAGTGTATATGATCCTTTCACGACTATAAATCCCATAGCATTGGTGAGTTGGGCTTCCTTTCATTTCATCGAATATGAACAACAAGGCTTATGATAGAAATATATACAGGGTGATTCAAAAGTACTTTGACAAACTTCAGTAGGTGATTCCTCACAATATTCTAATATGAATTGTCCAAATAAATATATGTTCGGGAAACCTTCGTTTCCAAGAAACAGGTTGTTAAAGTTTTATTTTTATTTTCGTTTTTTTAATAACTTTAGAAATACTGATTTTAATTGAAAGAAAATTGGTATTGAGAGGTTTTTTGAGGTGTCGAATTCGAACCTACACCAACAAGTCTTTTTCTTTTTTGAAAATTCATAACTTTTTTGAGCGTACTTCTAGCACATTTTCCACTGAAAAAATCAATTCCTCTATTATATCTACGTAAAAAAGCTATCCCTGTTACAAGTCGCTATAAACAACCGTTTTCTAGATATTTGGACTTGGAAATTTCATGTCGATTATTTGATAATCGATGCGTGTTGAAGTTATTATCATTATTTTGCATTTTCCAAAAGAATGCTTAGGAAAAGAATTTGACGTTTGAGTAAGTAGTTTTGGTAATTATATATTATGTGACAGTTAAACGTTTTGTTTTGTTGAAGTTTCTGTAAGTTTTAAAACATTAGTTTTGGAAAAATTGATTATATAAACAATAATGCTCATTTATCCGATATGCATTTCGTTTATGACCTTGCGGATGGCAATGCGCGCGAAGCAAGACGTATTTACCAGGAGCGATTTCCTAATCGAGTACTGCCTTCAGCTCTAACATTCACCAGTCTCCACGGTCGTTTGGCAGAAAGAGGTAGCTTCAAGAGGGCAGCTGATATAATTGGAAGACCACAAGCAGTCCGAACCCCATAATTGGATGAAGCTGTTTTGAACGCTCTCCAGGAGAATCCAGAAACGAGTACAAGAATAATTGCTGAAGCTCTCAATTCTATTCAGTCCACAGTTTGGAGAATTATCCACAATCAACAATTTCATCCATACCATATTCAAAGGATACAAGCTCTTTTGCCACGAGACTTTTCCCAACGCATCACTATGTGTCAGTGATTTTTGAGAAAATTGGCTGAAAATCCTCAATTTTTAAGATATGTACTCTTCACAGACGAGGCAAACTTCTCCCGAAATGCTAGCACAAACTTTCATTACAACCATGTTGGGGCTCTGGAAAATCCGCACGCAGTTAGTGAAAGACATTATCAGTATACATTTTCTGTAAATGTATGGGCGGCAATAATTGATAATTACTGGATAGGTCCTTTCTTCCTTCCGTTCCGACTGAATGGCGCAACTTACAGAGACTTTTTTGAAAATGGATTGCCGGGACTACTTCAGAATGTACCATTAGAAATTTGTATCCGCATGTGATTTATGCATGATGGGGCTCCGGCCCATTTTAGCGTTGTAGCCAGGGAATTCCTTAACACTGTCTATCCAAATCGATGGATCGGTAGGGGTGTAGAAGAACCTAACCAGGCGTGGGCATCAAGGTCCCCAGATCTAAACCCGCTAGATTTTCATTTTTGGGGACATTTGAAGTCATTTATCCATAAAACTCCAGTAGCGAACAAGGAAGATCTAAGAAACCGAATACTAGACGCCTGTGAAACAATAAGAAACACACCAATAATTATTGAGCGGGTACAAGATTCAATGACTAGAAGACTGAATGCCTGTATCTTTGCTGAAGGTGGACACTTTGAACAATTCATTTCCCTTTATTTTATTTTATTCTACATATTCAAAATTTCTTGAAATAAAATGATGATATTTCTTGCAAATTTCATTGAAACAAATACAGATTTTGCACCCTTGATACAAAAAAAAAGTCTTTCAAACGAGTAAAAATAAATAGAATGAGTGGCGCCCCCTAAAAAAAACTAATTACTTCAACGTCAAATTTATTTCCAAAGCATTCTTGTGAAAAATGCAAAATAATATTAATAACTTCAACACGCATCGATTATCAAATAATCGACCTTTTTTACGAAGATATGATAGAGGAATTAATTTTTTTACTGAAAAATATGCTAGAAGTACGCTCAAAAAAGTTATGAATCTTCAAAAAAACAAAAGACGTGTAGGTGGCGCCTCCTACGAGTAAGAGCAATAATAACATCAGGTTCGAATTTGAAACCTCAAAAAACCTCTCAATACCAATTTTCATTCAATTAAGGTCAGTATTTCGAAAGTTATTGAAAAAAACGAAAATAAAAATAAAACATTAACACACTGTATCTTGGAAACGAAGCGTTTCCGGACATATATTTATTTGGACAATTCAAATTAGAATATTGTGAGGAATCACCTCCTGAAGTTTGTCAGAGTACTTTTGAATCACCCTCCACAGTGTTTTCATGAAGTGTGAAAACGCTCCATCATCGTAAAGCTCGTACACGTGTTTTTTTTAATTTTAGTTTTCTACTTCATTTTTCAGAAAATGAATTTCAATACTGTGTATGAAAGAAACAGTTGCTCATATTTCTTAACATTTATTTCATTACTAGCTGACCCGATAGACGTTGTCCTGTCCAAATTTCTATATTCCCTAATTTATTTTTCCTGAAAACTCTGGTTCGCGTAGAATTCCTTTATTCCTTTGTTTTTTTTTGTGTTACTCCATCTAGGTTATGCCTTTGACTAGGTCCGCTTTCCGTTTTCCCTTTATCCAGTTTTTTCCGTTATCGCGTTACTAAGTTATCCCGTATTCCCGTTATCCCATTTTCCTGTTATCATGTTTTGCCGTTATCCCTTCATCCCGTTATCCCATTTTCCCGTTTTCCTGTTATCCCGTTTTCCCATTATCCTGTTATCCCTTTATCTCGTTATCCCGTTATTCCGTTTTTCTGTTAAACCGTTATCCCGTTTTTCCATCTGTTATCCTGTTTTCGAGAAAAAAAATTGCCAAATCGGTCCAGCCGTTCTCAAGTTATGAGCTTGCCAACACAAACAGACAATAATTTTTATTATAATTATATATTCCTGCAAACTTTTCCAGGGCTAAGCAATTTCCAAAAACGTTTTTAAATTTTTTTTTCCACAAAAACCTTATTCGGGGTATAACGATCATTCAAAAAACCAATTAGCCAAATCAAACCAGCCGTTGTTTTTATAAAAAAAGTAGCCCTCTGACCGGGATTCGTACCTGTGACCTTCTGCTTGGTAGGCGACAATGTAACCGATGAGCTATTTTCTCGTTCGAAAATGAACGACTCGATAGTATTCTTTTTCGCTAAATTTCTCTCTTATATACCCGAATTTTTCAATTTCCGGGCAACTTCCCTGTTTTTTTCCGTATCAACCATCCTCGGACTATTACGAACATTAAAAAATAATGGTCAAATCGGTCCAGCCTTTCTCACGTTTTGCGCTTACAAAGAATCAAGATTCATTTTTAACCGACGAAATCAAAAAGCAGAAGGTTCTCTAGTCGACGCGTATATTTTTTTTATGTATGACTACGCATAATTTTTCACAGAGTATTTCGATTTCGATGGTTTTTCATTCCATTGGATGGAGTGTACTTCAAAGTTGGTCCCATTTGAATTTGAAAAGAAAAGTCCTCCCCTAAGGGTAGCAAAATGAAGGATATTGATCGTCCACACTCTGAATTTTGGTTCTTTAACCGATTCTATCAGGCATAACTTTGTACTGGGTTGTCCGATTTGGGCGATTCTTTTTTTATTAGGTAGTGTATACCTCATGGTTGCTTATTTTATTGGAAATTTCAACTTTGTTATGTTGAATATATAAAATTACAAAAATGTCATTCTCTTTTAAAAAAGAAAATGACAGCAATGGGGTTGGGGTTGGTGAGGTTGCCAGGCAATCTTGATGCTGTTTTGCTCTGAGAAGGGTATTCAATGAATTATTTGGACGAGGCTGAATTATTGAAATAACTATTCACGTCACTCTTCGAAAAATGCATTGAAAAAATATCTCCTCTCTCCGATTTCTCCAAGGAGGAATAAAAAGAATTTGAAGTTCAAAATACGCTTGGAACTGTTTGGTAGTAAGAAGAAACTTCAGCGAACTGACATTTGTCAATTATGGCATGGATATAAGGATATTTCAATAATCGTAATATGTGTTTCCAATTTTATTATAATATTATCACAGTTTTTGAACACCATATTGAATTATAACTACGAAATAATATATTTCATTGTTGATTCACTTACGGAGTTTGCGAAGCAAAGACTTGCTGCGGATAATTTGAAGCTGCCTAAGAAGGACCAGAACGTTCAAAAACTTCTCATGTACATTGGGCACTGTTTTCTGATTGGTTGCTAAGTAAGATCCTTCATTCACCAGCCAATCAGAAAACAGTAGTCAAATCTGACAAACGTCATGTTGTTCGTAGTCAGCTCTCGACTTCACCACTAGATTCGTACGCGAGAATCTTAGAAAATATTTTCTGGCAACGGTGCTTGGCTCAGCCAAGTAGGCTGTCAAGTCAATTGTTGATTCAGTTTACTTTCCGTGCAAATCAATTTCGTATGTTAGAATTACTTGTAATCAACCATAAATTTTATCCAACAAATGCCAATGTAGATTTTCTCAAAATATGGTTCGATTTGACATAAAAAAAATTGTTTTTTTTTAATTTGCAACCATTGAAATTTGTTATAAAATGGCTTCATACACCTGTCATTAACGAGAATGTGATAAGTTAGGTTAGTTGCCTACCAAATTATTCAATTCAGGGATGATTTTTCAGAATAACATCGAAAGCTGTTGATTTGTAGGATCAAAATAATAATTGATTTCATCTTCAATCTCCTTCAATGCTGTACGTTATCGAAATGTAGAGAAATATTTCCATTCATTTGACTGAACTACTAAGATAATACTGCCATATCTGTGTGGCAATGAGGGTATAACGTGGGTTGGTTGCTCTTAGATAACCAGATTATGAAACTCAGCATAAACAAAACAAATATGCAAAATTCGCATAAAAAATATATACAATAACAACTATTATTACATTTACAGGGTCCTTAATATGTATGGAAACGGTCGATTATATCCTAAAGTAAGATAGCTAGCGAAAAATTTTGAGTTTTAGGGGTTTTTAAAATCTATAACAATAAAATAAAATGAAGAATACAGGATCAGTCAAAAAGTCATGACGAAACAAAGTTGCTTTTTATTTATGTTATTCCATATTTCAATTCTTCTCAAAATTCTAAATATAAATTGATATAGCCCATCATATCCTAAATTTAACCGTTTTCAAGATACCAAATTTTGAAAATAACAAATTTTGTACCACTCTCAAATTTATTAAAGAAAAACTCCGAAATGATGTATATTTATTATGAAAATTACACAAGGTGAAGTATTATGGATATGATTGAATTTTAATTATCATCTTTTTAGAGAAAATAAAAAAGTTCAGGGTTGATTAAAATGCATGAAACGATTTTTTTTTATTTTTTAGTGAATATTCCTGGATATTTAAAATTTTATAAAAACAATAGTTATGCCAGACAAAAAAGAGAGAAAACAAGTTTTAATAAACAACAAATATTTTCTTTGGAATTCTATTCAATAAGGTGCTCGAATTGTTTACCATTTACCTCCTGACATTAATGAATTCGCTGAACAAAATTTTGTAGTGAATCCAAAATCATGTTGGGAGGAATGGTGGAAATTGCATGCCTTATCCTTCCTTGAAAGTCTTCGATATTTTGCGGCCTATTTTGTAGACTACATTTTTAATGTAACCCCACAGAAAAAAGTCAAGTGGGTTCATATCGGGAGACCTAGCTGGCCATTCAGTTGTCCCCCTGCGTCCAATCCATTTATCAGGAAAAGTTTCATCTAGATATTCCCGTACCACACGTTCAAAATGTGGAGGAGCCCCATCTTGTTGAAACCATATTTGTTCTAACGGAAAACTGGGATTGTTATTATTCGGGAATAATCGTCCAAGCTCTGTATAATATACTCTTGCAAACGTATTAAATATCGTTCAGAGTTCAAATTTCCGTTTATAAAATAGAGTCCCATGAACGTCCACCAATAATGCCACACCAAACATTTACTTTTTGTGTTCGTTGAGTGTGAACTTCCTCCATCCAATGTGGATTTTGGTCTGACCAATACCTTCAGTTGTGTTGGTTTACGTACCCGTTTAATCAAAATGTGGATTCGTCAAAAACAATATGTGGTTGACAAAGTTGGCATTTTTGTTTAATTTATCCATAATAACTTCACAAAACTCGATTCTACGATTAAATGGATTTTATATGGATGGAATTTCTGCAGTTTGCAAATTTTTTGAATGGAATATAGACTAATGTTATGATTTAAAGCCCTCTGTTTTGTCGAATTCTAACATAACGCTCAAAGAATTTTTTTCATTTGTAACGCTCACTGGTCTTCCACTTTTTGGTCGATCTTTGACACCTCCAGTTTCATGAAAACGCTGCAATGTTTTCGAAACGGTTGATTTAGAAAGAGGTTCCCGATCGGAATGCAATTCATTAAAAATATTCATTACTCAGTCACAACTTCGTCACCATATCCTATGATCATTAAAATTTCAATTCGCTTGGTTAAACTCAAACGTGCCATTCTTACGCAAAAATTATTCACACTAAATGTTTTTTTTTTAGATATGTTGTCAAGATCATCACTGCTAGACCAAAGAACGATGCGGCGTTGTTATGGAGCTAGAAAGTTTCGAAGTTATCTTGATTGACTATAAACTTAATGGACTAAAATATTTTTGTATAATTATAAGAAAGTGATTTTCAAAATTCGATATCTCGAAAACGGTTATATTTAGGATATGATGTGCTATATCAATTTCATTTAGAATTTGGGAAAAACTGGAATATGGAATAATATACAGGGTGTTCCATTAAGGAAAAAGCAACTTTGTTACGTCATGACTTTTTGACTGACCCTGTATGATTAATTTTTCTTCATTCTCATATATTTTTGAAAACCCTAAAACTTTTGTTCACTAACATTTTTCACTAGCTATCTTACTTTAGGAGATAATCGACCGTTTCCTTACATATCAGCGACCCTGTATATCTATCAATAGAACTATGCCAGAAAGGTAACTTCACTTGATCTCAATGCAACAATTGGACTCATTCTACATTGTGGCAATACTCATTACATATATGTCACTGTTGAATGTGACCCTCTCTCTCTAAACTTAAAGTTCAATAACTTTCGAACGAATCAAATATGATAATGATAAACTTTGTAATATGCTTAACCATCGGCTAACAATATGGGGCAACGTTTTCCCGGATATCTAATACCAAACAATACGAATATATTCACACCAGTTGTAATACCACAAGAGAGTGAGAATAAAAAGAAAATAATTCGACAGATTTTCGAAAACTTGTTGCCTGGCAATAGAACGAGAGCCCAACGGGCTCGAGTGGCTATTGTCAAATGGCAACAAGTTTGTCTTTCATCTGGAGAAGTATTTTCTACTCTATCGAATTCTCGTATGGTATTCTATAGATTATTTTTTGATGTTATGACCATAAACACATTTCCTTGCACAATGATACAAGGTACTAAACCGGTTTTGATTAATTTCTCACTTCTCATGCGAATTGATGACAGACGTCAAATTGAAATATACGTTGTCAGACATTGAAAACAAAATACCTCAAATTATTCCCGCGGCAATTTTCTAGGTAGATTATTCTAACTATAATAATGTTTTGATTGGCCAATACGTACATGAATGATTTGAATCGAAAGTTTCCATTAGTTTCTAGAAATCCCAAAAAATAATCACTTAAATTATTACGATTCTTCAATTCGCTATTTTGGGTTTTATTCGGAGTAATTCATTTAATATTGTTTTTTTTTCAGTCTTCCGCCTTCGCAGCGAGATCATGGCACTACTTGGTGAAGAAAGGTCTCTCCGTATCCCTGACAACAATGCTGAACTCTATAGCGATCACCAAACCAGTGGGAGACGTCCTCTTCTCTGGATACGAAGATCCATTACTGAATATGGCAGCCAAACTACCATTCCTTTCACAAAAAGGCCTTCCTTTTATGGATAAGTTTGGGTGGTTTTATGGTGTAAGTACAGGTTGGTGCGAATTTATCATGCAGTTGCGCTTCTAGATATGGTCATATTGAATCAGTGATGTAACTACAATAATCTACAAACCTTTGAGAGCGTATACGAAAAGATCCCTAACTAACATTATTATAAAATTATCCTAAGAAAAGAGACAGAATGACATCTGGATAATTGAATTTATAACACTCGGTAGCTATGATACAAGTTCTGAATCAGTTATTTCTGTAAGGAATTGCGTAAAGGAAGTTTATGCACGATTTTTTGGTCATACATATTATACTAAAAATTTGTTTTTTGGTCCTTGAAATAATTGAAACATTCGAATAGTAGGCAGGCACCAATTATTTTCATTTCTCAGGGATTGTTTATCCACATTTTTTTTCCTATAACCCGATTGAGTGTTGATTGGGGTAAGATAGAGTATTCATCAAAATCATGTCTTGGCCATTTTTCTATATTTTCAACCGACGAAATCAAAAAGAATGAGGTTTTCTAGTCGACGCGTATATTTTTTTTTATGTATGACCACGCATAACTTCTTTCAGAGTAGTTCGATTTGGATTATTCTTTTTTTTTTCATCAAATGGTGTATACCTCATAGTTGATCATATTTGAATTTGGAATTAAATAATCCACCCCTAAGGGGATGATTGATTTTTCACTTGTGAACATTGGCACACATATTTAGTTGACATTGACAGATTGCTATTGTCATTATTTTTGTTCTCCTACATCCGTCACATTATTTAAATTCTATGAAAGGATGGTATTATATTCAAAGTGATGAAATAAACTAACCAGAACTATCAAAAATAATGTATATTATATAACAATAAATAATTAAAGTGGATAATCATATTATCAACTGTCAATAGTGGAAGTAAGGTGGGTAAGTATTTTGAAAGTAATACAAAATTAAAAAGGTAGTAATTAGTGGATTTCAGCCAACAAAAATTGAAAAATAAAAACTTTTGAACAAAAAATTAAACCGACAAAAAATGGAACTGAAAAGCAAAAAATAAAATAAACCTTCTTAGTCTTAATCACTAAGCTCCTATACTAATGTAAGTAACTAATTTTGAGTCGGCTCCAAACAAACAATCAAGGAAGATCATTAAATTACTTCAAAAAAATTATTAAAATGTCACCGCCCAACTCGATGCCATCATTTTCCGCCTTACCTAATTCATTTGCTTGTTTGTTTGGCGCTGACTCAAAATTAGTTACTTACATTAGTTTAGGAGCTCAGTTATTGAGACTAAGAAGGTTTATTTTATTTTGGAAAGTTTTTATTTTGAAATACTCGATAACACACTCAGTGTGCTAATGGGTTGAAGATCTTTGTAATTCTGCGGTACATTCCTATTCGAAAGGAGAATGACAATACGCAGTTTCGGGGTTTTGATTATTCAGGGCGGTGGCTGTAGTGAAGTGTTTGATTCCCATTGAGATTGGAAAGTTGATTTGGACGAGATTCCGATATTTCTAGAATTCATATCGATTTCTGATTTCCTTTTTGGTTTTGTATTGTAGATAGACTCATTTTTCAGATTTTACTGAGATATTGAGATAAATATTACGGTGTGAGACATTTTATTATCTTTTTGTATTTTTCGAGAGTTTTATCCTATTTCACGCAGGCGGGAGATTTCGTTACTCGGGCAGTTCTTGTGGAAGCATAACTTTCAATGAGAGACAGCGGGATATCATTGAATAGTTGTACTTTCACCTTTATATGAATGAATATCAATTGAGGAGGTGAATTGGTTAATTCATCAAGAAAATTAATATGACTGAAGTTTCTAAGCTACGATTCATATATAGATTGGTCGAGAAGTGAGTTTCCTGCGGAAAATAGTTCCAAGTCTCCAAAAAATATGAGCAATAGCTCATTCGATGTCGGGTACAATTCTGAGAAAGGCATTTGTTGTTTTTTTTTGCTGACGAAAATTGCAATTGTTATTGACAAAAAACAAAAACAAAAAAGGGGTTCAGTTTTTTGAAAATAACTCAAAAACTATAAGATAGCGATAATCGGAAAATAGATTCTTAAAGAAAAAAACATTTCCATTAAACCCTAGCTCCATTATATATAATTTCAATTTAACGCTGACTGCTACGGCATGCCGTATCTAAAGCGATTTTTTATAGTATTAAATATCAATTTAAAAATTTGAATGAAATATGACTTTGATCAATTCCAAGACACAGAAAAATGTGCAGACGAGACAATCTTTTTCATGAAAAGTATGACTGTGCGCACGTATCGATATAATCGATGAAAGAAAATTGTATTTCGTGCATAAAATAATTTATTAAAATCGTAGCAAAGCGCTTTCGACCGTTAGGTCATCAGTGCGTACCTGAAAGTAAGTAATATTGATAAAGAACAAGTTACTGATTATTTTTTTTTTTTTGAGGAAGAAAATTGACATATTTTAAATGTGAGGTTACTTACTCGTCAGGTGTACAAGAAGCCAAAAAGACCATAAAATATCTCATGATCAATGAGTGTTGTATAGGTTTACGTGACACACATGTTAAAATACATATTCTAGGCCAGGATGAAAATTGAGATTACATTTTCATTATCTTTCAAAAAGCCATCATTTCGGTGTGATAGCTGGACAAGTGACAAGATTGACAAGTGAACGATGAAGTAGATTGACATGGAACACAGAACCATGGAGATATCAGAATCAAGAAAGGAATTTCCCTGTCATACGAAAAACACACTAGAAGATGATCAATCTAATGAGGACTGTCATCTGTCAAATATATGTTCCAGTATTCCAAGGGAGACCAGACAAGACTCTTCAATTCTCACATTTAAGTCATCGTAATTGAATATAAATTTAAGGGAGAAGTCTAATTAGACCTGCCCTGATCCAAACAAACAATCGAATAATTTTGGTAGTGTCCATTGACAATGAATTTAAATTTTTCTTAATAAAAATTAAAATCCTTGTCCACCATCGCTCAATTGAACCGCAACTGGGGGATAAGAAGTGTGATACAAGTCTAATGGGAACTAGCCCCAACTTCACAACTCCCACAGCTGGAGTAAAACAGAGTCTAGAAGGTGATAATCCAGAACATGACTTGTGTTCTCAGTATGGAGAAAACTGAAAAAGAGGCTGGCAAATTGCAAAGAGATACAAGTAAAATCATCATAGAGAATGGAAATTGAAAATTATTAGCATGATCAACAAGAAAATTCAATGTGAATTAGAATAAAAAAGGGCTAAGGAAGTTCAATATTATTTCATTTAGACGTCTATGAAGTGGAATATAGGATCTATTTGAATTGACTTGCGTGTTGAGACAAAGGTTATTGTTGAGTATTTCTTTACTAATGTGTAAATCTTCAAAAAAATCAAATCAATTATAATTTTTGGAACTGACCTCATGTAAGATTTGTGGATTTCTATTTGGACTGAAATTATGATTGTTGAATCTTAAGTGATGACCGAAGGCAGAAACTTTATTACTATTTAAATGTTCCATATCCATATCTTTTTCATAACCGTACATGAAAATGTGTACCTTGGTTACACAAAACGATCCTAACTTCAGGAGCTGGCACAAAAATATTAAGTGAGAAGTCAAATCATAACAAGCCTTACATCATAAAAAGCCATTGCATACTCTCAAAATCATCGGCTGCAAGAAAGAATCAGACGAACACGATATGCACTGTATTCTAAAATTCAACAAAATGTCGCTAACGCTCTCCGTGACCTCAATATTTTCTCCGAACTTGAAAAAATCGGTCGATTTGTTCCGAGTTGCTGTGGTGACAGATGAACACAACGAATTCACGAATATCCTTCGAAAACATCTGAAAATGAACAAAACGGAAATCCAACACCTGATGAACAAATAATGCTGCTACAGTGTTGCCGTATCTACATCTCAAATTTTAATGAAACACTTGAACATCGACATCATGGACTTTCTGTATTTGTAAGATTAACTGTAGATTTTCGTGAAATTCAGAATAGTTTTATGAGGATTGTTCTATAACGGCATAATGGCCACGTTTATACCGTGTCTTGGTAGGCAGACTAATGATTATATTCTAATCAAATTATGGTAGTCAGTGTGGTATAAACTGTGCACTTGGTCAAGTAACTAGTTTGGTTTGGTACCGAAATTTGTTGTGTACCAGACTATAATACTAAGTTGACTAAGATGGTGTAAACAGTATGATACATTTTACCAACCGTGACTGTAAATTTTGGTTCGAAAGATTGTGTTTATCGCACTGGCTGAATGAACCGAATGAAAACAATAGCCATAAAAAATAGAGCGAGGGAGAGTTAGTGAAAAATATGTTTTGTGATTCCTGACCTTAGTTTCCGCAACATGTTTTATACATTTTTGTTAGTATTTTTTATATAAAATGAGTTGCTGCAGTTCAGAACCTCCTATAAAAAAGATCAAAGGTATTAATTGGACAGATGAAGAAACCAGTGCGTTTCTCCAAATATTTTTGGACAAGAAAATTATATCAATTTTGGATGACAAAAAATTCAAACACCTTGACATTTACAAGATCTTGAAGAAGACATGTTGAGTAGGGACTTCACAAAAACTGCTGAACAAATGAAATTTAAAATGACTGAGTCTGAGCCCACTGACATCCAGACATTGTCATTGACAGATGACACAATTCAGAATTAGATAGCAGAGTTTCAAACCTTTTTCTTGGTTACATGACTAAATAAATACCAAACCAGAACCAAGTTGGTTAATTAATCATTTGACAAAACACGATGTAAATAAACGATTACTAGAACATTTGGATTGAATTTGGTCACATACACTTGGTAAGATTACCAAATTCACATATGGTATAAACGTGGCCAATCAATCAACCACTATCATTTGGTTTCAATAACCACCAAATTTTTTTCTGGTTGTGATGATTATTTATCAGAAGTGTTGATGTATGGCTTATGTGCTTCACGATTAAAAATACATTGCATCCTCTAAATGATTCCGTACATTAAAATTCCATATATTTTTCAGAGAAATGGTTCGGGAGAATTTGAAGGCATTTTCAATATTGACACTGGAAAATCGAGTCGGCTAGGTGTACTCGAAAGATGGAAGTATGCCACCCATACTCCCTACTACCCCGATCATTGCGGTAATGTACAGGGGGCATCTGCTGGAGACTTCTTTCCCAAAAAACTCACCAAAGAAAGCATCATCAAGTTGTTCTCTTCAGATCTCTGTAGGTTTATGGAGTTGGAGTTCGAAAAAGAAGTGGTCATAGGTGGTATCATTGGGTATAAGTATGCTGCCGGGAAACGATTCCTAGACAATGGTGAGTTTCAATTAGTTCAATTGAATACCCTCAGTTACTGATAGTGAAGAAAAATTATTTATTATTTATTTATTTTCGAAAGGTTATAAATTCCGTCGAAATATGATATTTCGCTGGAAGTTAACTACATTAATGCTAAACGTTGAAAATTAACGAATGTGACGAGCTCAACGATGGAATTGGTCCAATTACGGTCTTGGTATATATCACTATAATCGCTTAAAATAAAATATTTGTCACATGAGTTTCCCCTCAATTTTTTCGCCAGAAATAAGTGTATCATGAAAATATCTATTTCATTTCGGCTGTTTTACTGAATTGTTTTTATTGATTTAAAAGCCATCAATAATAAAATTATAATTTTAAAATACTAAAAAAATAAGCATATATGACAATAAGGACTAAAAAGTTGAAAATAATAAGAATAAAGTCATTGACCAAAAAATTTTGTTTTATGTAAAGAAGCGTGAGATGCTTGATATCAGTTATCTTAATATCATTATGAAAAGTGAGTGAAGAGCACCACACTTTTTTTTACAAAAAATATATTTTTTTGCTCGATTACTTTATTCCAATTATTTTCAACATTTTAGTCCTTATCGCCATATATGCTAGTTTTTTCAGTTTCTCAAACTATAATTTTATATTCAACTTTTCAGACCATTTTGCTACAAAAGGCTAAATAAAAAAAGGTAATTTAAAAAATTAAAAAACCTGAATGCGTAAAAAGTGTACTTTGAAAAAGATAGAAACAAGATGACCATAAAATATTGTCAGAAAATTATGTTTTAAGAGGTTAACTATTAAACTCAATACTGTAAACAATCTCACTCAGTCGGAGGAATCTTCTTTAATTTAACAATGAAGATATATTTTTGCGTCCGACGGCGTGAGATTGTTTACAGTATCAAGTTTAATTTAACCTCTCAAAACATAACTTTCTGGCAATATTTTCTGGTCATCTTGTTTCCACCTTTTTTAAAGTTCACTTTTTACGCAGTCGGGTTTTTGGATTTTTTTAATTAACTTTTTTTATTTTACACTTTTAAGTTGGGATTATGAGACGGTAATAATCTAAAGTCATTATTTAAGTTTCCTTTTTTATTTTACACTTTTTAGTTAGGATTATTAGACGGTAAATTGTTTATGAGTGATTGGCTATTATAACTAAGACGAATTTGATCTCTAACGTTTTGCAGTCGGTTCTGTGGTGATGGCGGAGACTGAATTTCACGGCTTGCACTTTCTCGTCCGCCTTTTTTGGTTTTACGAGAAATATTTGAACACGACCGACGACGTTTTCGAATTCGTAACATTGTGAGTTATATAATACTCAGGTATACAACAAATAGATACAAACTCTCACCATGATTACTGAATCATGCACTAGCAAAGTACATGAACGATTTCACTAATAACAAATGAATATACTACAACGATAAAGTGGATGGATAATCTCAGTCACTAGCAAGATACAGTCAACCTTGGTTATAATCATAGAGAAACTGAAAATAAAGAGGATGTCAAACCTGCAAAAAAAGTTGTCACCACGTTTAGACATATCTCGCAACTGGCCGAACTAAGTTAGTACAGTGGTTTTTTTTAAATGTGTCACTTTTATATGGTTGATATGGTAGGTATATATTTTATAAGTGATCGATTTGCCATTACTGTATTCCATATGAATGGTTGTATCATATGAAATAAAGGATTGGCAAATCGATCACTAATAAAATATATACAATAATCGATTCGTAGAATCTGTTAGTTCGTTCGTGGTCAAAATTAAGTTTTAAAATCCATCGTTATTTCATGATATCGAGAACAAAATTAAAGTTTTTATAAAATTAAAATAAGAATAATAAATTAGACACTATAGAACACACAAATGAACATTTCCAGGAATTTCAGCGTTAACTCGAATAACAAAACATTCTATTTCCGTCGTTGGGTTCCTTAATTGGAGTCCATAGTATAATTTCTATCATTAATATTTCTATGACAATAACGAAGTCTTATTCTGAAATTATTGCGTGGTTTGCCATAAAAAAATACTTTTGTAAACAATAAACTTCTATTTTCTGACAAATGTCAAAATTGGAAAATTATCAAGTCATCAGTCGTCTGTTGATTGCGGGCAGCGCCTCCATGCCGTACCAAAAACTTGGTGGTCAAGATCGCCAATGTTTCAAACAGTCTCTTTATTTTTGATTTGTCTATAGTTATAACGAACTACTGAAAAAAGATTGTTCAATCAAGTGCCGATAATTTGCGAAATTTTACGACCGTAGTCGACCGGTGGGATTCCCCTATTTCTCTGTTAGAGGTTTGTTAGATACATGGCGTAGTATTAGTACGTTGTACATTATTATTTTCTGTATTTATTTACTTGCTATCTGACTTGCTACAAATGTTTTTCAACATAACGTGGTTAAATAAAGATATATCTATCTATCTATCATGTCTTTAGTGACACTCGCAAGATTGAGACAATACAATTGACGTAAGAATCATCAAAATCGGCCCGCTCGTTTGGTCTCTAGAGCACCACAAAGGAACAAACAAACAACATGATAATCACATTACCCTCCTTTGCATCGCGCAGTCGAGTAAAAAGACACCGGGAGAAAAACTCTTCGATTGATTAATCCACATGAGATGGAAGTTATTAATTACTGAATTTTACCGAATATGCTGAGAACCAGTGCATTCGCCATATCTTTGAAATGTAGATTATGCCGTGCATTCACCATATTTCACTAGTAGCCACTGATGAGTCTCACTATTCACCTCCTGGTTTCATCATCAGATCGGCTGCAAGATACCAAAATACAATAGTATTGTCATCCAAACTACATAATATACATACCAAGTTCCATTTCGTTACAATTAGAAGTAGGTTAGAATTGACTTCCAAGATTTGATTACATTGTTTGTTAGTTACAGGTGGAGCTAACAAAAGCCATAATTACAAAACGCGTCCGCCATCTCCAATTCATGAATATTGACAAATAATTCATAATCTCCGACCACGAAAACCTCTAAATGCCAATTTTGAATAGAATCGGATCATAATCACAGAGGTCGTCCACCATCTTGGAGCCTCCATCTTGAATTTGTGAGTTTTGACAAAAAATTCATGAAATTCGAGCCCAAAAACCCCCACATACTAATTTTGAATAGAATCGGACCATAATCACAGAGATTGTCGGCCATCTTGTAGCCGCCATTCTGATTAAATGAATTTTGACAGAAAATTCATAATCTTCGACCCTGAAAATCCCCACATACTAATTTTGAATAGCATCAAACTATAATCGCAAAAGTCGTCCGCCATATTGGAGTCGCCATTCTGTTTTTATTTGGCAAAAATTCCGTGATGCATTGTCACCAGAATGGTGCAAACCTGCCAAATTTCACAGTAATCAGATCCCTAGAAATGGGTCAAATTCAACTTGTAAGATTTTATTATACTTATTGTTAGTTATAAGTGAAGTGAATGAAACCGTGTTAAGTCATCTTGAATTTGTGAATTTTGACAAATAAGTCATAATCTCCGACCCCAAAAACTTCCATATACCAATTTTGAATAGAATCGGACCATAATCACAAATATCGTCCGCCATCTTGAGTTTGTGAATTTTGACAAAAATAAATTCATAATCTTTGACTCCGGAAACCCCCACATACCAATTTTGAATCGAATCAGACCATAAACACAAATCTCGTCTGTCATCCTGAAGCCGCCATTTTGTTTTTTTCTCTAACAAAAATTCCTTAATGCATTGTCACGGCAACTATGAACACCTGTCAAATTTCACGTTAATTGGACTACAGATATCAGCTCTGAACCAATAACCGAAATCGAAATTATGAATGCTGGTAGAAAACTAAAAAATAAATTCACCTCAGGTTCTGACAAAATTCCATCCTTCATCATCAAGGATTGTCTCAGTGCATTAATATGTCCATTGCTTACAATCTTTAATTTAATTCTTGATACATCGGTTTTTCCATATATATCGAAAATTTCGAAAATTTGTCCAGTACATAAGTCTCAAGACCGCGTTATTGTCAACAATTATAGACCAATTCCGATCTTAAATAACCCTGCAAAGGTCTTGGAGATCATATTATGTAATCGCATTTATCCTGCAACCAAACACATCATTTCTGAATCTCAACATGGATTCATGAACTCAAGATCCACAATTAGTAATCTATCCATTTTAAGTCAATACTTATGTGAATCATTAGACCAAAGAGGGCAGGTTGTTGGTTTATACTGATTTCTCCAAGGCCTTTGACAAAATCAATCACGAAATACTATTGAAGAAAATTACTGGTCTAGGATTTAATAATATTTTTTTGGACCTTTTGAAATCTTACTTGAAAAACAGAGTGCAGTTTGTCTCTCTCAATGGATATTCCTCGAATAACTTCATTGCAACCAGTGAAGTCCCTCAGGGATCCAACCTGGGGCCACTGTTGTTTTTGATATTTATCAATGATCTTTGTGAGTCGCTTGAGTGCAACAAACTAATGTTTGCGAATGATCTGAAATTATATGTTACTATTTCTAATTTGGACGATTGCTCCATTCTACAGGAACAAATCAATTACTTATATGATTGGTGTTTGAAAAACCATCTTTTCCTCAATATCTCAAAATGTAAAGTACTAACCTTCACCAGAAAATCAAATTATGTCAATTATCCATACTCAATTAATACTACAATTCTAGAACATGTTAATAATATCAGGGACTTAGGAGTGTACTTTGACAATCAGCTCACATTCAACTTTCACATAAATGAGATTACTGAATCAGCATATCGCATATACGGTTTCATTTTCAGAAATTGTAGAAGCTTTAATGATATTTCTGCACTCTCATCTCTTTTCTTCAGTCTGGTAAGATCGAAGCTAGAATATGGATCATTAATGTGGAATCCTATTTATGTACAATCTTCAACTACAATCGAGAAAGTACAAAAAATTCTTAAAGTTTCTGTGCTTCGAAGTCGATGGATCATATCCTTCAAGAGGATGTGATTATACGAACTTGCTACATAGATTTGATTTCATGTCTTTAGAAAAACGCAGACATCAAGCATCCATTATGTTCTTGCACAAGCTATTAATAGGTGAAGTGGACTCACCAGCACTATTATCTCAAATTGATTTCCATGTGCCGAGATTGGAGTCTAGGTCAAATACCACCTTCAAGTGTAAAAGAGCTCAAACAAATATTATGTCTAAAGCTCCGATAAATGTAATGTGTTGTGATGCAAATAAGCTATCAAATATATGTGATATTTTCAACTGCAGTAGGTCGGAATTAAATAATAAATCTCGAGCATACTTATAGTGATTTAGGATTGAACCATGCATGTACTATTTTGTGTCTCATACCTTATGTTTATTCTTTGCACTGTTCCTCGTCAATTTCCTCGTATGTTTTGTTAGATACTAATACTATCTTGTAAATTATTATCTATAATATTTAATTGCCTTGTAAATGGTTTCTGTTGGGCAATAAATGCTTCATTTATTTATTTTATTTATTTAACAGAAACGGGTCAAATTCAACTTGTAAAATTTTATTACATTGTTAGTTACAAGTGAAGCTGATGAAAGAACTGTGGGATTTCTGGCGTGTCCACCTTGTTGCTTTCTCACACCCCGTAATTACGACATATTTGAACATTGACAAACTTCCACGGTTGTGTTATTTACCAACGGAAATCTGTCAGCATGTCAATGAGATGTACTATCAAAAACAGTTTGCGGTTACTTAAACTGCCTTCAGATGCCCAAATTTCAATAATATCCTGTATTGAGATTTGTTTTCAATTCGGTGAAGACTAATAACTGAAAACCTCATGGTGAATTGCTTTTTATTGTTCCCGGTCGAAGATGAAAACGAAACTCCGAATGGTGGGCCAATTTTTCCTTCTTATGTTGCCTTTCCGTTCCGACTGCTAGCTTTCCTAACTTCATCAACTAAACAGACTTGCAGTTGTTGTAGAAAACCAGCATAAAATAGTTTATTTCTCATAATGTAGTTGTGGAGTATTTCACCAAGATTTCAAAATCTTCATCCATTATAAACTAGATCTCAACATTGGATATTCCTTCCAGAAAATTATAAATATTTTCCTATAACACCACATTTCGAAGATTTGAGGCCTCTCTACGGGGGTGGACTGGAAAAATTCTGACCCAACAAAGATAATAGAAATTTTTTCTTGAATTTCATTTTTATTTCTCTACATAGTCTCCTTTCAGGTCTACACACTTCTCCCTGCGATGCTTCCATCTCTACAACCCGTCCAAGTAGTACTCGGAGTCTTTCTCTGCAAACTAATTGTTTTCGAAGGTGATGACCTCTTCATTTGACGAAAATATAAGTCCTTTGGGCACAACTTTCTGGTTTTTTTTTTTTTTGCAAATGTGGCCATGTTTTCGCAATATCTGCCTTTAGATTATCAGGTTATGATGCGTAGTATACTTCTGTAATGATTTTCTTTTTTGAAGATGATGGATCAAGGTAATTCCATGACTATCATAAGAAACAGTCGCCATCACTTTCCCAGCCGAAAAAACGGTTTTTGCTTTTTTTGGAACCGATCCTTTTTTCCAAGTTTCATCTACAGTAATTAATCGGCGCCAAAACTCTGATTTATTGCGCTTGAACTCCGACAACAGAGCGTTGGAAATGTTCATTCGCACACGTGTTTTCTCTAACGTCAGCAAACGCGGCAGCCAACGTGCGGACAGCTTTCTCCTGCCTAATTCTCCATGCAATATTTGTTGAATTATTTCATTCGTAGTTATTTATAATAAAAAATATAAAAATGAATTTTTTCTAGGTACCGAAATTCCCGAAAACAAGTGCTTTTGCGACGGTGACTGTATGCCTTCGGGGGCTCTGAATGTATCAAATTGTCGTCACGGATCTCCAGCTTTCGTCTCTCTACCTCATTTCCATAAAGCTGATCCTTACTACCTCAACAGCATCGAAGGAGTGCATCCAAGTGAAGAGAAAAGTGATTTCTTCATGGTTTTCGAACCAGTGAGTATGATTCATAATACTATAGAATGGTATCCATTGAATGATATTGGTACGAAACTGGAGTCCAAAGAATATTCCAATAAATTCGTCGGTTTATTCCACTTTGAAATACAACACAATAATACTCTAACAATACAATAGTTGTTCACAATTACAATGCATAACAATATTCGCAAGACTACCTTCTGACTCCTGACTAACTCGCCTATCGCATATGACCCGCTATATATAGGACGGCCGAAATTTTCAGAACAGTGGCGATCGAGAATGTTCCGTAACGTCATCGCTAACGGTCGGATTTCTTCTCGGGTCTTTGAATGGCAGTTATCGAACATTTGGAGCATGACATCATCGATAACGGCCGTTTCTCGAATTTTCCAATGGCGGTTATCGAACATGTGGAGCGTGATGTCATCGGTAACCAGCACAGGGGCGCAGCCAGGGTATTTTCGGGATTCCCGTAACAATATTATGAACAATATGTTACCCCAAAGGAACAATTTGAGTTTTATAGAAGCTCTCAAAATGTCTCCATATCTGAATCACTTACATCCATGTTCAATGTGTTGCTGTCATAACACCCATAAATCGGTAATGAGTCTATGATGGTCTACTCCTTAGAAAGATCTCAGGACTATTTTCAAATCATCACATCACATCAAGATATTCTCAACAAAGTCTCAATTTCTTTAAAATCATTATAAAAGCAACTTATGAAAATGCATCGTGAGATGAATGAAAGACAAATTTCTTGAAGTAAGGTCTGATGTTTAGTTCATATGAATATTGTAATTTTCTGTCGACGTTTACTTCCCTATCCATTCAAATATTATTGCCTGAGATGACTGATTCACTTACGATCAACGTCCAGACCAAACCGCTGGACCGAAAAAGCTCAAAATGTCTATGATGACAAAAGTAACCACTAAAAAAGGTTTCTTTGATACTACATACCCAAAGGGGTGAACAGGGGGTGAAAGTGGAAGCACCGTTGGTTTTGAAGTAAGAGTCGGGGAAATTGATGATATAATGGGGGTTGAAAATTTGTATAGGGGTACCGTTAGTTATTTCGAGATGGTTTCATAAAAATTGTTTTTTGAGCTCTTCGTTACAAATAAAGAAATACGAATTTTAGTGTCTTTAGAAATTCAACCCCGACAGGGGTGACATGAGTGGTGAACATTTTTATGGGATTTCTGTTGGTTTTCGAATGAAGGTCATAAAAATCGGTATTTGAGGTGTTTGTTACAAATGAAGGAATACATGTTTCAGTGTTTTCAGAAATTCAACCCCTAAAGGGGTGAAATGAGGGGTGAACATTTCAATGGGGCTTCCGTTTTTAAGTTACACACATGAAATAAATGAATCGTGTGAAACCTTATTTGAGAATTCCATCCCTACAGGTGTGAAAAGGGGTTTAGTGAATTTATGATAGTCGTCACAAAGCATTACTTTTACTGTCAAATCAATCATGCTACCCAAACGAGATAACGGGAAACAGGATAACGGAAAGTGGACATAAGCTAGATGGAACCACGCAAAAAAAAACAAGAAAGAAAACGAATTCCGTCGCCGGTATCAGCTAGTTAATGTTTGGGAAGATGCCAATATTAAAAATATACAGGAATCTAGAGGATGGGATTTTCAGAGAAACACTTGGAAATTAATATGGTTCAGTTTTCAATATTTGCATTAAAATTTCAATTGGCATAATTTTGTAATACCCGATGAGTTTATTTCAACAAACTCAAGAAGAGATAAACGAAAACAAATACATTGTGGAAAAAATGTTAGGATAAAAAAACTGTCAAAATGCCATTGTATAAATGGTAAGATTTGAAATTAAAAACTAAAAATAGAACGCGTTTTGAATATTTTTTTCAGTGGAAACTTAATTACATTCATGGGATGATTTTCTTGAAAATATGAACAGGGTGTTCATAAAATCAGATGTGGAATCATCTGCGACTCATCCATCGTTCAAGATACCTGTGGTATTACTGTTGAAAATTGAATTGAAATATTTTTCTGTGAATTGAAGAATCCACGATAAAAATGCAGTTATTTTTGTGAACATCTAACAGAAAACAACTTCTTCCCCGGCTAAAGCCACGCTGGACATTGAACGACATCTGTTAGATATTTTGAAAGGACTTTAGTAAGCTGAAGAAAGAAAAATCCGAAAGTAAAAAATTGATTTTCTATGCCAGTCCTTCTATTCAATATTCATTTGAGAATGTTTCCCCTTTTCACCATTCATGGGGTGCCTTCCAAATGTGGATGTGTTGGGATTAATTTCACGATTGAGATAAATCCATCTATGTATTTTGGGAGATTGGAAAATGAACAGCAGACATGGTGTACATACACAAACAATCCCTGTAGATTTTGATTTCGCTGATTTTATAGAACCCAATTTCTTCCATTGTCAACATTGCACTGAATGATCTGCTGATAATTTACCACAAAAATGCCTTTTATCAAAATATGTAGCCACATATAGTTGACTTGTTAAAATACAATGTTTTAGTTCTTTCTCAAGCGAGAATTATGAGCCCACTTTTGAAGAAAATAATACCGCTAGGTTTTCAAAAATGTTGAGCAATTACTTCTTAGTATAGTCAAAATCAAAAGTCAACCTTGAATTGCTTCCCAACATGGACATCATCTTGTTCCTTTTGTAAATGGATTTCCTCAATTTTTTCTGGTATGATCTCTGGAAATAATGCAACGAAAAAAATTACAAAAAACGGAGAACATATATTTGATTGATTTGCCTACTCATATAAATAGTGAGGTTAATACCAATTGTGTACGACTCTATTCCTCGAATGAAATACAGGAATTTCTATTTGAAAAACTCAATTAATATGAAATAATTCAAATATTTTTATAAATTGCAAAATTTTTACTTTTATATATTTTTTTAAATCTCACATTCATTGTTTCATCCAGGAATTTGAATAACTATTATCTCCTGGAGTGAAATCGGCATATCTCCTGAAATATCGGACATGGATATACAAAATCTTATACATTTGGAAAGGTCAGAAATTATGACTACTGCTTTTTCCCTACATTGGCAATATTGCACCGGAAAACAAATATACCCGGAATTCCTTAAAACGATTGGATTTTTATTTGGGAGTTGCCATTTCTGGTTGAAATGGGACCAGGTATAATCCCAGATCAATATATCTGAGGACAACTATTGAGAAAGAAATCAGATCTGTTATAAAACAACAACAAGTCTGTTCACATGCCATTATTTCAAAAAAGTCATTCACAGAGATTTGTACATTATTTTGGCCCAAAACTCTTCAACCTACTACCATCTGAGTCCTGGAATATCACAAATATTAACAAATACAAAATAGCCATAAAATCATTTGTACGACACAATCAACCTACATTTGGAAATTTATATTAAACGTACACTTTCCAAACCTCCATTCTCCAGAATCACCAAATAGACGCCAATTGACATAGAAAAAAACTCCTTCTAAATATCGGATACCTTGTGCTTAGGTAAAAGGTCTCCAGTATAAAGAGTGGGATGGCTCGGTACTATATTGAAATTGTAATAACTAAATTGAAATTGTAATTAACACCTGGAAATAATATTAATTGTGAAATTGTCATGTTACTTACTTTTGAATTGAATAGAAACTTGAAAAAAAACTTGACACTAATATATCCCAATGAATTGTGGCTTCAGCCGGGGAAGTAGTTGTTTTCTGTTAGATAATCCTGAGAATAACTTTATTTCTATTGTGGATTTTTCAATTCACAGAAAAATCCTTGTCTTCAATATTCAATTGAGAATGTTACCCTTTTTAACCGACAAAATCAAAAAGGAGGAGGTTACCTAGTCGACGCGTATATATTTTTTTTTATGTATGATCACGCATAACTTTCCATAGAGCAGTTCGATTCCGATTATTCTTTTTTTATTGGATGCTGTGTACGTCGGAGTTGGTCACATTTGAGTTTGAAATCCATCCCTGAGGGTAGCAAAATGGAGGATATTGATCGTTCACCCTATGAATTTTGGTCCGTTAACCCATTCTATCAGGCATAACTTTGTAGTAGGTTTTCCGATTTGAATGATTCTCTCTTTATTAGATAGGGCATACCTCACAGTTGATCATATCTCATTTGGAATGAAATAATCCACCGCTATGGGTAGAAAAATAGGGGATGATTGATTTTTCACTTGTGAACATTGGCACACATATGTAGTTGACATTGACAGATCCTCCTACATTCGACACAATAATAACATTCTATGAAAGGATGGAATTATATACAAAGTGATGAAATCAACTAACCAGAACTTTCAAAAATAATTTATATTAAATTACAATAAATAGTTTAAGTAGATAATCATATTATTTAACAGTTAATTTTAAAAAAAAAAATTAAAAATAATTAACAAATAAAGAAAAAAAATCTTGAAAAGCCAAAAAGTAAATAAACCTTCTTAGACTCAAAATTAGTTACTCACATTAGTTTAGGAGCTCAATTATCATTAAGATTAAGAAGGTTTATTTTATTTTTTGCTTTTCAGTTGATGTTTTCGTCGGTTTAATTTTTTGTTAAACAGTTTTTCAAACATAGATCATTATTGAAATGTATCATCAGCTATCCATTGAACTTGTTACGAAAACCTATTATTGATTACACCAGAACTACATGATTTCAATGAATTTTTGATAAACACCAATAATCAAATAAAATAAATATCAAAGGTGATTTTTTTATCCTCACAGAATATTGGTATACCACTGCAAGTAGCTGCCAGACTCCAGTTGAACTTACGTCTCCAATCGATAGATGGTATAAGGTGAGTGAACTTTCAGATTCCAAAAATCTTTGTTTACTTGAGTCAATTGGATGAAAGTTCTGATGTGGCCACCGTAGGAAACTCTTCGTCATCGGGTATAGTTATTCTAATCCCAATTGGAACGGCAATAAGAATAAGAGCACTACGAGGAGTGTTCATATGCACTGCCCGGCAAATGGGAAATTTATATACTACCAGTGTTTTTACTTCCAAAGCGTTCCTGGTACAATCATAAAAAAGTTCAATCGTGTGGAAGAGAATTTATTCTCGAAACTTTTTATGTCGGTCCAATTGGGATTAGAAATACTATACCTACCCTGATTTTTTTTTACGAGAGAGTTAGCCACAATATGTGCAAACATATTGCCACTGGGTTACCTTTCCAGGTAGGCCGATACGTCCAGAAAATACGTCACTTCCGGTCGTTTTTGCGATTGTTTATGAATTATTGAAAATACGCAGTTTACAGGAAAAAATGTGAGAGTACTTTTTCGTAGATGTAACCATTTTCAACAAAAAGGGGTGTTACAAAGAAATAAATCTATATGGAAGAGTTCCGGGAATGAAACGCCACTGATGTACCACACTTTGTTTAAAAATAGGATACAAGTTGTTTTTTTTTACGTAATATTGCATGGAAACTCCTTATTTCTGCGAATATAACCTATAATTTATCACTGTCGGTTCCACTATACCACTATAAAAGACCTATCCAACATTTTGAGCAGAAACATTAGGAGCACTTCAACTTTCACTCACAGAAAAAGTATTTCACCAACTGGTTCTGTAAAAAATATACGTGTAGGCAATGTTGCGTTGATATTCGATTCCATATCTCATTTTTGAAAAACCTGGAGCATATCAGTGGCATTTTCTCAAACTCTTCTGTATAGGGTAATTTTTCGTTTCGTTCATATTTCTGTTTATATCTTTGGATATACTTATTTCCTATGAAAATGACTCAACATCACAGTTAGTCGTAGATATCGCAAAACAAACAGAAATGACTTCTATTTTGCTAGATATATCAGCCTGAACCCGGCCATCTAGTGCCAATATGTCTTTATTCATGCAACACTCAATGCAAATTTTCATGGTACCCGATGATAAAAGGTATCATACGGTGGCCACTCACCCTATATGATATCACTCAATGAAGTTTTCAATGTCACACACATTATTATCATAATTTTCACGATTATTCAACTTCCTATAAAAATTATGGCATAGTAAAAACAAATGATATTCAGTAAAAACACTATTCGCATTATTTTGGAATACATGAATGCTCTTATGAATAATTCAAAAACGCTTGCAAAATAGCGTGGGTAACGATTATAATTGAGCTCAGACTAAAAACTGAAAAAAAAAAATTATAAATTACTGAGGTTATCGAAAACGAACAATAAATAGGACATATATTGAAACAGAACCAGAACACAACTCTTACCCAAGAATATACAGAACATTTATTGATCAAACACTCGAAATCTTGAGAAAGTCCTGCAGAATTCGAAATAACTGAAATTTTTTCGAAGAGTACGCTTTTCTATCGGAAACTCATTCTAATTATTGCTGGTGTATTGAAAATATCAAAAAGTGTTGCAAAGTATCCCTCACGACAGAGATTTTCAACTTTTATAGAACACACACATTATTCTTCGTTTTTATCGAGTATTTCATTACACAAAAGTCGTAAATATTTCCATAAGTAACGGGCAGGTTACCTCAGAGTACTGCAGGAAGTGTTCTGGGATATTCAAACGATGTGAATTATATCCAAGATTATGAATTCCTCAATTGTTTGATAAACTCAAATTCAATGTTAGGGAAACTGAAGCAATAGTAATAACTACCCAATATGAAAAAAGAAAAAAATGTGATAGCAAAACATTCGAGTGGCGAAATCATTGAAATTTGAAGAATTGGAGTTGACTGCAGATAATAATGTGAGCTTGGATTCCATATAAGTAGGAACTTGCAGGAATTAACCTTTAAACAGCTCATGTTTTTATAAAACTTCAAACAACTATCTGAATTATTTGGTAGTGTATTTGCTTTGCTCGATCGTATAGTATATCAGCCCTTGAGATGCAAGTTATACTCTCATTTCAGCAATGCCCAGGTCTTGGACATGATCTCTGTTAGAGTTATTTTATATCTCATAACGTTAATCTTGGATATTCTTCCTGGTGTAGCCCCTCCTTATTTCAATCGCTTCATTGTACACATTTATTTAACCAGGAAAAACGATCATATGTATGTTCAAAGAACAACTATGCTCAAACAATGAATCCTTCGAATCAGAGGCTTGTCAGAGGGTCTCTCAATAATTGAGAACCAAAATCATTATATATGTGATCAATTATTCGTCAAAATTGCAAGTAAAATTAAATGAAGTTACCATATTTCAGTACGGAAGTTGTATTGTTCATAAAATTCATACATTAGAAAGTTCAACCCAAATTAATTGAAATACAGTGTGTCTCACTTCTCATGAAAACACCCCCGTATCTTCCGTAATATATTCCTAGGATGAGTATAAACCTCTTCTGGGGTTAACCTGAGTGACATACACTGCGCACCAGGGGCGATGGATAGAACGATTTTAGCGAAAAAAATATTAGGGGGCGAAATAGGCTCAAAATTCTAACGAATTTGTGATCGGGACATAACCTCAGTCACAATCCATATTTTCGCTGGAAAATTTGCAGTTCTGAAAATCCGAATTTGTCTCACTTTTCAGGGAAACACCCCCGTGTCTTCCGTTATTATTGTGGAGTGGAATTCTGAATTTTTTTAAATCGTTAGATATACCGAGGATGAGTCCAAATCTCTTCCTCTGTCCAAATTCGACAAAGAGAGGGGCCGCGAGAACATTGGTAGAAAGAGCGATGCACATATGCAACGACGAGGAGTCACTAGATACAGAACTAAACCACATCAAAGAGAACCTTCACCGAAATGGATACCCCAAGAAAATCCTAGGAGAAGTATTATAACAACTCTAGAGACCTAAGACATCTGGAGAGCAACAACAAAACACAGTGATCTGCCTTCCCTACATCAGAGTGTCTCGGAGAAGATCAGAAGGATCGGAAACAAGTTAACACCAAGAGCTGCTTCCAATCCGGTGGTACTTTCCGGAGTTTCCTCACCAAGACTAAACCTGTCAAGAGAAATGAAACCAGTAAGTATTGTATTTATGAAGTTCCATGTGAATGCGGAAATCCTTACATTGGAGAAACAAAGATGACGTAATCGGTAAGATTGGATAAGCACAAGAAATGGACTCAACGCGGAGAAACGTCAATATTGGGAATTGCTAACTACGCCTGGACTGAGGACCATCGAATTATATGGGACAATGCAAGTGTTCTACATATAAATGAGCATTGGTTCGAACGAAAGTTCAAATGGATCGCCTACTTCGAAGCCTAACGCCTTTAGTCACCAAGCGTTGAGATCAAGAACGTATGTGAATCACTAATTGCCCTTTCTGGCAAACTGCAGAGGCGCGGAACTTCAGGCACCACCGGAATTGCACCGACAGACGTATAAATAAGTAAGTAGCACCTGAGCTTGTCAGCATTCACCTGAAGACGATTGAAGATATAAGCATTCGAAACGTCGTGGAAGCCTGTCAAATCCATTGAAACGATGGACGTCAGAAACGAGAGCAATCAAGTTTTAGCCTATCATGCCCCCTAATATTATTTTTCGCAAAAATCGTTCTATCCATCGCTCCTGGTGCGCAGTATATGTCACTCAGATCAAACCCAGAAGGGATTTAAACTTATCCTTGGTATACCTTACTATCGTGAAAAATTCAGGATTCTTCTCCAATAATAACGGAAGATACATAAGAAGTAAGATAGATTCGAATTATTAAAAACTGAAAATTTTTCAGCGAAAATATGGATTGTTAGTAGAGTTGATGTCCTGATCACGAATCCGTGATAATTTCGAGCCTATCTTGCCCCTGGCGCGCAGTGTATGTCACTCAGGTTAACCCCAGAAGGGATTTGGACTCACCCTTGGTATATCCAACGATCGTGGAAATTACAGAATTTCACTCCAATAATAGGCGAGATCACAAACTCACAAATTTGCTTCATATGTGCTTGAAGTTGAAATATAGTGATAATAGTATATTATGCAACGATCATGTAATGATGGTTATTAATACACGAGCATTAACCGGGATACGAAACGAGCCTTAGGCGAGTTTCGTATGGTTTATGCGAGTATATCAATAACCATTAATGAGAGTTTCATACGCTATTTTTTCCTACACCCGATAAATAATGAAGAACTATAAATATTATATATATTTGCATTGAAGACAATAACAGTAATTACTCGTACTTCTATAAGAATTCTTCAAAATTGTAATTGATGGTATTACCTCGGGTATTACCATGGATATAGGAAAACCACCATAAACATCTATTTATATTTATATTGAACATAATAATTGTAATTGATCTGATTTCTTGAAAATATTAAGATTATTTATTGTGCAGTTTGAAAAGTGTATTCCAGGTCCCACTGATCGGGAAATGGAAGGAATATTTACATTTATTTCATTATTGCTTGTCTCAATAGAGTTCAATATAATAATAATAATGATGATAATAATAAGAACGTTTATTCAATAAGCCATTTTTACAGAAAATAAATTATAACAATGATAATAATGGAAATAATAATACAAAATAATAATACATGTTTTTAATAGAAAGCCTACTGAAAAGGACTATATTCACTGCCAGGGATCACAGGGATGCAATGGAAGGGATTTTCAATATGGCCCTTCGTGCTATTAACAATACTAATATTAATAAATTCGCACCTAGGTTTACACCTGTATGTGCAGTTGTTTGTGTATTTTAGTTTCGAAAGATTATATGTGTAGAACTACATTTTGGGTAGGTATCTGTATAGTTAAGTAGATAAAATTGGCACAGTCTATAGGCTGTGTATATATTTGTCTTGATGTTTGCCTATGGTTGTTTGATTTTTTGAATTTTGTATGTTTGTTTGTGTTTTTATGTTTCTAATATCTTGTGGTAATGTGTTGAATATTTTTGGAGCTGTTGTTGTTATGAATCTTTGGTTGGCGTCTTTTTGATAAAAAGGATTTTTTAGTAAGTTGTTGGTCTTTGCGCGTGTTTCATGGCAGTGTTCAATTCTGTTAATCAAGTGATGATTTTTATGGATGAAAACACAACATGCATGAAAATTCAAGGATCTCACACTTAATATATCTTCGTTATATAAAAGCCTTGTGGGGTACAATCTCCTTTTTTGTAGTATAATTTTAATTATGTAATTTTGAAAGGTAGTTAAAGGTTCTAGGGCATTACTGTAGAGACCTCCCCAAACAATAATGCCATATTTCAGAATTGATTCGATCAGGGTCCTGTACAATGTGATCAAGAGTTTTTTGTTCATTATTTTTCGTGACTCATAAAATTTGTGGATGAATCTGCGTAATTTTGCTGTTAAGGTGTTTATTTGATCCTTCCATTTGAGATTTTTGTCTATGATGATGCCTAGATATTTAGTTCTATCATTGCTCTTTATTTCTAGATTGGTGTTTATGATGTTTATTTTCTTAAAATTTGGTCTATTTAAGGTCTGTTAAAGAGAAGGCTACATATGACGTTTTTGTTACGTTCAGTGAGAGTTTATTGTAGTCCAACCAATTTTTTACTAAAGATGTACCGTATTCAGCTTTTTCTTTGACATGTTGCCATGTGTTACCTTCATATAATAAGACGGTATCGTCTGCGTAAGATAGAATAGTACCATTTATGCTTGTATTCAGTAACGAGTTGATGTATATTATGAAGAGCAGTGGTCCCAGAACTGTTCCTTGAGGTACTCCCATTTGTACGTATTCATATGTGCTACACGTATTTCTTATCCTCAGAGCTTGCTTTCTTTGTGATAGATAGTTTTTGAAAATTTCTAATGCAATGCCTCTCACACCAAGTTTTTCCAGCGTTTCCAAGAGTGATGTATGAGGAACCGTATCAAAAACTTTCGCTAGATCAAGGAAGACTGCAATACACTTGTTTCCGCAGTCTAAATTATTCTTTATCTGATTGATCAGTTCAAACATTGCCTCATTTGTGCTTGTATCTGGACGAAAACCGAATTGTTTATCACTCAAGATATTATTTGAGAGAAAGTCATATAATCTTACTTTAAGACATTTTTCAAATAGTTTTGCAAAAGTGTTTATTAAGCTGATTGGTCTATAATTTTGTATAGAATTTTTGTCTCCGTTTTTATAAATTGGTGTAACTACCGACATTTTAAGTTGTTCAGGTATTGTGTTGGAAATGCTGATTTTATTCTGAACCGAATTTCAATGTAGTCTTTCAGCCAACATTTTAATGCAGTAATATCACCACCGGCATCAACGAATACCGTTGCAGATGTCCTTCGAAAACAATGCCCTGTATATACATTCGGATAAGGCAGATTTAAATATGTTGCTATTTGCTTCCCTTAATTACCAAATCTATTGATACCAATGTTGAATTGTGCATTTTTCATTAGAATAATTAACGAAAAAAGAAGGGGTGGGGCAAATTTTCGGCCGTAGATTCATATATTTTTTACTAATTTCGTAGTATTTGCCGGTAATTTCAAATGTTCGTTGTACTTTTGTTTCAGTTTCTACCACATTGACAATTAAGATTCCATTCATACCTTTGACATTTTCACATTTTAGGTCATGTAGTTCATGCCTTCGACATGCTTCAATTATTCCAAAAATCATTGCTATCTAAAACAAGAAGATAAATTGAAAAAATACAAGAATAGGAAATAAAGAATAGAAAAAAAAGAAAAAATTAAATAAAAAGCAGGATGACCTAGGCTAGCTTCGAACCCGCGTCTCATACTGTAGTCTATAGTTCAAATCTAGCGCCTTAGCCCGTTTAGATACTTACTTTTATAAATAAAAACTTTTCATCGGGTGCTTCGTTGATAAACGTTTTTATTTGTTCAGGTGAAAATATTTCTTCCAACATATCCTTCGGACTTTCGCTTTAATAAAGCTTGTAGCTTCTTATATTTAGAAATGTCTATATTATGGTTGATATTTACCAACGATTTTATTATTGAATAATGTGCCCATGTACTGAATGATTTCATAGTTTCCATCAATTCTTGAAAATAAGCAATCAAAACATTTTCGGAGAATGTCGAAATATTATTTGTATTTCTCCAGTCATAAACCGTTGATATAGTTTTTTGTACAGTTTCTTAGATTTTTGGAGTAAAATATTTTGTACTGCATTTTCTGCTTTCCCCGATATGTGTGGAGGAGTCGATGGTAATTCTTCTATATCGCTGATATCAGACATTTTGATAATATAATTATCGAAGTTTAGCTATATTCTACGAAAATTTAATACCTACTGATTTTGACAAATAAAACAATTAAATAGGAATCAAAAATGGGTTTCTATTGATTAAAAATCTGTATCATAATGGATCTCATTATGAAACGGATTATGGGCATATAAGTGTATTATTATAGTACAGGTGTAGAAAAAATATTATATATGCATAGTTTTTCCTAGAAGATATTGTGTAATATTCGAATGAACGCTGCTCTAAAACCCTCAAATTCAGTGAGACATTCAAACACAGCGTTATTGCCGCTCCTTTTGACTCCATAAGTCCATTGATTTGGCATGTTTCTGATTTGCTAGTGTCACTGTTTTGCGGAATTTCTGAGGAAACGTTATTTTTAACCGACGAAACCAAAAAAGAGGATGTTCTATATTCGACCCGTTTATTTGATGTTTTTCCATCATATTTTTTAATGTATGATCACGCATAACTTTTTACTGAGGCGTCCGATTCCGATAATTCTTTTTTCAGTGGATAGGGTGTACTTCGACTTTGGTCCCATTTGAGTTCAAAATATGAAATCCACCCCTAAGGGTAGCGAAATGAAGGATATTGATCACTCACCCTCTGAATTCTGGTCCGTTAACCGATTCTATCAGGCATAACTTTGTACTGGGTTCTTCGATTTGGATGATTCTTTTTTTAATAGATAGGGTATACCTCATATTTGGATATCTGGAGGCATTAGCCACCCTAACGGGTAGAGAAATAGGGGATAATTGATTTTTCACTAGTGAACATTAGCACACACATACGTAGTTGACAATGACAGATCGCTACTGACATTATTCTTGTTCCGTCCAAATCAGTATATTTTATGAGAGGATGGAATGATATACAAAGTCATGAAATAAACTAACCAGAACAACGAAAATAATTTATATTACAATAGTAAAAGTAGATAATCATATTATTTAACTGGTAATAGTTGAAGTAAGGTGGGTAAGTATTTTGGAAGTAATCAAAAAACAAGTAGGTAGTAATTGGTAGATTTTAGCCACAAAACATTGAAAAATAAAAACTCATTAACAAAAAATTAAACCGACGAAATACGGAACTGAAAAGTAAAAAATAAAAACTTTTTAACAAAAAATTAAACCGATGAAAAAATCAACTGAAAAGCAAAAAATAAAATGAACCTTCTTAGTCTAAATGATAATTGAGCTCCTAAGCTAATATAAGTAACTGATTTTGAGTCGGCGCCAAACAAACTAGCAATTGAATTAGGTGAAGCGTAAAATGATTGCAGCGAGATGCATGGCTCCGTTTTGATGACTTCTTTCATAGATAATGATCAAAATCAGTTACTTACATTAGTTTAGGAGCTCAGTTATCATTTGGACTAAGGTTTATTTTATTTTTTGCTTTTCAGTTGATTTTTTCGTCGGTTTAATTTTTTGTCAAAAAGTTTTTATCTTTCATCCTATGAATAAATCATAACTTATATCAGCATGTGTAATATTGGAATGAAGACTTCGTATTCGATAGCTGTCCTTATTCTTGAATAATATGTATGTATACCGAATGCTATGTAATTATTTTTTTGGGCCTGCTCTTACTGTAAAGAAATATTACGAATAATGCTTGACAACGATGTAATTTCTGGCACTATGCGCGATCGGCGAGTTGCCAGTGTCACTATTTTGCGGAACTTTTGAGGAAATGTTATTTTTTTATGGAAAACCTACTTCGAAAAAAAGTGAGAAGTGAGAAGATTGTTACTAAAGTTGATGTCCTGATCACGAATCCGTGAGAATTTTGAGCGAATCTTGCCCCTAATATTATGTTTCCCAAAAATCGGTATATCCATCGCCCCTGATGCGCAGTGTAGGTACGTCACTCAGAAGAGCTCTAGACTCATCCTCGGTATATCTAACGATCGTGAAAATTACAGAATTCTACTCCAATAATTACGGAAGATACGGGGGTATTTCCATGAGACGTGAGACACACTGTATAACGATTGTGCTCGATATTAGAGCTCGTCCAATATTGAAACGACCGTTTGGTAGGTAAAGAGGGGGAAAACACGAGTGGACACGATTTGATGTGGCAGCTTATGCTACGGCGAATCTTCACCAGTGTATCGGCATGCAGCGTTTGAGAGGTTAGGTTTGTTTGATTAATAAATATGTAGTCCAGTTATTGATTCAACTTTGCAATAGTTTACTCCTCACCTTGCCAAAATGCCCTCTGCAGATTTGTCGAAAAATATTTTTTTCATTCAGAAGTTATAGGAGTGTAAGTTCCCTACGTCTCGTGCATCGCCTATACCAAATAATTTGGTACGCCTATGGAATTTCCATTAATAGTCACAGTTCGGGCATCTTCGAAAGAATTGGTTGTTAGGTAGGGAAGGCCAAAGTGGTCGTTTCAATATTGGACGAGCTCTACTTGAAAGTGTCAGAACTATCAATTCAGAATTGTAACATGTATGAGTATAAATTAGTTTGCCTATTTGGATAAACATTCCAATTTCAATTTTGTTAACATAGGCGAGTATTGTCGCCTCTCTCAAGTAATTATGTGATGATATAAACAGAATTCTGATGATTTCCATTTGTTTCAGTTTGTATAGAAACGTCCCAACAGTCTTCTTTCCCGTATTGTACTTCGAACAAATGGTCACGATGCCAGACAGCGTGCTTTTTTCTTTGAAAATGCTGGTCAATTTCAGAACAATCTGCCTAGCAGTTGGGACAATTTGCATCTTTCTTGGAGTACTCGTCTTCGGCTGTGTTGGATACAAAATTTGTTCAACGAATGTGTTCGGAAAGACTAAATTGAAACCAAAAACTACAGAAGCCAAAGAGAGAGAAATAGTGCCTTTGACTCATGGAAAAGCAGGGTAATAATGACCGAACTCGTCATTTAGAATATTGTAACATTGTGGCTGATAAATTATTCAGATGATACGAAGGCTTCAAAAGAATATGTCCAGATTTTATTGGACGAGCTTTCTTTTCGATACAATTTTGATCCAAAATAGTTCAGAATTATATTCCTCATTAATTTTTCCTCGTTGGAATCTAGTCATATGATAGCGCAGCTTGGAAAGCTTTGGAAAAAATGCTCAGATCGATAATTATTCCGTATAATCATTTTTCTCTCACTCGATTTTTTCTCCATTTGAATTTCGTAGATCTTTGACCATGTCCCTTTATTGATATTATTCGAGATAAATAAATATATAAGATAAAAAGGCTCTTTCGTTTACGGTCATTTCTGAATTATTGGGAAAGATCAAACTCTGTAGGAAAACATACTTCATTTAAAAAAAATTAATGTGGAAAGTTGATTGAATACACTTACGAGAATTAAATGAGTATTTTTTTGTATAAAGTATATATTTTCATAAGTTTTGCAAAGCGCTTTCGAATTTCGTCATCTTCAGTGCTTCTTAAAGTGAATACTCGAGTTGACTAGTGTAGGGACTTTATAAATTGAAGTTGAAATTTGAAAAAATTAGGTTAAGACATTTTTTTTTAATCATCAAATTGTTAAGTACTTACAAGTCAGGTGCAGGAAGTAATCAAAGGATGATAATAATGGTTCATAATCTAACGTATCACATGTTGGAATTCAAAGGCCAGGAGGATATGTCAATGTATCAATGACAATTAGTTTGACTTTGAAATGTTAAATGTCAATGAGATGAAGAGATAATACCAACTCAATAAAATACATTGAGAAAGAAGTTGCTAGTTCACTAGAAAAGTTTTTTAAATTGTGAAAATGTTTTTTAATTCTCTATTTTGTTCTCGTGAAGGATCAGTGGTATGTACAGGGTGTATTTTCCCTGTTGCACTCCCGTGGCTGACTGGTGTATAATGTCATATTAAGAAGAAGTACAGTGGTTAGAATTTATTAAAAAGCTACATGGATAAAATTGCTAACACCATTTCAAAGGAAAAATCCTTGGATAAACAACGAATTTCTCATTCATAATATTGAGTGCGGTGGTGTAACAGTTGAAAATTAACAGTAGTATTGAACGTGAAGACAATACATATATTTTTTTTCTCACTCAACAATATTTTTTCGTGATTTTTTCATAGAGAAAACCTTTTCCAGGATATACAATGGTATGAATTCCACATAATTGTGTATGTGGATGGAATTCAGGACATATATTCAGATCAACATTTCAAATATTTCAGGTGATTTAGATAAATCTGCGGTCAAGTATTCATTTTCGAGTAATACCTGCTGGAAGTCAGCAAAGGAGACTCTTATTATTAATGATTCTTTCATACAAAAAAAAAGGAGAGATGATTTATCTGGTCAAGAATATAACAAACCCCCTTTTTCCGGAATGGTACAATGTTATAGAAAAAAATATTCGAAAAGCATACATACATGAGGAAATTGAAATCTTCTATCCTTGGTCTGAAATTTTCCATTCTGTTTTTCCTCAAATGTTCCTTTTTCAATGATTCATTAGGAAATATGAACGGGGTGTTCATTAAATTAGATGTGGAATCATCTGCGACTAAAAGATACACTTCAGTCATTATTTTAAATGTTTTTTGACTATCTAACAGAAAACAACTACTCACCCAGCTAAAGCTACACTGGACATTGAACTACAACTGACAGATATTTTGAAAGGACCCTAGCTCGAAAGAAAAAATCTGAAAGCGAAAATTTGCATTTTTATTGAGATTGTTATTTGATAGATGAATGAGACAAAGAATCGTGACATTGGTGCAAGTCTGGAATTGCTTTCACTAGGACTTCAATACATGTTTGTTGACGAAAATCTATTTCGCACTTCCACGATCATCAGGAAGACCGAAAGAATTGGAAAACACATTTTCTGGAAGCAATCCCACTTCGCAAAGATGGAAAAATGTTAGGACGAATGGGCATACAGTGCGGTATCGTCCGCATATATGGCCGCATTCGCGCGAGGGAAGGTAGGAAAATCGAACGTATAAAGAGAATACAAGATCGGTGACAGGAAGGAACCCTGCGGAACACCTGGTCCGACTGTTTGACTCTGCCGAGCTTGCATTATTAACTCTTACAGTGAATTTTCTATTTGTTAGGTACAAGTCACTTCAACTAAAAAAAGGGCATACGCGCAGTTAATATTTTAGCGATAAATCCCTCTGTCCAGACTGTGTCAAAACCTTTCTGGGTGTCCAACAGGACCATAACCGTATTTTGATGTTAGTGAAATGCTTTTTTTACTCCGTGAACAACCCGGGCCACTTGAGAGGTCGTTGAGTGACCCCTCCTGAACCCGAATTGTTCAGGCGGGATAAATTTCGGCTTTTTTTCTGATTTCGTTAGGCGCTTTAAAAGGATTCTATCCACCACCTTGCCGACCCCACCCAGTAGGGAGATCGGTCTGTAGCTGTCCAGATGATGTTTGTTTACTTTCGCCTGATTTGTGGATGGGTATAACTTCCGCTTTTATCAAACAGTTTGGAGAATATTGCCATCTAATCATCGCATATATTATATATGAGAGAGAAGAATGGGACTGCGAACCATGCAACAAACTCGGCCATTTTTCTCATCGCTCAAATACCAAACAAGTTGTCCATTGAAACCACATGCTTCTTGTAACAAATAAATTACAATATAAAATCCTTTTATTGCGATGTGGTCTGGGCGGAGGAGGATCTCCTATCGCCTATCTAGAGGAGAAAATCGTTGCAACAATCCCAAGCATACAAGTGGTATTTCAATAGAGTATTTAATCTTCAAACAGTGTGCCTCACTAATTTTTCAAGTCAATGAAAATGATTCAACCCTAGGAAATTTCAAACAGTTCGAAGCACCTGAAATAACACATTCACTAGCACTTGGACTATGAAGTACTCGAAAATTATGTGACAATCAAAAAAAGTTCGAGTGTTCAGTTTCCCTATCTGTCAAAATATCACAAAACAATTCAACGTATCACCAATACAACGTAATCAGCATCCTGTGAATCCAGGTACCCTTCTCTGGCTGACAACCTGAAAGCCCCAACCCTAACCTCCACATCAATTACGATGAAAATCACAATAAACACAAGCAAGTACATCAGAAGATTCTGCAAATGATCCACACTATCTTTTTATTTCATGTTAGACACCAAAACCTCTCCGTTTTGTAGGTAAACCTCTTTGGCATAGTCTCTCCCCTTGCTGGTGATAGGCGTTGGAGGAGTTGTAGGGGTAGAAGGAGTTGATTCCGGTGACAAATGTTTTACGGAAGTCATTGTAACTTCACTGCAGTTCACAGGCACTTCAAAAGCTAGACTAGAGTCATGGAGTTGGTGCTTGATTATCTCCAAGTCTTCGCAAAACCAGTTGTTCTGATTGAGATCCAACATTTCCAAACTTGACAGATGCTGCCCGATCCCAAATACGTTGAACTTGGTTAAGGAGTTGCCGCTGAGATTCAGACTCTTCAAATGGAGGAAACTGAAGTTATAGGTCGTATCAAAACTCGTCAAGCAGCCAAGTTGAGCACAAACAAACTGAAGAGCCCTTTCCAGTTTTCCGGAGTGATATCAGTCAAGTAATTATTATCTAGCTCAAGCACTTTTAGCCATCTCATGTAGTTGAGAAGCCCATCGGGAATGGTCCTTATTTTGTTGAAACCAATGCGAAGCTCCTCCAGTTTGCTTGAAGTCATGAAAGAGTACTTTTCCAGAGACGAAATCCTGTTGTGCGACAAGTCCAACTCTCGTAGATTTTTGGTATACTCCAAGAGATTGTGACTCAAGTCTAATGTTACCAAGTTCTCTAAACCTTCGAATGACACTTTCATTCGGAGTGACACTTTGATTTCAATGTTTTTTTACATTCATAAAATTAGATGTGGAATCATCAATGACTCAAAGATAAACTTTAGTCACATTTTTTCATCTTTGCAGAGGTGAGATTGCTTCTAGAGAATATGTTTTTCAATTCTTCTGGTCTTCCTGATGATAGTGGAAGCGTGAAATAGATTTCCGTCGACAAAAATACATTATAGACGTAGTGAATGCGATTCCGGTTTTGATCAATGTAACAAATGATTTCTGGTGAGTTCTCTTTCTTGGAACAAATTTTTCTTCGACTCATTCATCTATATGACTGGAATAGAAAATCAAATAACAATCTGACTGGAAATGTGTTCCTTCCAAAATATGTATCAGATATAGTTCAATGTCCAGCGTGGCTTTAGCCGGAAAATAGTTGTTTTCTGTTCGATATTCACAAAAAATTACTTTTTGTCGTCGATTTTTCAATTTTCAGAAAAATATTTCTGTTCAATATTCAACTGAGAATGCTTTCCTTTTCAACGTTCCTTCTTCAGCAAGAGGCAATAGGAATTCTGATTGATTGAAGATGATTTCAGTAAGCTGATCTCCCCTTTGAATGTGGAATATTTGCCTTGGAGTGACTAGACTCGCTTTACTGGTACTTTTTCTATTTTGCACGATCTTAGAACTGTCTATTTTCTATTATTCCAATAATGGTTCTTTCTCACATACAGAGTTCGATTGCATAAATACCACGGATATTCCGAGTTTTTTTAACGGAAATGTCTGAGTAAGTATAAATTCCATGTGGTGGTACTATCATCATAATGCAGCGGTTATAAAAAAACAGTAATAGTTCCCAGAGCTGTTTGAAGTATGCCCGATATCATATCTCCAAACATGTTTTTAACTATTATCACTATATCGTCAGCGTATGCCTCGACTCAGTTACATATTTTTCCTCTTGTTGGCTTTCGCCACATATCTAAGACATAGAGATACTCTTATAATATTTCAATAAATGGTTTCATCACAAATTTGGCATAGAAATAATGAAAGAAAGCTTTCATAAACATAATTGAACATTTCATAAATTTGAGTAGTAGTTTGTTGAAAGCTCCTCCGATAGTGATAGATCAGTAGGTGAAACCAATTATTTGATCGTTTCTTCTCAAAAAAGTTAAGTTGCTGTTATCAAACAAGATTATTCTTTTCATCTACACCTTGAAACCTGTAATTTTGGTGAATGCTAAAATGTATCGAGAATAATATCCACCTAGAAATCTACAATGCAAAAATTTTGTCAAAAATTATATTCATTAAGGAAAACATAATTCAAATGTTTTTTATGTATTTTGATCATCTTTTGAGAGTACGGAAATTATTAAACTATAATGGCGATTTTATAAAAAGTTCATAGATTTCTGTCACAATATTATTTTCCAAAGTTTTCCAATCCTCGCCAAAAGTCTTTTCTAATCAGATATAAGAGATTCAACTAGAATCGTTCCTATTCCAAATCTTTATTCACATACTTCGATAATTTTCATTAAGATATGAATTTTTAAATACAGTTGTTGAGACTCAAAAAGTATATAGTGTATATATGGAAGGAATAGGAAGCCATCATTGTAGGTACAAAGAAATCATATTATTGTTTTACAACGGAGAAATTCGTTTCAGATTGTATATATACTTAGGAAGAAATTCAACATGGGTCGTATTCTTAAACATAAAACAGAAAAATACATTTTTTATTCGAAATATTATCTGGAATCAATTCACATATAAATTATAAGCTATTTTACTTTGGATTTTTTCTACCTTGAAAGTTGAAAAACATTTTTTTGTTGATTGACTTAGATATATACGAACCTCTTCAGGCCTAATTGTTGAATTGTTATTGTGATTTGTTTGATTTAGTTGATTCGTTGCTAATTTTACATTAAATATAAGCATTCTGTTTTATTTCTTTGCATGAATAGTTTTTTGATCCCATGGAAGATATAAGTTGGCGAAAAATAAAATTCAATGAATTTAGCAATAATATAACGAAATGGCTCGAAATGTGGAACAATTGGAGCAATGAAGGAATTTATTCGGAAACATTCTGGTAATGTGTTCACAATGAGTTCTATAACTCTCCAAGAGCTATTTGCCATCTTTATTTTCGAAACAGAGCAGTGCCAACGGGAACCCGAAGTCTAAGCATTTTTTGAGTATATGATGGTTATAATGAACATCAAAAATCTAATAATGTGTCCATCCGATGTGAACTGGAAAATTAATCTACAGAAGTGATGTCACAAGTAGCAATTTCAGTGGATGGAACATAGCGAACACGATTTTGGAAAACACAAACACTGCCACTTAATATCATATATTTATTAACTACGAATATTGATAACTGGCCATAAAAGCAATGCAATGAAAATGAAGCCGGGTTATATATGGCTTTCCTTGTCATATTGGCAGCGCGTAGTTAGGGCAACTGAACATCAACCAATACATGTCACGCCTCCATTTTCGCGCATGCGTATCAATTCAACGTTGCCGACTAGAGAGCGTCCGAGCGATGTTCATGCTTCATTTGTTTTGGCTTCACATTTGCTGTCTTTATAATCAATATTGGTACTTGATACATATATCCGTAATGTACACGTGTCTATCACGTGGCGGCTAACAAAATGGGGAACACTTTTTTGGTGACCGCTACGTTTCGACTACGTTTCGGGATCTTAGATAGCCACATTCCAACCACGTTGTGGTCACCTGGCAAAAACGTGGATATGTAGTGGCCGACACCCGATACGTTAAACTCAACTGGCTGCGCTTGTATACTTGATATGTAGCCCGATCTCTGTCCTGCATCATTTTTTGTCATACATTTTCCTCATTCTCCTATTTTGTCTGATTTGTTTATAACACTCGACTATATGTATAAGTATACCGAGTGGCCACTTTTTTAATGGGATTGTATTGGTAACTTTTAAACCATAAGAGTTAGAAGGTCGGTCAAATGGAGACAAAGTTGCATTCATAGAAGCATTGTCAAGCAGTTCAAACAAATCGAGATTATCAGGGCCGGTTATTGAGATATCATAAGAAAAGAAAATTCTGTCATTTTTATTTTTCTTTTTTTCCCACTTTATTTCGAATATTATCAAAAAATTTCACAGGAGTTTTTCATTTGACAATAAATTATCCCCGATTTGACATAATCAGATTTTGTATCCAACGTTTCGTACGCTCTGGGCCACCCTCAACCTCATTTTTTTCAATACGGACCTGCATATTTTATGACACTTTTCGTAATAACTTTTAACGCTGAATCCAACGATATATCATACAATGTCATTCAAAGTTGATTTTCAGATGATTTTGACCCTTATCCAAATTTCTTTGGGTCGGATCTGTATTACATTTAGGTACCTTTAGTTTAATTAACAACATGCAATACATTTCGATGGGAAAATCAACTTACTCATCTTCAACTGAATGGAACGTAACAGAATCAAAGCAAGAAACAAGTAATAATTATTTACAAACTTCAAGAGGTGAAAAACCCAATTCATAATAATTAAACGAAACTAGCATTTAATGAAAGAAAAATCAAATGATTATTCGATAGTGAATGATGAACATCAGTGAAGTAAGTGTTCGAAATGTCCACCATTTTGTAAAATGCACTTTGCGGTTCTGGAATCCATACTTCTTATACATTTGCTTATTTCGTCTCCTTGAATACCTTCCAATACATTCTCAATCTTCTCGCGAGGAATCATTATTGTTGGATTTGTCATTTGTTCCGTTGAAACAAATTACAGAATCGAACTTTATTTTGAGATCATTACGATATAATTTTTGCAAGGCTTGGTATTCAAATTTAAGATCATTGTATTCGCGTCTCTTGGCTATTTTATTAACAGCAGTTTTTGATAAATTGCATTCACTGGCCACAGTTCTCGATTCTTTTCCTGGGTTCAATTGAATTTGGGTCAGAACATCGATATCGTTGATAGACTTGTTTTTTCTTACATACACACAACTCTAGGTTTATTGAATGTATTATTTTCAAGTAGTAGGTCGTGGATAAAAAAGAACATAACAAGAAATGTCATATTATTTGTCACTTCGTTTATTATTGTGTCACAAGAACTTGTCATTAAATACTTTTCTGAGTAATTTCAATTTAACTTATTCGATATGGTAAGATACACAAATGAAGAGAAGAGAGATATGTACGAAGTGTATATAAAACTAGGTAGAAATTCGTTCAAAGCACAACAAAGGTATGGTGAATTATATCCTGAAAGAACAACACCAAATATTAAAATGTTTCGACGTTTATCTACAACGTTACTTGCACATAATTTATTCATCAAACCTAGAGGTCCTTATGTACGACGAAACGAGCCTATCAATGACATCAATGTTCTGGCCCAAATTCGAATGAATCCAGGAATAGGATCGAGAACTATAGCCAGTGAATGCAATTTATCAAAAAGTGCTGTTAATAAAATACTCAAGAGACACGGATACCATGACTATAAATACCAAGCCGTGCAAAAACTATATCGCAATGATCCTGAGAGAAGGTTGCAATTCTGTAATTGGTTTCAACGGAAGGTGCGGAATAACAACAATTTTGCGCACAATATCATTTGGGGAGACGAAACGACATTCACAAATTCTGGCATGTTCAATCGAAGGAACAAACATTTTTATGCCACAGAAAATCCTCACTTAATTCATGAAGTTAGACATCAATATCGTTTTTCTTTGAACATATGGTGCGGTTTGTTGAATAATAAATTACTGGGACCCTATTATATTGACGGCAACCTAACCGGAGCAAAATATGTAGAAATTATAGAAGAAATGTTGGATGATCTTCCTATACGGTATCAGCGTAATAGTCTGTGGTTCCAACAAGACGGATGTGGTCCACACAACTCAAGAATAGTCACAGACTATCCAAATCGAACTTTTCCCGATTCATGGATTGGAACAAGAGGTCCAGTAGCATGGCCTGCCAGATCTCCGGATTTGAATCCGCTGGATTTTTATTTGTGGTGATATCTCAAAAATAGAATTTATGATACTACGAACCCGACAATAGAGATTCTTCGCGAGAAGACTGAGAATGTATTGGAAGGTATTCAAGGAGACGAAATAAGCAAATGTATAAGAAGTATTGGTTCCAGAACCGCAAAGTGCATTTTACAAAATGGTGGGCATTTCGAACACTTACTTCATTAATGTTCATCATTTACTTTCGAATAATCATTTGATTTTTCTTTCATTAAATGATAGTTTCGTTTGATTACTATGAATTAGGTTTTTCACCTCTTGAAATTTGTAAATAATTATTTCTTGTTTCTTGCTTTGATTCTGTTACGTTCCATTCAGTTGAAGATGAGTAAGTTGATTTTCTTATCGAAATGTATTGCATGTTGTTAATTAAACTAAAGGTACCTAAATTTAATACAGATCCGACCCAAAGAAATTTGGATAAGGGTCAAAATCACCTGAAAATCAACTTTGAATGACATTGTATGATATATCGTTGAATTCAGCGTTGAAAGTTATTTCGAAAAGTGTCATAAAATATGCAGGTCCGTACTGAAAAAAATGAGGTTGAGGGTGGCCCAGAGCGTACGAAACGTTAGATACAAAATCTGATAATGCTCAAATGAGGATAATTTACTGTCGAATAAAAAACTTCCGTGACATTTTTTGATAATATTCGAAATAAAGTAGGAAAAAAAGAAAAATCAAAATGACAGAATTTACTTTTCTTATGATATCTCAATAACCGGCCCTGATAATCTTGATTTGTTTGAACTGCTTGACAATGCTTCTATGGATGCAACTTTTTCTCCGTTTGACCGACCTTCTAACTCTTATGGTTTAAAAGTTACCAATACAATCCCATTTAAAAAGTGGCCACTCTGTATATGACATACAAACACGTAAGTATATTGTGAAATATGGGTATTGTAGCTCGATTGTGAGCACGCGACATCTGAATATTCTTTATTTGAGGAAAACATAATTTTTTGAATGAAGCATTTCTGAACTTATGTACTTAAACCCTTAACATTTTTTTTTAATCTTTTAATTAAACCAATTATTTTTGAGAACCAAATATTTTTATTGAGTTATTTGTTCATTTCTCTAACAATGGTGACCCAGCATATTCCTGTTGATATGTCGGCTTCTGAAGAATATAACTTTGAAGTGGTTTGCACTCAAAGTGAGTGGTTGAAGTGGTAGAATCTGGAAATATACCACTCTGAAGTTCCTTTCATCATTAAGTGGCAAGTGGAACTAACTTTTTCACCACTAGATAGTGCGCCTACGTCGCAGTTGCCATGACTCGCCCCTTCAAAGTTATAGCCTTAAAATTGGAAAAGATATAATTTACTTGAGAGTGGTGAACACATCGCGGCTATTATAAGCTGCCACTTCAAAGTTAAAACCTCAAAATTGCGAGTACATGTATTAAAATCAGAGTTAAATCCAAACCATGGTTAAATGAAACTTTAAGTTATTTAATAAAAGCTAGAGATACATTTTTCTTCAAAAAAAACAACGTTATCCACAAAATATCTATTATTTGGAACAATATAAACAATTCAATAATTCAGTGGAAAAGTCTATTAAAAAGGAAAAAAAATATCAAAAAAATCAATTTTCAAATGCCAGCACCTCAAAACAAATTTGGAATGGAATCAACTCATTGTAATATAATACGCCAAATTATACAAATAAATATAAAATTAATGAAATTGAAAAAAATTTATTAAAAATAACCAATCCTACTGAAATATGTGAGGAAATCAATAATCACTTGATGATCCAAATCAGGAGTTTGATGTGAATATTTTTGAAACCAACAAACATCCTGGAAATAAAGGAAATCATAGGCAGTTCAGACATTTCGCCAATTTTATTAAAAAATGTCTCTAAATCTTTTGAGAGTGGAATTGTTCCAGAAAAAAGTAAAACGGCCAAAGTTGTTCCTATGTTCAAGAATGGCAGAAAATGTGATTTAAATAATTATCGTCCAATCTACATTCTGCCTATATTATCAAAAATCATTGAAAAAATTATTAATATTCGACTTTTTGATTTTTTTGAGATTTTTTTTCATTACATGATGGTCAGTATGGTTTTCGTCGATCCAGGGATACAGAAGCAGCGATTATAGATTCGATTACAAATATCTAACTCAAAATTGTTGAAAACAAAAAAATATTGTCTAATATATCTGGATTTGCGAAAGGCTTTCGATCGTGTAGACCATAAGATATTACTTGACAAATTATATAATATTGGAATAAGGGGAAAACTCCACATTTGGTTTCAAAATTATTTGTGTAATCGGAAACAAGTTGGATGCCTCAATGATAAAAAGAGTTCAGTGAAGGAAATAATTCGTGGAGTTCTCCAAGGTTCAATTCTCGGTCCAGTTTTATTCCTTATTTACATAAATTCTATGCCTAAATTGAATCTCGTTGGTGAAATCAAATTATTCGCAGACGATACAAATCTGATTTATTTTTCTGAAAATTTCACTGAGTTTCAAACTTCCATAAAAAATGACTTGCACCTAATATCATTTTGGCTACAACATATATTATTCTTAAATTATGAAAAATCGTCCTATATGTATATTTGTAATTGAAACCCAAATTTTGTTAGTACTCCTTTGGCTTTGAACAAGAAATTATTAATTACAAACCTGTCACAAAACTATTAGGATTATATATATTTGAAAATCATCATGTGATAAACATATTGAAAAGTTAAGACATAAACTCTCTCCACTGATAGGATTATTATTCAAAATAAGGGATTATATCTCTCGTAAATATCTTCTAAACATTTAACATTGTTTAATTAATGAAAATTTACAATATTTAGTAACGATTTGGGGTACAGCAAACAATTCAGTAATTAGATCCCTAAAAAAATTACAAAACAAGACAATCAAATGTATTTTCAGATTGAATCATTTGGAACCTACCAAAAATTTACATAAACCCAATAATCTTTTAGATATCAATGATTTATATACATTCGAAATATGTAAATTTATTCATTTCGTAAGGAACAATATAAAAATTTCCAATTTAAATTTTTTGGAAGTCAATGATGTAATAATATGATACTCGACAACTCCATTCCCTGCGACCTTTGAACATGAGAACTAGCTTTGGCCAAAAATCAATTCCACATAATGGTGATAATGTATATATATATATATATATATATAATATATATATATATACATTATTTTCCTAAAATACCAAAGACATCAAAAAACATCATAACATTTAAAAAAATATTTTCTCAAATGAATAAATATTGTTTCAAATGAATTTTTTGCAATTGAATGAATATTTCATCATATTATATTAAGTTTTTTTTTCAAATTCCACCATTTCATTATTTATAGCTTAGATTAGTTAATAAATTTAATATTCATTTGTATTTGTGACTATCCCTATCATAAACTGTAATAGTTTCTTGGGACGACAATAAATGATGATAAATATGAATATTAATAATAAAAGAGACATGTAGCAAATCACTACTGAGTAACGGTTACTCGATGGTGAATTTCAAAGGTTATCGTATTGTTGTTGAATGCGAATTGTGGCAATCACTTATGGAGATAGCAAGAACGTGGCAACCATCATCACAAATCACAATGCCTGTCACATCAAAGATTTGATAGAGTTACTTAAACCTCAGCGGAACTATCAATTCTAGTGAAAGGAATTGTGACTTCTAAGTGATATTTAAGTGGTACAGGATGGTTACCAAAACGGTTAATTTCCACTTTCGAGTTTGAAAACGTTTAAGTTGATTCTGCTTAGTGGTCATAATGTTTCAGACACCTCAATTGACACTAACAAGTTATTGAACTGTGGAGTAGCTACCAAACCACCGAGTCGAAGTTGCAGTATCAGTTTCCGCCACTGATGCTCCTTGGGGGAGGATGTCCGAAAATACGCCAAGAATTTGAAAAATCTGTTCGCCAGTGCCTATGGTAGTAGTTTCATTCAAAATGGAAATTTTCAACAAAACGTTTCAGAATTGTTAAAATGGTTGCAACAGGATTATCAATTTGCATGAGAACATTGTTCAATAAATCGTTTGACACTGTCAATGTTCCCGATAACAGAAAATTGCTAGAGTCAAACCTATCTTCAAAAGTGGTAAAAAAGAAACTCCATGTAATTATCGACCTATATCAGTATTTCCAGTTTTATCCGAAAACATTGAAAAAATCATGAATCAAAGAGTGATGGATTGATTATGCTGAGAACGGCCTCAGTGCATTCACCATATTTTACTAGTAGCCACTGAAGAGTTCCACTATTCACCTCCTGGCTCCATCATCAGATCAGCTCCAAATTATAGTGTTGTAATCCAAACTGAAGTGGGTTCAAATTGACTTCCAAAATTTGATTACAATGTTTGTCAGTTATACAAGTGAAGCTAATAAAAGTGTGTTAAAAACGCCAAATTGTATGTATTATTTATGTTTCTTTTAATATGTATGCGATTGAATTCCATAGTCTGCGAAAAATCTTCAAAATGTGTGCCATTTATTTTCCGCATACTGACAACCAATATATTTGCCAATTCTACATTTTTGGTACGCAGAGTATTACTGATTTTTCCATTCGTTTCTATATATTTTTTTATTTTCACTTCGGAATCTCTATTTTTCTAACAATACCAAAGAATTACTACAAAATGCCAAAATACTAAATGTAAATTAGACGTTCCACACGTACTAGATCGCCCACAACGCGCTGGGCGCTTGCAGAATGTGTTGCATATATTCAGGTAACTGTCAAGGAAAACGCGAATGAAGGAGTGCGGGTTGATCAGCGAATTCATTTTTACATGCAAGGAAAATTACGAGACAGAAACCATATTATTATGTTCAATCATATTCAAATGCGGAACCAAAAAAGCTTTGTAGACCAATGTAAAACTGTGGAATATGTCTGAAATTCAGTATCAATAGATCGAGGATACCAAAATAGAAAGTTCTTTCATCGTAGTCTAGAGCAGTGTTTTCCAACCTGCACAAGTATTCTATTAGGCAATCTATCGACCTGTCAAACCGAAAGCAATATGGCAGCTGTTGGCACACATTGTAATTCGTCATAAGCAACCATAGTGGTAAAAGTGTTTATTTTGTGATTTTCTGCGCAAATTTGAGTAGTTTTTTCAATTTTGGATTATAATTCGTGCTTCAACTGAAGAAAAATGTCCCTTATTTGCATTGTAGTTAACTGTGGGTCCCGTCAGGACAGGGATAGAGTCGGGTTTCACTCGGTGTCTACAGTTGCAAATCATAAATTTTTGACCAGTTAAAATGACTTATCGAGGAGGAGAAGAGCTCTATGGTTAGCTGCAATCAACCTAGAAGATCTTACGGATTCGAAAATCAAGCAGCAGACATACCCTGTGTGCACATTCGTGATAATCCTTTCCTTCCGTGATGGATACCTATAACTTCAGACTTTTGTGATGTGATCTGTTCCTACGATTACTTGTATGATTTTGCCTACTTGTATATCTCTGAACTATTGTACATTAGTAGGTCCCATTTCAAATATATATATATATATATATATATATATATATATATATATATATATATATATATATATATATATATATATATATATATATATATATATAATTACAACACCTCAGTGGTAATACCACGATCATTACTCGCAGTTTTTTTCAAAAAAATACCGAACTTTCTGCCAAGCAAACCATGTATGTTTTTATATAAAAAAAAATAAATAAAGAATTGAAAATGTCCCCGGCCAGGGACGAAACGTCTTCTCCTACGAACTACTAGAACATTGTTTTCAAAGAATCGAAAACCCAAGAAAACCTCCCCAAAAAATATATATATATATATATATATATATATATATATATAATATATATATATATATATATATATATATATATATATATATTTCCACTTAAAAGTAGAGAAAACTCCAAATGAATGTTCATATAGGTATATGTACCCTACCTCCTCAAAAAACATTCTGATAGGTATTGTTATTGAATTACAGGAATACAAATTTTCTTTAGGATTCTGGTGACTCAATAAATAAAAATATCCAGAAATATGTCTTTCAATCTCAACCTTTCCTTTTTAGATAGTTCAGGCAATTATCGAAAGCCTCGATCAAGTCTTGTGAAGGGTGTTCTATTTGATTACTCTCGTTTCGGACGTCCATCGTCTTAATGTATTCGAAACATCGTGAAAAACCTTTTCAAGAACATTAAGACGATGGACGTCCGAAACGAGAGTAATCAAGTTACCACATCGTCTACAACCTTCAGAAAGTATTGTAATTTATTAACAGTAAAAATTGGATATATCGTGATATTTATCGAAATTGTACTATATACAAATATCAATATTGTGTCATTTATTTATAATTGGTATTGAATTAAGAGTAGTCAACTGAATCAGTAAAACAACAAATAAACAAACATTTATTTATATATATATATATATATATATATATATATTCATTTGAAAGATTAATTTTTTAAAACAACTGAGCAAGAAGCAAGTCGTTCAATAAATTTTTTGACTGGATGGCATTGGCCACACAGCTTCCAAATCTATGCGTGACATTGCCTCTAATCATAGACTTATTACTTGGGATAATAAGTCTATGCCTCTAATATAGCACCAATATGACCACCTACTTCACTGCGTCCGGCCATACAAGTACAGTGAGCAGTACAAATGCTTTCATCCTTTTCAATAATGTACCAAATATCTGAAGGTTTTTAATTTGCCTTTTGTGAATACTTGACCTGAAAAAAAGTTATGTTGATTAGAAAGAACTATTATGAAAGTTGAGAAGTAATATTCTCAAATATCAAATCAATGTCTCTTATAATAAACAAATGTGGCAATAAACTTAATAGATCAGATCAGAAGTTATAAATTGCTTCCTATGTATTATTATTCGTAATTTGCAACTGTACATGTACCCATTAGAAAAAACCTGCTGCCTAGGAAAAAACATACTAGACTAACTAAAATATATGAATGATTCTGAATTTTTGTTCTCGCCTTCACAAGGAAGCCAGATTCAAAATATGTATGGGTTCTGAACTTGTATAGGGCTTCATCTGCTTTTGGGAAAGCTGAGTAGAAAGCAAATACGAAATAATATCCATATTCGTAACAGGAGGAGCACCAACAATTGAACAATTCAGTAAAAAAAGGATCTAAATCACTTATCAATCCTCAACTTCATTTTATACCTGTAACAAATACATTGATAAAAATGTAAACAGAAGATGGGGATGTATTTTCAAGCATACCGTTCACCAAAGCCTCTGTTTTTCAACAATAGTGTCTTCAGGTAATCACTCTCCATCTGAATATTATCAATTGATAACACAAAAGCTCCGAAAATAACCAAAAATACACTTTTACAAGCCAAAAGTGCACACTGACAATGATGTTCTTATGACGATTATCAGTTTGTGTGCCAACAACCGCCATATTGGGTCACGTGGTATGGATTGCCTAATTCTATTCTATTTTAAGTCTTGGATCAGCTTCCTATCGGCGCTATACTCCAGCACTGCCGCTCTTAGAAATCATTACATTACATAATCATCAGGGCTTCGTTCTTCGAGCACAGTAGTATTGCTCGAGGCAATCCTGTGTTTTAACATGTTTTTCACTCCACTCACTGTTTCTGCCATGCACGTTTTTCGAAACAACAGACAGAACACACATAAATCGCTATTTTTGCAATGCACGTTATATCAAATGGCGGACTCTCACAAAATAAATTGACTCTTGTCTCCCACATGGCATCCACGTGCCATCATTGAGAACAGCTCTCCTCCTACGTCTGCTCTCTACCACCTCGGAGCCGGAAGTCCATCTTTACAAGTAATAAAATTCTTGCGACTCCCCCGGACCGTAATCAAACTAAGTCTGTAATTTCAAAGATGACGTATTTCATTTTCTTTCTATTGAGACTATACTGATCGAGAAATCAAGTACGCTGCATAAGGTAGTCATGCTTCGTTTATGCAACATTCCCAAGAACTAAGCGAACTAATAACTAAGGATTCAACACTAGCAAATCAATGAGCGCGTTTATGGAACCCCTAGTACAAGAACTAAGAACCATGACTAGAAAGTTGCCCAACTTTTAACTAAGAACTTAATTAATTAATCTTCGGTATGTTGGATAATATCTCTTTTTTCTCTCCTCTCAACTCTCGTTGAAGGATCCACTGTTTTCTGGTCACATACGATTACAGGAAGATTTTGGGAAGGAACTGGTATTTTTCCTCAAGATCCCAAGAGCCCGTCGTCCGTCTATAGACTCACCCAATCCTAGATTAGTCTAAACCAGAACGTTACGTTCATTTTCTCTTGGGAAATTATAAAAACTTATTCCAGTACAACGGGATCGTTTTGCCCAAGAGTCACATTGAGATAAACAACAATAATGATTTGAACTTGAATCACAAATTTTTTTCACTCGAAAACGTACAATGGTAAACAGAACATTCACCAAGTAAACCAGAATTTCATTAAATGCCAACAATCACAAGAGGTTCGACAAGTTTTTAGTATACCATGGCAAAAATGATATAAAAATTATTGATTCAAAAAGTAAAAAATGTACTTATGTGAATTAATGTAGTTTGGAATGATTGGAGTTAAATTTATGCAAGGTTTTCCAATTCTTAAGTTTATTTATTCAAGGTTTTCCCTTATAAAGTTTTAATAGGGGGAAAACAGGATAACGGGATAACGGAAAGCGGGCAGAGTCAAAGGCATTAACTGAATGGAACAACCGAATTTCACGCGGATAAGAGTTTATAGGGGACAAAATTTTGGAAATCGGGTCATCTAGTATATATACAATAGTAATCATTGACATGGTTGGGAGAAAGGTCATCATAAAGGTCAACTTGATTTTCACGACTAGTTTGACGAATTTTATTTATGATATTCCAGCATCCCTACTATACAGGGTGATTCACGACGAATTGTACATAGTCCAACCATAAGTACTATGGACCGAGGCCATTTCATATCTGGTATTAAAAAATGCCTTGTAGCGTTTTTGACGTATATACAGGGAGATATTTGAAAATATGTGAATTATTCTACGTTAAATATCTCTAAAAGTAAAAAGATCAGACATATGAAATTTGGCACACTGAGTATGCTCTCTGAGCTCAATGAAATAGGTTCTTAATTTTTTTTGTTAATTTCAGGTCCGGACTTTTTAAAATTTTTATTTGTTTTTGAAAAACAACCCCCGTGTAAGCCAGATCGGACAATTTTTATTTTTCTAACTTTAAAGCTTAAGGACGATACTGAGCAACAATTGAAAAAAAAAACAAGTTTTTGTTTTATGCTGAAAAAAAAACTTTTGAAAATAGTATAATTTTAATGGATTCACATTCTGCTTATGACTGATGCGGCACTACATCGATAGCACATTATCATTTTTCAACAAAAATCATAATAAAAGTTCATATTACTCGATATAAAGTATTATTTAATCATTCGTTGAAATTCCAGGGCCGCATTTATTAATTTTTTCACGTTTTCATTGATCCTGTAAAAACAACACCCTGTAAAGCGAGTTGAACAAATGTTTTTTCTGTCACGTCAAAGCGGGTGATACTAACCGAAATAAAAAAACGCTGTTTGGCATAATAGAAAAAAAACATTACTTTTGAAAACAGTGCAAATGCAAGTAGGCTTTGAATTCGCTTTGTGAAACAAATGAAAAAACGGGTGATTGAAGCTGGGGCGTTCATTTTGACAGTTTGAGTTGGTTCTTCAGCACGATGCTTCGTCAGTTCACTTAAGCAGAATACGCAGATAACATTTTCGTTTACGGATATTGTAATGGAAATGCCAGAGCAGCAGTCAGGGAGTACCGTAGAAGATTTCCACATAGAAGAGTCGCGAACTACCAAACGTTTGACAACGTTTTTACGCACCTGCGAGAAACGGGAAAAATTTCCTTCTGGTACTGCAGAACGTGGTGAGCGACTGACTGAAGACCAAAAAGAGGATATTTTAAAAATGGTTAATTAAACTGATAAGATAAGTACCCGGCGTATATCCAGAATTTTGCACATTTCTCAGTCCACAGTTTTCAGGACGTTGAAGAAAGATCTCCTTCATCCCTATCACCCCCAACTGGTGCAGAGACTGCATCCAGGAGATAATATTCCACGTTAACGATTATGCAGATACGTGGTTCTCTGCAAATAGAAGATACATTTATCAGACATTGTTTTGCGATGAAGCCCAGTTCACGAAAGACGGCATAAACAATTCCAGAAATAATCACAACTGGAGACATGAAAATTCACATGGGATAACGCAAACTAGATCTCAAGTTAGATTCTCTGTTAACGTTTGGGCAGGTATCATCGGTGATAAATTAGTGGGTTCTTATTTTTACAACGATCGATTGAATGGGCAGGAATACCTTGATTTTCTGGAGAATGTTATCCCTGTTCTTCTGGAAGATGAGGAAGTCGATATGAGAGATATGAGATTCCAACAGGATGGAGCAGGACCCCATTACACCAGGGCAGTTAATCAGTTTCTTAATTATTCAAATTTTTCCCAATAGATGGATAGGACGTGGTGGACTTATTCCCTGGCCGGCGAGATCACCTGACCTTACCCCACTAGATTATTATTTGTGGGGCGTTTTGAAAAGCAGAGTTCATGGGGTAGAGATCAGAACAAGAGAACAGCTACGTTAGAGAATAATTGAGCATTTCGCTTCATAAAAAGGCATCCAGATCAGTTAAGAAAAGCCGTAAGGAATATCTTTAGAAGAGAAAGGGAGTGCCAGGGGGCAAATGGATGGCATTTTGAAAATAAACTTCAATCAGATTGAGTCTTTTTTAAGTAGTGTTTATTTAATATGTTGTTGTTATCGTTGAGTCAACTGAATTGAATTTTCTAGAAAACTCAATTTGGTATTTGTATGTCTGTTATTGCACCTACTCTCTGTTCCACTTTTCAGAATTACAGTTTTGGAAATTGTCTATGAAACATTTTCGTGTATTACTTATGGTGGCGGTCAGCAGCAAACTTCAAAAATTGTCCCGTAGAAAATTAAAACGGAGGTTAGTTCCATCTTTTACATTTGGTCGGCTGCCATCTTCATTGGATACGCCATTCAAGGCTTTTGTTTCACTAGTAGGATAGAAATCAATTGAATTTAAAAAAAATTATGTTGATCTTCTTTAATTAATTTTGCTCAAGTAGTTACTTAGTATCAGCCATTCTCCAAGGTGACAAGGTATCGTTTTCACAAAACCAATTGAAACATTAAAAAAAGTTGGGACCTGTGATATCATTCTTTCAATTGAGTAAGTAATACTTTCCTAACGATTTTATTTTGAATAAATGGTTTTTTTCCGATGTAGTGCTGTATTATGTATTATAATTATTTAACACATAGATTACAAGGAGTTGAAATTGATGTTGAGTACTCCACAAGAAGTTACTATTGGCGTTCCTCAGGCAATTCTCTTACTCATTTACATAAACAGTACAACGGAAATGACTGACTTTTGTGGTCACCTCATCTGCTATGCTGATGACACAGCTATAGTATACACAGGAGAATCATGGGAAAATGTCTATAAACTTGCTGTGAAGACGGGCTCCAAAAGATTAAGACATGACTTGATTATAATTTACTGACCTTGAATGTTAGCAAGACGAAATTTATGACATTTTCTCTGCAAAACACTGATCAGTCACAAAGAATAAAATTGAAGATAGAAAGTTCCAGATGCGACTCACATCAACCATGTACATGTGGAACAATTGAAAAGACCTCAACCATCAAATACTTGGGTGTTATGCTGGACCAGCATTTCACGTGGGACGAACACATGTGTCATGTCACAAAAAGACTGAGAAAGCTTATTTACACCTTCTATAATCTACGGGATATTCTAGATAGGAAGAATTTGATTATTTGTTATACATCTCTGGCAGTGTCGGCGATACGGTATTGTATAATAGCTTGGGGTGGAACATTTTATAATACAATGACCTGCATGTAAACAGTGCAAAACACTTTATTAAAAATAATATTCAAGAAACACAGATTGCATACAAGTGAATCACTATACAAAGACACCAAATTTCTAAACATCAGATCCTTATATACTTTCCAGAGCCTGACATGGATTTATTCAAACATGGAAAAATATGACCAATGCAAATCCAAAGTAAGTAGATTCACCGATAAAATACAACTTCCATTGTTTCACAAGACTCACACTCAGAGATTCGTTTTTTTTTTGGTCCTAAACTCTACAATATGCTCCCAGTACTTCTGAAAAATATAAACACTCTTCCCAAATTCAGAAAAATTTAAAATTATACCTCGCTGAAAATTCAACTGTGTTTAACAATATCTTTCGAGTCCCTACTACAAAACTGACAAAAGTTAATCATATCATACAAAAATACCATAGGAGTTTTCATTCAGGATTACCCTCTCTCACTCCTTCCTTTGGTTAACTGCATTTACCTTCTCACTCCAATATATATTATATAATCTATAATATGAACTTTTGCTCCCCTTCACCCCGTTACCCATTAATTTTTGTTTGATTCCTCAAACCGCACCTAAATAATTTTTTTATTTTCTATAGTCGTTAAGTATTCATCCAATTTGAGAGAATTGGCACAATACAAGCATATTCTATGCTTAGGTGTAATTCTCTATAATTTTGATGAATGTAAAATAGCACATAAAATGGTTATTATGTAATTGATTATTTGAATTGAATAAATTTGATTTGAAATTTGATTTGATTAGCCATAGTAGAAAAACATACATTTGCACTGTTTTCAAAAGTAATAGTTTTTTTCTATGTATGCCAAACAGCGTTTTTTTTTTATTTCGGTTAGTACCATCCGCTTTGACCTGACAAAAAGAAAATTTGTTCAACTCGCTTTGCAGAGTGTTGTTTTTACAGGATCAATAAAAACGTCAAAAAATAAATAAATACGGCCCTGGAATTTCAACTTTATATAGAGTAATATGAACTTTAATGATTATTTTTGTTGAAAAATAATGATGTGCTATCGATGTAGTGCCGCATCAGTCATACGCAGAATGTGAATTCATTAAAATTATACTATTTTTTTAAGTTTTATATTTTTCTGCAGAAAACAAAAACTTCGGCTTGATAAAGTGAGAAAAATAAAAGTTGTCTGATCTGGCTTACAGGGTGTTGTTTTTAAAAAACCAATGAAAATATAAAAAAAACTAATTCCGGACCCGAAATATTTTTGTTAAACCTATTTGATTGAGTTCAGGGAGCATACTCAGTGTGCCAAATTTCATATGTCTGAGTTTTTTACTTTTAGAGACATTTAACGTAGAATAATTCACATATTTTCAAATATCTCCCTGTATATACGTCAAAAACGCTACAAGGCATTTTTTAATACCAGATATGAAATGGCCTCGGTCTATAGTACTTTTGGTTGGACTATGTACAATTCGTCGTGAATCACCCTGTATACATGAAAGTATTGACAGAAATATATGTTATCAGTGAACTTTCTGATCATGTGCAGCGAACGAAGGTTTTCAAAGAAAGTATTCAGGCCTTTTGTGGTCCAAGATTTTTCCTTTTGGGTTTAATGATCTTAACAGAAAAGGCCGTTTTCAATTTAGCAAGTAATATTTTGTGAAATGCGTGAATTTGATCACTGGCAGAAAAAATTGACTCCCAGACAGTATCAGAGCATAGTTGATGGAACTTACCATAACTGGCCTTGTTAAAGATCCTACCACGTTTTGATTGGGGATTTGGATACATGGAAAATTTATCTAATACAGCCTCGTGATAAGATAGACCAGTACTTATCACGGAACATGATACATTCGAACAAATGTAGTCTATAGTTTAAGACAAGAATTGAGAAACAAATATAGCAGTCCATCAGTTTTTTCAGTAGTAGTGTCATAATGTTATTATCACTGAAATTAATATTGAAATCTCCCGTTAGAATAATTTTTGCGCAATTTGACAGATCGCATAAAATTATTTCAAGCTTATTAAAAAATTCTGCCACACAGGAGGAGGGTCAGCGATAAATACATAAAATGTATCAATTCAGTTTTTTAGAAAATATCATCGACAATTCAGAACACTTTTCAGAAATATGAATATAAAATTTATCAATTCTTGGAAATGAGTAATGAGCTTGATTTTGCAACTATCAGAATACCATCATGTATTGAAATGAATCTACAATGAATAGAGAGAGTTTCATAATTGGGTATAGGTACAGAAAAATTCGTTAGCTTTGAGCCAGTGTTCAGTGAGAAGAACAATGTCGAGATAATTTACTCGTTCCAAGAATAAAAATAATTCATCTGCTTTGTGTCTGGAGAGACTGAATGTCCAATAGCAGTACTGATTGATCAGTCATTTAGGTTTGGCACGTTCGATTGTGGACTGGAGATAAAAAATCTTTCGACATGGTATTTTTTGTTGTATACGAATGAGTGACTTGTGGAGTGGATGAGTTTTCCCCAACTGTTTGAAGGGAAAGTATTCCGTTTATCTAAATGACCAAAATACTGGTCCCAGAACCATACCTTGAGGTACTCAATAGATTTCCTTGCGGGATTCACTTATCTCATTTTCGATTTGAACGTATCGTGTTCTATCGTTCAGGTATGGAAAATGCCCATTCAACCATTTCCTCCATCCAAAGATCGACAGATATTGTTTGTTAAGTAAGTAATTCAGTCGATTTTGGGCTCTGAATCCAAATTGTTTGAGTGAATGAATGATGCATTTTTTAAACTCCATAGGGGTTTTTGATTAATTTTTTCATCAGTACTGTGCTGATTAGTGAGATTGGTCTATAATTAGATTCTTCTTTTCGATCTGGTTTTTTTAATAGTGGTTTTATTATTGCGGCTTGAAAGTTCTCAAGATATTCACCACTTTCAAATTTTTCATTTACACGTGAATGGATTTTTTATGTATTTACCGATGAGTTTGAGGATTTCAGAATTCATGCCATCAATTCCTGGAAACTTATGATTTTCAGTTCCTTTATTGTATTAAGTACCTCCATTGTGTGGATTGTAAGCAACTACTACTTAAAAAAATCCATTCGAACGTTCCACAAACAAATAGCAGCTCTTTGGAACTACCTCACCCTGGGTCGCTTATTTCATCATATTTTTTTTTATCGTTCGTCCAACTGATTGCCTTCGAAATGACTGGTTGAATTCGCCAAAAATATTTTGCGTGTGTGTGTGATTATTACCTTCGCACCTCCGACAGATGATGCGAGAACACAAACAAGTTGGGTAGTCAACCTCTCAAGGAATTATGTAAATCGAAATCATGAAAATATTTCTGAATTAAGAATTCAATTTCGTCACTTTAATAAAAAAAACTACATTAATAATATTTAAATTACGAAAATATCTGAAACGAATCTGTTGAATTTTCATTCTTCGCACTGAACTATCGAAGAATTTGAATGTATCGGGTTGAGCAGGTCTGACGGATATTTTTTCTTAGAAACGCGGAGGATATTGAATCGACAGTTGGAAAATCGGAAGTGTGGTGTTAGTGCCTAGATGCTGGAGTTCTGCTGAAGGTTACCAAGTGCAGTTTACGATATTGCGTTTTTGGAAACTTGCCTCTTTGTCATCATGTCGGATCAAAAAAAGGGCAAATATCCAGTATGTGATTGCAAAATCGCGTGCTTGCATGAATGTAGGTATGTCAAAAATAAATATATATAAATATAACTAGAGATTATACATCGGTATATTGGTAAAAAAAAACATGCAACACCTTTCATTACAGGCAAACAGCAGGGAATTAATCCAAGAAACGTAAAGTCTGTTAAAACCACTCGCTTGCTCTTTATAAATGATAAATGGATTGATATTGAGAGAACAAAATGTCGATGATAATATTGGTGGGGAATAAAATAGCAGATAAACTCTCAAACAAAAAATCGGGTGCAACTCAGTACACGTGAGAGAAATGAAACTTCTTTGGCGATATAAATTGCGATTTGTAAGATTTCTAAGGGGTAAAATGTCAGAGAGGTCTGAAAATTATTATAACATCATTAAATTTTATTTCTTATTTGAGGATTCTTAAACGCTTAGAAAAGGAATGAAAGCCAGAACCAGAAACCAGAGATATATAAAATAATTAGTTCATTTCAATTCAAAACACAAACATTCATGAGATATCATTAAAATAATCTAATTAATTCACTTGATAAAAAAAATTGACGAATCAGTTTTATTTCTCGTAATGTATATATATATATATATATATATATATATATATATATATATATATATATATATATATATATATATTATATATATATATATATATATATATATATATATATATTTTATATATATATATATATATATATATATATATATATATATATATATATAATATATATATATATATATATATATATTATTTTATATACATATATATATATATATTTGTTTTTAATAATTTCCATACCACATATGTTTCTTTTCTTTTCTTTATTTTCTCGGAATAAGTGCCTTAGTCAGTCTATGTATTTTTTATTCGATACGACGGTTCAACATTGTTTATGTCATCTTCCAATAAATTCTTTAAAAAAATTAAAAAAACGTTTTATGACATCAAATACGATCAACTCAAAGAGATGTTCAAAATAGTTCATTAATTATTCAGTGTTCATGTTTCACGATTGGAATGAACGTTGTTGGATGTCTGAGATTGCTGGGGTCGAGTTTGACTTATATGTTATCTTTTTTTTATATATTTTTTAAAACATTGTAGTATTTACATTTTATTTATTATTGTTATAATTCCGTGTAAAAATGTAAAGATCAGTTTTTTTTTTTTTTTTTTTAAAAAAATTTTTTTAGGTTTTCTATGTCGTTTCTATTGTTAATAGTGTTTGTATCTTTCTTTATGTGACTCATTTCGAGGAAATTACTAATTTTTGGATTTTATTCTTTTTGTCAAAATTTCAACTTTGTCAAAATCGAATTAATGTTGATTTTCCTTTTTAACCGACGAAACCAAAAAGAAGGAGGTTCTCTATTCGACGCGTATATTTTTTTTTATCATTTTTTTTATGTATGATCACACATAACTTTTTACTGAGGCATCCGATTCCGATATTTTTTTTTTCAGTGGATAGGGTGTACTTCGAAGTTGGTCCCCCTGAGGGTAGCAAAATGGAGAATATTGATCACTCACCCTCTGAATTCTGGTCCGTTAACCGATTCTATCAGGCGTAACTTTGTACTGGGATCTTCGATTTGGATGATTCTTCTTTTATCAGATAGGGTATACCTCATAGTTGATCATATTTGGATTCCGAATGGGATTATCCACCCTTACGGGTAGAAAAATAGGGGATAATTGATTTTTCACTTGTGAACATTGGCACACATATGTAGTTCACAATGACAGATCGCTAGTGTCATTATCAAAGTCACTATATTCTATGAGAGGATGGAATGATATACAGAGTAATGAAATAAACTAACCAGAACAACAAAAATGGTTTATATTACAACAAATAGTAGAAGTAGATAATCATATTATTTAATTGGTAATAATTAGAGTAAGGTGGGTAAGTAGGTATTTTGGAAGTAATCAAAAAATAAGAAGTTAGTAATTAGTAGATTTCGGCTACAAAAAATTGAGAAATAAAAAAAAAAAGAATAAAATAAACCTTCCTTCAATAACTGAGCTCCTAAACTAATGTAAGTAACTAATTTTGAGTCGGCGCCAAACAAACAATCAACGAATATCATTAAATTACTTCAAAAAAAATATCAGAATGTCACCGCCCAACTCGATGCCCTCATTTTACGCCTTACCTAATTCATTCGCTTGTTTGTTCAGCGCCGACTCAAAATTAGTTACTAAGACTAAGGAGCTTAGTTATTGAGACTAAGAAGGTTTATTTTATTTTTTACTTTTGAGTTCCGTATTTCGTCGGTTTAATTTTTTGTTGAAAAGTTTTTATCATGTTTAGACAATGGTGTAATGTCCGTTTTTGAGTATTTGTGGGCTTGATTTCGTTTCTGTAGGTATTGTTTGGATTGGCCTATATATGTTCTTTCGCAATCTTTACATGGTATACGATGTGGTCTCCTTTATTTTTTGGAATTTCAGATTTTAATTATGAGTCTAAAATGTTATTTTTATTTTTAGTCGATGTGCTATCGTTATGTTGTATTTTGCTACTGTTTTGCTGATTCAATTGGATAATTTTTGTATAGGGGTATATATTTTGTTGTTTTTTGTTCCTTAATTTTTTTTTTTTTTTCCCGAAGGATAGGGTAGTTATTCCCTTCTGGGATATTTTTTATTTTTTCTGAACTACTTTTGCTGAATTTTGGGAGGGCAAGTTCAATGGCTCGGTCAGTTAGGTTCTAAATATTTTTTTCAATGCTAAGTGGTGCATTTGACAAGTAGTTTGTGTAGCGATGTGATAATATGGGTTTAGTGAACCAGTTTGTGGATTTTTTTCCAATTATAGTTCAATCGAGAAAGCTTATTTGTTGGTTGGTTTCTTTTTCTACTGTAAATTTTGAACTGGGTTGATAGTTTTTCTAGACTTTCATCAAGTTTTTCATTAGGTATACAAGTTAGGCAATCATCTACATATATTTTGAAAAAGACTGATTCAAATGTTAGTGAGTTAATGACGTTTTCTTCTACATACTCCATTACGAGATTCGCTGAAAAATTCAACAACTATCACCTCAGATTGAAATTTACAGTAGAAAAACCAACCAACAGATGAACTTTCTCTACACAACTATAATGTACAACAATTTTGGAAAAAATTTCATAAACTGGTTCACTAAACTCAATTCATCACATCGCTACACAAACTACTTGTCAAATGTACCACTTAGCTTAAAAAAAATTATTCAGAACTTAATTGCCCGAACCATAAGACTTGCTCACCCAAAATTCAGCAAAAGTAATTTAGACAAAATCAGAAATATCCAGGGTCCTAAAATATGTAAATTACATTATTGAGAAAAAAATACTTAAAATGAAGGAAGTACTTACAGTAATCTGAGTGGTTGATTAATGAACATTAACTTTGAAAAAAAAACGTAAAATATGTAAATATTGGTCGGAATGGTGTTATATCTTTGACGTTTCGAGTGACATTGAAGGATTTGAAATGACAACCTATGATTAATCGTCAGAAAAATATAAAATATGTAGTGGGTGTGTTAATTTTTTTATTATATTCTTTGAGAATCATCAGTTTTAATCCATTTGTAAAAGATAACTGTAGATTTTGCTAAGATTTTCGATATCTGTTTTTTTGTTCATATTTTGATTGGATTTATTAATTTCAATCATTTCAAGAAATAATCTTTTTGAGAAAATTTTTTCTGAATGTAAAACTTGTGTTTCCTCGAATAATATTTTATGGTCTGTTTCGATAGCATGTTGAGCTAATGCACATGATTTCTTGTTGAGTCTTATATCACTTCTGTGAGAGATAATACGATTATTTAAAGTTTTCAAACTTGTACCAATATAGTTCAGATCACAGTTGTTACATGGTATGCTGTAGACAACATTTGATTTCTTCAAATCTGGTGTGGGATCTTTTAACCTCGTATTTAAATTTCCAATAGTCTTGATATTTTTTTGTGAAATTTTTATGTTACTTTCATTCTTGAATAATTTAATTATATTTGATGATAGAATTCCTATAGTAGGAATTGAAAAATAAATTATCCTTTCATTGTTATTTTCTGAATTTTGATTATTTGTGTCATCATTATTAATTTGTCTATCAGAAAAAAATTTTGTTAAGAAGTTTTTTGGGGTAAGAATTACTATAAAATATTTCTGAGAATTTTAAAATTTTTTTTTTAATGAAGGATGAACCAACATCTCGATTTTTTTTCATACAGAAAATCAAAATTTATTTTCATTTTTTTTTAGGGAAGGAATATAGTTTATGTATCTTTCAGAGTTTGTTAGTTTTATATACCAATCTGTGATTAGTGAATTGTTTTCTCTACGAATTATTCTAGTATCTAAAAACGGAATACTTTTATTTTTTTCTAATTCAATTGTGAATTGTAAATTTTTATTGTAGTTATTTACTTTTCTTAAAATTTCATCGGATTTATCCATTGGTACTGCACAAATAATATCATCTACAAATTTTTTTTTAAATGGAACTTCAAACGTCAATTGTGGTAATATTTCTTCGAAAAGGTCATCCATAACATACGAAGCAATGATTGGTGAGATGGTAGCTCCCATAGGTGTTCCAAGAATTTGTTTGTAGAAAAAGAAACTAGATTCGAATATGAATTGAATGATTTCTAAAAATGTTGTTTGTGAAATATTACAGTATTCTTCTATTTTACTCCATATTTTAGTTATACTTTTCAACACTAATTCTATCGGTATGTTACTGAATAGGGAAACAACATCTAGGCTTATCAAGACATAGCTTTGTGGAAGTTGTTTTTTGTTGATGAATTTAGAAAACTCGAAAGAATCTTTAACATAAAACTTATTTTCGAAGTCATATGCGTCTGTAAGGATGTCTGTGAATAATTTAGATATTTTGCTATTGGGTGCATCAATAGATGAAATGATAGGTCTGAGTTTCGTGATTGGTTTATTAATTTTGGGTAAACCATAGTATTTTGGTGATACAGAACTGTATATCATACATTTTTTTGCTTCTTCTGCAGTGATCATTTTTGATTTTTTCAATTCTGAAATAAATTTATTTGCTTTTTGTTCAAAGGTTGAGGTAGGATCTCTATTTAATTTGGTGTAAGAGTTTTCGTCATCAAGGATATCGTGAGATTTTTTTATATATTCAGTTTTTTCTAAAATGACTGTTACATTACCTTTATCTGATTTTGTTAAAATAAGATTAGGATGATTTTTGAAAAATTCTTTGGTTTTTTTATAAAGAGAATTGAGTATTGTTTAATTTTTTTGGGGTTTTTGAAAAAAGTTAGTAACCATATTAGTTATTTTTGCTCTGAAAGTATTTTTTTCCTCATTATTGAATCCACTTATTAGTGATTCGATATCAGACAAAAGTTTTGAAATCGATACGTCTCTTGTAGTAGGAGGTAAACTGAATTTGAATCCCAAAGCAAGAAAATGTTCAATATCATTTGGTATAATTATTCAGTCAAATTTTTGAGCCAACTTTTTTTGATTCATTCTGGAAAGAAAATTTTAATCTATTTATCTTGTTGATATTTTTAATTTTTATATCTCTGAATATTTTATTGTAGGAAATCGTTTGTCTTCCTGTATAATTTATTCAGATATCATTAGGTAGTTTTGTTATGAGGAAGTTAGAAAGTTTCGAAAAGTATATTTCTGATGATTTGAGGTCATCATGTGTTATTTTGATTTCTAAATATAATATTTTCTTGGTTAATTTTTCATTGAATGTTTGAATTTCGTGTAAACTCTTACCATTATTTGTGTCAATTAGGATGTTCAAATCTTTGATATTATTCATAATGTGTGAAGGTATAACACCATTACGTCAACATCCTAGTAAGAATATTCTTCTATTTCTGTAAGCAGCCAGTTTCTTGTTGATGTTGCACCATTCCTTCATTTTTTGAGAGACTTCGGGACCGTACGTGATTCGAATGTCTTCATAAAACCCCATGGTAGATGGATAAATTTAGAAATAACGACTGAAAATTGGTATGAACAGTGGGGAATAACGGGGATCTTCAGTCAGCACAAGTGTTGAACTATGAAAAACTCTTTAATATGTTGGAGCGAGCTTTCGTTTCAATTTTGAAACTTCTTCAGGGTCCTAAAATATGTAAATTACATTATTGAGAAAAAAAAATACTCAAAATGAAGGAAGTACTTACAGTTATCCGAGTGGTTGATTAATGAACATTAACTTTGAAAAAAAAACGTAAAATATGTAAATATTTGTCGGAATGGTGCTATATCTTTGAAGTTTCGAGTGACATTGAAGGATTTGAAAAGACGAACTATGATTAATCGTCAGAAAAATATAAAATATGTAGTGAGTGGGTGTGTTAATTTTTTTATTATATCCTTTGAGAATCATCAGTTTCAATCCATTTGTAAAAGTTAATGTTCATTAATCAACCACTCAGATTACTGTAAGTACTTCCTTCATTTTATTTATTTTCTTTTCTCAATAATGTAATTTACATATTTTAGGACCCTGAAGAAGTTTCAGAATTGAAACGAAAGCTCGGTCCAACGTATTAAAGAGTTTTTCATAGTTTAACACTTGTGATGACTGAAGATCCCCGTTATTCCCCACTGTTCATACCAATTTTCAGTCGTTATTTCTGAATTTGTCCATCTACCATAGGGCTTTATGAAGACATTCGAATCACGTACGGTCCCGAAGTCTATCAAAAAATGAAGGAATGGTGCAACATCAACAAGAAACTGGCTGCCCACAGAAATAGAAGAATATTCTTACTAGAATGTAGACGTAATGGTGTTATACCTTCACACATTATGAATAATATCAAAGATTTGAACAATCTGATTGACACAAATAATGGTAAGAGTTTACACGAAATTCATACATTCAATGAAAAATTAACCAAGAAAATGTTAAATTTAGAAATCAAAATAACACATAATGACCTCAAATCATCAGAAATATACTTTCCGAAACTTTCTAACTTCCTCATAACAAAACTACCTGATGATATCTGGATAAAGTATACAGAAAGACAAACGATTTCCTACAATAAAATATTCAGAGATATAAAAATTAAAAATATCAACAAGATAAATAGATTAAAATTTTCTTTCCAGAATGATATCAAAACAAAGAGCACTTGGCTCAAAAATTTGACTGGTATAATTATACCAAATGATATTGAACATTTTCTTGCTTTGGGATTCAAATTCAGTTTATCTTCTACTACAAGAGACGTATCGATTTCAAAACTTTTGTCTGATATCGAATCACTAATAAGTGGATTCAATAATGAGAGAAAAGATATTTTCAGTGCAAAAATAATTAATATGGTTACTAACTTTTTTCAAAAACCTCAAGAAACTGAAACAATACTCAATTCTCTTTATAAAAAAACCAAAGAATTTTTCAAAAATCATCCTAATCTTATTTTAACTAAATCAGATAAAGGTAATGTAACAGTCATTTTAGAAAAAACTGAATATATAGAAAAATCTCACGATATCCTTGATGACGAAAACTCTTACACCAAATTAAATAGAGATCCTACCTCAACCTTTGAACAAAAAGCAAATAAATTTATTTCAGAATTGAAAAAATCAAAAATGATCCCTGCAGAGGAAGCAAAAAAATGTATGATATACTGTTCTGTATCACCAAAATACTATGGTTTACCCAAAATTCATTAACCAATCATGAAACTCAGACCTATCATTTCATCTATTGATGCACCCAATAGCAAAATATCTAAATTATTCACAGACATCCTTACAGACGCATATGACTTCAAAAATAAGTTTTATGTTAAAGATTTTTCGAGTTTTCTAAATTCATCAACGAAAAACAACTTCCACAAAGCTATGTCTTGATAAGCCTAGATGTTGTTTCCTTATTCAGTAACATACCGATAGAATTAGTGTTGAAAAGTATAACTAAAAGATGGAGTAAAATAGAAGAATACTGTAATATTTCACAAACAAAATTTTTAGAAATCATTCAATTCATATTCAAATCTAGTTTCTTTTCGTTCGAAGGAAATTTCTACAAACAAATTCTTGGAACACCTATGGGAGCTACCATCTCACCAATCATTGCTTCGTATGTAATGGATGACCTTTTCGAAGAAATATTACCACAATTGACGTTTGAAGTTCCATTTAAAAAAAAATTTGTAGATGATATTATTTGTGCAGTACCAATGGATAAATCCGATGAAATTTTAAGAAAAGTAAATAACTACAATAAAAACTTACAATTCACAATTGAATTGGAAAAAAATAAAAGTATTCCGTTTTTAGATACTAGAATAATTCGTAGAGAAAACAATTCACTAATCACAGATTGGTATATAAAACCAACAAACTCTGAAAGATACATAAACTATCATTCCTTCCACTCAAAAAGAATGAAAATAAATTTGATTCTTTGTATGAAAATAAGAATCGAGATGTTGGTTCATCCTTCATTGAAAAACAAAAATTTTAAAATTCTCAGAAATATTTTACTAGATAATTCTTACCCCAAAAAACTTCTTAACAAAATTATTTTCAATACCAACTCTGATAGACAAATTAATAATGATGACACAAATAATCAAAATTCAGAAAATAACAATGAAAGAATAATTTATTTTTCAATTCCTAATATAGGAATTCTATCATCAAATATAATTAAATTATTCAAGAATGAAAGTAACATAAAAATTTCACAAAAAAATATCAAGATTATTGAAAATTTAAATACAAGGTTAAAAGATCCCACACCAGATTTGAAGAAATCAAATGTTGTCTACAGCATACCATGTAACAACTGTGATCTGAACTATATTGGTACAAGTTCAAGAACTTTAAATAATCGTATTATCTCTCACAGAAGTGAAAGACTTAACAAGAAATTCTATTGAAACAGGCCATAAAATATCATTCGAGGAAGCACAAGTTTTACATTCAGAAAAAAATTTCTCTAAAAGATTATTTCTTGACATGATTGAAATTAATAAATCCAATCAAAATATGAACAAAAAAACAGATATCGAAAATCTTAGCAAAATCTACAGTTATCTTTCACAAATGGATTAAAACTGATGATTCTCAAAGAATATAATAAAAAAATTAACACACCCACTACATATTTTATATTTTTCTGACGATTAATCATAGGTTGTCATTTCAAATCCTTCAATGTCACTCGAAACGTCAAAGATATAACACCATTCCGACAAATATTTACATATTTCACGTTTTTTTTTTCAAAGTTAATGTTCATTAATCAACCACTCAGATTACTGTAAGTACTTCCTTCATTTTAAGTATTTTTTTTTCTCAATAATGTAATTTACATATTTTAGGACCCTGAAGAAGTTTCAAATTCGAAACGAAAGCTCAGTCCAACGTATTAAAGAGTTTTTCATAGTTCAACACTTGTGCTGACTGAAGATCCCCGTTATTCCCCACTGTTTATATATATATATATATTTAGATATATATATATATATATATATATATATAATTAAATGTAAACCATTCCAATGTATTTTCAAAAAATTAATGAATAAACGATAACAAACAAAACAAACTCGATACCAGCAATATATATATATATATATATATATATATAATATATATATATATATATATATATAAATTTATCAGGGTGGATAGCGGGCTTAGGACGAAAGAAAAAAAAATTCTTGCTTTTTTGAATCGCCGACGTTTCGATCTCTATTTTAGATCTTTCTCAAGGCTTTTTAAAGTCGTAGAAGTCTTAAGCCTGTGGTAATACAAATTTCTGATGTCGTATCCATCAGATCCACCCTATATATATATAATTCTACTGTACATGTGTGTTGTCACTGCACTCCTCCTAAACGGCTAGACCGATTTGAATGAATTTTTGTGTATGCGTTCGGGTGGCGCCCTGGATGGTTTAGATTCACAAATTATCCCCCTTTTTTTTTTTTTTTTTTCGACAAAAATTTTTGTTTTTATTTTTTTATGATACAGCATTCAAAAATACATACAACCCAGAATTTTCACCCTTCTACGATCAACCCCTATTTTTTTGGCAAGATTTTTATTTTTATTTTGTCATGACTTAGAATAAAAAAATTCATATTACTCTTAAGTCACCCTTCTACGATCAACCCCTATTTTTTATTTTTTTTTAGGAAAACGGCATAACGGGATAACCGGAATAACGGGATAACGGGAATATCGGGATAACGAAAAAACGGGACAACGGGATAACAGAAAAATAGGATAACGGGATGACAGAATAAGGGGGTGAGGGGAAAACGGAATAACAGGATAAAGAAAAAATGGCATAACAGGAAAACGGGATAACGGGATAACGAAAAAACGGAGAACTGGGAAAACGGGATAACGGGATGACAGGATAAGGGAATGAGGGAAAAACGGGATACCGGGATGAAGAAAAAATGAGATAACAGGAAAACGGGATAACGGGAATGACGGGATAACGAAAAAACGGGATAACGGGATGACAGGATAAGGGGATAACGGGAAAACGGGATAACGGGGTAAAGACAAAAAATGGTAACAGGAAAATGGGATAACGGGATAACGGGAAAATTTTCGGGAAAAACATTTTAGGGACCATAGAAATTTGGACAGGGCAACGTCTGTCGTGTGCGCTAGTATATACATATAGATATATTTATATAGTGTGTACATAAAGTAAGGTAGGTGGGTAGTCGCATTGGTGACGTCATTACTTTCCCAGATATAATGTCAACAACATTTTTTTCAAATGGCAACCTCCATTTTTGACAGTGTCATTTGAAAGAGCATATTTTTCTAGAAAAAGTACATCGAGAGATTTGTCATGTTATATAAGAAAATTGAGTGTTCAAAGTGAATTCCTTCCTAAAGGTCTCTATTAGCACGCCACTGGTAAGAACGTATTTTTCAAGTCCTAAAAAACAATCATAATGAATAAACAAAAAAGTTTTTCCATGGGATGTTGAGCTGGCACCACATATATGCTGCAATAATAGATGATGTTGCAATCCAATATGATCTTGACTGTCAACAGATATACTCAAGACATTTTTCACACACAAATTCCAAATTCAAGTTAGTTCATAGTTTGTTTTAAATAAAATAGTTGAGCAAGGAGCATCCATAGCAACAGCATGTTGTGACAAGGAAAATTCAGCGACCCCAGAGCATATGATATTTATAATAACCTTCCGTAGCTAAACACGGCGTCTGTGAGACCGACGCCTAAGAAAATTTTCGATTATTCCCGAAGAAATCGCGAACGCGCTTGGCCATCCTCAATAGCTGATTTTCTAGGGCTAGTGGGCTCAGTATCAAAATTACAGCGGAGGTGAATTGTTGTAGCGTGAGTTATTAAGTATTCGGTCTCTGAGACGGATGTTAGTTGTGGTGTAACTTTTGTGGTAAGTTACATTTTGTTTTACATTGTAAGAATTGTACTGATTATTAATTGTTTTTCGAGATTTCCGTAAATATGGCTTCTTCAACTTATGAGGAAGAACAAAGACGACTACAACGTATGTTTGATGAAGTTGAAACGGGCGTAGACGTAGCAGAAGATAGCGATTCAAGTTTGGGGGAAGACAATATTGAGATTCAAGAAGAAAATTCCGACAGTGAACAAGACATAACAGATAACGAACTAAATGAAAGTGGAAGCTGTGAACAGAGAAGAGAAACTCGCATACCTTGCATGATGGGAAAAGATGGAACCAAGTGGAGAAAACATTGTCACCGATATCCCAATGTAAGAACTCGACGCCATAATATCGTAACCCAGTTACCGGGAGTAAAGGGTGAAGCAAAGAATAAAAAAACACCAATCGAAATCTGGAGTTTATTTATTACAGATGCAATGTTACAAAATATTGTTCTTTACACCAACAAAAATATCGTGTCAAAAAATTATTCGGAAACATATAGAACAGCAAGAACGACAGATATCGATGAACTGAAAGCATTTATGGGGCTATTATATCTTGGTGGTGTAATGGAAAGCAATTTTCAAAATGCTGCTGATCTATTCAGATCAGACGGTATGGGTTTAGAAATGTTTAGGTTGACCATGTCCTTAGAGAGGTTTGAATTTTTGCTTCGAAACATTCGTCTGGACGATAAAGAAACAAGACCTGCAAGAGAAGAATATGATAAATTGTCAGCGATTAGAGAATTCTTTGAAGATTTTAACAATAACCTACCAAAATTCTTCTCCCTTTCGAAGTATACAACAATCGATGAAATGTTATGGGCATTCAGAGGAAGATGTGGGTTTCGAGTATATATCATCGAAACCCAACAAATATGGCCTGAAAGTGTATGCAGTAGTAGATGCAAAAATGTTTTATACTGCGAAAATGGAAATATATGTTGGTCAACAACCAAAGGTGCCATTTGATGTAAACACATCAAATATGTTTCTGGTGCCAAAATTATGCCAACCAATTTCTGTATCTAATCGGAATCTCACAACAGACAACTTCTTTTCAAGTATTCCATTAGCATATACTCTTCTTCAAGAGCATAAACTGACACTTATAGGTACTTTGAGAAAGAATAAACCGCAAATACCACCAGATATGATGATAAAGAGGCCCGAAAAGACGACTATGTTCGCATTTGAAGAAAAAAGTACCTTAGTATCGTATATCCCTAAACCACGAAAAAACGTATTTCTTCTTCCAACTATGCATCTTGACGACTCCATTGATGGGGAAACAGAAAAACCATCGATTATAATCGACTATAACAAGACCAAAGGCGCAGTGGATACGGTTGACAAGTTATGCGCAGCTTATAACTGCGCTAGGATTACCCGCCGCTGGCCTCTTGTTCTTTTCTATGGCCTGTTGAATATAGCAGGTATTAATTCTTACATTATATGTAAAAATAACAATATCGACAAAAATATTCCAAGGAAAATATTTTTAGAAACACTAGCAAAACAGTTAGTTGAAAACCATACAAAAAAGCGTTTTTACTGTATGGTTCCTAGAACGTCAAGATTGCGGATTCAAGAAATCTATAACATTTCAACTACTGAAAACGTACAAAATCAACCACCTACACATGGTCGATGTCATTACTGCTCTAGTAAAAAAAGTAGGAAGACCAGTTTTAGTTGCTATAAATGTAAAAAATTCATGTGCTTAGAGCACTTATCTGCTATCTGTAAGGAGTGTGTTGAAATTTAAGGCCAAGTTTGTATATTTGTGTTCAGTTTATATCTAATGAATGTGCAATTTTTTTTTTATTTTTAATGTTTTGTGAATAATATAATCAGTTTAGTAACCATAGAAACTGTTTCTGTTTTCAATTATAGACATTTTTAAAATACTATATTTTTTTTCCACCCCAATTTATTTTATTTTAATATTAAAAACCGTGTAATAAATACAATTTTTCCATTTTTTCTTCTTAACCACCTTACCCTAAAGTATAACATTTCAAGTCATATTTTTTTCCACTTGTTAGTTAGGTTTTTCTTAGTCGGTTTCAGAGACGGATGTTAGCTTTCTTGTTAAAATTAATCATGTTAGCTACGGAAGGATAATGATGAATGAACACAACACAATTTTTCCCCAAATCCATTTTTCGACAAATTAAAATAGGTCACTTCATTTTAGTTATGTAAAATAGCCTTTTTCTGACATTTTATTTTGACAATTGTTGATTTGTCTGAAACGTCTTTCGATTTCCACAATGCCACATCAATTAAGTATTATTAAAAAATCACGAATAGTTTCGAAGATTGAGGTTAGTTGGTCTTGCTGAATAATTTGATGTCAACAAGAATACAATTTTGAATTAAATCATCCTTTCGATAATGCAAGTCATTATTATTATCGCAAAAAAGACATTTTACTTCTTTTGATACCTTGCTGAGATCTGTTTTGTTGACGTGCGTCACAGTTTCAAAGTTAACATTTCATTGATGCACTTCTTTTCGAATAAATAAAAACAAAAATGCGTCTTTCTGTTACTCAGAGAATCGAAATTCTGCTGATGATGATAGGGTACGGTGACAGAGTACGAATGCAACAAGAAGTAGTTGGACTGTTCAATACCAAATACCGGGATAGACCCATAACTCAATCAGCAGTAAGCAAAGTTGAGAGGAAGTTTCGAGAAACTGGTCTATTGATGATCGATCTAAAGTTGGGCGTCCTAAAATCGATGAGGAAACCAAATTGAACGTTTTGTCAGCTATGGAAGAGAATCCACACAACAGCCTCAGAAGAGTTAACCAAAATCAGGATATCTCAAATTTTTTAATTGGAAAAGTGGCATCCCTATAAGGTAACTCTGGTCCAAGAATTTTTCGAGGACGATCCAGACCGATGGATGCAGTTCTGCCAAACGTTAATGGAAATGTGCAATGCTCACCCTTTGCTACTAAGAAATATTGCTTTTTTGAATGAAGCTTTACACTGTCAGGAACAGTAAATCGATAGAATTGCAGTTACTGCTCTAAGGAGAATCCAAAATGGATGGAATAACATCACAAACAATATCCTTAGAAAATAAAATTATTGGACCCTACTATTTTGAAGAAAACTTAAATGGTCCAAGGTTCATCCAATTCCCATAGGATTATGTTATACCCGATCCGCTAATCTTATTTCCTAATGCAAATAATCCTGCTATACCAAATGAAATTTATGGTACCAGCAGGAGGGTGCACCGCCGCATTACGCAGCTGATGTTAGAATAAAATAAATTAATTTTAAGTCAATATAACATGAGTTTTTTCGAAAATTTTCCTATGAAACATGACAAAACTTTTGCTGTATGCAGAGGAATATGCTCTTTCAAATGGCAGTCAAAAGTAGATGTTGCTATTTGAAAAAAAAATATTGATCATATCTGGAACAGTAATGACGTCACCAATGCGACTAGAACGCCAAAAGATGCGCATCTTGAATCAAAGATTGACATGTCCGAAGTTTTTTCCGAAAAGCTTTTCCTTCTTTAGATAATGAATTTTTTCCTCACTTTCTGTACATACTATATATATTTGTATATATATATATACAGAGTGGCCACTTTTTTAATGGGATTGTATTGGTAACTTTTAAACCATAAGAGTTAGAAGGTCGGTCAAATGGAGAAAAAGTTGCATTCATAGAAGCATTGTCAAGCAGTTCAAACAAATCGAGATTATCAGGGCCGGTTATTGAGATATCATAAAAGAAGTAAATTCTATTATTTTGATTTTTCTTTTTTTCCACTTTATTTCGAATATTATCAAAAAATGTCACGGGAGTTTTATTCGACAGTAAATTATCCTCATTGTGACATAATCAGATTTTGTATCCAACGTTTCGTACGCTCTGGGCCACCCTCAACCTCATTTTTTTCAATGCGGACCTGCATATTTTATGACACTTTTCGAAATAACTTTTAACGCTGAATACAACGATATATCATACAATGTCATTCAAAGTTGATTTTCAGGTGATTTTGACCCTTATCCAAATTTCTTTGGGTCGGATCTATATATTACATTTAGGTACCTTTAGTTTAATTAACAACATGCAATACATTTCGATAAGAGAATCAACTTACTCATCTTCAACTGAATGGAACGTAACAGAATCAAAGCAAGAAACAAGTAATAATTATTTACAAATTTCAAGAGGGGAAAAACCTAATTCATAATAATTAAACGAAACTATCATTTAATGAAAGAAAAATCAATTGATTATTCGAAAGTAAATGATGAACATTAATGAAGTAAGTGTTCGAAATGTCCACCATTTTGTAAAATGCACTTTGCGGTTCTGGAACCCATACTTCTTATACATTTGCTTATTTCGTCTCCTTGAATACCTTCCAATACATTCTCAATCTTCTCGCGAGGAATCATTATTGTTGGATTTGTCATTTGTTCCGTTGAAACAAATTACAGAATCCAACTTTATTTTGGGATCATTACGATATAATTTTTGCAAGGCTTGGTATTCAAATTTAAAATCATTGTATTCGCGTCTCTTGACTATTTTATTAACAGCAGTTTTTGATAAATTGCATTCACTGGCCACAGTTCTCGATTTTCTTTCTGGGTTCAATTGAATTTGGGTCAGAACATTGATATCGTTGATAGACTTGTTTTTCCTTACATACACACAACTCTAGGTTTATTGAATGTATTATTTCCAAGTAGTAGGCCGTGGATAAAAAAGAACATAACAAGAAATGTCATATTATTTGTCACTTCGTTCATTATTGTGTCAGAAGAACTTGTCATTAAATACTTTTCTGAGTAATTTCAATTTAACTTATTCGACATTGTATGATATATCGTTGAATTCAGCGTTAAAAGTTATTTCGAAAAGTGTCATAAAATATGCAGGTCCGTATTGAAAAAAATGAGGTTGAGGGTGGCCCAGAGCGTACGAAACGTTGGATACAAAATCTGATTATGTCAAATTGAGGATAATTTACTGTCAAATAAAAAACTCCCGTAACATTTTTCCATACTATTCGAAATGAAGTGGGAAAAAAAGAAAAATCGAAATGACAGAATTTACTTTTCTTATGATATCTCAATAACCGGCCCTGATAATTTCGATTTGTTTGAACTGCTTGACAATGCTTCTATGAATGCAATTTTTTCTCCATTTGACCGACCTTCTAACTCTTATGGTTTAAAAGTTACCAATACAATCCCATAAAAAAAGTGGCCACTCTGTATATATATATATATATATATATATATATATATATATATATATATATATATATATATATATATATATATATATTATATATAAATATACATATATATTTATATTACGAGAAATGAAAGTGGTTTTCCAATATTTTGATCAAGTAAATTAATTAGATTATTTTGTTTGTGTAATTTTTAACCAATCAGAACGTTCAATTTAGTTGAGTTATCTTGTATAATTTCGATAATACCTGATTACACAGAGTAGCTCCACCAATCGGAAATTTTACAATAATTTCATTTCCGTAGTAACCACATCGACATCAATACACAAACTATCAGGATCGTCAAAAATGGGTCGATTCGGAGATTTATCATTGAATGCAATGGAGGAAAGTATACGAAATACTGAGCCTCATGATACAGTGAAAACAAAAAAGTACGTATGGAAACAATTTCTTACGTTTTGTAGTGAAAGAAACTATGTACTAAATGAATCGATTTTCACTAAAATGATAGCATCCATTTTGGAAGATTGGGCTCTCAATATGCGAAAAGGTAATGGAAAAAATTATAAAGAAAATGTGGTTGAAACGATGTGGAACGTAACGGCAAAACAAATACAAGAAAAATATATGAAGAAGTTTAATAGAGTAATTGATCCATTCTCTAGTCCCATATTTTCAGCCGCACGAAACGCAAGAAATACAAAAAGAAGGGAACTTCAAATGTTACCGGATAAGAGAAAGGTTAGTGCATCAGCATTTAAAGATACCGAGTGCAATGATAGAAGCGTGAGATGATGGAAATACACCGGAAGGATTACAAATAAAAAAAACTTAATTGCTTCTGTAGAACTTGCGTGGAGAGGAAATGAAGGAGCGTCATGCTTGACTCATTATTTTCAAAAAGAAACTGGAAATGATGATACTTCAACTGGTAGAATACAATATAATCCTATTTTTACCAAAACCACACAAGGAGGAGCAAAATCGTGTGCCAATAATGAATGGCTTGTACCCAACCATAATGAAGTAAGTCGTTGTCCAGTGAGACTTCTAGATGAACTAATGATAGAAAGAAGCGAAAACATCAATATTAAAACAGATAGGTTATTTCTGACAGTAAATCCTAACTGGAGAAAACAAAAAATCCTTGGCTGGTACAAAAATATGCCAATCGGAGTGTATGAAATTAGTAAATGGACCAAAAAGTTTGCAAAATTGGCAAATTTAAATATAACAAACAATACATTTTCAAATCATTCTCACCGTGCCACTGCTGTTTCACAATTGGCAAAAGCAGGTGATGTATCGGAACAAGAACATATTAAAATAACAGGACATGGTAATAGCAATTCTATCAAACCCTACCTACAGTTAGATGAACAACATCACCAAAACATAATAAATAAGATGAGATCCAATTTTTGCAACGCTACCGGTTCAAGTAATATCACCTTCGGTATTTCCAGCACTTAAATGAGCAGTAGCTACGTTTCCAGCGCAGAAAATAACTCAGTTAAAAAAAACTTAGTATAATAGTAATTGTAATTTTCTTTGTACCAATTTGTATTCAAATTAATAAATTGTTTATATTTACTTGATTTACTCAAAAAATAATCGTATCAAATACAATACGTACTTCAAATACGGTTATACATCTCAAACTTCCCGCATAATTACAAATCGTGTCAGTTTGACAGAATAATCCTCCCGCTTCGCGGTCGGATTATTTAAACTGTCAAACTGACACTCTTTGTGATTATGCAACAAGTTATCAATGTATAACCTGATTATTCTGAAGTACTTATAGTATTACTACTGATTATTTCAATATCTTATGAATGTTTGTATCATAAATTAATATAAATCAATTATTTCATATATCTCTCATTTCAAAAAATTTTGTTTCTGGCTTTCTTTTTTTTCCAAGCGCTCAAGAATCCTTATATAAGGGAAAATTCGTTGGTATTCAGTCAGGTCGGCTTTTCCAGAGAAACTCTTCTTCCGAGCTTTCGATAATCATTATTGTCTTTTTGCTATACTAAAAATGTAATATGGTTACATAAATATCTATTGTGAATGAAAATGCTATCCGTGGGTAGAGCTCATCCAGTATTGAAACGACCTTTTGGTAGGTAGAGAGGGGGAAAACACGAGTGGACACGATTTGCTGTGCTACGGCGAATCTTCACCAGTGTCTTGGCATGCAGCGTTTGAAAGGTTAGGTTTGTTTAATTAATAAATAGGTAGTGCAGTTATTGATTCAACTTTGCAATAGTTTATTCGTTACCTTGCCAAAATGTCCAGTGTTAAGTACTATTCAGTAGCGGAAAACGAAATAGGAGTGTTAGGAAAGTTATAAGAGTGTAAGTTCTCTACGTCTCGTGAATCGCCTATACCAAATAATTTGGTACGCCTATGGACTTTCTATCGATAGCTATAGTTAGACAATGGTTCGGGTATCTTCGATAAAAATTGGTTGTTAGGTGGGGGAAGGCCAAAGTGGTCGTTTCAATACTGGATGAGCTCTATTCAGTCAGGTCTGCTTTTTCAGAGAAACTCTTCTTTACTCTGTCAAGCTTTCGACAATCTTTATTGTCTTTTTCAAGACTAAAAATGTAATATGGTTCCATAAATATCGATTATGAATCAAAATAGTGGAAACATAATAGACCAGGGCTGAAGCCTTTGAAAATGGTAAAAAGTTAAAAAAAAATAATAGTAGGATGAAACCCATTGGAAAAAAAAGGGAATATAACAAAAATGAAGGAAAAAATAATTTACGGGCGATCTGAGGTCGGGAAGTGGAAGGGGGTGAGTTTTTAGGGGTAAAAAACGGTTTATCTCGATTTCCGGAAAAACTACGAGTCCTATGGAAAAAAGTTGGATAGCAAAGTTGTAGGTAATAAGAAAATCTACAACTTTTGTATACACACTTTTCTCAAATAACCTCAAAATTTATGTAAAAAATTTAAATAACCAAGTTTTTGTTTTTTTATTTTTATTTTTCCCAAAAAAAATTTTTTTCACGAAATTTGGTGGAAACTTACCTTTTCATGTCCCAAACACACTGTTATTTTTTTGATTCAAAATATTTATTTGTTCACCTTATTCTGACTTAATATCGAAAAAGCACCCTAATTTTCAATAAAAAATTATCCCGTCACAATATCAGCTTTTTTTAAAAGCTTGGTGAGCTTTTTGTTCGTTGAAATTTCTACTTTCTGATTGTATGAAAAAAAATATACATTACTATGGTAAATGTTCTCAGAAAATGCAAAGAAACGTAAAGTTAATATTTAATAAGACATCTACAATATTTTGAGAAAGTTGTAGAATCTTCAAATTATATGCGTAGATGCCTATTTATTGCTATTTTGTGATCACTTATATAGCCCATCAGAAGGTATTTCATAGAGAAGTGGGGAAAGGGGTAGGAGGGTCTGGGCCTTACTACCTGTTATTTCTTTGCATTTTCTGAGAACATTTACCATAGTAATCTGTATTTTTTTTATACCATCAGGAAGTGGAGATTTCAACTAACAAAAAGCCCACTGACTTTTTGGAAAAAACTGATATTTTGACGGGAGAATTTTCGATTGAAAATTGGGGTGCTTTTTCGATATTAAGTCAAAATAAGGGGGAAAAAATAAATATTTTGAATCAAAAAAATTACAGTGTGTTTGGGACATAAAGAATTTAGTTTTCACCAAATTTCGTGGATAAAAAAGTTTTTTTGTAAAAGATAAAAATAAAAAACCAAAAACTTGGTTATTTGAATTTTTTACATACATTTTGAGGTTATGTGAAAAAAGTGTAAAAACAAAAGTTGTAGATCTGTTTATTACCTACAACTTTTTTCCATAGGACTCGTAGTTTTTCCGGAAATCGAGATAAACCGTTTTTTACCCTTAAAAACTCACCCCCTTCCACTTCCCGACCTCAGATCGCCCGTAAATTATTTTTCCTTTCATTTTTGTTATATTCTCTTCCTCTTCCAATGGGTTTCATCCCACTATAATTTTTTTTTGTTTAAAAAATTATCGACCCTGGTCTATAAGGTAAAATGTGTTTAAATAATGAATACAAAAGAATCGGCATGAAATTCAGAAAATATCACACCGATGGACGTTTATTACTATCAAAGTATTATTGTTATGAGGTAACCTACAGGGAATACTGTGATTTTTAGAGGAAATATCATTTCGTGAGAAGATATGAATAAATCTTGCTCAGTTTTCCATTTTTACAAAAAGTTGTTTAGATTTTTGTCGGTATACATAATTTTAGCGTTTTCGTAATTTATTATGTGAATTTTAGTAATGACATGTTTCCGAAGTCTACAAGCACTTTTATGGCCAACAATTCTGGATTTGAGAATTTGACTGCTCTGACCTACATAATAACTATTATTACAAGAATTGCAAGGAATACTGTAAACAGAATTAGATTTCATCATTGGCATTTCCTATATAATTTTTCAGTTTTGTATACATTCTTTGTGTTGGAAGTAATTTTTTTTTGATATTTTGATACTGGACTCGTGTTTGAGAACGTCAATGATTTAAATGTTGAATGAAAGGAATTGATCCAAAAGTGATACTTATAGAATTTCGTAGATTATTAATATCTATATCAAGTGTCTCATTGGAAATGGTATTGAAAAGTAATTTATGGATCAATGAAAGTGGATAAGAATTATCTTGTAATATTTGTGATAGTTTCTTTATATTTTTGTTAAGAAGAGAAGGGTGGACTATTTTTTGTATTTTGTTTTTTTCGTAAAACAAAATTAATTTTGTTTTTTTGTAGTGATGTATTTTCAAGAAATATTGGGTTTGATATACCAATCCAAAATAATGAATCGAATGAATATCAAGAAAAGGTATTTTATTATCATTTTCAACTTCCTTTGTGAACTGAATTTGCTGGGTAAAACTATTAAACACATTAATAATTCATATAACCCCATCATGTGGGACAGAACAGATATCATGCACATATTTTTTGAAAAAGGTAATTGAAAAGAAAGTTCATGAAGTATTGGGCAAAAATTGGTGAAATCGTTGAACGCATTGGAGTGCCTAGAATTTGTTTGTAATTCACAGTATGACCCCAAGTAGCATTTCTGGATGATGATGACGGATGTGAAGTCAGCCACATCCACAAGTACACTGAGAAATATGAAATATCGATTATTTCATTTTCTCCCTTTCTGTTTTTTCACATAGGTTTTTATTTAGTTAGGGGCGTGACTGTACTGAGATTTCCAGTTTCTACTGAAAGTGAGAAATTTTACTTTAAGTGGGTGAACCTGTGTCGGGGAGTCCCACACTCTGTCCGTAATGGATTTCCTCCACCTCCCAGGAGAAAAAAAAGTTGCATTTTTAGTGGATGGAACGTAACGGCCACGATTCTGAAAAACTTTGAGGTGTTTGACCACAACTATTGCCACGTAATATACACGGTTCTATCACACGGCGGCTACCAAAATGGGGAACACTTTTTTTTTGTGGCCGCTGCATTTCGATTTACGTTCCTGGATCTCAGAAAGCCACATTCCTCAGGACACAGAGGTGTTCCTGGAAACGAAGAGGCAGATAGAGTAGCCTAGATTAGATCGGGAAAGACTCCGGTCGGACCGGAACCAATCTTGGGAATACCCAATAGCATGGCCATCTCAAACATGGAGGGACTGCTGCAGATGCAGTTCATCAGAACATGGCAGGAGGCGCCATGCATGAGGCAATCGAAGCTCCAAATAAAGGTGCCTTCGAAGAAACTGTCAAGAGAGATCTTGTCACTCAACAAACATGATATCAAGACTGTGACTGGGCTCCTAACGGGACAAAATCACAGATGATCATTTGAGCAGATGGTACCTGGAAGATGACGAGTCATCGTCGCACATCCTTACTGAGTGCCCCGCTCTGGTACACTAGAGGGATATCAACCTGGGTAGCATCATTCTGAACCCAGAAGATATCAAAGAGATTCAGCTAAGGAAACTGCCGAGTTTCGTCAGAGAACTTGGCTTGACTAGCTGATTCTCAGATGACGTGGGCGCACAATGGGCCCAAGTAAAGAGGCCCACGTGCACGGGTTCTCCGGAACCAGCCCACCATGTGCACAGAAGAAGAAGAAGTCACATTCCAACCACGGTGTCGTGGCAAAAACGTGCATGTGTAGTGGCCGACACAAGACACGTTAAACAACTGACTGCGCTTGTATTTTCGAAATGTAGCTCGATCCCTGTCCTCCACCATATTTTATAATTAATGTTCCTCATTCTTTCATTTTGCCTGATTCATTTCTAATACTCAATCGACTCTAAGTAAAAGAATATATAACATAAAAATACGTAAGTAGGTATATTGAATTTGAATACTTCTGATCGGGTTGAATTAAAACGATTGAAAGTTTACTGTGAAATATGGGTGTTGTATCTCGATTGTGAGCACGCGCCATCTGAATATTCGTTATTGAAGAAAAACATTATAGTTTTGGAAATAACTCGCCTCTGAAATTATGTACTAAAATCTCTCAAATATTTTTTAAATCAATCTTGGTTACTTTAAACCGATAATAAGTTACTACGTTTGATGCAGTACTGACGACAAATACATTTTTATTGAATCTTTCGTTCATTTCTCTAATAATGGCGACCTAGCATATTTCTGTAAATAAAGCGTTTCTTGAAGAATATAACTTTAAAGTGGCAGAAATTGAAAATATACCACTCTAAAGTTCCTCTCATCATAAAGTGACCAGTGGAACTAACTTATTGAGTGTTTCACCACTAGAAAGTGGCGCCCACGTCGCACAGTGGTTCCGAAGTTCGATTTGACTGCACAAAAGTGAAAAAATTAAAGAGCGCAAAAAACATAAATAATTCAGCAATATAATCATAAATGATTGCTTATCTCACAGGCTATAATGAATTTTGGATAGTAATTCAAACTCTCCTTGAAAACAGGGTGATAAATTATCTTTTAAGAATTATGCTTTGCTCGCGTTGTTATCGTTGGAAATTCAAGGCGGAAGTCCAACTGTTATACCCAAATATTGTAGTTTCTGACCAGGTAAAATCTAGTTGGCAATCAACTTCACAAACTGTTTTTTATCTCCATGACATTTTAATTATTCATTCGCTGTCATTCTGATTTTCATGGGCCAATTATTGTTCCTTGTCGAGTTTTGTTTGAGTTCTCGCAGGTTTATGGAAATATTGAACTAGAATTAAAAAACGCCGTTGAAGTCCATCAAAATATTATACTTGACAGGTGAGTTGGCTATCTAGGAATACATGAACAAAGTTTCATGGCCTAGATTTAACAGGTTTTTTCTTTAATCCTTTTCACTAATAATGATCAAAATCTCTTCAACGTTTGTCACAGTTGAGTCAAATATTCGTGAAAGACTAGAGTGTGTACGACAACATATTATGAACAGAAATGCAATAGAAGACAGTGATGAACTTATCGAAAGATAAGTGCCATGTGAAGTGGAATGAATAGAAAAATCGAATTAAACGGTTTTCTTCACATAAAGGATTCAATATAAAATTGAACCAGAACATGGTAGATCTCAGGTGAAAAACAACTACTTTCCTGGCGAATACCACGGAGAACGTTGAATGATATTCACCTGAAAATCCATGCATACTTCCATATAATATCAATGGACATTGAATGCAAATGTTCCTTTCTGATAAGCTCGATTATGTTTAATTTATGTCGTGTTCACCTAACAATCGCATACCGGTTTAGGCTTATCAGAAAGAAACATTTGCATTCAATGTCCATTGATATTATATGGAAGTATGCATGGATTTTCAGGTGAATATCATTCAACGTTCTGCGTGGTATTTGCCAGGAAAGTAGTTGTTTTTCACCTGAGATCTACCATTTTCTGGTTCAATTTTATATTGAATCCCTTATGTGAAGAAAACCGTTTAATTCGATGAACTTATTAGTGCACAAGTACATGGAAAATATACAGAATTTTGCAGAAAAATCAAAGAAAGATGGAGAAAATGTATATAATTTAGGGCATTCTTCGGACAGAAATTGGTTGAATGGTCATCTAATTAACACAGACAACACCCAAAGAAGGAATATTACAGATTGACCAAGAAAGTCGTTCAATGAATATAGCGGTGAATCACTGAAATCACAACTAAAGCCCTTGCTTGAAAGTAACCTCAGCCTCTTGGGCTTTTTGTGCCTTCCGGTTTTTTTTTGCACCACCCACTCCGTAACTCTAGTCTCCTGTACCAGTCTGTACAAGCTGGTCACTGGTTCGCTACTGTATTCTTCGGGAGTGAGCCTTGGTTGTCCGAATAATGCTTGTCTTTTGCTGTCTAGTGCCTCGCACTCTGGCAATATATGTTTGGCCGTTTCTGTCCCTTTGCCACATTGTCTGCAGGAAAGTTCTCCGTTGTACAGCCCCTTTTTGTGCAGGTGTCCTCTCATTGGGCTGTGAGGAGGCCCGTTACTGTTCTAACTTGGTTCCTACTCATCTTCTCCTGTTCTACGTTCCGACGGTACGTTGCCGTGGTGCATGAGAGGGGTTTCCTTCCAGCGCGCGCTCTCTTTGTATTCGTTTGACCCAGTCCTGTATGCAGCTTTGGATGGCCGATTTTATCACTCCGAGTGCAGGTTCTGGGCCAAAATATGGAGTTGATGAGCCCTTCTCAGGTAGTTCATCAGCTCTTTCGTTGTCTTCGATGCCACAGTGTCTTCGAACCTTCATCACAGTTATTTTGTTGTGTTCTGCGAGGGCATTTCGATACCAGTCTGAATGTATTTTTGGGTTCGTGAGAGCCTTCAGTGACACCTGGCTCTCTGTACCTATTTTGATCTGGGCGTTGTGCACTTCCCTCATGTTGTTTTCTCTCATGCATTGCAAGATTGAGAACATTTCTGCTTGGAATACCAAAGTGTTTGTTCCCAGTGAGGTGCTCAGTTGGGAGTTTCTCCCTCAGTGTATATCCAAAAATATTTATTTTCTAAAATTCATATACATTTGACTTAACCTAAAAATATACATACTTAATGCTACTATACATAATTACAATGTATGGGCACACGCTTGCCCTTCATATGAGGCGATGGCGATGGCTTGGTACATCCTCGGTTTCAGTCTTTAGATAATGCTACTGTGAACTCCCCTCCAGCTTACGCTTATGGAAGTGATATCGTTAATTTATTTTTTTAAAAATTCAAAGTGTTATCTTTGCGTCATATTATCTAAAAGAAAATTCAATTACTGGCTGGAAAAGGGGGTGCCGCATGATTTGAAATCTTGCGTAACACCTAAAAAACCAGCTCATGACAATTCAAGACCAGCACCAGTTCCTTTCTTAGTCTTGGATCCGTCTGTGTTTGCTCTTGATGGTATCATCTGTCCATTCCCTAAGTAATACAGTTGGTGGTGAGATTGTTCTTGCAGCTGTAATGAGTCTACTACGAGCTATAGGCAGACTTGATGCAGCCCAAAGTATATATATATATATATATATATATATATATATATATATATATATATATATATATATATATATATATATATATATATATATAGAATAAGAGAAATCTGTTTCGAATCCAAAAGAACCCACCATCCGTCTACAGCCTGTTTCATGGTTTCCCAATCATCAGGACGGCCTGTGGTCTCTTTCAAATTCGTATCAGATTTCTCGTAGGTTAATAGCCTTAGGCCAATACAAACATGTGAACAGCATCAGATTATAGATAGTGACACCTATAATCTAAGCGGTGAAGCTTCACCGCACAAATTATAGGTGTCACTATCTATAATCTGATGCTGTTCATATATATATATATATATATATATATATATATTGTTATGTTATGTTATGCCAGTTGTAAATTTTAAAAGAATAAAAACCCACAAAAAGAATAATTAATCAAGAGTTTGTTTGTGAATAACTTTTGAAATTCTATGTATATTGTGAGCCTAGGTAGAATATGGATAGATGAAAATGTCAAAATACTATAAAACAATCAATTTCATACACTGTCAAAATTATTATAACTCATAATTGCTCAAAAGACAATAAAAAGTCTAAATTTACAAAATTTTCAGGAATAAACAGTAATCAACACATTTATAAATTTGAAACATACAGTATATGAAACTGTAGCTAACAAAAAGTAGCCAATGATAGAACAGCAAATGTCTTTATAAAAATAGCCAATCAGAGAATAGATGATCAGGTGTAAAATTGGAAATTGTGAGAGATTAGCAATGAGATGGTATCAGAAGCAATTATTATTGAAATTTGTAAATAATGATAAAGAGTGGAAAAATAATTGTATATATATAAATTATGCAATATAAATATAAACAGTGAAAGATGACGATTTAGTGCACCAATTCAAAAATTCAAATGAAAAAACAAGGAGAAAAAGATGTAGCTAGGCGATAAAAAACAAAGATTCAAAAAGGGAGATCGAAAATAAATTTCCAAGCGGATGCCACGCAGAAATTTTACTAAAAGAAAATCGGAATAATCCCATCATTTGGTAAACAAAACCGATATTACCTCAATGATAACATATCCACGGATCCAAATGCTGATTTCCGCATCTATATGGTTCCTGATTCATGATATTGCAGTCCTGACAGCGATTGGAGAGAGGAGACATCCTGATTCATGGTATAAATAAAACACCAACAGTTCCAACCAGGTATAAAACTTTAATAGTGCTCTTCCGGTCCTGAGCTATTTCACCAATAACGAATTTCACATTCGAAGAACTTTATGTCACTCTATTTTGAACAATAACAGAAAACGTCACTCTCACGGAAAAAGTGAGGTTCTGTTTATCTATCCATGATCTGATTTATTATTTTCTTCCGTGAATATTTGTTTGATTCATCCTAGTAAAAGTTATTTCTTGTAGGCCAGGTATTTTAAGTCTTCCTGAATAAAGGAGATAATTGCTTTATGATATTTTGTTGTTTGTTTTCTCACAGTGATCAATAACATAACAAAGACCATTCAATAAACTGAAGTTAGCCAGCAGTGGCAAGTGGCTCGATTGCTTTGAACCGGCCACCTTGAGATAAGGGCGTACCAACTGTAGTTTAGTCGTGGTGAGGAGAATAATAATTGTTGGTAGCGTGACGAGAGAACAGTGACGTTCGCTGACAATTATTATTACAGCATACAATACAGGGGCAGAAATATCTATTTATATCATATCAATTTGGCTCACAAAGAATAACAAAAACTATTAGCTTCATTCATTATATAAAATCAATTTATATTTTTCAATATATCAAAACATAACAAAAGGCACCCAAAACGTGGGGCAAAAATATTACAATATTATATTTAAAAAATTCATCATTACATTACAATATATATATATATATATATAAATATATATATATATATAATATATATATATATATATATATATATATATATATATATATATATATATATATATATATATATATAATGGAGTTTGAGTTTCTTGGGGTTTCGGTTCTTTCTGCGAATGGCAGTCTTCTTTTAGGAGATAAACATTCATTTTGTAGACGTTTCGACCTCGTCCACGGTCTTCTTCAGGAACTACAAATATATTTTTCGTTGATCCAATAATAATGATGAAATGGACTTACCTAACAATAATTAGCTGGACCAATATTTTGAAAAAAGGAAAGTGTACAGGCAGCAGATGATTTATTTTCCATAATTATACAATTTTTTTCGTCCTCTTCATTGTGTATAAATAACCGGGAGACTTTGTTGTTGTTCTTTTTATTAAAAATCAAACGTGAGCAATCTGATAAGGAGGCTGGTTGATATGGATGTGAACTATCGTTGGAATGGTACGGTGAAGAGACTCGGGTTGTCGGTGGACGGAAGTTTATGTGGGATTCTACTTCGGTTGTTTAAATTGATAATTTCCTGCTTTTCCGGAGATATGATGTTTGTCGATTCTGTTATAGATGGCGTGGTGGACGGTGAATGTAGGTGGTAGTATTTTTCAAAGTAGATTATGGTATATTTTGTTTAAGTTAGTGATGTCGGTTCTATTATTTATGCTGTTTTTAGTTTTCTTCATATGAATCATTTCGAGGAATTCACGTTTTTTGGTGTTATATTCGGTGGCAAGTATTTCCGTTTGGTCGTAGTTGAAATCGTGATTTGTATAATTTTTATGATTGTTCAGGGCAGTTGATGCGGTTTTTACAAATTTGTGAGATTTCAGGAGATTTTCAAGATATTGAAGGGTCTGGCCGATAAAGACTTTGTTACATGTTGGTTCATTGCATGAAATTTCATATATATATATATATATATATATATATATATATATATATATATATATTTAATAATTTTTAATTAAAAAATAATTTTTTTTTCCTTTTGTGGTATAAATAATATATATGAGATAATCTTATTTTCGCCCTGTATAATATATTGTTATGTAATAATAATTGCTAGCTAACGTCACTGTTTTCTCGTCACGTTGTTGCCAATTGTTATTACCCTTTTTTACCACGACTAAACTCAGTCGGTACGCCTTTCGTCTCAGATAGCCGGTCCTGGCAATAGAGCCACTGCCTGGTCTTGATGTTTATTTCAATTCAGTGTTTATAAGAGAAATATTATCATATCATTCTGGAAAATAAACTAGAAAGTATCGAAAAACAATTATTTCCTTTATTCAGGAAAACTTATATTTACCTGGCCTACGATAGATAACTTATACTATAATCAATTGACAAATTTTCATAGAAAATAATGAAAAACAGTACACGTAACCTCACTTTTTCTTTGAGGTTGGAAGAATTCTTTTACAGTTCAATATCAAAATAATCTCATATACGATCTTCATATACGATACGAGTTATGTTGTAAGGTTATTCAGTTTGTGATGTGCACTAAAACGTTCATACCTGGAGCTGGAACTGTCGCTGTTACAATACACACCAAGAATCTGAAATCCTTTTTCAATCTACTGCTCTCCGGAACTCTCCATTACAAAAGGAACCATACAAATCCCAGAAACCAGCTTGGAAACAGTTTCATGTGGAGTACATAAAAAGTAATCCTTGTTTTCTCCTATTTATTTTTGTCGAAATTCTCTTGAAGGTTGAATAGGTTAGTTTCTTATAGACAAACTACCTTGTATTGGTGAAAATCTTGAATTATCTTCCTCCTATAGTTTTGGTACGTGGCGTTCTTTTCAAATTTTTTTTCAATCTCCTTATGGCTTTGTTTTTTCATCCCCTGGATACCATTTCTGTTTTGTCCATATTATTTGAATTTTCAAACTCGCGCATTTTCTTGTCACATTATCACTCTTTTGGGGTTATTTGAAAAAACTTATGAACTAAAATATTTTACCTTTCTTAAAAACTATATACAATATTTGATGATAATTTTTCTTTGACATTTCACAGTTCTTATTTTTCCACAATTTCCAATCTTACATCTGACCATACTGTTCCCTGATTGGCTATTGTCATCAATAAGTTTGTTGTTCTCCCATTGGCTATTTTTAGTTAGATACAATTCCAGATACTGTATGTTTCAAGCTTATAATTTTGTTGCTCACATTTAATTCAGAATGATTTTGTGAATCTAGACTTTTTTGTTGTATTTTGAACAATTATAAGTTGTAATTATTTTGACAATGTGTGAAAATTATTTGCATATTTTTACCTATCAATAATATACAGAGGCTTCATAAAGGAAATAGAATCCCAAAAATATGTAAAAACAATATCTCATGAATTACTAACTATTAAGTAATTATTATTTTTGTGGTTTTTTTATGAAATTATTTCTTTTTTTCCTTTTGAAATATATTACTGTTTTCATAACATAACAATAATATATATATATATATATATATATATATATATATATATATATATATATATATATATATATATATATATATATATATATATATATACTCGAGAATGGGGAGCATTCTTTCTTAACGCTTTGTGATCTGACTAAAGCTTTCGATTGTGTTTCCCATGATATATTACTTGAGAAACTTTTCTGTTATGGCATTCGTGGACTTCCATTGAAATTTTTCAGGTCTTATTTGCATGGGCGATCTCAGTGTGTTTCGGTTGAAGGCACCAAATCAGCATTCATACAAATCGTTCATGGGGTTCCACAAGGCTCTGTTTTGGGACCAACCCTATTCATTCTGTATATCAATGATTTATATTATCATATATTACCGAAAAAATGCATTCTCTTTGCTGACGACACCACACTGATAGATCGTAATAGTAAATTAGAGGAACTGATTGACTCTTCCAAACTCACCTTGCAAATGACAGATGAGTGGTTCTGTTCAAACAAGCTTATGCTCAATTCTGCTAAAAATCAGAATCTTATTATATCTTCAAACTCCTCACTAACAGGTGGGGAAAGTGTCAAGTTACTTGGTATATCCATTGATGACAAACTCAACTGGATGTGTCACGTGGAAAATCTGTCGAAAAAATTATCAAGCGTCACGTTCTTGATTCGCAGATTGAAAATCCTTGTTGGTGCAGATACTGTAAGAGCCAGCTATTTTGGACTTTTTCACAGTCTTATGACTTATGGAATTGTCTTGTGGGGTAATTCGTCCCATTCGAACAAAATTTTTGTTTTACAAAAAAGGGTTATTCGAATAATATCAGGGGCGAGCTACAGAGATCACTGCCATGCTCTATTTATTCATCACCAGATCATGCCTCTTCCTACCGCGTTCATATATTCCACTCTGCTTGAAATACATAAAAAAAGATCAGATTTTGCTCTTTCACCGGACACGCATCAGCACCAAACAAGGTCAGGAAACCTCTTGAAAACACCAAGATATAGACTCTCTGTATCACAGAAAAAATCATTGAATATAAACCTATACAATAAATTACCTTTGGAAATAAGAAATATGACCTTTTACAATTTTAAGAGATCAGTGAAATCTTGTCTACTGATGAAATGCTTCTACTCCGTAAAGGACTTTTTAAACTATAATTTTAACGTGGATGATCTGGGATTTTAATGTATTTGTCAATGCAACTTTTATACCCCTTTATGTATTGTTTACAATGACTAGTTTTGAGTTAACCTCATTTTATTCCTGTGTTGTAATGTGATATATCACCGTAGGAAATTTAGTTTTACTCTTTCAATTTGTAACTTTTAATTTAAAAAAATGTTTTTCTCAAGGACCTGCTACAAATGTTTTTATATATGTACGTAGTTAATGAATCTCTCTCTCTCCATATATATATTATTTCTTGTTTTCTGACAGAGAAATGTCAGATTCTTCTGAACTTTCGTTTTTCTTCGAAATGATACTTCGTGCTGTATTCCTGAATAGATACAACTTCAGCGTAATGCTACAATTTCAACCCCAGAAATAATAAACATGTATTTATTGTGAGAATACCCAATATTCTTATGATTCTGACACGAATTGAAGCTGATTCTGCCATTTATTTGCACAAATATTCAGAGAAATAATTTTGTTGCGCTAGATTAACTATCGGAACCACTGTGCGTCGCAGGCCCATGACTCACCACTTATAACCTGAAAATTACAATAGTTCTTATACCCTTGAAAGTGGTGAACACGTCGCGGCTATTGTATCCTGCCACTTCGAATTTCTAACCTCGAAATTGCGGGTACATGTTCATTAATTGTTAAAAAAGGACAGTATGGTGGATTTATGCAGCTCCAATTAACAATTATCAAGAAACAATAAAAAAAATTGATTGGCTATTGGTATAAAATAATGCTGAATAATGTCAAAAAATACATTTTTTTTTGTTTTAATTAAAAAAAATGTCCATTTCAATGTACATATGGACTCAAATAAGAAAATAAATGTCAAATTACAGACTTAATGATAAAATAAATTTATTGATGATATATTTCAAACCTGTTTCTACACTTTCCTTAACAGCTGGGTTTCTCACACCTGGTGGCTTCTTTGTCTCCATCCATTTCTGGCATGTGATCTATATGATCAGTTTGGATTCTTACTTCAATATGAGCTCTTTTGGATTGTATAGGGACACTTGGAGTACTAGAACTAGGTCTTCCAGCTTTCCGTTTCAACTCACAACCCGCATTCTGAAATGTAATGAGACTAGAATATGTGCTTCAGGTAATCCTATGGCTTTAGCGTCTGCTTGATACTCTAACCAACTGTTACTACAGGCAAAATCTACCGCATGGAATATCATACGCAAAGTCCACTTCCTAGATCTTATAAAGATTCTACAGTACCAAATCATATTCGATTCAGTTTATCTACCCCTCCCATACAACAATTGTACAGTTTCATTACTTCTGGTATCCTTATTTCGACGTATTTTTTACTTTCCTTATCCCATCTTTTTACCGTATCCACTTCCCCATTTCCTACAAAATTAGAACCCAAAGTAATACATCTATTATCCAACCATTCACTCAAGACGATACCATCCTCACTGATAACTTCTTTATAGTATCCTCTGTTTTTTTTTCATTATAGGTTTGTATGGTAGCAGGGGTGGCTTACCAAAACGATTTACCCTTATAGTTCTAGCACCATGGATTTGCTTCTGCCGAAGAACTTCTAATAAATTATAGGTTGTAAAATAGTTATCGAAATAAAGGAAACGGCCCCTTTGTATACTTTCAGACAATTTTAGAATAACTGTCGGTCCAAGACCAAATTTCGATAATAATTGTATGGCAAGTTTCGTTTTTGATCCTTGGGAGATTATAAAATCGTAGGCCATACCACTGCTGCCACAAAGAACAAATATTTTTATGTCCCATGGACACGGCTTGCCTTTAACGTACTGAATAATGGAAAACTTTCCAGTGATTGGGACCATTCGCTCATCTACACACAGATTTTTTTCCGTATCGAGCTGTTAGCATATCTTCCTAATGCAGTCATACAATGGCCTAACTTGGTACAATCTGTCAATGTTGTCAGCTGGGTTTTCTAAATTATTAACAACAACGTGCAAATTATTGCGTAGTTGAAAAAACTATCCCTGCTCATAGTATCATAAAATAGACTTTGACGAAGTGATTTATCTCAGTACATGCGGACTCTTGGATATCCTAGGCATGACATCATCATATGAAGGCCAGCAAGACTTTTTATATCTTCAGTATTGCAAGGCCTAAAGTTTTTCCCTTGTTGAAGGGCATAAATATTAGTCATTTCGGCTATTTTAGTAAATATTTCATTGGGCAAATATCGAAAAACAAAGTCAATTGGATACGACATCGTGTCATCAGTGGTATTTGCGTTTAGTTGATCTTCATTTTCATCAACAAATGGGTACTTCAAAAATGATCATTTCAGCCATTTTATTTCAGATTTTTTGGTGACTGCTTCCACACCTTCACCAGTTTTATTTTGCTTTTCAAGAATTTTAGATACTTTTGACCTTTCTGTAACATCTTGTACTTCATTGATTTCATGCGAAGTTGCTACTTTTTCGCTACACAAAACTCTGGGAATCATAGTAATATCCTTACATTCTGCACCAGTTTCCTCATCACTGTCATTCTCTCCTTCAGAAAATTAATTCAGACGTTGCAGAACCGTTTCACATTCTTGTTCTAGCTCATCATCATCCAAAAATGACAAAAGTTTTTCCGCGTCAATTGGATTTTGTGGGTCGTAGAATCCAGAAATAATTCATAATTTCAGACCAGATGTCCATTTTAATGGACATATAAACAAAAAGAGGTTCTAACAAACTAATGTTCATTGTTAGACTATCTTATAGCCACAGTACGTTTTCTGAACGTTTTTAAATGAAATATAAATGCTTTATTGTTGAAAATATTTATAACGAACACGTAAAAAGCATATTATTTTACTTACGTTTATCAGCACGTGTTGACCCCATCACTGCACTTATTTTATGGACGCATATTTACAAAAAAAATCCACGGATGGCGCCACATGAACAAATATGAACTCGTTCATTAGTTAGGTTGAGAAATAAAACACTAGATGGCACAATTTAATATTATATTTTTGTAGAACAGGAAAAGAAATATTTGTCCATTGTAATGGATGTGAGGTCTGGAAGGGTTAACAATTAAGGTATTAATATCAAGCAGAGATCCGATCTATGTAAATTAACCTTTTTATACAATATCAAGAAAAATTGTCCATTGAAAACGCATAACCCATTCCATTTTGAATAGATATTATTCACGTAACAGGTAAATCAAACTTTTTTTAAGCCACAATAAAATAATTTGAGAATGTAAGGTTAGTTTCCGTCATCGCACGGACCAATCCACGGTCACTTCAAAATAAAGAAAAATTATCTATTGAAAACGAATAACCCATTTCATTTTGAATAGATATCATCAACGTTTCACGTTATAGATAAAACGAACTCTCTTTAAGCCAAAATAAAATAATTTGAGAAAAATTAGGTTACCTTTCGTCATTGCGCGGACCAATCCACGGACACTTGATGGTGAATTTCAAAGATAATTGTAATTTTGTAGTGACTTTTGTCAAATACGAACTGTGACAATCACTTATGGAGATAGCAAGAATGTGGCAACTATCAGCTCATATCACAATCAAGTTCCTTCCATGTTGAAAAGGGAAACATTCTCAATTGAATATTGAATAGAAATATTTTTCTATGAATTGAAAAATCCACGATGAAAATGAAGTAATTTTTTGTGAATGTCTAACAGAAAACAACTACTTCCCCGGCTGAAGCGACTGAACTACATTCGGAAAGGACCCTCACTCAGAAGAAAAAATCATAAATTGAAAATTTGTATTTTTATTCAGATGGTTATTGGATTTTCTATTCCAGTCTTGATTAGTTCCTAATTAGTTGTGCCTCTGCGAAAATATATTCAGTCATCCACAATGTATGAAAACAAATAAATTACAGTAATAAAATCAATGATAAGAATATATTTATGTTTATGTTTATTATATAAAATATAAAGATATAAATAAACCATAAAAAATATATATATAGTGTATTCTGGAATTGTCATGCGACACTACGTTAAACAATTTGCAATCCATTATAAAATAATAGCAGATACCAAAATAAAAATGAAAATAGTAGAAATATGATTAAAACTAAAAAAGTAAAATTTCCAATACTCAAGTGAGATGAGTGAACTTTGTATGAGGTTGAACATGTCGTAAATAAGTGATATAAAATAAAGATTAAAACTTTTTATATCCAATATTACAATACTTAATTAATAGAGATATCACAGTATATCATGCAAATATTCTTGAATATTATAGTAGTTTATATTTATATTTATATATATATATATATATATATATATATATATATGTATATATATATATATATGAGTGAGTCATGTATCAAGGTTGAGCTGGGAACTGGAAGCCTCAGTTGGTTTGTTTGTCGGGTTAAATATCCAGTGTTTATGGTTTTGTTATTGGTTCTGTTATGTGAATTATGGTCACTGTTTCCCTCATATATATTGAAATGTATGTCTCCAAGAAATAGGGGTTTACATTAATGTTGTCTCTTTGCTTGATAAAGATATCTGATAGTTTTTTTTTTTGTAGAGCAAAGACAGACTGCATCAGTGTATTACTGCAAACTCTCCAGAAAGCTATTCCGTACCTCAGCTGGGAGTCTATCAACGCATAGTGGACAGTATTTGCGTTGGGGAAGCCGAGCTCTTCCACAATATTTCTCAGAGCATAACAGCCGGAAGCTGATTTTTAATTGAGGTATCTGATGTGTTCATCAAATTTCAGATCTTTATCTAGATGGACTCCTTGGAATTTTGATGTGATGCAATTTTCTATAGTATTTACTCCTAGAGAAAGATTGAAGAATGAGCATTTGAATGCTAATACATGGGTTTGTTTCATGTTAAGTTAAGAGGTTTGGGTAACACCAATCTTTTATATTACTCATATCTTTACACATTCTGGTGTGTAGCCTGTTTTTGTCTTTGTCATGCCGAAATGATGTGGTATTGTCTGCAGAGAGAGTGAATCTTCTCAAAATTTATATAGTTGCCAAATCATTGATGCGCAGGAGGAACAGTATAGTCCTAGAACAGAACCTTGGAGTACACCTCATTTCATATCACTGGTATTCGAGTCCGAAATTATATTTTCAAATTGCTTCCTTCCATAATGATATGATTTCAATGAGGCCTGGCTCTTGTTCCTGAAGCTTTTGTAGCATGATTTCATGATTCACACAGTCGAAGGCTCTAGAAAAGTCGCATGGAACTGCTGCTGCAGTTTCTGCTCTGATGCTTTCAGCATATATCATCCACAAGATTGCAGATATGGCAAACCATATGTTGTTGTCCAAGAATTTCATAGATAACTAATATGTTTCTGTGTGGAAAACAATGAATTGATCAACTTCTGACATACCTTATAGCTCATTTCCAGATGTATACATGAAATATATTGACACAATTCCACATTACATTCACAAATCATTTAAAAACATAATTTTCATAAGAAAATCCCACTCTATTTTGAATCGATAAATGAAACAACAACGTGGTTCACCGACCAAACGTAAACGGAAATATGTTATGAGAGTGAAGCTCGGCATTCGAATTATTTCAGCAGTAATTGAAAGTATGTATTTTTTTACTCATAATGGACTCATCGTATTTTTTCCATAGGATTTATTTTGACGTCAACAAAGAGTCTTGTTTCTAAGAATACATTACGGCTTTTTATAGCCCCACCCCGCCGTTGAATTTTAAACGATTCGACGTAGAGCAATGAAACAAAAACAATTTTGAATGATATCGCCGATACTACTTCTTGAAATGAAATAAATTGTGATTGCTCAATAGATGGCGCGGAGAGGCACATCAACTTGAACATTTTTAATAACATGTGGGGTTAATTCTCTTTTCAGACATTTATTTTTTTTGAATTTCATCAATATGTTTTTTCACAATATGCATTTGAAATGTCGAATTTAAATATTGTGACAAAAGAATTGACAAAATAAAATGAAAAATTGGTGGGTTGAGAAGATAATTGATTTATATTTTGTGTTATGAATACATTTTATTATTAAAAAACTTAATGTATAATGAAAAGAGGAACATCAGAGGTTGTTGACTGTCAGTAGAAGAACAAGAACTAAATAACCAATAAATAATAATCATCTGAAACCAATTATTATTGAAAATTTCACAGAAACATTGAAAACAGTTAACAAAAGAAATAAATTCCATTATGATAAAAACTCAAAAAAAATTTAGGCTCATATAGGCATGGTGATAATGTTGTTTATAGAAATAATAATAGGTGGGAACCTGTAAAAGTTTTGCAAAATCATATTGTACCACGATCAGTTTGGATAAAAGATGAGATCAGAAGATTAAAAGTGGGGAATAATTCTGATCTACGAAAATCACTGAATGAACATAATTTTTTAGCCGTCGAAATCAAAACGGAGGAGGTTCTCTAGTCGACGCGTATATTTTTTTTTATGTATTACGCATAACTTTTTAATGAGACGTCCGATTCCGATAAACTTCGAAGTTGGTCTCATCCGAATTCGAAAGATGTTATCTACCCCTAAGGATAGCGAAATGAAAGATATTGATCACTCACCCTCTGAATTCTGGTCTGTTAACCGATTCTATCAGGCATAACTTTGTACTGGGTTCTTCGATTTGGATGATTTTTTTTTATTAGATAGGGTATACCTCATAGTTGATCATATTTGGATCTCGAATGGAATTATCCACCTTTACGGGTAGAACAATAGGGTATAATTGATTTTTCACATTGGCACACATATGTAGTTGATAATGACAGATGGCTAATGTCATTATCTTTGTTCTCCTAGATCCGTCACAATCATTATATTCTATGAGAGGATCGAATGATATACAAAGTATTGAAATAAACTAACCAGAACAACAAAAATAATTTATATTACAACAAATAGTAAAAGTAGATAATCATATTATTCAACTGGTAATAGTTGAAGTAAGGTGGGTAAGTAAGTATTTTGGAAGTAATCAAAAAACAAGTAGGTAGTAATAAGTAAATTTCAGCCACTGAAAATTGAAAAATAAAAACTTTTTAACAAAAAATTAAATCGACGAAATACGGAACTGAAAAGTAAAAAATAAAATAAACCTTTTTAGTCTCAATAACTGAGCTCCTAAACTAATGCAAGTGTGTCGGCGCCAAACGAACAATCAAGATCATTAAATTACTTCAAAAAATTTTTCAGAATGTCACCGCGCAACTCGATGCCATCATTTTACGCCTTATCTGATTCAGTTGCTTGTTTGTATGGCGCCGACTCAGAATTAGTTACTTACATTAGTTTGGGAGCTTAGTTATTGAGACTAAGAAGGTTTATTCAATTTTTTTATTTTCAGTTCCGTATTTCGTCGGTTTAATTTTTTGTTATGTATGAATGGTATGAATGGGAATGGAGATGATAATATTGAACATGATAGTCTGCTGGGAAATATAAATTTGAATGGGGATAGTCCGTCTAAAAATGATACTGTGAGTGAGAACAAAGAACATTGAATATATAATGATATAAATTAAAGTGTTGAGATGGGTAGTTTGCCGTCTACATCTAAAATGTTACCATCTGACCATACATTCTATCAGACACGATCGGGAAGGACATCCGACCCTCCTCAAAGTTTAATATGTGAAACACATTATTTATTTTATATGAAAAGGGAGACTTTATATACCGGGTGACACAGGATATCGTGCCGCCCCTGTAACTTCTGCATTCGTGAACGGATTTTTCTGAAATTTGGTACAGTTATATAAGCAACCATTTCGGATTTGATCACAGTACAATCCAATATGGCGGACTTCCGGTTTTTCTGCAAATGCTAGCAACTTTTTTTTCTTCAAATAGAACACCCTGTTTATTTTCACATATTCGAATTCAACAGGTCAAAACAAGTCCAAACCCCATGTCAAATGTATTTTTTTTTGAAACATTGAACTTAAAATTGTTTTTTCATTTTACCTCGTGGATAAATGCGATTTGGTCAAGGCTATTCACAATGAGTCGCACATAACAGAGAAACAGAATTTTTTCTGAAAAATTATTTTTTGTGTCATTTATTGATGAATTAATTCAGTCACATCACATTTTGATAAAACATTTTTTTTTTTCAAATGTAACCCCTATGGGCCACCTACCTGTCTCTCTAGAACATTCATTGAGGAAAAAAGTGACATATCATTTTTGTATCTCGGTGCACTAACAAATTGTATACATTCAAAAATCTACAACTAGTTCATGAGTTTCCTTGCGTTCGCATAATTTTTCAACTTAGTAAGCTGTGGAAAACAACATTTCTGAATCTTGTCAACTAATTGTGTTTTGCTGTCATCTTTCATCTCAACTCTCGAAAATTAGTCAACTTCCGGGAATTAGTTTAGTAGAAATGTGAAATCAAAATTATAGGTTCACAAGAAGTGAACAGGTTGATATGTTATTAATTTACGGAGAATGTCTTGAAAACATTGTCGCCGCTTGTCGTTATAGGCTAAACGATACCTACAAAGAACCTTTTTCAAAAATGTGGGGCGAAGATTCCGAAAACAACCCAACAATAAAGAAGATAGAAAAATCGAATTAAACGGTTTTCTTCACATAAAGGATTCAATATAAAATTGAACCAGAAAATGGTAGATCTCAGGTGAAAAAACAACTACTTTCCTGGCAAATACCACGCAGAACATTGAATGATATTCACCTGAAAATCCATGCATACTTCCATATAATATCAATGGACATTGAATGCAAATGTTTCTTTCTGATAAGCTCGATTATGTTTAATTTATGTCGTGTTCACCTAACAATCCGCATACCGGTTTCAGGCTTCTTGGCCCTCATCAGTACGGAGTAGTCAACCAGCCAAAGGTCAAAAGAACTCTGGCTGAAGTGAGACACAACGTAAACAAACCATCATCGATCTTGTAACACCTATAGGTACGCCGGAAAAGATAAACTTTAACTGGCGGTACCTAGTGACAGAAAGAAACACTCCGAAAATCTCCCACCTCGATAGGTTTCTAAATAAAAGATTCCTTCTCAGTAGGAGTGGCAAGCCCGTCTAGCATATAGTGAAAGAAAAGTGCCATGTGAAGAATAAAGAAGATGATCGTAAGTGAGGAGGCAGAAATGAATGTTTTGCTTATGTCGATTTTGATCCAACCGCTTCGACGCGGGAATTGGAATACCAATGTAATGTCAGTCGAGAAAACGAGAAGAATTTAAAAAAAAAACACCATTATCGTGCTTATAAGTATAACTTACACAATTAGTTAACAAGATTCAGAAATGTTGTTTTCCACAGCTTACTAAATTGAAAAATCATTCGAACTGCCAGAAAACTCATGAACTAGTTGTAGATTTTTGAATTTATACAATTTGTTACTGCACCAAAATACAAAAATATATGTCATTTTTTTCCTTAATGAATGTTCTAGAGAGACAGGTAGGTGGCCCATAGGGGTTTCATTTGAAAAAAATTAATTTTTGATCAAAATGTGATGTGACTGAATTGATTAACCAGTAAGTGACAAAGTGACACAAAACATTATTTTTTAGAAAAAAATTCCTGTTATTTGCGACTCATTGTGAATAGCTTCGACCAAATCTCATTTATCCACGAGATGAAATAAAAAAACAATTATAATTTCAGTTGTTTCAAAAAAATTACATTTGACATAATGTTTGGACTTGTTTTTGTATATTGAAATTGCTAATTATTTTTGGTATTCTTTGTGAGCCAAATTGATATGATATAAATAGATATTTCTGCCCCTGTATTGTATGCTGTAATAATAATTGCCAGCGAACGTCACTGTTCTCTCGTCACGCTACCAACAATTATTATTTTCCTCACCACGGCTAAACTACAGTTGGTACGCCCTTATCTCAAGGTGGCCGGTTCGAAGCAATAGAGCCACTTGCCACTGCTGCTAACTTCAGTTTATTGAATGGTCTTTGGTAGGTTATTGATCATTGTGAGAAAACAAACAACAAAATATCATAAAGCAATTATCTCCTTTATTCAGGAAGACTTAAAATACCTGGCCTACGAGAAATAACTTATACTAGGGTGAATCAAACAAATATTCACGGATAAAATAATAAATCAGATCATGGATAGATAAACAGAACCTCACTTTTTCCGTGAGAGTGAAGTTTTCTGTTATTGTTCAAAATAGAGTGACATAAAGTTCTTCGAATGTGAAATTCGTTATTGGTGAAATAGTTCAGGACCGGAAGAGCACTATTAAAGTTTTATACCTGGTTGGAACTGTTGGTGTTCTAATTATACCATGAATCAGGATGTCTCCTCTCTCCAATCGCTGTCAGGACTGCAATATCATGAATCAGGAACTATTTAGATGCGGAAATCAGCACTTGGATCCGTGGATATGTTATCATTAAGGTAATATTGGTTTTGTTTACCAAATGATGGGATTATTCCAATTTTCTTTCAGTAAAATTTTTGCGTGGCATCCGCTTGGAAATTTATTTTCGATCTCCCTTTTTGAATCTTTGTTTTTTATCGCCTAGCTACATCTTTTTCTCCTTGTTTTTTCATTTGAATTTTTGAATTGGTGCACTAAATCGTCATCTTTCACTGTTTATATTTATATTGCATAATTTATATATATACAATTATTTTTCCACTCTTATCATTATTTACAAATTTCAATAATAATTGCTTCTGATACCATCTCATTGCTAATCTCTCACAATTTCCAATTTTACGCCTGATCATCTATTCTCTGATTGGCTATTTTTATAAAGACATTTGCTGTTCTATCATTGGCTACTTTTTGTTAGCTACAGTTTCATATACTGTATGTTTCAAATTTATAAATGTGTTGATTACTGTTTATTCCTGAAAATTTTGTAAATTTAGACTTTTTATTGTCTTTTGAACAATTATGAGTTATAATAATTTTGACAGTGTATGAAATTGATTGTTTTATAGTATTTTGACATTTTTATCTATCCATATTCTACCTAGGCTCACAATATACATAGAATTTAAAAGTTATTCACAAACAAACTCTTGAAACCATTAACTATCTAGTAATTATTCTTTTTGTGGGTTTTTAGTCTTTTGAAATTTACAACTGGCATAACATAACATAACAATATATATATATATATATATATATATATATATATATATATATACAAATTTATATATCATTATTATTATCAAGGAACTTACTGTATAATGAAAAGAGGAACATCAGAGGTTGTTGACTGTCATGCGAGGTCAGTAACAAGAATTTGTACTATAGTAGATTCGGATAATAAAAACTAATATAATATTTTCAACGTTGTGCCACTTGACCTCCTATGCTATTTGAATTTTTAAGTTGATGTGCCCCTCCGTGCCATCTATCGAGCAATCACGATATCTTCTATTTCAAACAGTACTATCGGTGATATCATTCTAAATAGTGTTGGTCCCGTTGTTCTATGTCAAATCGTTCAAAAGTTGACAGTGAGGGGGAGTGGCTATAGAAAGCCGCACTCGCAATTGTGATTCAGTAGAACAACCATAGTTGAAAGAAAAATTGAATTACCTTTTCAACGGTGTGCAACACGACCTCCATGCTTTTCGTAATTTTCAAGTTGATGTGCTCCCAGCGCCATCTGTCGAGTATTTGTAATGTATCTTTTCTCAAAAAGGACCGGTAATACCATTCCATATTTTCTATGTCCCATTGTTTATCATTCATATACGCACTTATATTTGACACTTCAAATGCATATTGCGAAAAAACTTTTGAACAAAATTCGAAGAAAAAAGGATGGTTCAAAGGAAAATTGAATTATCTGTACAACGATGTGCCACTTGACACCCCGTGCTATTTGAATTTTTTCAGTTGATGCCCCCCGCGTCATCTATCGAGCAATCACAATGCCTTTCATTTCAAAAAGTAGTATCGGTGATATCATTCAAAAAGATTCGTGTCCCATTGTTCTATGTCGAAACGTTCAAAAGTTAACAGGGCAGGGGGGGACTATAAAAAGCAGCACTGTAACCCGTCTCAAATCCTTACTACCTCGATTATCCTAAAATAATGTCATTACCCTCTTAGAATGTCGTAAACAAAGGTTCAGATTTTCGGGCCTTGTTAAAGAAGCGCTGATTTGTTATTTCGACCAGATAAGATACGACCATTCAAAGCAAATTTCGTAGTAGATAACACCACTCGAAGATATCTCATTGGAGTAGGTATAACTTTGCATCAGCACGCTTTGCAAGCCATATTGTCGCGTAAATAATAGAATGCATCCACAAGGCCCATTAGCAATTTCGGATGGATAAATAAGTGGTCTACATTTTAAATCTCGTTGCGCTCAACGCCAGTACATTATGGAGCTCTTGTTGCGTATACAGTGTCACTAAAGGTCACAAGCGATAAGTGATAAGCTCAAGTTTGCTGCTACTCGTGTAGATTAGTAGGGTTATTTCCAATTCGAAGATAGCAGCACACCATGTACATGAGTTACTTCCTGTTCCATTCGAGAAACTGTGATCCAATAACTTTGTTTTGATGATACACTTAGATGCAGTTCTAGACAGGTATGTTTTATTAGTAAACATGTTATTCAAACTTTGCATGTATTTCGAAACTGTTTTCGTTCTGAAGATGATAAACTACTGAAATTGTATTCAATGTATGAGTAGGCATACATAGAAAATATCTTTCTGGCCTCGAAAAGTGGATTTTATTTCACTCAGAACTCAAGTAAAAATATCTGATATGTTGGATTTACTTTCAAATTCATAACAAACTTGGTTTACTACCCAATTCTGGATTTTTATTGAAGATAGATTTCACGCAATAATAATTTCATGTTCAAATGTCTTAAATTCCGTGTATCGGCAAGAACTTCACTCAGAACCGAATGTACATAGCATGACAAGTTTATTCACTAAGGAATTGGAATATTATATAGATATGAGGAGTACTACAATCACAAAAGAAAAAAGTTTGAATGAAAGAAACATTTATATAATTGATGGCCTTGCACACTCAGTTGATATTGTCATAAATATTCATATGTCTCAACTTGCCTTAAAGGGGTTTGGTAGCTCAGGATAACTTTTGTGATAACCAGATTATGAACTCAGAATCCAGAAACAAACATACAACATTCAATAACATAAGAAATATAAACGAAAATAACTATATACTTACACCTAGGACTATATATACAACGCTGCCAGATCGGCAGCTTAGTAGTAGAAACTACATTCTACAACTCAATGCAATTTATCGTGTTCCATTAGCAAAATCGTATTATTTATAGTTGCAGTTGTCAGATGAGTCAGGTATCATTCAAGTTATTTGTTCCAATAATAATATATGATGTGTGATTCGGAAAGCGAGAATACGGACTTAGAAGAGGCATGGAATATCGGAATACCTGCCACAATTCCAGAAAAGTGGAAAAAATATTCTTAAATTGTATATATCCTTCAAAATGTATAATTTGACTAACCTTTCTCTGACAATATTACCGCAGATAGACTAAAAATATACTACACCACTTGTGGAACCCATTACACATATCGCTAACATGGCCATTCAAAAAAAACACTTTTACAAAGCTCACCAAGATTGCCGTCATCAAACCCCTCTTCAAGTGCGGTATTATTTGAGGTACCAAACTACCACTACCGGCCAATATCTTTCGGAATCCAGCAGAATTTCAGAAATACTGATAAAATCAAGAAGGATAAATTTCCAGAATTGGTTCATAGAAGAGAGATCGACACAAGATGCAATTGCAGACTTAACTTCAAAAATATTCACTGTTATGTATTCCAAAGAACTTACAATATATGTAACTTCGTCGATCTCCTACACGTTTTTGATACTGTCAACCACCCGACCTTAAGTTCAAAGGTATAGCCCATCAACTTATAGGAAGTCATTTGAGCGGTAACATTATTTGAGAATTACAATCAACAAAGTTTGTTTTAGAGTCCCACAGATAACCATCCTTGGCCCCATGGTGTATATAATTTATATAAAGGCATTTTCCGACTCACCTGTAGGTAGGAAAATTAATAGTTTCGCGTTATTCAGGACAAAAACTGGTCCAACCTGAAACAGAATAATTTTTTCTAGTGCTGGAATTCTTAGTAATAAACTACCCACCATTAATCTGGAAATAAAACTGTTTATTTGCCTTTCACAGTTATGAATCAATGAGCAAAATTCACCCGGACAATTACCTGAAATGGACTATTAATAATGATAAATCGATATGAAAAGGTTAGCTTTCTGCAAAAACTGTTTTTCAACTCAACCCTGAGAGTGAAATAATACTCATTGAAAAATGGCAATACTTACAATGATGATAATAACAGATAAATATGTACTATTACATGACAAGTAAATACTAAATCATAAAGAATAAACTAGTGGGAATCAACGATTAAGCAGGTTAGCAGCCGAAAGAGTTCGTTTCTAGTAATATGGATAAAAAATGTATGTTCATTATGAGTTTTGGAACGTATGAGTTTGGCAACTAAATACTCCGTTTTGCATGATGACAGTCGGCAGCATTTCCGTTTACTTATCCAACCTGATTGAAGCATTTTAGATCATATTTTTTACTATAAAAAGTAAGTATTCTTTGAGTATTCTTTGAAGACGATGCGAGTCGATTTGTAAGAATGCTGGACCATATATAGAATAGCAGGTGCCTCAAGACAGTGAACTAAGCTTGATATGAAAAACTGGACGTGTCTGGTGAATCGTAGATCTGGATAAAACTGAAGCCTTGAATTTTTGCTTTCAGCAACCCATGGAAGTAACTCGTTGTTGAGCTGAATATTTATTACAGGATTAGCGCCATTTCTCTTCATTTCTGCATTGAATAACATAACGAAGGACTTGGTGCTGTTTAGTTGAAGGTCATATGGCGTTGATATGAATATTCACATGAAGAAATAATATTATGTATCAAAAGTCCAATATTCAAAAAATATTTTTGATATAAAACTCCTGAAAATAATATCTCACGCTCTGGTGCAAACCCATCTCACACTAAGTATGGGAAAGTGCTACAAATTTTCATGAGTCTTCCAATCCAATCCAATACAGAAGTGGATTCTGAGAATAATTATGGAAAGGGTCTTCAGATATTTTACTGATGAATATTTTTATTGGCACTGGTGATGTAGCAAAACAGAAATAGTTGAATAAATTGATCACAACTATCCAACTTGACATAAAGAAAATGTTTTGAACATACCTCGTTTGTAAAAGTTAATAGGGCAATAATATACCTCGCACCAAAAATTTATAATTCAATAACTCGTTATTTGGAAGCATCCATTTCCCCACCCTGTTCAAGTCAGAATTCGAAAGATGGTTGATGGATACAGCCAGAAATTGAATTCACAGCATGATCGAACTGAAAAATCATCAGAATTGCGTGAACTACCAAACACGTACACATGTATCGAATAAACAAAATGAGACCTGAGCTTTTTTATCTTCTTCATACAAAAATTTTATATTTTAGGTAGATTTCAATAGAAATAATACCTATTGATCCCGTCATCACAACAAGACTTTCAACAAATTTGATATATCTCATGGATAGTGACACCTATGATCTGTGCGGTGAAGCTTAGACCTGTTTTCGTGGAATTTTAATGACATGAAATTTCGTGCACATTGATAGGTCACCAACAGATGTCAGCATAGGCCAATCCACGACACCAATAGTCGTACTCCTAGTGCGTTCTGAGTAACGCAAAACAAATAACGAGAATAAGAGAAATATGTTACGAATCCAAGAGAGCCCACCATCCGCCTACAGCCTGTTTCATGGTTTCCCAATCATCAGGACGGCTCGTGGTCTCTTTCAAATTCGTATCAGATATCTCGTAGTGCTAATACCTATCGGCAAGTACAAAAATGTGAAAAGCATCAAATTACAGATAGTGACACCTATAATCTGTGCGGTGAAGCTTAGACCTGTTATCGTGGAATTTCAATGACACGAAATTTTGTGCACATTAATAGGTCACCAACAGATGTGAGCAGAGGCCAATCCACGACACCAATATATAAATATATATATTTTTAAACATGTTTTTTTCTTTGTAAAACTCTACAAAATTTCGGGTAGCGCCAACCGCCTAATTTTAGGTGACCTACTCAGATAAAAACTTTGGCAATTGCCGAATACAATGAACATTCAACTCGACATATGTGTGCTGAATGTATACATTGCAGGCTGCCTGAGATAGATATTCAATTTCGAAGTGGAGAAAACAACTAACCCTGTTATATCCAAACTGGTGATAAGGTCAGAACTAGTTGACTTCATACTCTGCTTTGGGGCACTTATCATCGTAATTATCACAGTCACTTGTAAGAAACCAACGACACAAACAGTAATGAAAAAGGGAACATTCGCAATTGAATTGATTGAATTGAATATATTGTGACCATTGTAGTGATTTAGACGTTCAGTGAACACTGTTGATAAGCAAGATTCTCGCATGCACGGTTTACAAAGCTGTCTATGAACGAAAGTTTGTTAGATTCAACTAATGTTATCTGATTGGCTGGTGAATGGAAGATCCTAATAAGCAACCAATCAGAAAACAGTACGCGATGTGCAGGAGAATTAATTTGAACATTATTGTCTTTGTCTTTCGCTGGCTCTTAAAATTAAACACCGAGAGTAGAAGACAATATGAATCACTCGTCGCATTTATGAATGAAGTAGTAAATTTCAATTCTGGTTAGATTCTGGAGTCACCAACCACTTCGCGGGCGTTTTCGTACTAGATATATTAATATAATATAGGTATTTTTTTATAGAATGGAAACATTTTGAAGAGGGAAAGACAATAATGTTCAAACGAATAGGCGAGGACCCGAGAAATTATTATCGCTAGAAAAATGCTTTAAAATAATATATGGATCCTTTGAATCCAACATAAAAACATGTTCATATTCCAATTAGAAATAACAATTCATGTTTATTAATATCAACAAACTTCATAACTGTCTGGAGTTGGTTTTTTTGACAATATGATGTGGAAATATTCTTCTTTGCCTCATTCATACAGTGCTTCTCAAAAGTCCGCTACCCCTCTTATTTTTGGAACGATTATACATAAACAAGTGAAATTTGGAAACTGAATATTAAAGGTTGTTAATTTCCTTACTAGTGATGATAGATGACGAAATCGTCAAAGATGACGTCACAATGCCATTGTGACCAATAATTTTAAATGGAACCCTACGGCAAGCGACACCTCTTTTGAAAGGTATCGAAAAAACCTATTCAATGATACCAATTTTGTTTGTGTTCATGGCAGTTTTGGCAACTCGCTTTGAAAAAACGCAAAGCTGTGATGAATTAAATCAGTTAATACTAAAATTCCAAATTCAAGCTCCGCCTCTGGATAGTTGTCAAATAAGCTGACGTTTTTGTTAGTCTCCCTAATTCGAAGTTTTTGTAATTGTCCAAGTTTTTGTACATTTGATAATTTGTGTATTGTTGATCGAACGTTTAACTGTTTTAGAAGCTTTTGGTACTTTTAATATTTTTCTACATTTCAATAATTTGTTAAACTGTTGTGAGCCGAACGTTTAAGTGCTTCAAGGAGCGAAATGGTACGTGCTTCAGGTGATAAAGTAGCAGAGGGTGAATGTTTGAGCAGGTATCCTGGGAAACCACATCGTCGGGCCTCTTTTTTCAAACACTAATTTAACTGGTGAGGTTTATCTGGAGCTGTTGCAAAACTCTTGCAAAATTCTTGAAATTTTGGAAGATAATCCAGATGAATTCGGCAATTTGGAAATAACATTCCAACAGGATGGTGCTCTTCCACACTATTACGGTGCAGTAAGACGGTATTTGGATAAGGAGTATCGTGGTAGATGGATTGGACGACGAGGTTCAACGGAATGGCCAGCTCGATCACCGGACCTAACATTTTTGGATTTTTTTCTGTGGGGGTACCTTGAATTGAAGGTTTTCGCCACTGAAACTGACAATATTGACGTTTTAAAACAACGTATTGTTGCAGAATGAGAGGCTGTTTCCGCAGACACATTTGCAAAAGTACGAGAATAGTTTAAAAATGGGATATTTCACTGTCAGATAGTAAATGGGGGTCACTTCGAGCAATTTCTCCAAGTAGAGACTGATTCTTAAATCTGTAATTGATATCATACTGAATAGAATTTAAATTTTATTGTTTACTAATGAGCCCTTAAAACTGCCATAAACACAAACAAAGTTAGTATCATTGAATAGGTTTTTCCGATACCTTCTAAAAGAGGTATCGCTTGCCGTAGGGTTCCATTTAAAATTATTGGTCACAATGGCCCTGTGACGTCATCTTTGACGATTTCGTCATCTATCATCACTAGTAGAGAAGTTTACAACCTTTAATATTCAGTTTCCAAATTTCACTTGTTTATGTATAATCGTTACCAAAATAAGAGGGGGGGAGGGGACTTTTGTGAAGCACTGTATATATTTGTTCTCAATTAAGAGTGGAAAATCAAATAAGTATCTGAATAAAATTGCAAATGTTCACTTTCAGAGTTAGGAGTCATTTCACAATATCTATCAGATGTGGTTCAATGTCCTACCTGGCTTCAATCGGGGAAATGATTGTTTTCTATTAGATATTACAGAAAATAACTTCATGATTGTCGTAGATTTTTCAATTTAAAAAAAATGCTATTTAATATTCAATTGAGAATGTTTTCCTTTTCATAACTAGAATTATTTCAGTAATGAATATGAACACCAAGTCTTTTTCACAGATCATATGTAATCTTTTCCACCTATTTCCATCAGCAGCAGAGTCATTTAATTTTATATAGGACTTATCTTGATGATTCATAGTATAGCTGCAGTTACAGTTATCCTTATCAAGAACATGTTAACATTCATGTTTTTATTACGAACATTCAAATATGGGTACATTTACAAGGATGTCTCCACTTCACGACTTTAAAAAAAAATTGGTATATCTTAGCGCATAAAACCCAAAAATATTACCAGTTCGGATAATAAAATTGTATTTATATACAGGGTGTTCCAAATTAAGTCGGCACCATTGCCAACTCCGTTATTATTGATGCTACGATTTCGGTTGAATGGGCAAACTGGTAGCATTTTTAGTGGCCTTCTCGTGCCGAAAACAAAAAAAAATTGACAGTCGCGTTGTCATAATATTTCATAAAATGATATTTTTTTCAATGGAATACCCTATATTTTTTCACCCATTTCGATTCGTGATAACATTATCAACAACAAAGCTCATATCACTTTTCTTCCTAAAGTGGAAAATGAGCGACTTATGTGGAAATATTTATTTCTTTCACTAGTACAAAAAATTTCTTTGTTTTGGCGACATGATGATCACGGGTTTCACGAATTCACATCCCAGCGCAATTTTTTCTTTTTACTGTCTCATTTTGCTATAGTACCAAAATATTGTCATGAGGTTTTATTCGCCAAAACAAAGAAATTTTTCGTACTAGTGAAAGAAAGAAATATTTCCACATAAGTCGCTCATTTTCCACTTTAGGAAGAAAAGTGATATGAGCTTTGTTGTTGAGAATGTTATTACGAATCGAAATGGATGAAAAAATATAGGGTGTTCCATTGAAAAAAATATCATTTTATGAAATATTATGACAACGCGACTGTCATTTTTTTTTTCGGCATCGAGAAGGCCACTAAAAATGCTACCAGTTTGCCCATTTAACCGAAATCGTAGCATCAATAATAACGGAGTTGGCAATGGTGCCGACTTAATTTGGAACACCTTGTATACAGGGTGTCCCAGGACTTCTTCTTTTTCTTTCAGGAATGTATAGATGGGGTCAAAATATCACCAGTACTTCATATAACTTTTGTTCCTAAAAGCCTTCGTTACCAAGTTAGGGGCCCTCAAAGTTACGAAATGAAAAATGTTTTTCTTCGATAACTTTCAAAGTGAATATTCAAAATCATCTAAATTTTGGTGATTGACTAAACAAATGAATTCCCTTGAGGAGCTTTCATGCAGGAGTCAGTTGTTTTGCTACAAAGTCAGGAACGGACTACCCCCGATGGTCCACACCCCAAAACTTTGAAATGACAGATAATTTTTCAATAGTTTTCAACAAAATAAGGTTACGTAGACAATTTTCTGAATAAAAGTACTCGTGTGGAAAGTCGATCGGAGCAACGATTCTTAATAAAAATGCAGTTTTACTCGACGACATCAAACCCGATCGTCCACCATTATTTGAAATGAAAAATGTTCACAGTAGAAATACTAGTGCTAACGGTAATTCAACAACATTTATAACAGGGATAATTCAAAACATGCTGAAATAAAGTCGTAAACAAAGAGTACAGTACCTAGTTGAAAGTTTCATTCACAATGTAGATATTTTTTCAAATGAATTATCAAGTTATGTAGATTCGTGGTGATTTTGAACTAACAAGCTACTCCACTATGAAATATCGAATTCAGTCCATATTTTGTGTGTACGCGTGGAATAAGCACGTTTCGTGTTGTGCTATCTGAATCTCATGGAACTCAACATTTGGATGTTGCAAATTCGTATTCACAGCTTAAATGTTGAGGAGTTTCACTGATCAGTATAATTTCATGGGAGATAATCTTTAACCCGAAGATAAATTTAGCTGAAAAACGACCATCGGAAGACATAACTAATAAAAACCAAACGAATAAACTACAAAATCGGCTGCACATGAATAGGTGAAAAATATCCGGTGAATAAATTTATGTTCCATTTCTTCCACAGATGTTGACAAAAACACCTCGTAGAAAGAAATAAAATTAGTGTGGATAAAAAATGACAACTGGAATGCGATTTTGTTTTGTTGAATGGTGCGTTGTCATTGAATTGTCAATATTCTAATAGGACAGTTTGAAGTGTTTTGATATGGCCGAAATAGTTTACATTCAACGATTATGCAGATATGCATGCATTGTATGGACGAGCATTCGGTAATGCTGCAGAAGCCCATCGTATAAATGTACCCAGAAATTTTTTTTCCGTCAAATTTCAATTACAGCAATTCCCATTCGTTTTTTAAAATCAGCATATTTTGGAGCTTCTAATATTGGCGCTTTTTGTGACGAGCAGCAAAAAAGCGTAATCGGGTTGATTGTGACGTTGAACGGCAATGTTGCCAAGTTTATCAAACTATAAATGTCAGAACTAGAATATTATTTGCAATGTCAAGATTTGAAAATATGGCTACGTTGCAAAACTGATTGAAGCTGTCAACTGTGGGATTGGTTGATCGGGTGATCACGTCTCAATATTTTGCAAGGCGCCAGATAGAAGCCATTTGAATTTTGCCGAGTTTAAATTAAAGTTTTAAAAAATTAAAGTTTTACAAAATTAAAAAACCGAAAAGGAAATTAGCAACAGAGTTTTCACAAGCTGTAAAATCCATTAGTTTTTTTTAATTTCGTGTCCTCTCCCATTCTCGTGCACATTGCGTACTGTTTTCTGATTAGTTCTTGATTAAGATCTTAAGCCAATCAGAAAACATTGGTAGAATCCAAAAAACCATCGTACGTAGACAGCTTTGTAAACCGTGCATGCGAAAATCTTGCTTGGCAACAGTGTTCAGTGTTCTGAATGTCTGAATCACTACAATGGTCATGATATTATTTTTCAAAACAATATTCAATTGGGAATATTTTCCTTTTCAATACTGTTTGTGTTATATGTTTCTCAAAAGTAACTGCGATAATTATGATGAGTGCCTCAAAGCAGAGTATGAAGTCAACAAGTCCTGACTTCATCACCAGTTTGGATATAACAAGGTTAGTTGTTTTCTCCACTTTGAAATTAAATATATATATAAATATATATATATATATATATATATATATATATATCTCAGGCAGCCTGTAATGTGTACATTTACCACACAATCAGTTCAACATTCTACCTGAGTTGAATGTTTATTGCATTCGGCAATTGTCGAAGGCGCTACCCAAAATTTTGTTAAATTTTATAACTAAGAATGAGACATTTTTTTAATTTTTTTTTTCAGTTTTTAGCCATTGTAATTCGTTATAAAATGGCATCATACGCTCGTCATCAAATGGTGTGCAAGAGGTTAGATTACACCCTGTATATGGGATATAACGAAATTGGTTAACAAAGTAGAGGCCACATTTTCAACCGAATGGAACGAAACCGGATGAAAAGTCAATGCCATTCGTAGATGGGCCAAATCGGTCCAGTAGTTTCAAAATGGCGGCTGTAGAAAAATAAAAATCTTAACCTTTCATTTTCATACCAATATTGCCAAACTATAGGTCTTTTGATAGAGCTTCATGAGCTCTACAACTTTCTTCCTTTTTAATTTTTTTAAGATGTACACAGAAATAAAAAATCGCTGTTAAATACCATTCGTGAGAATTAATAATTGTTGTTCACCCTGTATGCTCCTCTCATTTGAGTTTTATTCGCTTCTGTCACAAGACACTATTTGAGTTTTCCTTCTTCATTTTTATTTGAGTCGGATTACATAGAAATATTAGGAAGATTTTAGGGAGATTTGGATCCTTCACCAACTATGATTGGAATTTTAGAGTTTAGACAAAAATTTTATTTCAGTTTTTGTTTCCAATGAAAAATTTAAATTTTTTCCGACACGTGATTCGTTAGCTTGATTGGTGACAATTTCAGAATCATACATTTTGAAATCTACCTTTCCAACTGGCTGCGCTATTGGGTTTTTTTATTCTATATTTTTGATATTTTTTATATTTCAATGAATTTATTCATCTAATCATGTACTTTTTTCAGCAAAAATACCCGCGCACAGGTCTCATTGAATTTGTAAATTTTTTTTCAATACCTAGGAAATATACTTCATAGTTCATCATGTTAACATACTGTGTTATATCTTCATTCTAGTGATATTGAATTCAAAAAATATTTCATTATCTCGTGAAAAATTTAATAAAAATTAACTGTTTTATATACGGAAATAACAAGAAATTCCATGAGTTATAAAATACGTTCCTGATTAAATTCGATCTCGATTGAAATTTTTTCAAGCAGATATTTACTATTGGAAACTCTTACCAATTCATGGCGAAAAGACCCTGCATTTAAATGTAGTTGAGTCTTAGGACACTTTCACAACAGTGGCAATCGGAACATTATATCATAACTCACTCTTGAACTACATTTTTTAACCGACGAAACCAAGTCGACGCGTATATTTCTTTTTCTTTTTTTTATGTATGACCACGCATAACTTTTTACTGAGACGTCCGATTCCGGTAAGTCTTCAGTGGATAGGGTGTACTTCGAAGTTGGTCCCATTTTATTTTAAAAGATGAAATCCACACCTGAGGGTAGCAAAATGAAGGATATTGATCACTCGCCCTCTGAATTTTGGTCCGTTAACCGATTCTATCAGGTATAACTTTGTACTGGGTTCTTCTATTTGGATGATTCATTTTTTATTAGATAGGGTATACCTCATAGTTGATGATATTTGGAATCATCCATCCTTACGTGTAGAAAAATACGGGATAATTGATTTTTCATTTGTGAACATTGGCACACATATGTAGTTGACAATGACAGATCGGTATTGTCATTATTTTTGTTCTCCTACATCCGTCAGAATCATTATATTCTATAAGAGGATGGAATGATATACAAAGTAATGAAATTAACTAACGAGAACAACAAAAATAATTCATATTACAACAAATAGTAGAAGTAGATAATCATATAATTTAACTGGTAATAGTTGAAGTAAGGTGGGTAAGTAAGTATTTTGGAAGTAAAAAAAACAAGTGGTAGTAAAAAAAATGAAAGAAAATATTTTAAAAACTGTGAAATTAAACCGACGAAATACGGAACTGAAAAGTAAAAAATAAAATAAACCTCCTTAGTCTCAATAACTAAGTTCCTAAACTAATGTAATTAACTAATTTTGAGTCGGCGCCAAACGAACAATCAACAAAGATCAGTGAATAACTTCAAAAAAATTATCAGAATGTCACCGCGCAACTCGATGCCATCATTTTACGCCTTATCTAATTCATTTGCTTGTTTGTTTGGCGCCGACTCTAAATTAGTTACTCATATTAGTTTAGGAGCTTAGTTATTGAGACTAAGAAGGTTTATTTCATTTCCTACTTTTCAGTTTTATTTTATTTTATTTTATTCATATGTAATCTACAGAAAATACATTCCATTAATTGATTACAATTTCAACTAATAATGAATTATGTGAGCTACAAAACCTCATAATAATATAATAATATAAAAAATTATTCCATTATATAAGCAGTTTCTGGGAGTGAATATTATCTTATACAATTTTTTAATATGTGATTGACAAATGAAGAATGTCTATTTATATATATATATATATATATATATATATACACTAGCGGACCCGACAGACATTGTCCTGTCCAAATTTCTATGTTCCCTAAAATATTTTTCCCGAAAATTTTCCCGTTATCCCGTTATCCCATTTTCCTGTTACCCCTTTTTGTCTTCACCCCGTTATCACGTTTTGCCGTTATTCCTTATCCCCCCGTTTTCCCTTTTCCAGTTATCCCGTTTTTTATTTTCCCGTTATTCCGTTATTCCCTTATCCTGTCATTCCCGTTATCCCGTTTTCCCGTTTTTTCGTTATCCCGTTATTCCCGTTATCCCGTTTTCCTAATATAAAAATAAATAAAAAATAGGGGTCGATCGTAGAAGGGTGAAAATTAGGAGTAATATAATTTTTTTTATTCTTAGTCATGACAACATAAAAATTAAAATCTTGCCAAAAAAATAGGGGTTGATCGTAGAAGGTTGATAATTTGGGGTTGTATGTATTTTTGAATGCTGTATCATACAAAAATAAAAACCACAAATTTTGTCTGAAAAATTTAAAAAAAAATCAAGGGGTGGACCACCCTTAACATTTAGGGGGATGATTTGTGAATCTAAACCATCCAGGTCCAGCCGTTTAGGAGGAGTTCAGTGACAACACACGTACAGTAGAATTATATATATAAAGATATATACCCATACACATTATATACAGTTATCAACTGAAGGAGAAGAAAATAATCCAAATTAAATTAATCTAAATTAATTCCGGCATTAATTTGTCATTAATTTGTAGAGAGGTGCGTTTTTACCTTGATTTGCATATTTACGTGTCGATTGGTTTGGTTTATATGTGATCTTGAATATGCTCAATATCATTTTCAAGTTAACGATCTGTGATAACGTAAAAAGATTTCGTTTCTGAAAACAGAAGGATTTTTGGATACTATGGTGGGATCTAAATCATTTATAACTTTGCACAGTCTATAGAGAGGTGCATTTTTGCCAAGATTATTGAAGCTTCAGGAAGAGCGAATAGAGATGTGGTTCTGTGATTATAATTAGATTGCCAGTAAATTAATTTTCTTAAGAAATACGTGGAATTGATTTCATTATTGAGTAAATTTGTACATAAATAGTGCAGAAGCAATTTCTCGCCTGTGCTCAAGTTTGATGAGATTAAATTATCTCAGAAGAGTCACGTAAGGTATATCAAAGCAGTAAGTTCCTGTTTTTTTAAAGTACATATATCTGAGGAATTTTTTTGAATCTTTTCAAGTTTATTTTTGTATTTTTCGTAGTACGGCGACCAGACGATAGAGGCGTATTTCAGAATGCTCCTGACGTAAGTATTGTATACCATTATCAATATTTTTATATCCGTGAATCTACAGGAGATCCTAATTACGAATCCTAATATCTTATACCCTCCATTGATTATTGTATTCACATGATGATTGGAATTGAGTTCTCTGTCAAAGTAATCACCTAAACCTAAACATTTTTATCAGCGAGAATATTGTTGTTTATAGTATATTCGAATTAATTTTTTTTTTCCCGAAAAAGACACTGAAAAACATTTTCCATATTAGAGGTACTGTTATTTTCTGACCAGGTTGCTACTGCTCCAGATCTTCTTGTGGAATATAACAATCATCGATTTGATTAATCTTTCTATAAAATATAAAATCATCTGCGAAAATCAAGCATTCTGATGACCTTATATAGTTTGGCAATGTGTTTATTAAGCATAAAAAGAAAAATGGACCCAAGTTGGAGCCCTGGGGTACGCCTGAGCGAGTACTAAATTTTTCCGAACAACCCCCCTTGAATACCACATATTGTTTGCGGCCCTTTAAATAAGATGCGCATAGTTCTAAAATTTCAATTGAAAATCCTAGTTTCCAGAAATTATTGAGCAAAATGTCGTGGTCGAATGCTTTCGAAAAGTCTGTATACATAACATTTAGTTGTCCAGCAAGGTCAACCACTTCATTTGCACTTTGAGAAAATTGAATAAGGTTGGTAACTGTCGATTTTTTCAATGTGAAGCCATGTTGATTATTCGATAAATTAGCCCGAGGAATTTTACCATTTTCAGATATAAAATTGACTCAATACCTTGCTGGGTACACAAATTAACGCAACAGGTCTGTAATTCGTTATCTGATTTTTATCAACATGTTTCAATATGGGGGAGACTTTGCTTAGTTTCCATAATTCTGGATATAACTTGGTATTGATTATAAGGTTGAATAACATTTTTGGGGGCTTTAGAAAAAATTCCGCACATCCTTTTATTATGAATGCCGGAATATTATCTGGTCCTAGTGACTTTTTGGGTTTCAAACGTTTTATGGCAGCCAATATTTCTTCATCAGATATGGCTTCTATTCGGAAATTATCCGTGATATTTTGATTGATCCCTAAATTACCCTTGTCATATTAGCCTCATCAAGAGAATATACACTTTTGAAATAATCTGCGAATACATTCGCTGTTTCGGTATTATCTGTAGTGGAAGTGCCGTTGTAGATCATTGCACCACTCACAGTGTCAGAGTTTCTTTTTACAGATTTCACATATTTCCAAAATTGTGAGGGATCTTTTTTCATACAACCTTCCATAGATTCAATATACTCTAAGTGTGCCTTCCTGATATCACGTTTAATTTTGGATCTTAAACTAACAAATATCTGTCTGTAATTATCATTCTTAGTTTTTGTAGAATTGTCGCCTGGAATGGTCTTCTTTCCTTATTTCGTCGGTTTACATTTTTGTTAAAAAGTTTTTTGGTTCACGATAAAATACTACAGTGGAAAGCAATGGAAGGAAATCACAGTAGCATATTTTCAATCATTTATTTTAATCCACAAAAGTAACGGAATTCGCAGTTGAAGTGTTTAGATTTTCGTATTTTTGATTGAAGTTTTCTACACAGCAATAAAAACCGATAATTGATGATACAACGAGCTGATAATTTTATTACTTTATCACAATCCATGTTATGTTTTTCAATTCCGAAATCGTGAACGACCTTGAATTACCAGCCTTGATCGATGACACTGAGAAAAAAAAACAATTTCGGGAATAATATTCAGTCATGTCGAAAGTTATATTTGATCGGAAATTTCAGAACCGAAAAACGCTGATTCAACATAACATTGGCAAAATAATACATAATCTGTTAACTTTTAATTGACCTGTAAACGTGGAAATACAAATATCTCTCATATAAGACATCATGTTATCCAAAAGATCGGCTGAATTTGAAACTCATTTTGGTTTGTTTGAGTTATCTTATGAGCCTTATTACCGCACCAGTAATGTAATGGATCCATTATATCACTAGCGCGGCAATGAAGACCTTATACTACTCAAAGATTCTGATATAATATGTTTGGTATCACACCAACTGGTGAAACGAAAACAATCATTTTCATATTCCTCCTTGGACTTGGAGGGTAGCTGTGAGCACCTACGCTTGTGCAGAATTCTCGATGTTCGAAATCTCAAAATTTGCTAGCGATGCGACGTTGAGAATAGCATGTTCAATATAGTTGAAATTTTTCAGCATAGCAACGACAACTACAAACTACTAGATTCATTTAATGTCAAGTTAAAGCACTGTCTAAGTACCTACCTAACAAGTCATATCAGAGTGACATTAGTGACATTTATTATTTGTGAGAATAGAATAGTATTGAAAACTCAATGAAACTGATAAATTCTGCATTTATTTTTACGTAGATGAAATGTTGTATAACACACGTGCGATAAAGCTTATTACAGCATTCGTGTTGTTTCAGTCTCACCCGGGACTGCAATGATGCCCATACTGGACTAGTGATATAAATAACTATTATCTGATGACATGTCATAATGACAACGTTATGTCACTCAATTTTGATGACATAAGGAAGTTCATTATGGTACTTAGTCCCATGATGATTTCATTATGGTACTTAGTCCCATAATGAATTCATTATAGTACTAAGTACTATAATCAAATTCTATATGAAAGACATGTGATGGTGAGATCAAAAGAGTTCATTCAAAATGCATAATTATAAATGAAACTAATATCGACGTTTTTTCTTGTTAATAAAATACTTCTTATCATCGAATGATACGTCCAGAGAGAAGATGGTTTTCTTTCCTTAGATAAACATTCAAAGTGAGCCAACAATACTTTTTCATGATTGATATTCTTGATTTTCCTAGTAGAACACCATTCTTCGTACCGATTAATAGTAATTTACGTAACAAGTCCGGAAAATAGGTTTTTTTGGACGAATAGACAAAATTCTGGAAGTCTGTGAGTCCAAAAAAACTATTTTCGGGAGTGTTGCGTACAATATTTTTTCGGTAACCGGGTAGAATAACAAATCAATGAGACGACATATTTCTTTATTTCTTCATTATACATTTTAATTCTTATTTGAATGAAACAGAACAGAACAGAAAATACTACATATTAACAGAAACATTCTAACTCTTATTTATATTAAAACTCGAGCAATTGCTAATATTGAAGGGATTCAATTTGTTTGAAATGCTTGGTATACATAAATTCCTTTTGTTGAAGCCAGAACAAGAAGGCAAAGTTTCCGTTTCACATTGATTGTTTTCATCTGATGATTTTTGAATGGTCTTGGCATTTTTAATTTTGTTTGTAAGTGAATTATCTATATATCCTTCAGCCACATTGGTAGACTTCCAGCCACCGTGTCTCTTCACATTTGTGATGTTTCCACCATTATCAGCAAATAACGTCGCCGAAGTTCGACGAATGCTATGGCCTGTGCAATTTTTAGGATTGGGTAAATGTAAAAATTCTGCGATTTTCATTCCGAGACTCCCAAAACTGTGGATACCAACAGGCTGAATCGAACATTTTCCTTTTTTGTAATTCACGAATAATCTGTTATGTGGAGTATGGGATGGCCGTAAAGATGAATATTGCCGATACAACAGCAGGTTTTCTTGCCCAATTACAACAAAAGTTCTCTCAATATGTATTTTGGATTCCGGTATTTTCACAAGCAACATTCCTCGTCGTTTATTAGATCAATTGACATTTTTGTTAGTTCTTCTCGTCTACATGCACCGGCTAACCCAATAATTGTTACTACCTGAAAATTGAGATGATACTATTATATCCTACAATCGTAATATTTTATTAAAACTACCTTCAGCATCAGATATGTTTCATTATCCGCTTCCCTAATGAATTAGTTAATCTGCTCACTGCTGAAGACTTCTGATTTCTTGGCTTTGTAACCAATATTCTTCCTTTTAAAAAATGCGATAACCTTTGGGAAAGTGACTATGTTTACATTTTTCTTCACTGAAATGGTGCTTATAACATAGAGTACATGCTCCACAGAGTAGATGATTTGACAGTTTCAGATTTTTGCGCCAACTAAGCCAAAATCACATCCTCTGTAAAAGTTTTGCATTGCTTCATATCCATCCATTTCGTGAACAAATCATAAACGTTTTCATACCTGGATTTTGATTTTTCAGGCAATAATTGTGATGTAGCAGCAGCTGCTATATTGGAAATTTCCCAAGGCATATTTTCAAAGTCACTATCGCTGCTGCTTTCCATATTTCATTGCGAATTGCGATCAAAAAACATGCAAACTTTTGACAACTAATTTCATATGAACTGTCAGCCGTTATTTCGTTGCTATGGTAATGATCAACTGTATTTATCCAAACCATACCCACCAAGATTTTCATATTTACAATGACAACAACGACGTGATTCTTCCCGGCCTAGTCCGGGAAGTACGTACTTCCCGGACTAGGCCGGAAAATGCTACTTTCTCGAAGAAAAAGCGTCCGGGAAGTGGGTACATCCCGGACGGTTGCCAAAAAACGCTATTTCATATACACTCCGTGATTTTTCCGGCAAAAGGGAGTCCACGATATTTCGCGTCATTTCTTCCAAATCAGAAGGTAAACTGCCAGTTTCAGAATCACTCATTATTATTTAAATTATATTCAATTCTACGTGACAATTGTGTTTGACAGCAGATAAATAAATATTGCCGTTACAACCTGACGTTGTCAAGGAAATGGCAAAGCACAGCTCACTAACCTACAAATATTTGAAAATACACATATACTTACTCCTTTAAAAATAGTAGTCATTGTGACATGTCAAAAATGCAGTTTTTAATTTTTCAAAAATGTATTAATATAAATGCCATCAGATAAAATTTTGTATGTAATACGAATCATAAACAATCATTATGGCACACGTCGTGTTATCGGACTCGGCTACGCCTCGCCCAATAACATTCACGACTTGTACCATAATGATCGTCTCTATGATCCTTATTACATAAATAACTATTATATGGAGGAACTCTTATTGAAAAAATGACGAAAGGACTGAGCACAGAAGTAAGAATTTGCCGAGAGATTCAGTATGTTACACCTAAGGTATATTTGATTCCACGTGACCCCGATAGCAATTGCATCAGGTGATATAGGGTGTAATCGAAAATTTCTATTTCTTGTCATGTAATAAGCGATTTTTATATAATAATTTGTAATGCGATTATAAAGATAATAATGCAAAATAGACAACAATGAAGGAATACCCTCGTGCCACTATGTTGAAAATTCCAATACACCTCAATTTAGGGGTAAGTTTGTACCTGTGATTTTTCTAATAACTCTGTTGACCGGAATCAGGTAGACCGGCAGAAATAGGAAACAAATTTTCTAGAAGCAATCTCACTTTGCAGAGATGTTATATTATGTTGTAGTATCATCAGAACTACGTATATGTGTGCCATGTTTCAACAGAATCGGTTCACAGGTGTTAAATCAATAAATCATCCCCTATTTTTCTACCCTTGGGGGGTGTAATTTTCCTCGAATGGGACCAACTTCGAAGCATACGCTATAGAATAAAAAACGAATCATCTAAATCGGATAACCCAGTACAAAGTTTTGCGTGGTAGAATCGGTTGAGAAGTATAAATTGAGTAGGTGAACCACCAATCATTTCCCATTTTCCTACCCGTAGGAGTGGAATGTTTTTTTCAATTCAAATGGGACCATAAAAAAAAGGATCATAAAAATTGGACAACTCTCTGAAACGTTATGCGCGTTCATACATAAAAAAATGCAGGCGTCGACTAGAGAACCTCCTCCTTTTTTTTCGTCGGTTAAAAATACAATAATAGGGTGGAAGCCGTAGCACTATATGTCCCATTTATGAAAAATGTCTTCTGATCTTCTGAATGCTGATATTTTCTGTACCATTTTTCGAAATATATATCATTCGACGCCATGTAGGTTTCAATCTCCAATTTCGTATTTCTGAGCCTCGAGCGTTCTGTAATTGGCGACTGTGATAGCTTGCATTGTATGTTATGTTGTGTTTCTTATTTTTGTATCACATTGTATTTTCATATTTGTTCATCAAGTAGTTAGGGATTGATTTGTTCGAAACCGACTTGAAGGTTGTCAAATAATGAAAGATGAGACAATTCTTTCTCTCGTATTTGAAATAGTATTCAACTAATAAATTTGGCTATAACCAAATACGAGGCTATACTACATTGTCCATTATTATTACGCTATACTGAGGAATGTGTGGTATAAGACAATTTTTGAACCATTCTTCAAAAAGTCCACGCAGGGGTCTTTGATATTCTGAATAGACGCGGCCGATACTTGATGAAAATCCATGATTAAAGTAAATTAAAGACACTTCACTACAATTTTCACAAAATATTGGTTAACAAAACCCACTATACTATGGCTTTCTCAAGTGGAGATAAACTACTACTGACAAGCTTGAACTCCCAATCAACAATGTCCAATGTCTATATATTTAAATGTCTATGAAATGTCAAATGTCACATCTGCTCCTTATGCACATAAGATTGTTTACTATTTCAATGAAATGTAAATAGGTTTAAAACCCCCCTATGAGGACATTCAATGTCAGTATTTGTTCAATTATTGTTTTGTACAATGGTTTGTCGATCATTTTTACTGGATCTTCATGTATATACTTTGACGAGTAAGTAATGTAACCTGTGTCATTTCACCTCAATTCTCAAGATCGTCTCTACAACTAAATTGACCATTACTTACTTGTAGGCATCGCACTGATGATGGCATAATAGCCGAAAGCGCTTTGCAATTCAAATAAATTACTTACACGACATACAACTTTATTCTAGGTTTATTAAATTTCACCTGATATGCCCAATTTACAATTATTACAATCCAGCCCCTTCAACTAATATGGGCTAATTTTATCATTGATATATGTTTCTAATTTTTGTCTGCCATTTGGCCAAATTATGAAAAATTCAGTACATTTTAGGTAAGTATCTATATACTTCCATTCAAAGTTTTCCATGAATATATTAGTCATCAACCCATTGCCAACCGATAATTGTTCAATGGAATTGAGTGATACCTACTTTTTGAAAATTAAATACTTTGACAAGTTCTTACTTACCAACCGATCACTGCCAATCAAATCAATTGTACCTACTTTTATAAACACATCGCGCGACAAGCTTTTTGAAACCAAATAATTCGACAAAAAATAATTAAATCATTGTCAGCGATGACTTAAACTTATTTTATACGTTTCAGTACACGGCTTAAATAAAAGCGTCTTTAATTTTTTTTGTATAAGTTATTTTATTTTTTGCTTTTAAATTAGTTCGCCCTAATCTGTTCATTTCTGATAGACCATCGATATTATAAGGTTTTGAGCTGAAAAACATCGTGATCTCCGACCTCAAAAACTCCCACAAACCAATTTTGAATAGAATCTGATCATAATGACAGAACTCGTCCGCCATCCTGAAGTTGACATCTTGAATTCATAAATTTCAACAGAAAAATCATAATCTCCGACCCCAAAAACCTCCGCATACCAGTTTTTAATCGAATTGGACCATAATCTCAAAAATCGTCCTCCATCTTGGGGCCGCCATCTCGAATTTATGAATTTTGACAAAAGTTTTATATCCTACGACCCCGAAAGTCCCCACATAACAATTTTGAATCGAATCGGACCACAATCACAGAACTCGTCCGTCATCTTGGAGCCGCCTTGGAGCCATCTTGAATTTTGACAAAAAAATCATAATATATGACCCCGAAAACCTCCACATACCAATTTTGAATCAAATCGGACCATAATTACAAATCTCGTCCGCCATTTTGAAGTCGCCATTCTAGTTTTTTTCTAACAAAAATTCCGTAATGCATTGTCACCGGAACTATGAACACCTGCCAAATTTCAAATTAATCGGACGACTAGAAGTCGGTCAAAATTCACTTGCAATATTTGACCCAAACTAACGAACGAACTACTTAACTAACAAGTGAAACTAAATAAACGCTTGTAAAAATTAACTTTGTGCTGAGATACGTAGTTATGGATAATGAGATATAGAAAAATATGTTGTTTTAGTGATATTGATTTTTATGAAGAGTATATTGATTTGGAAGAAATTTCTGGCTTCATCTCATATTGTGTGAAAAATAATATTCAAAATTCGTTAAAAAATTCTGGTGCAGAAATAACAATCAATTACTTGATTGAAATTTTTGTAGCAGATATCTTCCATTGGGAACTTTCTTTTTTTGATGGTGAAGAGAGTTTGAATCTGAATATAATATCATAATTCACTCTTGATCCATGGTTTTTTTTTCCCAACATTCATAAAACTACGGAGGAAGATAAAATAACCAAATCACCATATGATTTCGAGAAGGGAAACATTCTCAATTGAATATTGAATAGAAAGATTTTTCTGTGAATTGAAAAAATCCACGATAAAAATGAAGTTATTTTTTGTGAATGTCTAACAGTAAACAACTACTTTCACGGCTAAAGCCACGCCCGACATTGAACTACATCTGATACGATATTCGGAAAGAACCCTAACTCAAGAGAAAAAATTTTTTATTGAAAATTTGCATTTTTATTCAGATAGTTATTTGATTTTTTATTCCAGTCTTAAATTAAGAACTCATCTGATTTTATGAACATCCTGTTCATATTTTCAAACAAATCTACCATATGATATTTTCAATGGATTTCAATCCACAAAGTAGCAAGTACGCACATTTTGTTGAAATATTTCGATTTCAGTGTTTTTGATTGGTTTTGAGTTGTTTTGATTCTCAGAATTATCTATAAATATATTTATTATAGGGAAATGACATGATTTTTTTTCACAGAACTTGCTGGAATTTTCTGTTATGAAATAGTTACAGAGAATTAATATATCAAGCTGATAATATTGTAACTTTCAACACCTCCCATATTTATGTGTTTTTATTTCTAAATCGTGAAAGACCTTGAATAACACTTAATCGATGCCCCTTGAAAATATCAATTTCGGGACATTTTTAAGGATGACGAGTTGATAACAAACATATTGATTTTCATTCGGAAGTTTCAAATCCGAAAAATTCTGATTCGATATGGGATTGATAAATAATACATATCTTTCATTATTCGGACTTTTCATTGATCAGTATCAATGGGGAAAATATATATCTCATCATATGTATAATAGATATTCTTGATTAAAATATATAATTATGACAGAACTATTATTGGAAATCGACACTGAAAATAACTTTTTGCCGTTTTTTTTATATCATGGTTGGCTATGAAATCTGTTTCAAAGCATACATACTACTAGTAAAAAGCACTCCAAAGACATGTCTCAGTGTAAATATGCAGTTCTAATAAAACTTTTATAGTGGCGTTTGTCAGTTTAAAAATTCAGAGGGTTAAGGTTTGAATATGCTCCAAATAAAACTACAAAGCAAAATACTAATACTACCAAAATAATTTAATGCTAAAATTCTATCCATTTTCTTTGAAAGTAACTATTGGAGAATTATCTTTGGTTGCAATGGGACTGTCCATCAGAATGTAAAGGCATTTCTTTCAAGCAATATTTCTACAGACCTGTACTTACACTTTCAAATATAAAAATGAACTCTGCGCGGAAGAGAGCTATTAAAACTTATCAGATATAAATAAATAAATAACAAGTTTTTTGTAAAATTGCTTTGTATGGAAAGTTCAATCATTTGGCTGCAATTTCTGGCTTCATCATATTTTGCGTAAAAAATATTACTTAATAAAAACTTTTTAACAAAAAATTAAACCGACGAAAAAATAAACTGAATAAACCGTTTTAGTATTAATTATTATTGAGCTCCTGATGTGAGTAACTAATGATTGCATTTGGTAACTAGCAATTGCATTTGGTAAAGTGTGAAATGATGGCATAGGGATGCACAGCGGCGTTTTGATATTCTTTTTAGGACATTATCCAGCAACCTCGTTTTAACGAGTCCGTTTAATCTACACGAAATCGATCGTTAATGACCCCTATCAACCTTCAATTCATCTTTTAATACATGATTGTGATATATGCAACTGAACATACACCGAAATCGACCATTGAAAATCTGTAAATGGTCGATTTGATCCATCAATGTATAATTGTGGTATAGGCAATTGAACATACACGAATTCGAATATTATTCAAATGTCAAATCATATTACCTTCGCGCTGTCAAATTTATATATTTTGAAATCCAAATATTGTAAGTTTCCTCCTAGTTGAAGGAAAAAGATATCGAAAATTTCCCGTTAACCCCAAGAACGAGGTCGACGGAAATTTTTTGTAATCAACTCGTATATTATAAAAAGTTTTTAACAAAAAATTAAACCGACGAAAAATCAACTGAAAAGCAAAAAATAAAATAAACCTTCTTAGTCTAAATGATAATTGAGCTCCTAAACTAATGTAAGTAACTGATTTTGAGTCGGCGCCAAACAAACAATTATCGAAGATCATTATCTATGAAAGAATCATCAAACGCAGCCACCTTTTAGCTTCACCTAATTCAATTGCTCGTTTGTTTGGTGCCGACTCAAAATCAGTTACTTACATTAGTTTAGGAGCTCAATTATCATTTAGACTAAGAAGGTTTATTTTATTTTTTGCTTTTCATTTGATTTTCGTCGGTTTAATTTTTTGTTAAAAAGTATTTATTTTTTACTTTTCAGTTCCGTATTTCGTCGGATCAATTTGTTGTTAAAAAGTTTTTATTTTTCAATTTTTTGTGGCTAAAATCTACCAATTACTACCTACTTGTTTTTTGAATACTTCCAAAATACTTACTTACCCACCTTACTTCAACTATTACCAGTTAAATAATATGATTATCTACTTTTACTATTTGTTGTAATATAAATTATTTTCGTTGTTCTGGTTAGTTTATTTCATTACTTTGTATATCATTCCATCCTCTCATAAAATATACTGATTTTGACGGAACAAGAATAATGTCAGTAGCGATCTGTCATTGTCAACTACGTATGTGTGTGCCAATGTTCACTAGTTAAAAATCAATTATCCCCTATTTTTCCACCCGTAAGGGTGGCTAATTTCTCTCGAAATCCAAATATAAGGTATACCCTATCTATTAAAAAAAGAATCATCCAAATCGAAGAACCCAGTACAAAGTTATGCCTGATAGAATCGGTTAACGGACCAGAATTCAGAGGGTGAGTGATCAATATCCTTCATTTCGCCACCCTTAGGGGTGGATTTCATCTTTTAAATTCAAATGGGACCAAATTTGAAGTACACCCTCTCCACTGAAAAAAGAATTATCGGAATCGGACGCCTCAGTAAAAAGTTATGCGTGATCATACATAAAAAAATGTGATGGAAAAACATAAAATATACGGGTCGAATAGAGAACCTCCTCCTTTTTGGTTTCGTCGGTTAAAAATGGCGATTAATGATCTCGAACATTAACGCGCTCGCTCCGCTCTCTCGTTAGAATATCTCGATCATTAATCGCCACCATTAATACACTAGTTGATTGAATAAGTATTAATGATCTTCGTTGATTGTTTGTTAGAAGTTAAAAAACAAAAAAACTGTAATGTGCCAGTAAAAATGTAGTGCTGAAACGTAATCAAATAGAACGTCCAATCACAAAGACTAGACGAGTTTAGCGAATTAATCTACATTGATGTTATGGAACAGTTTGAAACACCTGAACTAAATAAGAAATTTGAGAGAAACCTCAAAAAGATATATGATGATTACGATAAAAAATGTACACAAAAAATAGATAAAGATGAATCCGATAAAAAACGAAAATAGAAAAAGATCAAGAGAAGGAGATGGAAGCAAAGGAGAGGGCTAAAACTTTTGGAGAAAACTCCAAAATATAAAAAAACCCACCCTCCTCCAGTACACATTGAAGAAAACATGGACGATGAATATTTCCAACACCTGCAAATTTGGAGTTCAAAAACGAACAAGATGAAATTTACAGGGCCGAAAAAATCGAAAAGGCGGTAAATAAATTACAAAAAAAGAAGAAGACATGGAAAACCAAACCAGAAATAACGAAGAGCTTCACTTATTGCCCACAGTCATTGTAAGCAAAGGAAGTAGAAGAATTATACTCAAGTTCGTCGGAAGACAAAATTATGGAAAATTCCCACGAGGGAAGAAAATCCAACAGGAAAATATCCCGCCGTAAACAAAGGAATGGATAATGGTCCCACCACAAAGGACATAACGGAATGGCTAATGAAAGAGCATACCCTAGAAGTATGAATGTATACAGGATGCGAAAAACAGAACGACCGCTGTACTTAGTGATAACAACAGGAGAAACAACTTTAAAGAAAAACTGCAAAACGCTAAACAACACCAAAATTGATTGGGAAATAAGGAGATCAGAAGGAAGCCTAACACAATGCAGAAGGTGGCGGGGATGGGGGCTGCTGCATTAATTGCAATCTAACCCCGAAATGCTTATAATGTGCGGAGGAACACTTCACGAGCACATGCCAAAAAAGCCCGGATGATCCAGCGAAATGTGCGAACTGCTCAATGGATTATCCAGCCAACTACAGAAAGTGTAGAATACACTTGGAAAAAACCCAGAAAGAAGCTTGAGGCCCAAACTACCCCTCAAGAGGCGCAGGGCAAGCACAGCTAAGAACAAATACGAATCCGAGAATGCTAACTCACCCTTTGGGAGGCCAGGATGGAAGCATACTCCCATGTAGAAGACAATAAGGAAGCCCTGAAGAGCTAAGAAGAACGGAAACCTCACCCACCATGGAGGAGGGAGGACACCCTCCGCAAGTCTTAGCTCAACTACAAACTCAAATACAAACACAAACAAACATACAGAGGAATTGATGAAATTGTTCACGAAACAATCATACCCTACGGTACATACTCAAATTCTGCAAGAGCTTGCCGATCAGACAAGCTGAACACACAAACGTGTACACAAACAAAAACTCAAAAACCTCAAATACTCAAAAAACACCTCCACAAATAAAACACCTACAAAAAAACACTCAAAAACTATCCCTCAAAAAACCACTCAAGAACTACTCCCATCCCACCCCAATAAAAAAGAATCATCAAAATCGAACTATTTTGTAAATAATTATGGTGGTCATAAATAAAATAAAAATTAAATATACCTGTCGACTAGAGAACCTCCGCCTTTTTTTTTCGTCGGTTAGAAATGGATTATATTCTTCTAGATGCGGAAACAACAATCAATCCTTTGTGTTACACAAAATAACACTAATTATATTTCACTTCCATTAAAATTTATGTTAGCAGATATCTTTGAGCGCTTTTCTTGAATTTCAGTCTAGTTAACAAGTGCTTTTTAGGTCAAAATTTTTTCGCATTCTCCGAAAATTATGATTGAGGTGTCATTCGATTCGAAATGGCATGTAGATATTTTTCGAGAAAATGATAAGGCCGCTCGCAAAAATTGCAATGGTTATAAACAATTAAGTGAAAAAAAAGGGGGGTTTGGTTTTTCGCCAATATCTCAAAAACAATTCGAGATAATTCAAATTTGGAAAGAGATCCAAAAAGAAGAGGAAATTTCCTGAAAAAAAGTTTGGACTCCCGGAACTGTAGGACCAATATTTATAATTTTGAAAAAAACTTTTTTTTCATAATATTATTATTGATCCGTTTTCTTATAATCAGAAACTACTCAAAAATGATTCTTAATTTTTTGCTCCTTTTTTAAAAAACTTGAGAGGTGTCAAGGGACACCGGATGGAACGAAGTTCCTTTCGATTAATTAGTGAAGGAATTGTAATAAAATTTAATTTTTTTCAAGTTATAATAATATTTTATATATATATATATATATATATATATATATATATATATATATATATGCACTCTGTCTGTCTATTCTTTCGTACACGTCATAGATGCGCGGGACTTTGTAAACACAACAGAGTGTGTGTATATATATATATATATAGAAAAATTGTTAATTTTTGTTTTGTTATTAACAATTTACTAAGGTGAAAAATTATAAAGGTTCATTAAACATTGAAAAAAACTTTTTTACATATAATTATTATTGATCCGTTTTCTTATGATCAGAAGGTACCTAAAAAGGATTTTAATAATTTTTATCTCCCATTGTTTGAAAAATTGTTATAAACGTTGTTTATGAGATAATTAATTTTTTTTTATAACATAATCTTTGATGATAATTATGATTTTCAAAAAAAAAACTGTTTTAAAAAAAAAATTTATTGCTTAAAAATGCATTTGTTAAATAACATTTTTTTTTACCACTTGTTATGAAAATTGAAAAACCATATTTTTTTCAAATCATTATTTATTTTGGTCTTCGATATTAAAAAAACGTTTATTATTTAAATTTTCATTGTTTATTTAATAAACAATTTGTTAAAACAAATGAAGTATCTCTTTGTATTTTTTTCTTTTTCTACTCAAAAAAACAAAAACAACCATGTATTATTTTTAGAAAAAAAAATATTTATATTTTTTATTGAACTTTAAATTTTCTGTTCTCTTTCATTTCACCACTCTGACCTGGTTTTTTATGTTTAATTTTATTATAACTTTTTAACTAATGGAGATACAAGGAAAAAATTTCAGACTTATTTATTCTTTATTAATTAAACAACAAATTAACCCAAATTTGAAGCTCTCACTCAATTATTCATTTAATTTATACCATTTGTTTATAAAAATAATCTTTCAGAAAAAAAAAACCTACAATATTTCATAAATGAACTTACTTGAATTAAATTGCATTTCTAATTAATTTTCAGTTACTAAGATGCTTAGGCTAATAAACTTGGAGAAATATATTTTTATTCATAATTAAAAAAATTACCGCGCAAAACTAAAATTTATAAGCTAAAATTGTTGATAAATATACGTTAGATAAAAAGTTACATAAGTTGTATGGTCATAGTTATATTAGTTTATAAGATATTTAGACATGAAAGTAGAAAACAGTTTTGGCTTAATTTGTTGTTTAATTGAAAAAGAATAAATAAGTCCTGAATTTTTTCCTTGTATCTTCATTAGTTAAAAAGTTATAATAAAATTAAACATAAGAAACCAGGACAGAGTAGTGAAATGAAAGAGAACAGAAAATTTAAAGTTCAATAAAAATTATTTTTTTTGACAAAAATAATACATGGTTGTTTTTGTTTTTTTGAGTAGAAAAAGAAAAAATATACAAAGAGATAATTTATTTGTTTATAACAAATTGTTTATTAAATAAACAATGAAAATTTAAATATTGAACGTTTTTTTTATACCGAAGACCAAATAAATAATGATTAAAAAAAAATTGTTCCTTAATTTTCATAACAAGTGGTAAAAAAAAAGTTATTTAACAAATGCGTTTTTAAGCAATAAAATTCTTTTTTCAGGAAACGGTGTTTTTTTTCAAATCATAATTATTATGAAAGATTATGTTTTTTTACAAAAAATCGTATAAACAACGCATTTGTTTATAACAATTTTTGGAACGTAGTTCCTTATCGCGCGTTGCGAACGGGGGCTAGACGGAATAAATTAAGACCAAAAGTTGTAACGAGACTTTCGCTATCCGTGCGGCGTGCGCGTGTTTCTGTCTGTCTCTCTCTCTCTCTCATAGAAAGCAAGCCAGTTATTTTCGTTTCGTCTTCCTATTTCACATTGAATAGTGTGGTGTCGCGACGATTATAACCACTCTTTACTATTGTGCTAACCAAGTCATACGCGTTATATGTTTGTTTTCGTTTTTTTTGGGTAGAAAAATAAAAAAAATTCAAAGAGATAATTTATTTGTTTTTAACAAATTGTTTATTAAATAAACAATGAAAATTTAAATAATAAACGTTTTTTTTAATATCGAAGACCAAGATAAATAATGATTTGAAAAAAATATGGTTTTTCAAATGTAAAAAAAAATGTTATTTAACAAATAAATTTTTTTTTTTTTTTTTTAAAAATAAAATAAAATGTTATAAAAAAAAATTAATTATCTCATAAACAACGTTTATAACAATTTTTCAAACAATGGGAGATAAAAATTATTAAAATCCTTTTTAGGTACCTTCTGATCATAAGAAAACGGATCAATAATAATTATATATAAAAAAGTTTTTTTCAATGAACCTTTATAATTTTTCACCTTAGTAAATTGTTAATAACAAAACAAAAATTAACAATTTTTCAATTTTTCAAACGGAAATCTATTCTTAGACCTTTGAAAAATAGCCCTACGAAAGGAAAACATTCTCAGAATAATAGTTTAACAATTATCGCACTTGCAATGTTAATGTTTGTGCTACAAAAAATTGTTAATTAACTAATGGATAAATTATTGAAAAATCGCGATAAAAATTTTTGTACCACGTATTATTGTTCATTGATCTATCCTGCAGGCGCCTGAATTCTTTCAATTTTTAATTTCCATATTTAATAAGTTTAAATAATATTTATTCATTACAGGTCCGAAGGGGGCGTGGCTTGCGCAAGCTGGAGTATCCGTTTTCGGGCGTATTTTCAACCCTCTGGGAAAATTATAAATATTGGTCCTACAGTTCCGGTTCCGGTTCACTTAATTGTTCATAACTATTGCAATTTTTGCGAGCAGCCTTAGCATTTTCTCAAAAAATATCTAGATGCCATTCCAAATCGAATGACACCCCAATCATAATTTTCGGAGAATGCGAAAAAATTTTGACCTAAAAAGCACTTGTTAACTAGACTATTTATGGCGAAAAGAGATTGCATTTAAATGTTAAGTTTTGTCTTTAAAATCCTGAGGTGGCTTCCCAGCAGTGGTAATCAAAATTTCCTATCATAATTCAATCTTGAACTTAGTTTTTTTGGTTGACAAATTCTTTTTGGTCGACAAATTTTGGTTGAAGGCAATGTAAGGAAATAACCATATTTTCAACAGATTTTAATTCACAAATGTAGCTGGATTGTACATTTGGTTGAAATTTTTCGATTTTAGTATTTTTGGTTGGAATCAAGTTGTTTTGATTACCAGAATCATCTATAAATATTGGCATTCATATGGAATGACCATGAAAATGTTTCGGTTATGAATTGATTATAGGAAATAAATAAACGAGCTGATAATTTTATGGACTTTAACACCATCCACATTTCTATGTATTAATTCCGAATTCGTGGGACACCTTGAATAACCAGCCTTGATCGATATCCCCTCAAAAAATAGCTTAAATTTTGGGACAATGTTTTGTCATGACGTTTAATCGGAAAGTTTCAAAACCGAAAAATTATGATTCGATATGGCATTGGTAAAATAATACCATATTACATTTATAATCCACAAGTAACAGAATTTTGTTGAAATGTTTAGATTTCAGTGTTTTGGAAGAAGTTATTTGTTTCGATTATCGGATTATCTTTAATTATGTTAATTCATGTGGAACTTTACTGAAATTTCCTGTTATATAATAAATACATGAATAAATGAATAACGAGCTGATGATCTTATGGCTTTCATTACCATAGAATTTTATGCGTTATGATTCCGAAATCAGATGTGGAATCATCTGCGACTCAAAAATAAACTTTAGTCAGTAGCTTTCATCGTTCAAGATAACCTCTTGTGGGGTATTCATGTTGAAAAGGGAAACATTCTCAATTTAAATAATGAATAGAAAGATTATACTGTGAATTGAAAAATCCACGATGAAAATGAAGTAATTCTTGTGGATTTTTCAATTCCCAGAAAAATATTTCTATTCAATATTTAATTTAGCATGTTTCCCTTTTCAACTTGAAAAACTAGAATTGATCGGTGGTCCATAGAAGAATAATGTTATTTCGAGATAATATTCAGACATGCCGAATTTTATAACATTATATTTACATACTCCATATCAGTGTACTTTCCATTATACTTAATATACAAAAGGTCGTTATTGAAATATTTCTATATGACTGTATTCTTATTGAAAGGGACCACTGAAAACGACAAAATTCTTGACATGTTTTTGTTTGATATAATAGTTGGATATGAAGTACACATACTATCAGGAAGTACTGCAAGGATATGTAGGATCCCGAAATTCTAAGAAGACTTCCATAGTGGATTTCGTCTAAATATTTAGACGTTCATGCATGGAGTGAGCTTTAACAAAACTATAAAGCTAGAGGTTAACATTCTCTTCAACAAAGGAGTGCGAGACAAAAAGTTTGGGCCATTCTTAGAGGAAATGAAAAAAAAAAGTGAAATCATAGTGAGGTCCAAAGGAGTGATGCAGAGAGAAAATAATTATACCTGGTAATTGACTGATCAACCCAAGATAAGAAAGCAGATAGAAATTAATGATTGTCCAACATAGATATTCTTATAATTTTTTGACATTTCTAGAAACCAATGGAAACTTTCAATTCAAATCATGCATGACGTTTTGGCAATCAAAAATTATTATAGTGGAATATTCTACCTAGAAAATTGTCGCGGGAATAATTTGAGGTATTTTGTTTCTATTGTCTGACAACCTATATTTTTGATTTGACGTCTGTCATCAATTTGCATGAAAAGTGAGAAATGAATCAAAACCGGTTTAGTTCATTGTATCATTGTGCGAGGAAATGTTTTTATTATCGTAACATCAAAAAGTAATCTATAAAATACCACTCGAGAGTTCGATAAAATAGAAAATAATTATCCAGATATCTTTCGAAAATTTGTCGAACTATTTTCACTTTATTCTCACTCTCTTGTGATATTACAACTGATTATTCAAGATGATATATTAGTAATATTATTGCACATGAAATGACTGAGGATTTCGCTTGTAAAGCAAGTATACAATTGTGCTGCTAAGACTTTTCCCTTTCGAATCAGACCTGGAAGAAGTTATATATTTGAAATTGAAAAATTAAGTATGGATTGAAATGAGTTGCACAAGCATGGATTTTTTTAAATTTGGATTCAGATTTTGGGTATTTTGAGAAGGTGAGTTAGTGAACCTCAAACATATGATTAGATAAAGGTGCAGGAAATGAAATATCCTATAAGACGGCAAATAAACAACCAAAAAATAAACAATTTTCATAATGTTACCTGATACGTGGTTCGCTGAAATAATTCTCTTATTCAAATATGTATTTGATTGACACTGCAGGAAGCAAATTTAAGTAGCTCTATCTATTGTTGGAGTAGAGTGGATATCCAAGAAGGAGTAAATATTGGAATTGTTCAGAAATACCTTGATATAAATCAGGAAACCAAGAGATTCGTGAGAGAAATAAATATGCTGTATCAAAATACAATTTTATGACACCTGTACAAATCAAACTATAGTATTGGCCGCCCTCTTTTCTACTGGATGATTCTTCAACTGAACCACTCGTTTTGGAGATATTTTGAAAACGACTGGAATGAACATGTCTAACATTCATTTGGGTAATGAAAAGTTATTTGAGTTGTTTTTTTTGCGGTAACTTGGAATTTATCATGTTAATTCCTTATTTTCGAATTTTGCTTTGATTGGTGTTGACCTGTTTTAACATATTCAATTATTTACCGTTGTTTTCAAAGTTGGTAATGTTTTTACGTCAGTGGCGAATGAACTCGTTTTGTTGATTTTGTTGATTCGGTAGCAGACTAGTTCTTTTATTTTCCAATTATATCCAATGCTGCTAGCTTGAAAAATATAAACCAGTTTTAATCACCTGCTTTGTTCAAGAAGTCAGTTTGATTCAAGGTGTAAAGGGAATAACAACCTCTCAAGGATGGAATTATAATATTCATCACGCGCTACCAATAATGGCTCCGATTTTGGAACAACACAAACTATCGCAAATTACCTAGAGTTAACCCTGACCCATACGGGATTGAACATATACTGAAATGTCACTCATTTCTCTCGAGTATGGAAATTATGGTATCAGCGAGTGCCGCATTCCATAGGACTGAGAAATGAGAAATATCTGATATTCACGAGAAATAACTTAATTTTTATCGCAGATACTTCAATTAACTGAAAAAACTTTCTATTCAATATTCATACGAGAATATTTCTTTTTTCAACTTTTTAATCGACGAAAAAAAAGGAGGAGGTACTCTAGTCGACGAGATATTTTTTTTATTTATGACCATGCATAACTTTTCACAGAGTAGTTAAATTTCGATGATTCTTGGATAGGGTAAACCTCGAAGTTGGTCAGATTTGAATTTCAAAAAAAATCACCCTTAAGGGTTGAAAAATAGGGAATATTTATCGTTACCCACTGAATTTTTACCCGTTAACCGATTCTCCACTCACTTTGTACTGGGTTATTTGATTAGATGATTATTGTTATTGGATAGGGTTTAATTCAAGTTGGTAATATTTGAATTTTAAGGAATAATCCACCCTAAGGGTAGAAAATAGGGTATGATTGATTCATCTGTGAACCGATTCTGTTGAAACTTGGCACACATGTAGTTCTGATGACACTACAACATAATGGGTACCTGGAGTCAATTGAGTAGGTAGTTATCCGTGGATTTTAGTCTCAAAAATAAAACGTTTCAACAAAAAATGAAACCGACGAAAAAAGGAACCGAAAAGCAAAAAATAATATAAACCTCTGTAACTGAACCCAACCCGGTCTCATATGATTGATAGAATTTCTGGTTGATTTTAACCTTTCCGTGACGGGGCCCATATAAATTCCGTAGTCGCCGGCGCGGGGTAGGAGTGCCACCCCACTCTAAAATCGTACTTATGAGCAAGAATTGAATGAAGTTGAATAAATTTAGGTTAACTTCAAAAGAATATCATATTCTGAAAATTAAATATAACATAGATAAAGAACATTGGACGATATATGAATGGTTTATAATAATTATTATAAGTTTATTTTTCACCACATTCGCCACATTCAGGGCACAGCACTTCCTTGCGTATTTGCCTATGAATTACACAAATGAATTTTTCGCAAATGGTGCAAACGATACTTGATTTTCTATCCCGTTTTCTGGGACAGAAATTACAACGCTTACTTATATTCGCTTGTATCTCTCCAAGTTCTTGATTTGGATTGAATACTGGCAAGTTTTTTTCAGTTTCCCTCAAAAACATATCAATAGCTGATTTGATAGGAATGTTATGACCTGTATTATATACTTTCCTTTCTTGCACATTATTTTCCGCCAGCTCAATGGATAATTCTCGTAAAAAAGACCTTCTGCGGCTGCGATCTTTTTTTCTCCATTCATGATATTTTTTTGACCAGACAATTCATGCATTTAGAGCAGCAACGTCGAACTTTTCCATAAAAATTCGTAAAGGCCATCGTCTACATGCACGTACGCAACTATACTCGTGAGTCATTTTGTCTCCAGTATCAACAGCCGCCTTGGTCTTGTTATAATGGAGAATAATTTCGGGCTTGAAATTGGTTTCCTCATCAGACACATCATTTCCATTGAATTGTGTTGACAGCAAAATTACGCTTTTATTTTTTTTAGGTACGAATGATAACGACTGTCTTATTGTCACTGAAACCAAATAAACTCGAAAATTCTTCTCGTGACGGATGCGCCAAAAACTCTTTGGGAATCTCGCGTTTATCTGATCTCATCGATCTTGTGAAGGTTAGTTTATTTCTAAATAAATGTTCAGCCAAAGGGACGGAGGTAAAAAAAATAGCGGTTGTGAGTCCGCGCCATGTACCAAAATAAGGTCCTACCAAATCTAAGACAACTCGTTTTTCCTGGTCTCTTTCTCTCTGTCCGTCTATCATTCCCATGTATACTTGAGAGTTTAGAACATACCCTGTTTTGGAGTCTGCACATACCCATATTTTTTTGCCGTAACGACCTGGCTTACTTTTCATGTAGACTCTGAATGGACATTTACCTCTAAAAGTTGCTGGTCTTTCGTCAACCGTGATATTAGCACCAGGAGAGTATTGCCTAATGAAATTTTGAGTGAACTGATCGTATAAGGTTCTTATGGCTTGTAATTTATCTTTCGTGTTCTCAATTCGTTCCGCTCTTGTAGTTGGATAGTCGAATCTAATATTTCAAAATATCTCCTTATATCTTTCACGGGGCATTGCTGCAGTAAAGAAGGGTTGTCTAAACAGTTCCCCTTCACACCACATTTCAGTGATATGCAGTCTCCTACCATGATTTCTGCCATCAGCTAGAAGTATGCCCATGAAAGCATGCAATTCATTAATTGTTACATTCTTCCAAATTTTTTGCCAATCAGGATTTCTTTCGTTCCATTTTGCGACAACGGCATCTCCTCTGAGATTTGTGTTCAAACAAATTTCATTCATCAAACCCTCAGAAAAAAACAGCTGAAAGGCTTCCTTGATTGAAGTAATAGTCTCGCTAAAAAATTAAATATACAGATATAAAATAAAAAACACTGAGAAGATAGAACCTTTCATTTTGTAATCCCTCTAAGAATGACGCGTGTGACAGGAGGATGCTGAGACGTCCAAGTCATTCCTGCTTTTGAATTGTAGCTACGAGTATTATTTGCTAGTAGCCTTTCTCGAGTTTCACTCAGATGCTCGTCCTCGGAATCTTCAACATTTTCTGAAGATGAGGCAACATTTACGTCTAAATCAGAGTAATTTTGAACATCTTCCACATCATCATGTATTAAAACATGGTCCTCAGCATTTTCAGAGTCTTCATCACTAACATCAGCCCATTGGTCATCATTGGAATTCTCCAAAATTTCTCGTAGTTCGTCGTCAGTCAAATATTTTTGTTTAGCCATGGCTAATTACTCACAAACTCACAAAAACGTAGGATATTACTCGCACCAGTACGTCTTTATCCCTGGAACCCGCATCTTCAACATGTAACCAATAAAAGCAAGATAACCTTCATGATGTGCAGGAGAGCTTTTGGAAAAACTTGGGGGCTCAAACCGAAAGCCATGCACTGGCTTTACACAGCGGTAATAAGACCAAGAATAACTTATGGCTCACTCTTATGGTGGCCAAAAACAAATCAAAGACAGGCAAAAACTAACCTTGGGAAAATCCAGAGGCTTGCCTGTCTCTGTATCACGGGTGCAATGAATAGCACTCCAACAGCTGCAATGGAAATCATCCTAAACCTCGAACCCCTTGACTTACATGTCATTGGAGAGGCCAGGATGAGTGCATACAGACTGAAACAAACAAAAAACTGGAGAATCCGAACAACTGGACATACCAGAATCACTCATGTAATCAACATCGAAGAACTCGAAATGATTTCAGACTACATGCAACCCCTATACTCATTCGAAAAACCATTCGAAACACGAATTGATGGATCTGGATGGGCCCCGAGTATAGAATCACAATCAACTGCGGACATAGTCTGGTATACAGACGGTTCAAAGACAGTTGAAGAAACGGGAGCTGGAATACATGGGGTAAGGCCAAGAAGGGATTACATAATACCACTTGGCAAATGCTCCACGATATTCCAAGCTGAAACACATGCTATCATGGTATGCATTCAGAAGAATCTAGAAAGTGGTTATAGGAAAAAACACATCTACATTCTATCTGACTGTCAAAGTGCTATCAAAGCATTCAACTCTATACAGATAAAGTCCAAACTGGTCTGGGACTGCCTCCAGAACCTCATCGAGCTGGCAAAACACAACAAGGTCACCTTGAAGTGGGTGCCAGATCATAGAGGCATTGAAGGCAACGTCAAAGCGGACCAGCTAGCTAGACAAGCATCTGAAACGCTATTCACAGGGCCAGAACCTGTACATGGGATTAGCAAAAACCGATGCAGGACCCTGATCGACGAGTGGATGAAAAAAGACACCAACAATATTGGGATCAAACTGTCGGGCAAATACACAGCAAAGTCATGGTAGGGCATCCGAACCGGACCCTGACGGCTGACCTTCTGAACCTGAACAGAACGAAGGCACGTATAATAATAGGTCTGTTGACTGGACACTGCGGCCTAAGAAAACACCTAAACACCATGGGAGTACGCAGGGAAACCGTGGAGTGTAGGCTATGTGATGAAGAGGAGGAAACAGCCTCTCATATTATCTTCGACTGTGACGCCCTAAGTAGTAGGCGACACAGAACCTTCGGAGAGATCAGCCCGGAAACAGGCATGAATACGAAGAACCTCATCAACAGGCTTCTAAACCTAATTAAAGGCACAAACCTGTTTGAATGTGAAAGCACTGACGACAGAGTGATACAATAGACCCCAGCAGGTCGCAGTGTCAAGGGAAGCTAAGTGCCAACCCTCGTCAGCTTTCAACCAACCAACCAACCAACGTCTTTTTGGGTCACTGAACTCAATCTATCAAGTAGGTTCCTCAAGTGCACCGATTTGTAACGTGTGACACATGCGCGGAGTCGATAAACATGGTGAGCAAGTTGAAATATTTGAGCCGGAGGGGGGTATGTCGCATACCCCAACGCATAAATCTCTATCTTACGTTCAAAATATTTATGATACCTACAATATCTAATTATTATAAAGTCGGTGATGAATCGTTTGAGGATTAACTATAAGGAAAAGCACGAACCTTTTTTTTTTAGCAGAGTTACAAGGAATAATGTAAAGTTGGGGTATGCGGCATACCCGCCCCGTCACGGAAAAATTCAATTCTTTTCCAAACTTCTCTTCTTCCTTTTTTGTGTGATCTTTAGACACTTCTCATGTAGCAGCATTCTGATAGAGGGTCTGCAATCCATCTGCTCGCTAGATATAGTTTTTTTCCAGGCACACAGCCTAATATAGTATTTTTTTTGTTGGCCAGTGTCTCCGCAGTGGACGTTGATCTCATTGCCCCTTCAATACCTCCGAAGGCAACGCTTTGTACCTTGCTTGGTTTTTTTTGTTGTGTCTTTAGCCAACACAGTGAGGAAGCGTACCTTATGGCCGGTGTACAGCCAGTACCATGTATCGTCTCAGTCCCATCGTCTCATCGTCCCATCGTCCCATCGTCTCAGTCCCCATTTTTTCTCAAAGGAGCGTATGACCTTTCAACTCTATCTCGTAAGATAATTTTATCATGGTTATGATTGGAATGCTGAAAGGCTTCCGTGTACTGATTACTGATGCAGCCAAGATAAGAGATTCTTAGCTCTCGTCTTGTCTTAGATAAGAGGGTTTTTTCCAAAAAAAATCAAGACAATACGAGACAAGAGAAAGGGTCTTTTGAGATCAGACAAGACAAGAGGGTATGCCCAACAAAAGAAGAAAATGTAATTCGAGAGAATGACGTCGTATAAAGAATTCAGAAAGAACCTTCCAAAATCTGGAAAAAAAAACAAATTACCAAATTAATAATTATTGTTGATCGCCTTCAACAAAGGAGATTCTCTCGTCGATATGCATGTTTGTATGTACGTATATACAGTGTGACCCATATAAAATGCAACCTCTCCTGTAGAATACGCATTTTTCAATCATCCTCCAAAAAATTTTTTGAATATTGAGCATCAAAAACTGTATCTTGACACAATTTTTATAACTAGTTTCATTTCCAAGGCACTCTATGGATTTTTTCTTCGTCAAATACGGCAAAAGTTCATTAGGCAATTTTTGTTTCAATTTGACTACACCTGGATTTGTAGTCGTTATGATGAAACATCAAATTTCATAAAAATTTGGTTACAACGAAGTTACAACAACTTCAATTTTGGAAACAAAGTATCTGATTTATTTTAAGATTATAGGTTATATTATAGATTATAGATTTGAAATCTGGCAACACTGCCGATACAGAGTAGAACACCAGTGAATTTGTACAGCGAAAATCCGAAGTCGATAGCTCATTCCGTTCTACAGTTATAACTCCTGAAAGTATGGTAATGTGAGCGATTTGTGGTGGAAGCGATTTTATAATAAAAATCTGACTATGCCACTGGATTTGTAAATTATATTCCCTTCAAATCATTTATTCAAGTTTAGGTTATAAGTGTATTCGAAAATAACAGAAAATTAAAAATTCATTTCAAGTTATGCAGTCTTCCATAGCCGATAAAAGCGAAATGGACCGAATCAAGTTTTAAAGTATCAATATTATTTATTCAATAATAAAGCAGAAATCAGAACAGAAAATGTTCGTTTCAAATTCTGCAAAACTCAAATAAAACAAGCTTTCAGAGAAGGTATCAATAATTTGAGGAAAGCTGAACTAATACATTAGGCATAGGTATTGTACTAAATCAATAGTAGGCTGTGATTTGGTATAAGTCCATCCAATATCAATTGCAGAAGCTGTTTCCATAGGAAGCTAATAAAAACTCACTTCGCTTACACGAGCGTTTATGCGAAGAAATGGAACGAAAAATAATCTGTACTACTTGTATACAGCCCCCGTCGGCACAAAGAGCCCGCTGGTCAACGTGGACTTGAGTGACTGCTGTCCTTTCTACAACCGATTCGTCTGGGCCAATCGAGTCGGACATCAATGCTTGCAGGTGTGTCTGTCTATACGATGGGAGGTCATAAATCACGCGTTATATTTGTGTTTTAATAGCTCTGAAAGATTAAAAACCAGTAGCGTCTGTGGTCTTGGTGTGTGCCGATCGAAATACGTTTTGGGATATTAAAATATCTAAATAAAATTAGTTATCTCCGCCACTGCTGCGCACAGGATTTTTTTATGCTTCTGCAATTGATATTGGGAAAACTTATACACCACAAATCGCTCACATTACCATACTTTCAGGAGTTATAACTGTAGAACGGAATGAGCTATTGACTTCGGATTTTCGTTGTACAAATTCTCTGGTGTTCTAATTTGTATCGGCAGTGTTGCCAGATTTTAAATATGTCTATAATCTGAATAAAAATTATAATCAAATACTTTGTTTCCAAAATTAAAGTTGTTGTCACTTCGTTGTTAACCATTTTTTTTTAATGAAATTTCAATGGTTTTCATGTATAACGACTACGAATCCAGTGGTGTAGTCAAATTTGAAAACAAAAATTGCCTAATAAACTTTTGCCGTTTTTGACAAAGAAAAAAACTATAGAGTGCCTTGGAAATGAAACAGAAGTTATGAAAATTTGTGTCAAATTTTTAGATTGACTGAAAAGTGCGTATTCTACAGGGGTGGTTCCATTTTAAATCGGTCACACTGTATGTAGGTCCGTGATTCTCATGAAAACTGTCCAACCAATTTATAGGTAACTTTTTGCATAGTGATTCTAGAGCCCCAGATGAATATTCCAGCCTATTTGTGTGTCTTTATATATGCAGGGTCTGTCAGACATATACTATTCAACCGAGTCGAATGCAACTTTCTGTATAGTGATCCTGAGGAACCAGATAAAAAGATAATATTTTATGATAGACATTATATATACAAGGTGAGGTAAAAGTGGTTATATGCGAAATTTTACATTCAACCAATGTGAATGTAATTTTTGCCAACAGTTCCAGACAAGGTCCATGTCCATGATGTTCTAGAAAAGAATGTAATTTAATTTTTATTAAAAAAATTTATTCCAGGGTTATATTATGCGTTTGAACATATATATATATATATATATATATATATATATATATATATGCATACTACTGACCGAGAGAAGGATTTATGTCCAGGGATTATTATTCATGCGATTTGAGAACATATTAATTAATTTTTTATACTGATTTTCTATCATCTATATATATGTGTATATATATATATATATATATATATATATATATATGTGTATATATATATGTGTGTATATATATGTGTGTATATATATATGTGTATATATATATATATACCAGGTGTTGCTCAAAAGAGGATCACCCCTATAACTTTTTTGTTTCCACAGATAAACTAGTGAAATTCGGTGTGTATGTATAGTACATATGCATATGCATTTTATGACGTATTCGGTTGTTTCCTATCACTTTCTTTGACCAAAAATGACCATTACTGTCTTATTTCAAATGGTACACCCGGTATATTTTCACTTACTTCAATATAAATCACAATGTGAGTACAATAACACCCCATTTTCATTTTTTGGCATTTATCATCCTGAAATTTTCAATTTTGGATCAAGTTGCCAGGGAAAAATATTTTGATCAGTTTAACTTTTCATTTGTTTACTGGTTCATTCAAAGTTTACAAAATCGTAATATGATGTTTACTCAATTTTTTCAAATAGAAGAGAGATGACTCATTACCATATCTGAAATGGGCATCTTGTTACGAACAATTTGATACCACACAATCGATATTTTGAATAAACGTTTAATAACATAACTGCCAATAACATGAGAATTGAACTAACCAATAGGACCGTAATGACAATGCATAATATTCAAATTGTTTGGACAAAGTGACAATAAATCATAAGTTACCTTATGTAATTATCATTAGAATTACCAGTAACTACTGATTACTCGGTATTTTGAAAACTTGCCAAAAAGTTACTATAAAATCTTATGAATTTATTGTTCTTAATGTTCAAAATGACCACCATGCTGATCTTGGCAAAGTTGTACTTTTTACACGCTTTATATTAGCTTCACTTGTATGTTTGTTTGTTTGTTTGTAACCGACTCCTTTGGGCGCGATTTTGACCCACTTCCAGACGTCAGAATGATTTGAAATTTGGCAGGTGTACATAATTCCGGTGACAATGCATTAAGAAATTTTTGTGTGAAGAAAAGACAAAATGGCGGCTCCAATATGGCGTACGAGTTTCATGATTATGGTCCGATTCGCTTCAAAATTGCTATCCGAAGGTTTTTGTGGTCGGAGATTATGATTCTTTTGTCAAAAAATTGAAGAAAAGACAAAATGGCGGCTCCAATATGGCGTACGAGTTTCGTGATTATGGTCTGATTCTATTCAAAATTGGTATGAGGGGGTTTTTGGGGTCGAATATTATGATTCTTTTGTGAAAATTGGAAAATTCAAGATGGCGGCTTTAAAATGGCGGCCGAGTTTTGTGATTATAGTCTGATTCTATTCAAAATTGGTATGTGGGGGTTTTTGGGGACGAATATTATGATTCTTTTGTAAAAATTGGAAAATTCAAGATGGCGGCTTCAAAATGGCGGCCGAGTTTTGTGATTATGTTCTGATTATATTCAAAATTGGTATGTGGGGGTTTTTGGGGTCGAATATTATGGTTCTTTTCTGAAAATTGAAAAATTCAAGATGGCGGCTTCAAAATGGCGGACGAGTTTTGTGATTATGGTCTGATTCTATTCAAAATTGGTATGTGGGGGTTTTTGGGGTTGGAGATTATGATTACCTAATTTGATAACATCATTCCATTTTTCAATCTGCAATAAAATAATAAAAATAATAGTTTTCATAAATAAACCACACTAAAGAGTAGGAAGTAAATAATTGTTTGAAAAAACTAAGAAACACGCTTTTATAGAAAATCATACCAAAAAAATTGAAAATAAGAAAAAAAAATATTTTATTTAAAAAAAAGCGTGGGGTGCATGGTATCAATAATTATATAGTACATTACACACCGAGGCAATACCATGCACCCCACGCTTTTTAAAAAAAAAAAATGTTTTTTTTTCTTATTTTCAATTTTTTTAGTCTGGTTTTCTATAAAAGCGTGTTTTTTAGTTTTTTCAAACTATTATTTATTCTATTGTTGCCCTCACTACGTTTCGTAGTTGCTCTGCTGTAGTTCTATTAATAGCTGCTCGTACTTTAATTTCTAAGGTATTATGCACCTCATTTTTTATCGTACCCCATAGGAAAAAACCTAAGGGCGTTGGTCCGACGATCTACCCAAAAAATTAAATCACATTAAAACACTTTAAATTACATATATACATTTCTTTGGGATTCTCCATACAGATGAAACACTAATTTAACATCGCAGAGTAATTCATCTCACGGATGCGGTGTTCTATACTTGAACTTATAACAGTACGTCAATTTCTTTATCCTCACAATGAATTGATTTCGGTTACCATCGTCAGCCTCAATTCGAAGTTTTTGTTGCATGTTTGGAAAATAATGAGGAGTGGGATGTCGCCTGTTGGTACTCTTTCCGCAAAAAGCCGCGCTGCAACAACGGATTTTTTTTTTGCTTCACCGTAAATTAATAACATGTCAATTTTTTCATTTCGACTAACTATCCATTTCCCAATTTGTAATAACGAACTGATTATAAAAATAGGTATTGTTTCTTGAGAATTTCTATCAAAACTGACTAATTTGATTTAATGTCATAACAATTGTTTTTTCATTACTTTCCAAAGCCTCCTCATTTTTTTCACTGTGATGACGGTAGAATGATAAACTATTAGAGCGCTTAGACAGATTAGGTACAGGATACTTTTTCAAAATATCGGTTGTGTGGTATCAAATTGTTCGTAACAAAATGCCCATTTCAGATATGGTAATGAGCCACCTTTGTTCTATTTGAAAAAAATTGAGTAAACATCATAATTACGATTTTGTAAACTCCAAATGAACCAGCAAAATAAATGAAATCGAAACTATTTTTCCCTGGTAACTTGATCCAAAATTAACCGTTTTAACACCTTCATGACACTCTAGATTGGAAATTGAAAAATGAAAATTTTAGTGTGATGAATGACAAAAAAGTGACAAATGGGGTGTCATTGTACTCACAATGTGATTTTCTATTGAAATAAGTGAAAATATACCGGGTGTACCATTTAAAATAAGAAAGTAAGGGTCATTTCCGGTCAAACTTGAAGTGATGGAAAACAATTGAATACGTCAAGCAATGCACATTTATGTATTATACCTACTCACCAAATTTCATTCATTTATCTGTAGAAAAAAAGTTATAGGGGATATTCCTTTTGGGTTTTGGATTCAGCATGACAGAAAATCGATTTTATTGGATCATTTGGACGACGTTTCGTCCCTAGCTGGGGACTTCTTTGGGTTTAGCGATTTATATATTTCTACATACTCTGGAAAAAAATGTGATAAATTTTGTTCTGATGAAGTTTTTCTTACATTTTTTATTTGTTTCAATAAAATGACTGTAATAATAATATTTATTTCATCATTTAAATGCACACAGGTTACATAAATGATTAAAAACGTCAAAATTACATTGGAAAATAATAAGTTAACAATTACATGTATATATAAAAACACTAGCTAAGTTGAAAAAATATATATTATCACAAAAAAAATCATCTAATGAGTAACAACACTTTCTGATTGGGAATTTTTTCGCTTTGATTTGAAAATATGAACATTGGGGGATGATTTTATATGTATATCAAGTATATTATAGAACTAACAACCATTACAATAGAAGTTGTACTTACCTAACCAACAAAAAACGGTTACTCAACATGAGGAAAAAAAGAAGAATACAATGTTGAGTAACTATTTTTTGTTGCTTAGGTAAGTACAGGTCATTTCATTGAAACAAACGTAAGAAAAATTTGATGAAAACAAAATTTATCACGACTAATTTTACCAGATATATAGAAATAAATAAATCGCTAAACCTGAAGAAGTCCCCAGCTAGGGACGAAACGTCGTCCAATGGATCCAATAAAATCGTTTTACTGAATCCACAATCCTAGGAAAATATCCCCACTTTCAATATATATATATATATATATATATATATATATATATATTATATATATATTATATATATATATATATATATATATATATATATATATAATATATATATATATAGAGTTAGCTGAAAATTATTCAATCCAAGGCCGGTAACACTGTTCTGAAAAAAAATTATCAAGGGATTGTTTGCAATATTAAAATTCGAAGCTCAATTTGCAACTACTTGTATTTCAGCAAAGTAATTATTTTTTGTCATTAACATTTTTTTTATTTTTTTTTTTATTAATGGATTAACATACTTAATTACCTAAATCACCTTGATGAATTTGCAACTTTCTTCGATGATGCATTTTTTATAATTTCAATTGAATAACTTCTTTACATATATCGATTTTGATTGCACTTCTGAATTGCTCTCAATTTTGCAGAGGTTCATGACGTCGGTAGATTGATGACAATTTAAAGAATTTATATTTTACCATAATTTCAGTATCAAATTACTTTCCACAAATTTTATAATGAACTGCTGGATATACCCTGGAAAACTTTGATAAAAATAAAATAATTGATAAAAAAAACCTTTTTAAAGATAAGTTTTTATTCAAATTGCTTGAAATTAAAAAATAATTGGTTTGGATGTGCGTAGTTATTCCGAGAGTTATAGATTCAAGAGGTTGTCGCGTAAAGTTTTCAGTTCAAATACAAAAGCGACAAGCTTTTGAATCTATAACTCACGTAATAACGTACGTCGCACATCCAAAGCAATTATTTTTGACTTTTTAGCGCATTTGAATGAAAGCTTGTCTTTAAAATGATTTTTTTAACTATTATTTTATTGTGTGCTTTTTATAAAGTATGCCTCAATTTATGCATTTGTGTTAATGGACCTTTTTCCTGTAAGTTCTGAGCTATCTAGTTCTTCAATGAGGAGACCTTCCAAAGATTAACTTCTTCACTTTATGAATTATGACAAAGAATCATTAATCTTCAACCAAATTCTCCGACCCCAAAAACCCCGACATACCAATTTTGAAAAGAAACGGTCCATTATCACAAAACTTGTCCAACATCTTGGAGCCGTCATCTTGAATTCATGAATTTTGACAATAAATTCATAATCCTCGACCCCAAAAAACTCCACATACCAATTTTGAATAGAATCGGACCATAATCACAGAGATCGTCGGCCATCTTGAAGACGTCATTTCAATTTCATGAATTTTGATAAAAAAATCATAATCTTCAACCTCAAAAACCCCGACATCCCAATTTTCAATAGAATCGAACCATAACTACAAAACTCGTCCGCCATTTTGAATTTATGAATTTATGAAAAAATGCATCATCTCCGACCCCGAAAACCTCCACATACCAATTTTGAATTGAATCGGACCATAATCACAGAGATCGTTCGCCATCTTGGAGCCGCCATTCGAATTTTATGAATTTTGAAAAAAATGCATCATCTTCGACCCCGAATACCTCCCTTATACCAATTTTTAATCGAATCGGACCATAATTACAAAACTCGTTTGCCACCTTGAAGCAGTCATATTGTTTTGGGAATTTGGAATAAATTTCATTATCTCCGACCCCGAAAACCTCCACATACCAATTTTGAATAGAATCAGACCATAATCACAGAGATCGTCGGCCTTCTTGGAGCCGTAATTTTTATTTTATGAATTATGACAAAAATGCATAATCTTTGACCCCGAAAACCTCCACATACCAATTTTGAGTCGAATCGGACCATAAATACAAATCTCCTCCGCCATCTTTGAGCCGCCATTTTGTTTTATTCTCTAACAAAAATTTAATAATGCATTGCACAATATGTTGCAGAACCCCTTCTTTATATAATCAACCGGACATTCCGTACTGGAAACTGCCCTGACGCTTTCAAAACCACCATAATAACAACTTTCGACCAATATTGCGAAAATCTTTGAAAAAATACTTAAAATGCGAATCGATAAATATCTCAATAAAAACAACATATTATCAGAAAGGCAATTCGGTTTGAGAGAAAGCAAATCAACACAAGATCCAATGAATTATCTGACATAAAAAATAAGTGAATATATTGATAAGAAGTCTCCGGTCCTAGCATCTTTGTTGACCTTGCGGAAGCATTCGATACGGTCTGCCACTCCCAACTACTAGATATATTAGAAGGACTTTGATTTAGGGGAGCATCTCATGATTTACTAAATAGTTATCTCAGTAATAGAAACGTAGTATCGGTCTATCAACAATGGTTGTTCTACGGAATCACAATTGCGAGTGCGGATTTTTATGGCCTCCTCCCCTTCACCCTCATTGTTAACTTTTAAAGGGTTCGTCATAGAACAACGGGACCAAAACTATTTTGAATGATATCGCCGATACTACTCTTTGAAATAGAAGAGAGTTGATTACTTGATAGATGACGCGGGGGACATATCAACTTGAAAATTTCAGTGGCACATCGTTGAAAAGAGAACTCAATTTTCTTCACAAACATCCAGTTTTTTTTTAAATTTCGTTCAAACTGTTTTTCACAATATGCATTTGAAATTTTGTTTTACTTGACATTTCAAATGCATATTGTGAAAAAATGTATTAACGAAATCGAAAAAAAACTGGATTGTTGAAAAGAGAATTGAGTTATCTTCTCAACGATGTTCCCCATGCTATTTGAAATTTTTAAGTTGATGTGCCTCCCCTCGCCATCTCTCGGGCAATCACAATGTCTTCCATGTCAAAAAGTAGTATCGGTGATATCATTTAACACGTTTTCTTTTCATTGGTCTACGTGAAACCGTTCAAAAGTTAACAGTGAGGGGTGACTGTTAAGAGCCGCTCTGTATATACATTTTTTATCGTCTAACAAATCTATAAACATATTTGAATGTATTTTATTTCAATCACTTCTTCGATCCAGTTGGTAGTAGTTTGTTTTACCATGGAGTTTAAGAGTTTTTTTATTTTTATTATTATTCACTAGCTGAGGACAAACCACTTCGCTGTTTTTTTTTCTTGCATTATTTTTTTTATTACTTTTTATATTTTTTATCTTTTGTACCTAAAAATCGTATAGTCCATCCAATATCAATTGCAGAAGCTGTGTCTATAGGGAGCAAATAAAAACTCACTTCGCTAACACGAGCGTATATGCGAAGAAACGGAACCAAAAATAATCTGTACTACTTGTATACAGTCTCCGTCCGCACAAAGAGCCCGCTGGTCAACGTGAACTTGAGTGACTGCTGTCTGTTCTACAACCGATTCGTCTGGGCCAATCAAGTCGGACATCAATGCTGGCAGGTGTGTCTATACGATGGGAGGTCATAAATCACGCGTTATATTTGTGTTTCAATAGCTCTGAAAGATTGAAACCCAGTAGCGTCTGTGGTCTTGGTGTGTGCCGATCGAAATACGTTTTAGGATATGAAAATATCTAAATAAAATTAGTTATCTCCGCCACTGCTGCTCACAGGATTTCGCCGACTTTTTCATGCTTCTGCAATTGATATTGGGAAAACTATACATACTAAATATATATAAATATCTCATATACTCATGATTTTATTAAAAAACATTCTTATATAGTATTTCTAATCCCAATTGGAAGGACATAAAGAGTTTCGGGAAGGAATTCTCTTTGTACTTGCCGCCTTGACATAGGCGTCCGTATATTATTTTTCAGTGGTATTTCTTCAGTTACTTATTCTTACAATCATAGCAATTGATCACCTCATGTAGAAGTAGATACATGTTATCTCAACTGAATTTTATTATTTGTTTCGAAAGGTCTCCAGAAAACCATATTGATAAAATTATTTTCAATGGATAATTCCTAACCTCACGGCACGGCACTGATTAAGTAATATTGTGAACTGCGTAAATCATGCGGGTTCAGATAACATATGTCCAATCCAGCTAGCCGAGCTTCTATTCCTCAAATATATTTGATAGCGCCTTCACTAATGATCTGGGCAACTAGAGACACGCGCCAGAACTTTTTTATGATTTACCAGGAACGCTTTGAAAGTAAAAACACTGGTAGTATATAAATTTCCCATTTGCCATGCAGTGCATTTGAACACTCCTCGTAGTGCTCTTATTTTTATTGCCGTTCCAATTGGGATTAGAATAAGTATACATTCGATGTTTTTTTATCAGGCGCATTACAAATAAATTTCCGGTCATCCGACATGTGATAACATGTAAAGTTGGCCATGTGAAAAAAAGGATTCTTATAAATTAACACCGCAATACTGAAATGTACGACCTTGAACCCTATTGATAGTTATACTTAGCTAATCTCACTGGGAATTGTAATAATATCTTGGAGTATTTCAGAAAATTTTAGAACGAATTTCCTCGAATATATATATATATATATATATATATATATATACAGTGCTGCTTTCTGTAGACAATCACCGATACTACTTTTTGAAATAGAAGACATTTAGATTGCCCGATAGATGGCGCAGGGGAGCCCATCAACTTCAAAATTTCAAATAGCATGGAGGTCATGTACCACATCGTTGAAAAGATAGTTCAATTCTCTTTCCAACCATCCGATTGTTTTTATCATTTCGTTGATTTGTTTTTTCACAATGTGCATTGGAAATGTCAAGCAAAAGTACGGCTTTTTATAGTCCCTCCCTGTTAACTTTTGAATGGTTATATGTATTTTTGAATGATGTATCATAAAAAAATAAAAACAAAAAAATAAAAAAATAAAATAAAAAAATTAAGGGGTGGACCACCCTTAACATTTAGGGGGATGATTTGTGAATCTAAAAACCATCCAGGGCGCCACCCAAACGCATACAAAAAAATTCATTCAAATCGGTCAAGCAGCTTATGATACCGACTGCAGCGCCATGTGCTGGGCTGATTTCTGAATCTAAACCATCCAGGGCGCCACCCAAACGCATACAAAGAAAATTCATTCAAATCGGTCCAGCCGTTTAGGAGGAGTTCAGGAGGAGTACAGTAGAATTATATATATAAAGATATATATATATATATATATATATATATATATATATATATATATATGTATATATATATACATATATCATTTTTTTCTCAAGTGTACTGCCAGTTGCTCCAAAATAATGCTCAGTATTTACTGATATATCGCTATCCTTCTCAATTACTCAAACAAATAGCATGCGCACTCTCTTTCATCCGACGAACGCGCCGCGCGCAGCTGCAATGCTGCGACCTCTTCTATATCTTCTATCTATATCTATAGAGTACAGGGCCGGATTAAAAGGTGTGGAGGCCCTGGGGCAACAAAGGAGTGGAGGCCCCTAATTATTATCCCAACAATTTTTTATTTTTTCATTTATTGCGCAGCAAATTAAATTATTTCGACACGAGCATATGTAGGTATAATCAAATATAAGAAATAAATTAAATTACAGCGTAAACGAATGGATTCTTGCGAGCTTTTTTCGACGAAAAATCATTGATGATTTCGGTCAAATCCAGCATCCGGAGGAAATCATTCTCAATGCTAAGAAGCGAGTACTTTGATAGGCGGCTTTGTCTCATCGTAATTCGCCTATTTTTTTCATTTTGGAAAATGAGCGCTTTCCAGTGCAATTTGACATCATCACATTCTCAGTTGTAATATCACAAGAGAATGAAAATAATTCGACAGATTTTCGAAAACTTGTTGCCAGGCAATAGACAAGAGAGACCAACTGGCTCGAGTGGCTATTGCCAACAAGTTTGAGAAAGAAATCTAGATAATTATTTTCTACTATATCGACCTCTCGTGTGGTATTCTTTAGATAATTTTTTGATGTAACGATCATAAACACATTTCCTTGCAAAATTATATGATGTACCAAACCGGTTTTGATTCATTTCACACTTTTCATGCGAATTGATGACAGACGTCAGATTAAAAATAAAGGTTGTCAGACAATAAAAACAAAATACCTCAAATTATTCCCGCGACAATTTTCTAGGTAGAATATTCCCACTATTGATTGGCCAAAACGTATATGAATTATTTGAATTGAACGTTTCCATTGGTTTCTAGCAATGTCAAAAAATAATCACTTTAATTTCAATGTTTGAGAATGTAGCTCTGAAATTTTGGTTTTCAAGAATTTGATAGTAGAACATCTTAGATTGGTCTTTTTGATAGTCCTTTTTCAGAAGGATTTACATTGGTTGCGGAATGTCATCCTTCTCTTAGACTCACACTTTCAGATTTCGGGGATTTCTCTGTTACAAGCGCGCCACTCAGCGGACAGTTGTCAACGCCAATAAATAGGAAAAACAGGTATAGACGGGCAAAGTGTTTGTAGAATCGGCAGAAAAATAGTCAACAGAATTTGAACTTTTGTTCTATTATGGAATGCGCACAGGGCTCTTATAAATAATTTGATGCAATCATATTCATAAATTGAAATATTATTTTCTTTTGCTTATGATCATTGAATTTCATTGTGTATCTAGATCGCTTGTGTCATTCGAAGAATACATCGACAGAAAATCCTTCATTTAATAAAAAAAAATTATATTTTTTTTAAATTCAATTGTTCTTGTTTTTACAGCTAATTTCGATACGATATAATATTTTGTATAATAGTATGATGTTTTACTTGGTGATTGTTTCTCGCATATACACATGATTCATCAGATCGAAGATTAATATTAACCATGGATTTTGACAAGAATACAAAACATGTTTTTGAATGTTTAAAACGAAAAATGAGAGGAAAAAGTGGGAGAACTGCTCTTTCGTTGTCAGATTTTTTATATATAATTTTGCATATCCTTCGGTATTTGTTAGGAAATTTTACCTAAAAATTTATATTGTGGAGGCCCCGGGGCTGCAGCCCCGTTTGCCCCCCTCTTAATCCGGCTCTGAAAGAGTATCTTCTATATCATCGTGTTCGCAATGAGATAGCGTTTATTTTGATATAAGATTTATTTATTAAACAGATGGGTGTAAAATACTAGTATCGACTCACCTGTTTATACCTGCCAAGCCAATAGTTACGCCAGGAAAAAATAGACAACCCAACGTTTGTATATTATGAAGGCTCCATACTTTCGATTGGTATGAAATTTGTTCGTTGAACTAATGAGTGCAATGTTTAAAAAAAATCATTTTTGAATTTTCAATTTATCATAGTCTGGCCAGGAATTTTTAGGCAACCCACTCGCGATATATTTTTCAACATACTAAATTTATTATAAAATACTCTTCATCCTTTAAACAGATGGGTGAATTTTGTCCACGAGAGGAGCTTTTTCGCTACCGTTTTACTGGGTTATATTGCAACTAAATATTCAAGACGAGTTTAAAGAACTCGGAACTATTTTACAATATTTCGAAATGTTTGCCCGTTTCCTATGAAATCTCAATTGGTATTGCCATCTAAAAAATACATGAAATGGAATCACTTTTATCCGTTATTCACTCAATCCTACGCCTCCAGACCACAAGGCGTTTTGCCATTTGGTTTTATTTCATTGTCGCACAGGATGCAATCAACTGAGTTACTGCTATTATCCTGAATCATATCTTTGTTAACAAACAATGGGATGAACTGAATATTTCAATGAAATAGTCTTTCATGAAATAAGCAAGTGTTCCAAGCAGTTGTGGGTTTCAATCAGTTTGAAAAATTGAAAAAATTCAACTTCTTGATTTCTTAATATACCTACTTAATAGTTATAATGATTTCATTTCTCTTGTTGAAAAGTACAAAGAAAGAGCATTTTCATCGATATAATACCTATACAGCATGAGCCCTACATCTAGCAATTGTCTAAATCATATTTGTTCACAAAAAATATCTCTCCTACACTGTATAATTTCACTCATGTCATGAACTGTATGTATGATAAATCCAAAATAAAATACCAAAAATAATTACAACAGAACCCTGGATCACCAGTGGTATCATCACTTCCATAAAACAAATGGATAAACAAACAGAATCCCGAACGGCTAGATAACTATAGCACATATAGAAACACACAGCATAGATTTCTTATAGAATCAAAAATTGATACTATAGGAACAAACAAACAACAATAATCCGTATTCAATCATGAATGAAGCAAAAAACACAATTAAAAAACCAATACAGACATGAACATAACAGATTGTAAGGGTAAACCATTTCTAAACGAGAAAAATACGGCAAAAACAAGAAAACTACGGCGAAATATTTACTTTACTTCAACTATAAATATTTAATTTATTGATGTAGGAAAAAATATATTCACTGAAATACACGATTCGGAAGGTATGTACACCAATAATTTTATTAGACTTAAAGACTTTCTCAATCCAGTCCCCTAAAATTAAATTATTTTGCATATCGATAACTTGAGAAATAACAGCTCTCCAAGAATGGCTATTATTTATGCCAAACTCCTATATACAAAGAAGGAAATAAAAATAAAATTGAAATTATTTTCAAAAACACATTTGCGAAAAAGTTGGAGAAGTGTTCGGAGCATGGATTATATGACTATCTGCCTGCAAACAAAATATTAAGAACAAAGCAGTATTGATTAAAAAAAAATACAAGCACGGCCGATGCCATGTCTGACCTATTCGATAAAATTAAAATTACCCTAGATATTACTGAAAAAACAACTGTATTCCAGGGGACGGATTTTCTTCATAACCTACATCTCCCTCATAGATACAACTCCCTCATAGAGACGAATATTGGTGGCACTGCAATACAGATAGTACCGATTATTTTCAGCGATAAATCGTGGAATAATGTGAGAAAAAAGATGGATTGTCATTAGGTAGACACTGGCTTGACTATCAGAAACTTTCATCAAACGTATACAAAACTTTCACATTGCCTTCTCGATAACTGCTGCCACATTTAGAGCTTAGAAACACAAATCAAATATTGTATGAATAATAATCCATAAAATATCTGGGACCATAGACAAATATATAAAATGGACAAATCATGTGAATAACTTGACAAATACATTCGTACCAGGTATTTAGTCTGGGATTCCCGGATGAAAAGTGACAGTCATAAGAGTTAATCATGATATTTTTGTGTCTGATATGACACAATGAGCCTTTTTCCTTAAGTACAAAAATTCCCCACTAGCAGCGCTAGTAGTCCAGTAGGGACAAACATTACCTAACTCACATGTAAAAATAAACATCAAAAAAATGTTTTCGACAGAAGACGACATTCAGGAGCCAAATTAAAATTCGCAAATGTGAAGAATAATAATGTAGCAACATAAAAACAGCTTGTATGATTCAAGAGGTCATTTTTAAGCAGCGTTTTCGCGCGCAAAAATCACTCACAATGCCTCCTTCTTTTTACCAGCGTAAACTACAAATACCAAATAACAAATTTTTGGTATAACTTTGCACAAAATTAAAGTTTTTTTTTTCGATCAAACCGGCTATATTTTGGGCGAAGTTGTACCAAAAATGGGTGATTTGGTGTTTGTAGTTTAGGCTGGTGAAAAGAAGGAAGCATTGTGAGTGATATTTGTGCACAAAAACGGTGCCTAAAAATGTCAATTTATCTCGGAAACGGTATGAGACCGCGTTTCTCTTCCAGATTCGTGTTCAGGAGGCAAAAATACGTAAGAAAAGTCAAAAAGCTCATTTCAGGGAGCATGAGAACGTCCCCTTAACATTTACCTAACCTACCTCATTAATCGTTGCAGAAACTGGATCAGAATTTTCTTCAGTTGGATCATTACCACCAATAAAATGTTTAGAGCAAACATATGAATATTTATTTATTATTTATTTCGTTAAATCCACTCTCCTCGAGGCATGAATCCATTTACTACATTTAACCTCATAATGTGAGGTTTTACGAATGGTATAAAAACACGTTTTCCTCTGGATATCGATTATCCGAAGTACATTTCGCAATGCTTTTTTGGCATGGTGGTTATTTTTTTTTATTTACTTAATTATTTCAAATAATTCAACTTATCACTTAAATAACACTATCTCAAATGGAGAAGGTTTGATGTTTGTCCCTTCCACAACTGCTGCCTCTCGCGACAAATTTGCCACACTATTCTCAGGAAAAAGACTTATTCCACGTCAACCTAGTTCGGCGTCCGTAAACGTTTGTCGGTACAGAAAGCAGGTTTGTTCGAAGACGTCTCAGAACGTCGTCATATTGAGGTATGGGACACCTCAATGATCCGAACGTCATTATACGTTGCTGTCATACGAAGTACAGATCCAGTGATTTGTGTGTTAAGATAATAGTTATCTGTTGCAATACAACATTTTATCCACAGCTGGTACGTTATAAACACGACATTTCCCAAATTGAAGTTTCAATTGATGTTCATGACACTTGGTAAACATTCATAAAACGTTGTTACGAAAATAGGTACAGTATGCCGCTAGTCTCGCACAAGCCGGCCGAGAAACTCATATGACAAACACCGAACCATCTAGATGTTTCCATGAATTGTTCGAAGATCCTGGTAGCCAAGAACGATGATACATGATTCATCCATTCAAGAGGAACTCATTCAGTAATTCAGTGCGGTGCGGTACGCGGTATATTTTTGAGAAGTTGGATTGAGTATTATATTGTCACAGTGCATTATTGGGTTGTGTTTTCGTGGTTTAAACAACGGACATTAGATTAATTCGAGTATTTTCAATAATAGACGGACTTACTTTCGTAACAACATACTGTTCTAGAAGGTTATGATATGGTTTCCACGATAGATTGGACATATGAAACACTAGTGTTTAATTGATCTTTATGAAACGTTTGTGAATAGAATCAGTATGCATTTATATTATACTACCTGTGGATGGAAATATAAAACTGAAGGCAATATAAATATTAGAACTAAGAATTTTCGATTGACTCGGCCGTTACTTGATGGAAATCCATGGTAGTTTTAAATCACAACACACACGATTAGATTTCCACAGAATTTTATTAAATTCACATGTTTCGCTAGCACAGTATCTTCTTCAGGTGAATGTACAATAAACTGCAGAAGCTACTGTGCTAGAGAAACATGTTGTGAATTTAATAAAATTCTGTGGAAATCAAATCTTGTGTGTTGTGATTTAAAATTAGAACTAAGAAGACAAATTTGATCGAATTCCCAATATGCTAAAATCTACTTCTATTGACATTTTTAATGTGCCATCTCATAATATTTTTCAATAAGGATTTGTTACAACTTTTTATAATGCACCATGTTTCAATTTTGAGATAATAAACAAATTATTTGGAATTGTTTTCCCCAGTTATTCATAATATTAATGGCATGATAAAAGATTTGATTATTTGTTTTCCGGAGAAAACGACTCATCCGATTTACGTAGAACTTTCATCATTTGTTGTTTTCAGTGGCTTAATGATCAAAACATATAATTTGGATTTATCAACAGGTAGCTAGGGATACAACAAATCGTATCGATAATCAGCTCCCGAGTTATATTGAAAGTTCTAAGTTTGCCAAAAGTGAATAGAAATAGAAATTTTCAGTGTGCATCCCAACTACCTGTTCCAAGTACCATCTGACAGTGAGTACTGATACCTTTCGTGAATCCAAGTATCATCATGATCTAAGTTAAATATTGGCATAGCGGACAAAAATACTGTGTGGAATTACCTTATCGCACAGTCAAGGCGCGGAGACAGGACCGTCTCCAGAACATTTCTAATGAAATCGAAATGGATATATCCGCTATGAACATTAATCAAACGAGGATTCCTGACTACAGGGATCCTTTAGGAATCTCAATTACCAATGAACCTACTGAAGCATCAACCCCCAACTCTCAAAATAAAACATATTCTGCAGCACCCACCCAACATCAATTCCCATCTAGGGAACAAGCATTAATTTTTAGTTCTGTAGAAGGAATAAATCTATGGATTCGGATCGATAGTTCAGCCAAAAAATATTATATTCTCTTCGAGAGTTTCCAACAATAGAATATGTCTATACCTATCTAAAAAAGAAATTGTAGACAACTTCATGAGTCAGCATGGTTCTATCACTGTAAACAACATATGCATTCAAGCTCGACGTCTAATTACCCTATCAATTCGTCTGGTAATGTCAAATATATGCCCATCGATACCACATCAATAATAGAAAATGAGCTAAAGAAATCGGACTGATCTCGTATCACCACAAATTATCTTAGAATTGTCTGTCAGCCCAGAAACATCATGAGTTTTCACGTCAAGTATACATAGAGTCCCAGTTTTGTAAATATCCCAGAATTTCTTTCCATATCCTCTGAACAGACTTCCTATCGTATATACGTTTCACAAGACAACATGACATGCTACAAATGCTGACAACCCAGTCACTCAGCTGCCCAATGCATCAACACATTCAATCAGAAATAACCGAAAATCACCAAAACCAACACTGGAAGCGGCCCCGAATAACTCTAAGAATACTCCAAGTACGGTTACCTCTACACTGAACCGGTAGAATCCCCTCGAGATGTAGAAATATCCGAATCACACCACATGAAGATACACCTGGATCATCAAATAATAATTACCGAAATGCTAAAAGAAACTTCTGAAATCTCACCCCTCAGTTAACGAAACCTGACCAAAGAAAAACCACAATTATTCGCTAACGGAAAATAAGAGAGTGAGAAACCAAAACTACTACAGCCATAAACCGCAACACCAAGATAGACATGATAACACCTGCAAAGGAATCATGAATCACACTACCCATCGTTCAACTGAACTTTCAACAAGTGGTTGATCTATTCGAGAATACTTTCGGTTCGAACGAGCCTGAACGAATAGCACTGAATTACACCAGAGAATTACTGCCTCTATGCAATATGCTAGAGAAAATATATACTCTTTCTCATAGAAAGAAGCATAAAAACCCAATGCACCCAGCTCCGAAGAAAAATTTTTTGAAATACATCGACCTACAACTAACAGACTGGAGAAAGCGACTCTACTCAAGACACCACCAACTGAAATGAACAAATCAATATATTTTTCAGGGCACCCATAACAATCCTACAATGGAATCTAAAGGGTTACTTTTTCCACACAGAAATGCTACAAGTCCTCTCATCGGAACACAACCCAGGCATCATATGCTCACAGGAAACCAATTTCAAGAATAACAGAGAGCACAGACCAAGAAATTTCAACAGTTTTTTTTTCTCAATAGGGATTTACAAGAAAGAGCTAGCGGAGGTGTAACTATTTACACAAAACTCAAAATAGATTAAGAACAATTACCTGCAACACAACATCAGAAGATAACCATCTCAATCCGCACCCAAGAAACTCTAAATATCTGCACCATATACTGGGTGTAACATAAGTACGTCAAAATATTCAAGTGACGTATTCCTTGAGACAATTATTAAGAAAAAAAGTCTATAAACATGTGTCCGGAAATGCTTCGTTTCGGAGATACAGGGTGTTGAAATTGAATTTATTTGTTCGCTTTTTAAAAATAAATTTTGCAAAAAAAGTTATTGCACGAAATTTGGTACCTGTTTGGAAATCAGAATTTCGTAATAATTTCCATGTAATATCTAGAGGGCGCTGCGTACGCTGTCATTATTTATTTCAAATTGCCCTAACATTTTGACAGTAAACTTTGGAATTTTCATGAAAAACCTTATTCCCACACCTTTCCAAGTAAAAAGGTAAATTTCCCTCAACAACGCTGGAGGTGATCGTTTTCGAGATATTCACAATTTTCTATATCGATGCATGTTACTTAGCTCCTAGGGCGCTAAGTGAAGTTGCTGAGGACATTACAAAAACTAAGTATGTGGTAGGTCTCGTCAAAATAAACTACTTTTCTCCTATGAAATGTTTATCGAAAAATGATTTGTTTTCGAGATACAGATTGTTGAAATTTTTCAAAACATGGTTGGTTTTCGTCATAAGTTATTTGCAATTGCAGTTATTTCCATCAAGCTTTGAACACAGACTTCTTTCAAACTGAGCAATATCAAACTGCTTAATCAATGCAAAATAAAAAAAAAATTGTCAGGTCTAATTATTCAATTAGAAAGTGCTACATTTCGGAGTTTGTAAAAAAACAATTCGGAGAAGTACTATGTTATTTATTAGGCAATCAAATATATAAAAATTGAACGAAACAACTATTACAACAACTATTCAAGGTGATGATCCCCAACAGTAATACAAGCTTCTGCTCTCCTCATCAAATAATTCCGCACCCGTTGAAAAATGCCAGGAGTGTTTCTTATCGTTTCGCAGCAAGCTATGATGCGATCCCTCAAAATTTCCTCGTTTTCAATAGGGCTAGCATAAACTAGTGATTTAAGGTGTCTTAAAAAAAAATCGACGGGATTGAGGTCCGGTGACCCTTGGGCCAATGCTGAGTGCCTCCTCTTCCTATCCATCGTTGGGGATATGCTACGTCTGAGAAATTTCCTGCTATCAGACTGAAATGAGCAGGGGCTCCATTGTGTATGAACCAGGAGTGATTTCGGAGACCAATGGGAACATCATCCGTAAGCTGGGGAAGCTCGTGTTCCAAAAAATGTTGGTAAGCATCTCTATTCAAACGTAAGGGGAGAAAATAGGGCCCAATTAAATAATCCCCAATTATGCCTACTCATACATTAAAAGAGAATCTGTCTTGGAAATGAGTTTGCGTTATCGCATGTGGGTTATCTTCCGCCCAGATGTGGTTGTTCATGATACCATTTCTTGAAAAATCAGCCTCATCTGTGTAGAGAATTTTCGATAAAATTTGGGGATGTTGTTCGACTTTTCTTAGAAGCCATTGAGCAAATTCGATACGTAGTTGAAAATCGCGTAGCGTAAGTGCCAGAACACGCTGAATATGATAAGGATATAATTGCTGTTCCTTTAAAATTCTGTAAACGGTCATGTGACTCACATTTAAAGTTTGACTAATTTTTCTTGTACTTGTCTCTGAATGTTCACTAATTTCTTCGAGAACCGCCTCCTCCAATTTCACAGTTCTTGTGGTTCGTGGCCGTACTACTGCAGATTTTTTTTCAAAGCTTCCAGATTTGGAAAGCCGCCGGAAAAGTTTCGCAAATGTCGCTACACAAGGAGTGATCGTTGGGGATACCTTTCCTGAGAGATGCGTCTGGCCTCGGTTGAATTTCCGTCCGCCAAGCCGTATGCAAAACCATATCAGCCATTTCAGCATTCGTAAAGTCGGGCATGGTACCAAAAAATCACTCTATAAACTCCGAACTGTGAATTTGTCAATGAATAGTTATAAATGTGACAGCGAACTTCTATTTTTATAAACGAACGTTCATAGCCTACTCGATTTAATTAACTTAATTTGCAGGCGTAGAGTGACAAAAATTATTGAAATCAAATTTGGCTATACTGATTAAGCAGTTTGATAATGCTCAATTCAGAAGAAGTCTGTCCGGGTATACTGCGTATAAAGTTTGATGATAATAACTGCAGTTGCAAATAACTCATTACAAAAACCAACCATGTTTTGAAATTTTTTAACAATCTTCGAGATACAAACAAATCATTTTTCGATAAACATTTCATAGGAAAAAAGTAGTTTATTTTGACGAGACCTACCACATACTTAGTTTTTGTAATGTTCTCAGCAACTTCACTTAGTGCCCTAGGAGGAGTAACATGCCTCGATATAGAAAATTGTAAATATTTCGAAAACGATCAGCCCCAGCGTTGTTGAGGAAGTGTACCTTTTTTACTTGGAAAAGGTGTGGGAATGAGGTTTTCTCATTAAAAGTACCAAAAGCTCACTGTCAAAAATGTTAGGGCAATTTGAAATAAATAATGACAGCGTACGCAGCGCCCTCTAGATGTTACATGGAGATTAATACGAAATTATGATTTTCCACGTCAAAAAAACCCCGGGTACCAAATTTTGTGCAAATAACTTATTTTTTGCAAAAGTTATTTTTAAAAAGCGAACAAAAAAATTCAATTTCAACACCCTGTATCTCCGAAGCATTTCCGGACACAAGTTTATTGGACTTTTTTTCTTAAAATTGTCTCAGGAATACGTCACTTGAATATTTTAATACTATGTACACCCTGTATATTCCCCCAACCGCGACGTTACTCTCGCAGAACTGAACAATCTGATCAAACCAATATTTTTGCCCAGGACTTATAGTCGGAGATTTTAATGGACACAACATTATCTGGGAAAGCAAATACACAAATCTCCGTGGTCGTATAATAGCTGAAAGCACTTTCAGTAAAGTTATCACTTGGTCTGAGAAAAATAATTTAGAAATGAATAAAACAAAACCAAGAGCAATTCTTGATAAGAGTGCATACCATGGGTGAGTCTCGGTTTCATGAATACTGATTATCTTGATCCACACCACTGAAGAATTCGATAAAAGTTTGGAGTTGTACTTCAAAACCCATTACAAATTTACAATGGAAGCCACAAGTGGATGAATATGTGCAAAATAAATTCCTGCTTCCCTTTAAATTCTTCCAACGCAGTACCAATAGGTTCTACATTTCCTTGTACTTGCTTGAATTTCCAATTTTTCAAACCGCTCGTCATCATAGTTCTTGTAGTTCTCGTGGCGCCCTAGAGAATGTTCAAACTTCCAGAAAAGTCGCCAAAAGTTAATCCTGCACAAGGGTTTAGGGATTCCTGGTAGATGCATTCCACTTTAATTTAAGCGTATGCAAAACCTATACATTCAGTTCGAAGGCGTGACAAAATATGTATACCCAACTAATTTGTCATAAATTAAATGTGACACGAACCCATTTTAAAACGAAATTCATGCCTACTCTACATTTCAACTCATCTGCACTACAGACAAATCTTTGAAATCAAAATTGGCATACTGAAACTTTGATGACATTTAAAAGCTTCAGGAACTGGTAATATTTTGCATGAAAAAAGTTAAAACTCTTATTGTCAAAAACCAACATGTTTGAAAATTTGCGTAACTTGTTTTGAACAGAATTTTTTTACACGTTTATGGAAAAAGTTTTTATTTTACGAGACTTCCCATATTATTTTTAATTTTGTTTTAGACGTAGTAGGATGTTCATATCATATAGAAATTGTAAATTGTCTCGAACGATCCCCTAGGCGTTGTTGAATGACGTTTTCTATTTTTTTTCATTAGTTTCACTAAAAATGTTGAGGAATTTGATAATAGCCGTAACTGTTTTGTTAACGTGAACGTTTCTTTTTTATGAACCTAGGTTAAATAGTAAAATTGTCAAAAAATTTTTTTAATATTTATTTTTAAATTATTTAACTATTATTGAAGTTTTGGAGACGTTTATGTGATGTTCCTTTTAGAATTGGTTTAGATGTCCTTTGAATATTTCTACTATGTGTATATTCTCCCAACGGACGTTTCTGCAGAACTGACATTTCATTTTTGTATATTTCAGACTGTTTAATGTACAAAATTTAAATCTGTGGAAAGCAAATAGAAATCATTATCGTATATTATTATTATCATAATAGAAAACCCTGATCTAGGATTATTAAACAAAGGTGATCAGACATGATTAAACGCATTCAACGGTAATTCTTCAGCCATTGATCTGAGTATATGTGACCCAACACTCTTGACAACAACATCCTGGGAAGTACTAACATTTCTTCACGGAAGTGATCATTTCCCAATAAAACTCACCCTGGATGAAAAAAATTATAATACGACAACACCATTCTCCAGATGGAATTTGAGAAATGCGAACTGGAATTCCTTCAGAACACTCATCGAGGCCAACATACAAATCTTCAACGAAGAGAAAGACGATATCGAACAAAAATCAAATCACCCGACAAATGTTATTAAAGAAACCGCAGAAGCCACCATTGGTGAAACCAAAACCTTACAAAAAATCCCCCAGTGCCTTGGTGGAATAACGAATACCGTGGCGCGATACAACAGTATGAAAGCCTTCAACAAATTTAAACAAAACCAAACTCAAGAAAATCAAATCATATTCCAACACCTCAGAGCAAAAGCAAGACATATCACCAAAAAAAGTAAATGAAGTTCTTGGAGACAGTATGTATCAGTTATGAACACCCAGACACCAATGACTGATTTCCCCATGATTATCGATGAAAATAATACATCACTCATAAATACAAGAATATCGTAAATTGAATTCGAAGAAGCACTGTGTAATTTCTCCCGGTCCCGACAACATCCCTGCAATCTTCATACAGAATCTGCCCACAATAGCCAAAATATATCTTCTCGAATACAACAAAAATTTCCCCGTCAGTGGCAAATACCTATTCTGAAACCAAATAAACCCAAAAAGGACCCAGAGTCATACAAACTAATAACCTATGCAAACAGATGAAAACTGATTGGACACAATAATTAACAGAAGGCTTGTGTGACACTTAAGAAACAATCTTCTTCGGCAGGAACAAAACGGTTTCAGAAAACACAGACACATTATTATAGACTTACTGAAATACACGAAGATTTTTCGAACAAAAACAAATGCTGGCTATATTTTTCGACCTGAAAAGATCGTATGCTCGGTGTGAAGATACAATATTTTGAAAATTCTGTTACAATGGAATATCCAAGGCAACATGGTGGCGTTCATTAAAACATTCTTTGAAAGCAGATTCTTCCGAGTCAGAAGTATATTTATGAATGTTTCAGTTGCCCGGTTTAGATCAGCAGTTGTACTCTACACTCTACAGTTTTTACAGTGTCTTGACTGGTTTGTATTCCTTTTTAACGGAAGGGTACAGTGTATAACTGGATAATAGTGGTCAGTTATATCGGTTTCCAATATTGAGGATGTGATTTCACTTTTTGAATGTGACTTTTGCCTTATAAACTTATGGTCGATACATGATTTTTTCACTCCCCTCACCCTGGTGTGTTCGTTGACTGCTCTAACAAAATTCGATTCTCCCAGCATGTTCATATAATCTTGAGCTAATACATTATTCGAATCTAGGATGTTGATATCACCAGTAATGATTTGAAGGTCATAGCTTTTTTTCATACCTCCAATACAGAGTGAGAGATTATCAAGGAAATTGTGTACACATGTAGCTGGAGGTCCTATATGGAACTGATAAGTATATTATAATTATTTATATTTTTTTCTAAAATATCAAACTCATTTATTGAAACAGTGGTAGATATGCATTCAAGAACCCCATTATTCTAGTTAATTTTCCCTTCGTGATAAAATTAGATATATCTTGGTTAGGATAAAATGAAAGTGTCAGAGATTATTCTCGTTTCAGTTCGTACCATAAAATCATATTCAATGTCTATGTGATGTAATAATAAATTTAGTTCATGCAAATTTTTGCAGGCACTTCTTAGGTTCATCAATAACAGGCTGATATTTGATTCGTGATTAAAGTTTTTCAGAGTGTCATTAAAAGCTGATATAGACAATTGCCTTGGTTTCTATTGATTCTATTTTGGAGTCGCTGATATATCCATTTCACTTCATTTGAGGGGTACAAACAATTAAAGACTTTGACAGAAAAGAACTTCACTCCGCGAATATTGAGAATATTTTAATGTTAAGTGTTATTTTGCTTTTCTTGATTGGGTTGAAGATGAGTTAGAACGCAGTTTGACGGGAAAACCGTAGCTGCCAAGGTATCAAGGGGGTGTCCACAAGGAGGAGTTCTATCACCCCTTTTATGGTGCCTAGTAGTAAACGAGCTTCTTACAGAACTGAATGAGTCAGGACTGTATACACAAGCGTATGCAGATGTATGCAGACTCAGTCTCAAGACCAACCGGTAAACCTGCTAGGAGAAAACATTATGATAGCTTTTGGCAGAGTAGAACAGTGGTGTTCTGCCGGGGGGCTGAGAGTCAACCCGGAAAAAGCGGACTTGGTACTCTTTACCAAGAAACGCAAAATAGGAACTCTTCCAGATATACTAATCTCAGGAAGACAGCTTCCGTATAAAGCGTCGACCAAACACCTTGGAGTCATCATAGACTCCAAGCTGACCTGGAACGAACAGATTGAAAATCGAACCAAGAAGGCTACCTGCTCCTACTGGGCATGCAGAAGAGCCTTCGGCAACACATGGGGCTTGACACCAAAACTCTACACTGGATATACACGGCGATCATTCGCCCGATACTAACGTATGGATCCATCATTTGGTACCGATACTACAAAGGGCAAGTCCAGAAATGAACTTGATAAAGCACAACGACCGGCTTGTCTAGGAATAACAGGTGCCATGAGAACCACGCCTACTAGAGCTCTAGAAGTTCTACTAGGACTACCACCTCTTCACCTTGTGATTGAGCATGAAGCCATGCGTGCTGCATACAGACTCAAAGGCGCAAGCCAATGGATCGGTACTGAGGCAGACCATGGACATCCCCTTAATGGAAAGAGACAGCACCCCGTTCTGGATTTAGAAAAGGACCCAATATAACCATCCCACAAGGGAGGAATGGAAAGACAATGCGCTGACAGACCTCCAAACTATGGATCAACCTGGTACACAGATGGATCAAGATTTGGGGAATGTCCGGCGCAGGGGTCCACGAAGAAGGAACAAAGAGAGAAATCTCAGTTCCTTTAGGCAAATATGCCTCAGTGTTCCAGGCTGAAGTATATGCTATACTCACCTGTGTCCAGGAAAATTTCGACAATAAAAGTCGATGGCCTACTGCCATCTACTCGGACAGCAAAGCTGCTATTATGGCGTTAGGCGGAAATAGGATTGTATTCAAACTGGTGTCCGAGTGTAGAAACGCCATAGAGAGTTTATCGAAAACAAGCAAAGCCTCATATGGGTCCCGGGACACTCAGGTGTCCCTGGGAACGAGGATGCAGACAGATTAGCCAAGATAGGATCGGGAAAGTCCCCAATTGGAACTGAACCCATCTTGGGAATACCCAGCAGCCTGGCAATCTCAAATATGGAGGAACTGCTACAAAAGCAGTTCCTTAAAACATGGCAAGACGCGCCAGGCATGAGGCAATCAAAGCTCCACATAAAGGAGCCACGGAAAAAAATGTCTAAAGAGATCCTGTCACTTAACAGACGGGACATCAAGACTGTGACTGGGTTTCTAACGGGACATAATCACCTGAACAGGCACATGGAGCTCATCGGGATCACATATTATCCCCTATGTAGATGGTGCCTGGAAAATGACGAGACATCGTCGCACATCTTCACTGAGTGCCCAGCTTCGGTGCACCAGAATGAGATCAACCTTGGGAGCATAATTCTGAACCCAGAGGACGTCAAGGATATTCAGCTGAGGAAGTTGCTGAATTTTGTCAAAGAAATCGGCATGCCCAGCTGATTTTCTCAGAACAAGTGGGTGCACAAAGGGCCCAAATAGAAAGGCCTACGTGTACGAGGTTCTTCGAAACCAGTTCACCTTATGCGAAGAAGAAGAGGAAGAAGACGGTAGTTGGGTTGGTGGGTGGGTTTTCTGAGTTGAGTTTTCTTTTTGGGTTTTCCTTCAAATCCTTGGATATTCTTTCCTCTCAGTATTCACTAAGTCATCTGGTGTACCTCGTTCCCTGATTATATTTTATGTTGGTATATTTGTTAAGCTGTTCGTTCAGATATTGCGTTCATTTCCCCACGTTCGTCTAGTGTATAGGCATTGCTATCGATTACCAGTTTGTTCCCCTATAAAAAGCAATTTCTTTCCTTGCCTATTCCATTAGTCTGGTATTGCTTGAGTATTTCCAGATTTTCTGGTTGCTCAGTGGTCAAATCGTGAGGAATAGCCATTTTGGTTCCGTTGACTTTTTTGTATTTTTCAGGATCAGCTTTTTTCAGCTCTAGAATTAGTTCAACTTCAATGGACAATTTTTGTTTTTTCAAGGGTAAAGTTATTGATATCACTTTCAACAATTTCAATGTCTAATAATATTCTAAGATGAATTACTATCGTGTTTGCTTCTCATCCTCAATTGTTTCATTCAATCCAAAAATTACAACACTGTTGAGTTTATTGTATCTTTCAAGTGACTCCAACTTAGTTCTGAGGGCAACGTTCTCTTGTTCTAATTGTATAATTTTAGAGTTCTGGTTTTCAATTTTCAGTTGGAGATGGCTCCGCTGGCTATTATGATTTTTTTTAGTTCTTTTACTCTTCTGTATTTCCGCTGATATCCTATTCACTGAAGAATCATTCATTATTTTCGAATTTTCTCCTTGCAGAGTATGTGGACTGCTTTATATTCTGCTTTGTGTTTCTTATCAGACAGTGGTGGCTTTTTTTTCTAGTTCTTGCCAGCTGGTATGATACTAGGTTAATTCAGAATAAAAATGTAATTTGATTTCTCATGTGTTGTAAAATATAGTATTTAACGTAATGAAAGTACAAAATCTTGCTGGCAAAAAGTCATAAGTTTCCCACTATTGTAACAGGTACTTACACTTCATTTATATTGGAGCACTTACAATAACCACTTCAATGTCGAAATGCACATCAGATCTCTAAATAATTTATTGGAAATTGATGTGAAAAACTATCAAATTAGAACATTTTAAAAATGAATATTGTATATGTTGTGCTAACGGGTATATGTTTATATTTATAGAGAAAAATAATCAACATGCATGGTCTGGAAAATATGTTTACATATTGTAAAATTAAATATTCAACCTTCACGGAATTGACGAGATATATAATTAATTGATTTCATTTTGAAGAACAATCCATTCCATTAGCGAAGAATAATCTATTCCACCTTCAGTGCGTAACATGTTGCCCTCCATAGTTTTCTCGACATGTCCTCAACGAAATACATTCAAATGTGAAGAATGGTTCCATCTTAAAAACAAGAAGTTTGACGTAAGGCAGAGGTAAGCTTGGAAAATATATAAATATGAAACTGACATGAAAATATTCAAACAACTATTACTTATTCTATTCAAACATTACTTATTCTATTCAACAATAATATACCAATAATCTGTTAACAATACCACGGATAAAAAGAAAGCAAACTACAACACTCAAGATGACGATGGTTTCACTAGCGTCAATTATAAAAAGAAGACATATAAATCCACGGTAGTAGTGTATGAACGATTTCTCAAAAAATAATTTGAAATCGATGGATAAATTGGCCTTCCTTCACGTATACAAAATGCACCCCGATACAAGACCTGAAGAACTTACTCTTTACCTAAAACAACTTTTCCCGGAGGCTATCTGCGAAAAGATGAAATCAAAATACCCTCAATACTACTCAGCATTTAAGGTAACCATCCATGACCGCAATCTGAAAGCAGCAATGTCGCCTTCGATATGGCCTAAGGGAACGCACATCGATAGGTTTTTTCACCGACTTGCGGAAAAAACAATGGCACTCTGATGAAGAACTCATTTGTGAACAGTTCTTCTGAAATATTTTTTGAAGAAAAAAACTCACTTATAATTTTTCACATAAATATTCAATGTATCGCCAATAAAATCGATGAAATCAATTTATTTTTGAAAGATAAGAATATAAGTATTCTATGTTTCTCAGAACACTGGCAAACTGAGCTCAACTTGAAAAGTATCAATATACAGGGATACTATTTGGCTAGCTATTACTGTCGAAGTAAAAACCAGCATGGTGGTGTCTGCATTTTCTTGAAAACAAATATTAGGTGCCGCACTATAACAACTACAATTTTCAACCAAGAATTTCATTCTGAATTTTGTGCTCTAGAGATATCTAGTCTGAAAGTGGTGATTATCGCGACTTACAGATCTTGTGTAGGCGATTTTCAGGTATACCTAAATCATCTAGAGGATCTCTATGTACAATACCAAACAAAAAATACAGCACTATCTTGACCGGCGATTTTAACATCAATTTCAAAACAAATTCACCCGATTTGTCACAATTTATGTCGATACTAAAATCCCATGCCCTTGAAATTACTATCCATGAATCTACTAGAGTCACTAACAAGTCTGCCTCTTGCATTGATAATATAATTACAGACATCTTACCTGAACGCCGCACAGTGGGAGTGTATGATCCGTGTTTATCGGACCACATGTCACAGTTCATTATCACACCCCTTAATGTAGTAAATACTGATACAGTTGTCAGAAGACATTTCTCGAGCAATGCTTAGAAAAATTCAAAAATTCTGTAGCCCAAGCTGACTGGCACGTGTTTTACAAATCCCTGGGTGATGTCAATAAATCAGCAAACTGGCTCTTAGAAACATACAGTGAATCAGTAAAGAAATGTTTTCCTTTGAAGAAGTATAACTCAAACAGACCTCCTGTCAACTGGTTCAATGATGAAAGAAAATCAAAAAATGATTACGTAAACTCTATATTATCCTCAAAAAAAATATCCTACGAAAATTTCTTACTTGCCTCAAATAACATATCAAGGGATAGCTGGCGAATCGTTAATTTCGAATACAACAAAACCTAAAATTAATGACAATTCATATTTCAGTCCTGACGACTTCAACATATTTTTTAGTACTGTTGCTGAAAATATTATCAAAACATTACCAAGTTCCTCCTTTACTACTTCTGATCTCATGAAAAAATTACCATCGCCAAAATCAAGTTTTTTCTTAGCCCCAACTACTGCAGAAGAAGTTGTATCAGCCATAAGTAAACTTAAAAACCAGCTCAGAAGACGCTTTTGAAATAAATGCTCTACTTATTAAAGAAACATTGGACATTCTTCTCGAACCATTGGTTGCTCTCATAAATACGTGTTTTTTAGATGGCATTTTTCCCGATGTATTTAAAATCTCAAGAGTTATGCCTTTACTCAAAAAAAATAACAGTGAAACTCTGGACAACTTTCGTCCAATTTCTATAATCAATACGTTCTCTAAAATTATAGAAATCTTACTGAAAAACAGATTAACATACTATTTTGAATCTAACAACTTCCTTGCCAACACTCAATTTGGTTTCCGCCAAAACAAATCCACAATAAGGGCACTGCTGAAGGTCGTGGAAGATATTGTTGAAGGCCTTGAGAACAGGCAACATTCCATTCTCTCCATGTGTGATTTGTCCAAGGCTTTCGACTGTGTCTCTCACGACCTACTTTTAGAAAAGTTATCATATTACGGGGTTAGAGGAACACCACTCAAACTGATGTCATCGTATTAACAAACAGACAACAACTGTTTAAAATTCACCATACAACATCTGAACTCAGGATATTTAAACATGGAGTTCCTCAGGGCTCTGTCCTTGGACCCTTACTCTTTATTATTTATATAAACGACATCTGTCAGCAGATGCTACAGGACACTACCACCATTACTTTTGCTTACGATACATCACTTATCAATGCTTCTCCAGATTTTATAGCCTCAAAATTCTAGCTGACGATTCGATTGACTTTGCTAGGAAATTGGTTCTCTGCTAATTTCCTACAACCTCAATGGTGATAAAACGCAACAGCTGGTTATTTCCAGTAACAATAAGTACACCTCAGAGCACACTGCAAGCTTCTTGGAATAACAATCGATGACACTCTCAGCTGGTACTATCATACTGAAAACTGAACAGCGAGCTTTCTAGTGCATTATTCCTCATAAGAAGATTGAGATATGTTATGGTTCTGAATTATTGAGGCAAATATATTATGGTCTGTTTCATTCTCGAATTAGTTATGGAACCATTTTATGGGGAAATTCCAGCAATGCGGTAATTATCTTCAGATCCCAGAAGAAGGCTATTCGCCTTCTAGCTGGTGTTGGATCCCGTGATCACTGTCGTCCCCTGTTCATTGACATGAAAATAATGACACTACCATGCATTTATATTTATCAAACCCTCTGTGAAATACACTCAAACAAAGGGAGTTATACTCTTTCGTCTGATATTCACAAATACGAAACCAGATCGGCAAACCAAATAGCTCTTCAACGCTTCAGGCTCACTAAGTCGAAATCCAATTCTCTGAATTTGAAACTATATAACAAGTTGAGCTTAGAAGTTCGCGCCTTGAATGAAAATTGTTTTAAGATTAACGTGAAGTTACCTCATAAATAAATGTTTTTATAGTGTAGAAGAATTTCTGAATGCATGAAAAATTTGTACATGACTTTTACCATTTATATATTTATTTGTTTTATTTTACAACAAAATATTTTTAAATGTTATTTTTAAACACATGTATATGTCGATAAAATGAATGTTTTTGCATCTTATATATTTTACATATTATCTTCCATAGATAATATTTCTGTACAAACTGACGTGCTATAAACCGATGTGTAAACTAGCCAAATAAAGTCTATCTATCTATCTATCTATCTACCAACAAAGTCGTTCAGAAATCATTCAACACCGTGAAAGTTCAAATGAGTTGTGATAAGAGGTGTTTGATTAAAGAAGCAACAAGCAACACTGAAAGGTGCCATCTTTGTGTGTGAAAAGTAAATTCGTTTTCTTACGATACTAGGCAGTTCTATGAAACCATGAAACCACATGTATGTAAAACATTTTTTCCCAGAATCTTCTATGAAGATGTTGTGTAACATTCGAAAAGATCAATATCTACTACCGGTTTTACTCGTTTTAGCTTTTTCGATGGAATGCTGAATACTTTCCGGTAGAAATACCCAAATTCCAGTCATCTGCAACCTTCTGAAATCAAAAAGAGGCCGAATGTATAACTTAACATTTATATAATATATCCATCATATAATTTCATTTCAGTTCTTATAGATAGATAAATGAATATCTTCCGTCTCTATATAACAGCGGTAAGTGGAAGTCCTCAATTTTCACGTTCTCTTTCACAGTAGTCTATTAAAATCGTTACTATTTGTTGAGACTGTTTTGACTGATTTAGGCATGTTCATACAAATGATACACAAGTCTAATTGGAATAATTTATTGGTTCTGAAAAGAACTATTTTATTATCAAATCGAAAACACGAAAGGATCAAACGACATAATACACAAACTGAAAAATAAGTCAAAGCTGTCAGACGATTATTTTGTTGAGCGTACGGTAACGTCTAACAGGGTAGGCAACTCAAAATTATATGTTCTAGTTCCATTGATATTTAACGCATTGGGGAATACAACTTTGTATTGTTGGATGAACAAAGTTACCAAAGGACGCATTCTATTTTTAACGTGAAAAAAATAAAACAAATTTACAGAGTGTGGTATGTTAAAATTGGAATATTAAAAAAAAATTAACAAAAAATTAAACCGAAGAGAAACGGAACTGAAAGGCAAAAAATTTAATTAACCTCTTTAGTCTTAATAACTAAGCTCCTAAACTAATATATGTGAATAATTTTGAGTCGGCGCCAAACAAACAAGCAAATGAGTTAGGTAAAGCGTAAAATGATGGCATCGAGATGCGCGGTGACATTTTGATAAATTTTTTGAAGTAATTTAATGATCTTCGTTGATTGTTTGTTTGGCGCCGACTCAAAATTAGTTACTGACATTAGTTTTGGAGCTCAGTTATTAATACTAAGAAGGTTTATTTAATGTTTTGCTTTTTAGTTCCGTTTCTCGTCGGCTGATTTTTTTTTTTCAAATTCAATTCAAATGGGACCAACTTCGAAGTACCCCCTATCCAATGAAAATGGAATCATCGGAATCGAACTACTCTGTAAAAAGTTATGCATGGTCATACATAAAAAAATAATATACGCGTCGACTAGAGAACCTCCTCCTTTTTGATTCCGTCGGTTGAAAAATAATGACCTATCGTTCTCAGATATACATGAATTTCTCATAAAATGATGGAAAATTCCATTGAAAATGTACATGGTATCTTCATGAGGGGTTTCTACTAGATTTAATTTGGATCGATTTTGTGCACCGCAAATTAAATCAATCTTAATTGAATGTACGAGATAGAGACACGATCCATGTTTCCAATGAAAATTTCCATGGTTTTTTGGGCAATCTACTTCTGATCCACAGAAAAAGTTAGCTCCCTATTGTTATTTTCCTATATTCCAATTTCCGGATAGTGATAGATCTCTACAATCATTTTTATGTTGTTTTACTCTCTTTCCTAAGAACTGCCGTGTTTGTCCAATGTATACCTCGCAGTTAACGCATTCAATTTCGTATACTACATTCGACTATAACTCTTAAGGTACTTTGTCCTTAACTTTCGGAAAAAAAACAATTTATTTTCATTGTACAGTGCTATTGATGATTGTTCCCCTTGTAATACTTTGCTAAGTTTATCTGATAGCCCTTTTATGTAAGGTGATTTACAATACTTTGTATTCCTCCCGGTGTTAACAGAGCTGGTGTTTGAGTTCGAACGGTTATGTAGGATTCATCTGTGGCTTGGTTCTAAAAGGGCCAATGTCACTATTTTCTTAATTTCAGGTTATAATACTAGATATTTTCAGATATCCTTTACTTAAAAAGGCCAATTCCAAGGCTTGTGAAATGAATGTAAAATTTAAGTGGCAAGGGCCAAAGAACGTCTGTGGAAAATATTCAGTTGAAATGCTAAAAGGGCCAATGTTGACTTACGCACTGGATGGTATACACAATTATATTCTAAAAGGGCCAATGTGCGCAATGGCCGTTTCATGGTTAAATACAGTAGAGAAATGCGCACTTTGGCCGTTCAATATTCTAAACAATAATAGCCTCTCGGGGGAAGCATGCAGTTGTCGACAAAAAAAAATTGAAAATTTTTTAGAAATAGAAAGTCAGGATATGTTTAGGGATTCTTATAACCAAGCACATAATCAGTTTATTGCTACTTTGATTGAGAAACAGAACAAAAAGGTCGAAAGAAAGAAAACAGATGAGAAATAAAGTAAACTCTTTAGGTACTTTGTCCTTGACTTTTGGAAAAAAAAAAAAATTCATTGTACTGAAGATTGTTCCCCTTGTAATACTTGCTGAGTTTATCTGATAGCCCTTTTATGTGAGGTAATTTACAATACTTTGTATTGTATAACAAAAAGGTCGAAAGAAAGAAAACAGATGGAGAAGTAAGTAGAAGAAAATAACATCTGCTGACAAATGCGGCTAGAATCGAGTTTGCCAAATAATGTTTTTAAACACATTTGATTCAACACTAAAAAAAGTTAGGGTAATAACAGAAAAAAAGAAATTGTCAGAATCCGGTATCTGTGCAGAAGACCGAAGAGGAAAGCATAGTGATCACCGGAAAGTCCCAGACAAGGACAGGAAAGGAATTAGAAGACACATCAAAATGTTTCCGAGTTACAGAAGTCACCATTCCGATCTCACACTAAAAAGCAATATCTGTCGCCTGATTCGTCACTTTTAAAGATGTACAGATTGTATGTAACTCACTGCTTAGAAAAAAATATAACTCCTAGAAATGAGGCGCTTTACCGCAACATTTTTGTCGAAGAATTCAACTAGTTTTTTCATAACCCGGCAAATGACACATGTGATACTTGTGATGAGTATAAAACCTCTTACTGAAGTCTGCTTCGAGCGATGAAGAAAAAGAAAGCCTGGCACTGAGAAGAAATGAGCACTTTCAGCTGGCTGATGCAGTATACCAAGAAAAACGGAACGATGAGCTCCGCTGCAAAACAAATTCAAAAATGGTCGTTGTTAGTTTTGACCTGCAAAAATGCCTTCCAACTCCTCATCTCACTAGTGGAATATCAGTTTACAAAAGAAAATTATGGTTGCTCAACCTCACTCTATATAAAACCAGAGAAAATAAAAAATCGGCTTTGTGCTATTTATGGAATGAAATCATTTCCAAAAGAGGAGGGCAAGAAATAGCATCATGTTTGTTTTCTCATTTGGAAAACCCTCTTTCTCAAGACATAAATGAAATATTTTTTTTTGTGACTGCTTTCCTGGACAAACAAGAAACATCTACTTACCCCTGATGTTTATGACAATCCTGGAAGAGTTCAAGAATTCAGGAAGTGAAGTTACGATCAGTCACAAATTTTTAGTGCCAGGTCATACACATATGGAAGCTGACACGATTCATGCTTTGATAGATGAAAACCAAGGAAACGACCACTGCTAGAGTGGATATTCTCAGAGATTCGACAAATTTAATACGAATGATTCCCCTAAAACCCCCTATTATCATTAATGATATGGGTTTGAACGATTTTTTCACTTCAAGTCACTCGTAATAACACTTATTCAGCATAGAAAAATGGTGATTCGGTTTTATGAAATAAAATCAGATGGATGCAATACAGATACGATAAGCCAGGTACTATGTTCTACAAATTTTCCTTTGAGGGTCCAGCAGTTTAGATCTATCAAGAAAAGGAACTAGAAATTTACAAAATCCCCAACTAACACCATTATCAAAAAAACTACTGGGGATTCCAGAAAATAAGCCAAAACACCTGCAAAAACTTCAACCATATAACGATGAGAAAAGCATTAATTTATCAGCACATTAACCGTCTCTCTACAGCATTAATGGAAAAAGAAGATGCATTTATGATAATAAAAACAATCACAATTAGTTTTTTAGATGTGAACAAATACAAATATTTGAAATTTGACATTGTTTTATTTTCATTTAGCTGTTATTTTTGAAATCGCTAAGGGCCAAAAATTACTTTTAGATTTTTCTCATAAAGAGAAAATGGCCAATGTTATTTTTTTTTTATATTTTGAATATATATTTTTTCATAACCAAAAAATGACTCGTATTTATAAACTTAATAGGTATTTGCAGCAATTTAAACCTAATCAAATTAATTATATTCTATCATTATTTAATTTTATAGTTTCATCAAAACTTTAAATGCAATTTCCTTAAATTATTTCATTCTAACATTGGCCCTTTTAGAACCAAGCCACAGTATTGATTAGTGCTTTGGGATACTGATTTTCAGAAAACATGTTTTTGATTTTTTTGAAGTTTTTTTCGTGGAACTTACCATCACTCAGAGCGAGGGCCCTGTGTTTAATTCCTTTAATGATAGCTGTTTTTTGGGAGAAAGGATGTTATAAAAAATTGAGTAGTCTACCCGGATTACTGGGTTTCATGTACCAATTGCTGGACAAACTCCCATCCCCATTTCTTATCATAAGAGTGTCAAGAAAAGGTATAGTTATTCTAATCCCAATTGGAACGGCAATAAAAATAAGAGCACAACGAGGAGTGTTCATATGCACTGCCCGGCAAATGGGAAATGTATTTACATACTACCAGTGTTTTTACTTTCGAAGCGTTCCTGGTACAATCATGAAAAAGTTAAGTGGTGTGCCTCTAGTTGTCCAGATTATTAGTAGAGGCGCTATCAAATATATTTGAGGAATAAAAGCTCGGCTAGCTGGATTGGACATCTGTTATCTGAAGCCGCATGGTTTTCCCAGTTCACGATATTCCTTAATCAGTGCCGTGTGTTGGTGAGGTTAGGAATTATCCATTGAAAATAATTTTATCAATATGGTTTTCTGGAGACCTTTCGAAACATATAATAAAATTCAATTGCTATTATTGTAAGAATAAGTAACTGAAAAAATACCACTGGAAAATAACATACCGACGCCTATGTCAAGGCGGCAATTGGAAAGATAAATCCTTCACGAAACTTTTTATGTCGGTCCAATTGAATTCTACTGTGGAAATCATTGAAAATAGCCAGCACTTCTTCTCAACTGTATCGGGGAATGGCTATCAGAATATCATCAACGTAACAAAACAGGAAGGGTATTTCGAATGACAAGTTTCTAATGACTCTATCCAATAAATAATTCATCACTAAATTCGCTATACTGGAAGAGGCAGGGTAACCCATGGCTGTACCATCTAGCTGTTGATAAAAAATCCCATTTAATTTAAAATAACTCGAGTCAAATAAGTAATTGTTGATTTTTAAAAATGAGTCCAGGGAAATCTCAGTCGTTATTTCCAAACTTGGCCAAAATTCGTTGATAATTTCTAGGACTAATTCTTTAGGGATGCTTGAAAAGAGTAATCAACATCTAGAGATATCAACACAAAATCATTTGGTCAAATAATATTTTTAATTTTTTCAACTGCTGAGAAAGAATTTGTTACATGATATTTGAAGTCCGGATATAAGTTGTGCAATATTTGGTTTACGTATTTGGCCAACGAGTAGGAAGGTACCTCTATGTATGGTACCACTGGTCTCAAAGGGACTTCATCTTTATTAATTTTTGGTAAGCCATAAATTCTAGGAGGACATGAATTATAACACTTCAATGATTTGGCAATCCCCTCTGATATTTAACTTTTATCCAGAAGATGTTTCGCTAGTTCATTGTTTTTATTCTGAAATTTGTTAGTTGGGTCATTTTTGAGTTTTCTGTATAAATTAATTTCACCCCCTTTGTCCTCCAAGATGTTGACCATGCGAGTGTTATAATCTTCCCTGTTCATCATTACTGTTACGTTGCCTTCATCAGAATTCAGTATTAACAAATCATCGTGTTCCTTCAAAAGTTTTTTAGTTTCGGAAACTTCCTTTGAAAAATTACAATTCTTATGAGAGACATTCTTTGACTTACACAAATAAAAAGTTATTATATTCGTGCTTTGTAATCTGAGCGCATTTGTTTCCAACTTATGTATGTCGTAAGGTATTCATGTTGATAAATGAAACATATCGAATGAAGAATTGAAGGTAATGTGTTTCCCGATAGTGTGAAACTATAGGTTATTTATTGTAATATCTAACATGAAACAACGATTCCTTCTTCACTAGGCCAAGGTTGGATCTTGAATCACACCTGATTGATATTTTTACTAGATCCTAAATATTTTTTTTTATCTCGGGTGCCAGTCAAAATATTTCCAGGAGTTTCAATTCTTTATCTTATCATGCAGCCATGACAATGTAATCAGATTTATTCATTTCATACTTGACTATGAAAAAAGATAGTCCACCTGCGACCATCGTGATAAATATGACAAAGTGTTACTTTGATTATGCTGTGAGCTTAGTTTGTGTGGGAAATAGATGCATGAAGTGTTATCGAGAATAAAAACGAATTGGGGCAAGTAAGGAAATACTTCAATAGTTATCAAGTTCATGAGCTTATCAATGAAATGATAATAATTGAGTATTTATACCCATCAATATAGAATGAATATTTTCTACAAAACTCAAAATGAATAATGGAAATCAAATTAATTTCATTGGTATCAATATATTTCTCTTGATATACCTACCTTCCCGGTACCTATCATATAATTCATTAATAATTATTTTTTGATAAGCAATGTATTTTTTTTGAGTTTTTCACATATGCAATGATTTCTTTGGACCTGATTTTCATGACCTCATTTTGGGTCATTCCGTAAATCCCTTCTACTACCTTCAAATATATATGGAAAAAGTTTTTGATGATGGGAGTTCTGTGTATTTGTTCATAACTGACACATTTAAAAATCCTATGTGAAAAAAATGCATGGAAATATTTATTAATTCAGAGTTCTAGGCCATCCATCAGGTAAACATCGAACTGAAAATAAACTAGACAACGAAAGTGCATTAATTGGATAATTGAAAACGATAGAGGAAAATAAACAAAGAAAATAATTGAGTGTATTGATCCATACGATTAGTATATACCTTGTTGATAATATAGAAGTTCAATGAACATATTACTCCAATTCAACCTAAAGCCATAAGAATCAATTGATCTACAATAAATGTCATCATAGGAGTACTAATGACATTGTAAAGGTTCTTACATCCTATTAGATGAATGTTCCCATGATAGTTCGCATGGTAACATGGTGAATAGAAAGTCGTCCTATTTCTATCCTGATAAATGACAGCAACATTGTGAATTTTGAGATATATTCAATATGCAAGATAATGACGATATCTTGACAAATTTCAATTCAAGTTATTGATAAGATTCCTTTGGACTTGCTCCAAACAGTCAATATGTTTTTTTATACATGGGATTCCAAATCACACTTCAGTAGTCGAGTAAATTTTGATGTACACCAGAGGTTCGTACAAAACAATCATTCATTTGTAGTTTTTGGATTGTTTAGTACTTCTCAGAATAAATCCTCATATTCAGAATGCTTTTTTAACAACCTTCTCGGCGGATCTCTCAAGCGATAATTCATTATCCAAAATCACCCAAAATTACATACCTAATTTTACTGAGCAAACATCTCATCAGTATTTGGAAAGATCCGTGAGACATAGACTGACAGCTCTGACATTTGCTCACATTGATAACGAGTCTGTTGTCCACATACATGGCATGAAGGCTACCATAATCAAAATTGTTTATTTTCGTTCTTTCTAAAGAGGATCGTCGGCATAAATAAAGGAATTTTAAGTCTTGAAACAATTTTAAACTGAACAATAACGGACCTAGTTGAGATCCTTCTAGAATCTCGGAAGTAACCGAAACTCTTCTGATTCATATCTATTCAGTACGACGAATTGGCACCAATGAAAATTTGCCTCATTAGGTTTCCGGGTACATCGGAAATTCCAAGTTTCTGTAAGCCATGTCGTTGATCCTCTGGATTATCAAAATGAGGAAGAAGGAAAAGACCCCGGACTCTAATGACGAGAATGTGTTGCCATGACACACTAATAAAATGCATTTCACAAAACGGATTCAAAATTAAAAATACCTAAATAATAAACACAAATAGTTATGGAATCGGGTCGTTTAAAGAATGGAATATTCAAATGCAGTCCTATCTATAAAGAGAAGGTGAGAGGGATATTGTTCGTCTGTATGAGACGTGGTTCGACACTAATGAAGATCTTAATAGAGTTTGGGTGAATTCGTTTGGTCACTGCCCAACCAAAGCCTCATCGAACAAAGGAAGACGTATTATAATAATTCATGCTGAAACTAAAAATGGTTTTGAGCCAATTGTCTTGGCTTTATCAGCCAAAAATATAAACGACTTCCTTGTTGACTATTACAACGTTGCTACGGCAGAATTATGCGGAGACTGGTTTGAATATAAACCTCTACCAAATATACCACCAAATAATGTGATTGTGATGGATAATGCGAGCTACCGCAGTCGAAGGTTACATAAAATTCCATGTTCAAATGACACAAAACTTACCATCCAAGACTATATGCTTGAAAATAATATTCATTTTGAGGATAGTTATACAAACAAAAATTGCTAGAAATGATAAAATTATTTACAATAAAAAACCAATATTATTGTTGCACATTGGCGAAAGAAATGGGTGATACATTGATAAGACTTCCTCCTTACCATTGCCTATTCAATCCAATTGAACACATATGGCATGAGCTAGAAGCATCGGTAAGGAGATATAATGTTTTGCCAACTTCAAATCATTCTGTGGTAGCTTTGATTTAGTCAGAAATGCAGAATATTCCAAATGAAAGCTGGGGATATTGCGTAGCGCATGTTCAAAAAGTGCAAAAATCATATGTAAATAAAGATCCGTTGCCCAGAGAAAAATTGTTGCGAACGTAGATACAGACAGTGACACTGAAAATGACTTAGGTTTAAAATTACTTATTATTTCTTCGACAGTGTATTTTTCATACTGTACTGTTGAACTGAATTTGATGAATTCAATTTATGTTTCTATAATTTTTACATCAAATACATAGTTCTGTTAAAAAATCAGTTTTTTTTGTACCCGAAATTTATGAACTTGAGCTTAAAATTCTACAAGCAAGTATATTCTGTAATTATAAGTATTAAGTATCATAAGTAATTATGTGTATATAGATTAATAAGTGTCCTATATTGATTGTACACTGTACTTTTTCATACTGTTGAATTATTATTACTTATTATTAAATCAGACGTTATGCATCCTCTTTACGTTTATATATTTTCATAAAATTTTTTCAATACATAAAAAATAAATACCTATTCTTCTACTGGTGTTTCGAAAACGGTACTTTGTCGCATACTACTAGTAGATGAAAATGAAGTTTGAGTTGAAAAAATAGTAGTTTAAAAAACATTTTTTACCAACTTGCATAAAGTACTACTCACCTTGTTCAAATTTCTTAACCAAATTGCTCAATACCTCAAGCGGTCCCTTCAAAAAGCAAATTGAGAATCATCGAAAGAATTATGTTTTTGGAAATAGAAATACGTGGTTTTATAATTTTTTCACTTATTTTAGTGAATATATATACAGGGTGTTTCCCACCTACGGTACGAAACGTCAGGAGGTGACTCGTTAGGTCCTTTGACAAAAAAAAGTTCCTATGAACATATGTCCGGAGTTGCTTAGTTTCTGAGATACAGGGCGTTGAAGTATTAAAAAAAAAGGTATTTATAAATTATCCTGAATATCCTGAAACCGATGTGGTTGAAATGTGGTACAGCTATTTGAAGTAATAAGGCAATTATTTGGCCCCAAATAGGTCCAGGGGCGTCTCAGTGGGCACCACAGCCAACAATACTGAGAAAAAAAAGTACTTTTTTTGTAGTATTTTATTTTTTCAGATTAAACAACTGAAAATACAACTCTTTGGTCCCTTGTGTTTTATTCATATCAAGCTTCGTTTTCGAGAAAAAATACTTTAACTTATTCTACAAATTATCCATGGACAACATTAAATACAAACCTAAAGTAAAAAATAAACAATTTCGACCTTAAAGTAAATGAGCAAAATGTCCACCGTCTGATAAAATACACGACTGCAATCGATGTGTCATTGATTGTCTGACACGTTCAGTATTCCTTATGACATTGCAATTGTCACTTATTCGATTCCTCAAGTCATTCACATCTAGTATAGGGGTTTTATAAACGAGAGCCTTCAGAAGACCCCATAAATAGAAATCTAGAGGATTCATACCAGGACTGCGAGCGGGCCAATGTTGAGGTCCTGCACGTCCAATCCAGCGATTAGGGTAGGTGATGTCGAGATGCTGACGAGCAAGAACACTAAAATGAGCTGGAGCTCCGTCGTGCATAAACCACATGTTGCCTCTTACAAGTACGTGTACTTCTTCCAACAAAATGGGTAAATGATTTCGCAAAAAAGCCGTGACGGATGGACCTGATAATCTTGCTGGTAAAAAAAAGGTCCAATTGGGTAGTCACCAATAATTCCTACCAAAACTTTCAGCGAAAATCGTTGCTGAAAATGACTTTCTCTAATAATGTGGGGATTTTCGTGGGCCCAGAAATGGTTATTGTGAAAGTTCATAATAGAATCTCGTGAAAAATTTGCCTCATCCGTAAATAAAATATTTGTTTAAAAAAAATTATTATTGTGTGCCATCGTATGAATCAACCACCTGCAAAACATTAATTTCGGGTGAAAATCCCTAGGCAGTAGAGCTTCGACCCGCTGTATGTGATATGGGTATAGGAGGTTTCTTTTTAGAACTTTCCAAACGGTTTTTGGGCTTACTTCAAGCTGCAGTGCAATCTTCCTGGTACTATTTGAAGGATCTTCTTCTATCGCATCAAGTATAGCTTCTTCTAGTTCAGGCGTTGTTACAGTTTCTGGTCTTCCACCACACATTTTTATTAAAACTTCCAGTTTCACATAATCTTGCATGTAGCATTCTAAATATTTTAGCACATGGAATTACCCTGTTAAGATATCTATCCCGGTAGATTCTTCGCTTCTTCCGCATTTCCATTTGCTAATCCATAAATTAAGCCATTTCAGCGTTAGTAAGAGTATTCATGATGGAATCACTGACTTTTACTGATTCTATCACTGTCAGCTGGTCTCCATAGCAGGTAATCGTGATTGTAGAGTGCCTTCATTTTTTTTGTTCTCGAAAACTGAGCTAAATATAAAAAAAACACAGGAGGCCAAAAAGTTGTATTTTTACCACGTTTATAAAAAACTTTTTAGAACCCACGCTTATATTCAAATGCACTGAAAAGAGAAAATATTTTTTTTTCTCAGTATTGTTGGCTGTGGGGGGCCCACTGAGACGCCACTGGACCTACTTAGGGCCAAATAATTACCTTATTACTTCAACTAGCTGTACCACATTTCAACCACATCGGTTTCAAGATATTCAGGATATTTTATGAATACCTTTTTTTATACTTCAACGCCCTGTATCTCAGAAACGAAGCAACCCCATATATATTTATAGGAACTTTTTTTTGTCAAATGACCTAATGAAACACCCCATGAAGTTTCGTACCGTAGTTAGGAAACACCCTGTATATATATATATATATATATATATATATATATATATATATTAATTTTATATTGGACCATAATTTTCTACTGAATATTTTTCTCCTTTTTTTAACTGAAGGAATTACTTGGGTAACTCAAAAGCATTCGGAGAGATAACAATACTAAAAATCAATTTAACTAATTGAGAAAAAAGTACTGATTAAAGGATAAATTCATCATACGACATTTTTTCACGTTTATATCCGCGGGATCTCTGCTTACATGGGCTACAAGTTTTATGTTGTATAAAAACTATCTAATATTTTCGAATTGAGTTTTTTCAAAATGTATACATTATCAACTGTTCCAAAAGTACTCCAATCCATATTCAATAGGGAAAAGGTTTATTTACATCAACAAAACATTCTTTCTCAATCCTGTAACACCAGAGGAAGTCGGAGATGTAATAAAGAACCTGAAAACCAAGCCTAGTACAGGCATTGATAACATATCAGTAAACATATTGGAGGCAGGTGTTGAATCGCTATCAAATCACTTGAGTCATCTTATAAATCTATCGATTATAGAAGGCAAGTTTCCATCGTCACTTAAATTTGCTAAAGTAAAATGATCTGAAAACCTATCCAAATATCGACCATTATCAGTGCTGAGTGTTATTTCTGAAATCTTTGAAAAAATTGTTTACAGTAGGATGGTACATTTTTTTAATATCAACGTGCTCATAACCACACACCAACATGGATTCCGAGCAGACAGATTAACACAAACTGCTGCTTGCAATCTTTTTGAGCATGTTTACGCGCAACTAGATAAGGGAAAGCACGTGGCAGGTCTGTTTTTTGACCAATCGCGTGCCTTCGATAGTTTAGACATAAAGTTCATCGAGAATAAATTGTACAATGTTGGATTCAGAGGAATTTTCTTGGACTGGACTGTGGACTTTCTCAGCAATAGGAAAATGATAGTCAAAGTAAAGGATGCTATATCCAACTCTCATATTTATTGTGAATAGAGGAGTTCCTCAGAGCTCTGTGCTCGGACCACTAATATTCCTACTTTTCATAAACGACTTACCACTTCAACTGAAATCGCAACTACTGACGATATATGCGGACGATACCTCACTGGCGGTCTCGGCACATACCTCAGAGGAACTCATATCATCCATTGCAGATACTGTGAATTTTTTCGTGAACTGGTGTTAACGTAACGATCTTATGGTTGATATCGATAAGACAGAGTGTGTACATTTTCATTCCAATAATATTACGTCCACCTCATCTTCTCTAACATGTCGAGTCGAGAGTAATATGATTGAATCAACCACAACAACAAAGTTCTTAGGCTTACATATTGATTCTAGTCTCAGATGGACAGAGCAAGTTAACGCAGTTAACAAAAAAATGAATGAGGCGTTTTATGCAATTTCAAGAATTAAAGACTGCATGCCCACCAGTGCAGTAATTAACGTCTACTACAGTTTAGTGTACAGTCATTCATGTTATAACCTAATCTTATGGGGAAATTCCACAGATGCCAATAGAATATTCGTAACACAGAAAAAGATCATACGAAAAATATTTAGCCTAGACTTCAGACAAACTTGTAAGCCCACATTCATTGAATATAAAATTATGTCGTTCTACAGCATTTATATCTACCACTGTATCTTGTATGTAAGAAAAAATATTGATAAATTTGAACTGAATTCTTCAAATCATGATTATGATACCAGGAGTTCTGATCATCTATGTGTCCCCAGACACAAAACTACAAAACTTGAAAATCGTTTTAGATACATGGGAATGAAAATTTATAATAAACTCCCACCAACTTTTACAAGTATGGACTCCTTCAGTAATTTCAAAAGGACCATAAAAAATTTAATGCTAGAAAAATGCTACTAGAGTGTAAAAGAATACCTCCATGATAGCTTGTAGGAACTGTCTTTGTCTATGCCGTCTGTATTTGCATAAATATGCCTGTATAATGTATGTTAGTTTATAGGAAATGTACTATTTTAATACTATTTTATTTTATTTTATTCATACCAACTGTATATTGTTATATATTATTCGTGTTCATAATTTTAAGATAACCTCAAAATATACCTTTTACAGCGGGTGACCGACTGTCCTATACATGTTTGTAATGTCACAAAGGATAAATAAATATTTCGATTTCTTTTTTATATTTCTATGTAAGCCGTATTTGATTATTACAAGCCACAAAGATATTTGTTAGAAATGCAGGTTTTTCCTCAATTATCAGATATTTTTAAAAACAACACATTAGAATGATTTGTAGTCCAGATGTGTGGAGAAATTATCATTGCAACACCAGATTCCCAGGGCAAATTTAAATCCCCCACCAAACTGAAAGATACCAGAAACTTTTCCCAAGGATTATATTATCAGATGGAAATTTTCATTCCATTCAACTTTCACTATCGTTATCATACTCAGCAGAAATAGTAACAGACTTCAAAAGAAATTGAATCTCGTAAATGCCAGGGCACTGAAACAGTAAACATTTCGACCCCAATTACGATCATTATCTAGCAATAACAACATATAATTTTACATACTGGATATCCTATCAAAACAAATTTGGCTCTTTTCATCAGCTCCTGATAATAATTTTATCATTCTCATACACAAGATCTGGGGTTAGTGGAGGTCTCTGGTACAAATAAAGAAATTTTTTTGGAAATTAACAACCAGGGGAAATAGGGGAGTTCGTATGGGGGATCCTGTAGTTTTGTTTTAAAGTTTGAGTCATGGAAATTGGTATTGGGGCTCTTTTTTCCAAATGAACAAACATGTATTTCAGGTTTTTTGGAAAGGTAACCCCTAAGGGGGAATGAAAAAGTTCAACCTTCTCGGAATCCATGCGAGCAATGCTGCTGGCATAATACTCCAGTCGATGGGGATAAAAAAGGCGTTACAAAAGGTGGGGTTGTAACGATTTTTCATAAGTTTTTCAGTTCAGGTCCCTGATGAAAAACCCAAGTTTTCGACTTCAAGGGGGATTAGAGGTAAACATTTTTTTCAAAATAATTTCTCAACGTTTGATTTTACGAGAAAAATGTATGACTAGATATTTGAAGAAGACTAAATTCCCTACATTTTTTGTGAGTGTAACGAGTTATTGCGGCGCAAACGTCAACCTTTTTCCAAATAAATAATAGTTTAAAAAAACTAAAAAACACGCTTTTATAGAAAACCAAACTAAAAAAATAGAAAATAAGAAAAAAAATTAATTTATTTAAAAAAAAGCGTGGGGTTCATGGTATCGCCTCGGCCAGCCTGTGATCTGAGACATTTCTTACTTTATTGCCCTAGGTGTGTACTATATAATTATTGATACCATGCACCCCACGCTTTTTTTTAAATAAAATAATTATTTTTTTATTTTCTATTTTTTTAGTTTGGTTTTCTATAAAAGCGTGTTTTTTAGTTTTTTTTAACTATTATTTATTTTCTACTTTTTAGTTTGGTTTATTTATAAAAGCGTGTTTTTTTAGATTTTTTTAAATTATTAGTTTTATTATTTTTTGCAAATTAAAAAATGGAATAAACTTATCAAATTAGTGTATTGTCATCGGCCTTCGATAAATCTACAAAGTTTGAATGAAATCTGACCGTTTGAAGTGGGTCAAAATCGCGCCCAAAGGAGTCGGTTACAAACAAACATACAAGTGTCGGTTACAAACAAACATACAAGTGAAGCTAATATAAGGCGTGTGAAAATTGTCCAACTCCAATCACATTATATTAATAGCGAAATCTTCTTCAAATTAAAATGATTTTTCTTCTTGCGTATAATTTTTTTTACCGCCACTGTGGCATTAATTTATACAAAGTATTATTGAAATTAGTGTATGGACTCCCTGAAGTTTGCTCACAGTGTCCTCACAGATACCTCTCCATGCTTTTTTTTTGCACTCTCCTACTTTCGATGTATTTGGACCTCGGTTTTCCAATGAATGAAATAGCAACACTGCTTTCGTTGAAAAGGGTTTGTGTTTATATTCGACAGCAACCATTGAGTTTCATGGCCAATTCCAAAAATCAAAATTCCAAGTAGTAGAAGCAAGTTATTCAAACTAGAATCACATCAAAATCAAGAAATGTGAAAGAAAATCCGAATCAAAAACCTTGTACCTGGATTATTTAGCTTTGTATTGTGAATAATAATATTTAGAATGTAATTCTCCCACAATTTTTGTTAGAATGCCTCACAATGGGGGCAAAAAACGATATATGAAAATCCGTATTGAACATATAATTCATAATATGGTGAACCAAATACAAAACACATCATATACACCCACTGAGCCCATCTGATCTCATGATAGTTTTGATAATCAATAGGGAATTGAACATCATTCACAAAATCTCCCGTCATCATTATCTGGCTCTGAATCCTAACAAATCTACAGCTTTGCTCTTCGGTAATAACAAGGCCAGAGCCACATTGAATGCGAATATGCACATTTCCATTAATAATGTCCCGACGTCGACGTGGCAAAAAACTTGGCATTATGTACCGATTCCACCTTGAGATTCCAAAAGCATGTTCCAGAATGTATAAAGAAATCAATCTGGAAACTTAAACTACTATATAACTCACGTTCCTTGGTGAATATCCATCTTAGAAAAATGCTCTGTGAATCTTTGGTACTGTCTACCTTCGATCATTGTGACACTGTTTACGGCCCCTGTCTAATAGCATTCGATGCAAAGAGGATACAAAAACTCCAAAATCATGGTTTGCGATTTATCTATAGCGTGAGGAAGCGACAACCTATTCGACGTAAGCTCATGGAAGATGGTTGGCTAGGTAAACTTCACTGTGCCACTTTATATCACTAAATTATTCTCTCAAAACAGCCTTAGTATTTATAGGGCAAAATTGTTTTCCGTTCGGATGTCCACAATATTAACATATGAACGAAGGGTATTATAACCCCGCCTATTCATAAAACAAGCATGTATGAAAGAAGAGTCTCATATCTGCTGTTTACAACTCCATACCAAGCCCTATCAGAGACAATCAATAATAATAATAAATTTATTTCGTCTCAACATATACATATGTAATGGTAATGAGTATTATCATATAATATAAATATGTAATATAATTACTTTTCCATAGATCAGTATTTATATCCATTGTTCTATTTCTATTTTTCATGAATCCTATAGGAAATTGCTATTGTCACTTCAATAGGATTCTATTCTCTGTGTCCACTTCCTTTTTAGTTTTTAGTCTTTGATATTTATTCACAACCTCATATATATGAATATGTATGTGTTTATAGTGGGTGTATACATGTTTACATTTCTACATTTCTACTTCACCTTTATCACTAATTTTTTATTATTTTTTTCGACTATTTAATTATGCTAAGATTAGATTGAGTTTGGTTGAGTGGAAGGCCATCACCTTGCGCCCAGCAAGAGATGTACTTCGCTATTTCAGTATAACATTTCAACTGTACTGAATAAATATTATTATTATTATTATCAATAATGAATTTTTTGCTATATGTGTACTGATATGACTATATTTTTTATTTCAGGCAATCAAAAATGAAACGACGACGACGCCAGTGCGGTCAAATCTGTCTCCTACTCGCAGGAATCTCTCTCTTCAGTACTGGTGTCGCCATCTTCGTTTTCTTCGAATCTATCTACGATTTCCTCATCAACGAAGCCCTCAGATTCACGCCCACTACCCTTCCCTTCACCGCTTGGAAGACCAACGACCCTCCTCTCACCATGGACATCTACATGTTCAACTGGACGAACGCTCAGCAAGTTAGGAATCTTTCGGTCAAGCCGGAATTTCAGGAAGTCGGACCTTATAGGTTCAAAGAAGTAAAAGACAAAGTCAACATAAAGTGGCATGAACACAATAAGACTATAAGTTATATGCACGATCATAAGTACTATTTCGACGAAGAGAATAGTGTCAGACCATTGAGTGATGTAATAAATACTCTAAATTCCGTTCCCTTGGTAAGTTGATCATATCATAATGAATGCAATTCAATCGAAACTCCTACCAACATGGTGGGCGAACATTGATTTACATAGGCTTCTTGCGGGTCGAAAAATTGCTCTATTCAATTCGGGGACACCTTCAAACATGTTTCTGGATATTTGCCAAATACAATACAGGCAAGAACAGTAACTTTCGTATCCAAACTGTATCCAACGGATCAAAATTTCGTCCATTTAGAATGCACCACTCAGATTCAGTAACACTAAGACTTGATGAAATAATCGAAATGGAAACATACGTTGTGCCGTTTCAAAGTCAGATCCGAGACAAACAAGGGTTTTCGTAATCTAAAATTTTCCAAGGAATTGATTATGGGTTGCCACAAGGGTCCGCATTCGGACCAGTTTCGTTGATAATATGTTTTTATCTTTTCTTGCACTAATTTAGCAGTGTTTCATATGGTTTCGAAAACTCTCATACTTTCATCAATTTTTTCCATACCGAATGCCCATATTTAAGATATGATTGACAATATTTCGCTACTATTTAATGGATCTAATTTGTAGTTGCTATGAACACAAAATGAAATGAATTGCTTCCTAGTATAATATAATCATTATTTTGGTTGATGATTTCATATATATGCACCGAATTGACTCATTTTCAACTTTCCAAAGAAAAAAGTTGTTCCTCAAACTATCAAATATTGCCTTGCCTTCTTCACATTGTTGGAAACACGAAGCTGTCACTCCAATCAGACTAGAAAGACTTTCGCTATAATACAAGTTGTCTTTGGCTTTTGATTGGTCAGATTAAGTGATAATTCTAAATATTAATGATAAATAAAATATAATAAAATGAGAAATATTTTATGGTTTTTGTAATATAATAGATTACAGCGTTTCACCGAAACTTTTCATTCAGGAGCAATTTGTTACATGCAACGAAAACTTCGGGGCTAAAATACCATGATGATCTTGCTTTTTGATGCGATATGTCCCAATGCTCTCTCAAATAAATGTAATTTGAAATATATACAGGATGTCCCTGGACTTCCTCTTTTCCTCGTTACCAAGTTACGGGCCCTCAAAGTTACGAAATGAAAAATGTTTTTTTTTGATAACTCTCGAAGTGAATATTCAAAATCATCTGAATTTCGGTGATTGACTAAACAAATGAATTCCTTCGATGAGCTTCCATGCAGGAGTTAGTTGTTTTGCTACAAAGTCAGGAACGGACTACCCCTGATGTTCCACACCCCAAAACTTTGAAATGACAGATAACTTTTCAATAGTTTTCAACAAAATGAGGTTAGGTCGACAATTTTCTGAATAAAAGTACTCGTGTGGAAAGTCGATCGGAGCAACTATTTTTAATAAAAATGCAGTTTTACTCGACGACATCAAACCCGATCGTCCACCATTATTTGAAATGAAAATTTTTTACAGTAGAAATACTAATGCTAACGTTAATTCAACAACATTTATAACAGGGATGATACAAAATATGCTAAAATTGAGTCGTAAACAAAAAGTACAGTACCTAGTTGAAAGTTTGATTCACAATGTAGATATTTTTTCAAATGAAATATCAAGTTATGTAGATTCGTGGTGTTTTTATTTACACCATGAGTTTTGTAAGGTAAACGTGTTTGCATGATAAAAATTCGTTATGAACATCGTACCTATAATTTCTATTTTCATTACAAATTAATCTTTTCGAATAATGATAGACATCTCAGGTTGGATGTCGTCGAACAAAAATGCATTTTTATCAAAAATCGTTGCTCCGATCGATTTTCCACACGTGTACTTTTATTCAGGAAATTGTCCAGGTAACGTTGTTTTGTTAAAACATATTGACAAATCCCAGGTATGCTGTGTCCACAATCATAGTGGAACATCCTATAGCGGACACTACACGGCTTATTGTAGGCACCCTTATGCAGACACATGGCACGAGTACAATGACTCAAGAGTATCACCGATATCACCAGAATCCCTTATAAGTGGTGAAGCATTCGTCCTCTTCTATGAGCAAGAGAGCACCAAATCACTTATTTGACTTTTTTTCTGTTGTATTGTATTTTATACTCAAAAGTTACTTGTTATTATTTTAAGCACTTATAGCAATCATTTTTGTTTTAGCATGATCATGAATTAACAAAAAAAAAAACTCAACACAATATTGAAATGTATGCACTGAAATAAGTTTTGGGGTGTGGACCATCGGGGGTAGTCCGTTCCTGACTTTGTAGGAAAACAACTGACTCCTGCATGAAAACTCATCAAAGGAATTCATTTGTTTAGTCAATCACCAAAATTTAGATGATTTTGAATAATCACTTTGAAAGTTATTAAAGAGAAACATTTTTCATTTTGAAACCTTGAGGGCCTTTAACTTGGTGACGAAGGCTTTTAGGAACAAAAGTTATATGAAGTACTGGTGATATTTTGACTCCATCTTTACATTTCCGAAAGGAAAAGAGGAAGTCCAGGGACACCCTGTATATATAAGAATTATAAATAGTTTTTTCCTCAGGATTATATATATATATATATATATATATTTTATATATATATATATATATATATATATATATCTAATATCCGTGGATTCGTTCAATTTTGAGCATAATTTCCACGACCATTCCTTTTTGGTTTTTTGATTAATATTTTAGAATAACCTGCTGCTTTCTTGGAATTTATGTAATTTTCCATATTGGAATCATTTCTGGAAAGCAAAAACGTGTCGTACTGAAGTTTTATCATGCTCACCCAGTTATTGTTTCACCATGTTTCATTGAATTTGGGATTAGTGACAATTTTCTTTTTGGGAATGGATTCTGAACAGGCTTCATCAACTATTCGACTTTTTTTCATTTGTTTATAAATAATACTGAGCTTCCGACCATGTTTTCAGTATAGATAGTACTATTTCAGAGTCACATCCAAGACAAACAATAGATTTCGTAATCTAAAATTCACTGGGAGTTGATAGTTGGTTGCCACAAGGATCCGTACTCGGACCACTTTTGTTCATAATATATTTTTATCTTTTCTTGCACTAATTTAGCAGTGTTCTATATGGTTTCAATAATACTCTCCTTGTAATCTTTTCCACAACTTTCCGCAAATTGAATGTCTATATTTTAGATATAATTGGCAATCTTTGGTACTATTTCACTGCATCTAATTTGAAGTTGCGATCAACACAAAATTGCCTCCAAGTATAATATTTTGATTTCAACATCATTTGGGATTATGATTTTATTTTTATTTGCACCTAATTAACTCATTTTCAACTTCACAAGAAATGAAGTTTCTCAAATTGGCAAACTTTGTCGTGCCTTCTTTACATCGTTGGAAACACGGTGCTGCCACTCCAATCAGAATGAAAAGATATCGGGTGTTTACGCTATAATACAAGTTGTCTTTGGCTTGCGATTGGCCAGTAACAATTCTAGATATTAAAGATAAAGTAAATAAAATGAGAATTATTTCATGGTTTTTTGTAATATAACAGTTCACAGCGTTTCACCTCAACTTTTTATTCAGAGGCAATTTCTTTCAAGTATCGAAAAATTCGGGGCTAAAATACCATGATGATTTTGCTTTTTAATGCGATATATCTCAATGCTCACTAGCATAACTGTACTTTGAAATTATTTATTTCTATGTGTCCTTGAACAGAATTATAACTCTTCCATAGTGAAAGTCATTGGAGAAATCCTCGTTGTCCTGTTCATTGTCTTCAATGCCACCGCCCGCTGAAGAATATATTTTTCTTACAATCCATGATGGTGCAATTTTGTTATAGAGAGGCTATCCAATCTGATGTTGTTTTACTATTACGACTGCTCTGATGAAAATTATTTTCAATGTCTTTCACCCTTGTCCATTTTTTGTTTTTCGAGTATTATTCTCGTACTAGCTATCCCGACGGATGTTGTCCTGTCCAAATTTCTATATTCCCTAATGTTTTTCGCCATAAAACTTTCGTCCGCGTAGAATTTGTTTTTCCCATGTGTTTCTTTGTGTTGTTTCATCTAGATTATGCCTGAGACTCTGCCGCTTCCCATTATCCCGTTTTCCCGATATCCCATTATTACTTCATTCTGTTTTCCCGTTATTCAGTTTTTCCGCTAGCATGTTATCCCGCTATCCCGTTTTCCTATTATCCCGTTATCCCGCTTTCCCGTTTTCCCGTTAGCCTGTTATTCCTTCATCCCGTTTTTTCGTTATTCCACTATTCCGTTATTGATTCCGCGATAATACCTAAAAAAAAATCGCATATCATTTTTCTTTGCGATCGGTTGAACTATATAGAAGTTCATGCGCTGCAACGCCGTCTAGTGGCGAGTTAAAGTGAAATGCTTAGCATGGAAAAACACTTGCTTTCAAAAAAATAATCATACAAAAATTATGATTTTTGTGATTTGTCCGAATGATTCGACTTTCCTTTTTTGCCTGAAAACTTTTTCAAGACCAAACCGAACAAACAAAAAATTAGCCATATCCATCGTTCGAATCGTGAGTTATGGACTCGAGTTCATACAAGAATCCCATAGAAATATAACTTTCCCGAATTGTCCAATTTTCCTGGATATTTTCTGGATTTTTCTTTCCATAAAAACCTTATTCAGATTGTTAGGAACATTAAAAAAAAATTGTCAAATCGGTCCGGCCGTTCTCAAGTTCACAACTTGATATTCATTTCTATTCTATAGATAAGCTGCTTTCTTGGAGTTTATATAATTTTATATATTCGAATCATTTTTGGAAAACAAAAAGGCGTCGTTTTGAAGTTTTATTGCGCTCCCCCATTTATTGTTTTGCGATGCTTTATTAAATTTGAAATTAGTGATAATTTTCTTTTCGGGAATTGATTTAGGCTTCATCAACTATTCCTAAAAAGTTGTCACCCCTCATTATGTTCTGAAATTCCTTTTCCTAGAAGATTCAAAAAAGTGACCCATCTGCTTTATTTAAATTCCATTTATTTGTGTTTTCATGACTGGAAGAAGTTCCATAATCGACGCTAATCACTTTATTTGATACTATAAAAATATGTTCCCGCCTTAAACTGTCAGCGTCACGGTATCAGAACTGTCGCACTCGCGGGACTGTATATTGAACATTAAATAAATAATTGAGATAGAGTTTCAATAGTCAAGACTCCTTTATTAAAAATTTCTTCAAATTTACGCAGTCTTTTCCAATTTTCGAGTTATCTGCAAAAAACTTTTTTTTTTAATTGTTTATAACTAATAATGTGCTGTCGACCATATTTTTTTCCATTAACTCTATTCACATTTTTGAGATGTTAATCAGTCTATCATATCGTATTTTTGAAAATATAAGAGACAAATCCTTGTGAGAATTCTCATTCACGATTAAGATTTGTGATCAGGTTTGTACTGGCTATGACTTACTTTTGATTCAGTACTTCAATATTGGAATTTTGATTTCAGTTAGAGTTAAATGAAGAATTGCAAAAATTATTGTAAATTCAAACTATAGTTGAAATAAACAATAATATTTCTACTTCCAACTCGAAACTCTGAAAATTATTTGAGATTTGTCAATCGTATATGGTTCCTGAATGGGCGCCACTTCATAGTCCTTCATAGCAAGTTCAAGTACTGCCGTAGCCAAATAAGTGTTCATAGACTGGACCGAGCGGAAACAACGTGAATACTGGTATGAAACAATGAGACAAGTCCATTCAAAAGCATTTATACCAAACCTTCCGAAAAAAGAGTTGAAACCATGTTAGAATAGTATAGACAAACCTGAGGATACTAACAGGTCTTATGACCTGACAGGTCACTGTAGACTACTAAAGCATCGACTTCGAAGGAAAGGTGAACTCTGATTTAATCAGGATCGTACCACAATAGAATAAAAGATCCGTTGAGGTTGCTGTGAAAGGGATGATTATCGCCCCACTCGAAAAAAACTGAACCTAATCTAACCTATTGGTAATAAGTGTTGGCCTATTTACACTCGTTTGAGATGGTGCACCATTCCACTCTCGATGTCTGGCATTGAAACATTATTGCCAACATGAAGGCAGATTGTTTAAATCCGCGGCGGCAAATTCATTATGAGGTGGGTTGTAGATTGGAAACAGACAAGTATCGTGATGAGTTCGATACCAAAGTATTCATTAGAGCTATTGCTTCGAAGACTTCTAACGAATGATAACGATTACCGCCTGAGAAAACTACTTGAACGGGAGGCTCGCGACTTCTTTCGACAACAAAGTCATCATTCAGGGAGTAATTCAACAGTGTTGTCCCTTCGCGACTTCTTTCGACAACAAAGTTATTATTTAGGGAGTAATCCAACAGAGTCGTCCCTTTCAAACTCGTTCAAGTCGGTGCACTATTTGTCTCTCGATGTCTGGCATTGAAATCACCGATCAGCAAAACATTTTTGCCAACATCATGCAGATTGTTCAAATCCGCGGCGACAAATTAATCATGGGGTGGGTTGTAGATTGGAAATAAGAATGGTGAACAAAAATACATGAATAGAAGTAACAGTTATATGAAAACATACTGAATGAGAAAGTTAACATTCCCTTAGAATAAACAAATGAGAAATTCACAAGCATCTCAAAGACTTCGTCATTTTATTTCATTGCTTGATTTTTGTAGGAGTCTTATTCACCAATGTTTTATCCTACTGTTGACCAAACTTCATGTCATCGGTCTACCTGTGTTAACTGCACATAAATATGTCTTGATCAACCCCATGACAAGAAGCGTGAGATTTTGTCAGTTCCTAGAGAGGGTAAAACTGGGCTTCGGAAATAATTAATTATACATTTACTACTAATTATTTTTTTTTACACATATCACCTATATGAGGATAAAGTTGAAATGAAAAGTGGCATTTCACTCATATGCCCAACAAATATACCTGTAGTGAGGTTGCTCTAAATATTATGAGAAATTGATAAACAATTAAGGGTTCAGTTTTGTAACCAATACTACAGAACTTTCAGATAACCGTTCACATCACTTCTTTTACAGGCAATTGCATATAAATCAAGGCACCTAGGATATTTTTCAAGAAAGATGGTGTCGATGACGTTATCAACTACTTCCCCACTCTATGTAACGAAGAGAGTGGGACAACTACTCTTCGAAGGATACGATGATCCGATTTTGAGCGCTCTCTCCAAGTTGCCATTTTCAGGAGTTCAAGATAAGTTTGGATATTTCTATGGTGTGAGTATATTCAGGTATTCGGGCAATTTCGGTGTTTACAATTGGCTATTCGCTTTGGGAAATATTTGTGTGAGGTGAAAAGTTTATCGATCGCGCATTAACTCTGTGAATGGATGTAAACAATATTGAATTATTGTTGGAATAAGTGTGTGCAGCAAAATCCATGACTCATCAAGTTCTCATCCATATTTTAGTTTCTCGATAATGAAATGAATGGCATTTATGACAGAAGTGTCGATGTTATGTTGAAGTTGACGTTCATTCAACATCAAAACTTATCGTTATTATATATATATATATATATATATATATATATATAGTGTCCGGCAGATTTTTGGAAACGAATGGGAAAAAAGTTTATTTCAAATTGCACCATCCAATTTTATTTATCTCCATTCTTAGGAGTGTACCTTCATTTTTCAAACTACACCTCTTTTATTTGAATAAATGACTTACAATTTGAAGAATATTCTAAATTCAGAATTACAGCCTCCTATTCCAAAAACAAGTATTTACTGATTTTTTCCATTTTTTTATCTACCACCCTATGTATTACGAGCATTTGTAATGTCATAGAACACTTATCATTGAATATTACCTGAATGACCATAGGAAGTTAAGTTCCGTCCAACTATCAACTAGAAAATTGCATTAATCGAACTTGGTGCCGACAAAATCTCATTTCTTGTTGCCATTGAGAAAAAAAATATCTTATTCATAAATAAGTTCAAAATCGTTGGTTGCATCACAGTTCGATTGCTTTCAATTGATTTTGAACTGCAGATGTCATTTGTTATACCCTAATTATGAAAAATATCTTTGTTTTTTCTCAATGGCAACAAGAAATGAGATTTTGTCGGCACCAAGTTCGATTATTGAAATTTTCTAGTTGATAGTTGGACGGAAATTAACTTCATATGGTCATTCTATGTGTTCTATGACATCACAAATTCTCATAATACATAGGGTGGTGAATTAAAAAATGAAAAAACTTGTTTTTGCAATAGCAGGCTGTAATTCAGAATTCAGAATATTCTTCAAATTGTTAGTCATTAATTAAAATAAAATTTATGAGTATTTTAAAAAAATAGAGCTACTTTCAAATTATTCCACCTCTCTCGTATACCAATGGAGATAAATGAAATTCGGGTCTGAGAAGAAGCAAAAACTTTTATGAGGAATAAAATTTTCTGAGAAATTTGAAATAAACTTTTTTCCCATTTGTTGCCAAAAATCTGCCGGACACTATATATATATATATATTAGGGTGTGCCAAAAAACGACTATATTTTTTTTTTTTGGCTCTCAGTCCAAAATATCTTAGAAGATGTCCCAACAAAGCTCCTGTTAAAAGCGGAGCTCAAAATTCCAATTCTAAGAGGTCCTCCATCGAACTTAAAGTTTTTCCGTTTAAATAACATGGGAAACATGATTTTTTATTAGTTTTTTGTCCTGCAAACTGTGATGAAATTATTTAAAAAAAACGAATGAATGGACCTTGTTTATTATTAAATTTGGTACAAAAAATTCTATTGAGTCGAATTTCTATCTTCAATATTTGATTTGTTATATAGCTTTAAAATTTAAATTTCCGGTTTTTTGCATTTTTTAGCAAAAAGTAAAAGTTCCAGTCAATTTTTTCATATCATCAATAACAACAAAGTTACAGGCTCATGTATATTCATTTTTTAAAATTTTTGCTTTTACGAACTGAAATATCGATAATTAAACAGAAAATTTGGTGCAAACGAATGAATGGATCTTGTTTATTATTAAATTTAATAAACAAAAAAAAAGTGTATAAAATTTCATGAGAAGAGAAAACATTAAAAAAAAATAGAAGTGAGTAGAAAATATCTGAAATACCTGCTATATCAGCTTCAATGGCGTCTGAATTTGATTCTGAACTCCCCACCTGAACAATGTTCAAGTAATTTTCCAGGTTAACAGATGATATACTTTGTACCTCTTGAACATTTCTTGAAATTGTTAACAATTGACTGCCTTTACGGATTTCTCTCTCGGCTATCACTTAAACATTTTTTTTTTGGGGAGAACTTAAGTTTTGCAAAGCATTTTGCGGAGCAATATCAAATAAGCAATCGAGAGAATCACTTAAATTCTTCTCAACTAATTTTTGTGCAGGAGATTTTTTTCTAGCTTTGTGAACTTGCGTTTTTTGCCAGTCTGTAAAATTTTTCGATTCTCACAATGAAGTGATGTGAATTGTTTACAGGGAGCAAAAATATATGCCATACTTTAACAACTTCACAAAGAACGAATTTGGAACTCTCGCGAATTCCAAGCTTTTTTGTTCGACGTATAAAAAAACAAAGATAAAACATCGCGCTTCACAGGTAATTTTGAACTATTTAAATTTTTTGACTCAAAACCAACTAAATTTATGTAGTTCCGTTGGTTTGTTTTTTCAGACATTGTTTTTTTCTATCAAAAAGATACACGCGTTGCTGTTGTTGCAATAACTAGCTAAAAACTAACCTAAAAACCGAACCAATTAAATCAAAAGACAATAGAATCTACTAATTGAATCAATCAAGCGGTAAGTGATCAATGGCGCGGAAATCGATAAATGTACAGAGGGCGCTTAAAGCAAGTTCTCAAAAAAAAATTAATTCAAATCTTCAATAGTCCAATAAGTTTAATTTTATTAAAAAAATTTAATCAGAACAAATCATTTTCAGAATATTGAAATAGTGAATAAAATATCAATATTTTCACATTTTAAGCTAATATTAAAAATTATTGAACTAAAAATAACTGCAATTATATTGTGAATTGTATTTGCTTTTGATATCTTAATGATATTTTATGTCCTTTATCGATATATTCTATAATATAGTTGAAAAATCATAAAAATATGACTGACTCAGTCTGCAAATTTTATGGTTTGATACTACGAAATATCTTACTCACCTAATTTTGTTGCAAGTTTGATGTGTTAACAAATTTGCACCAAATTTTTTGTTTAATTATCGATATTTCAGTTCGTAAAAGCAAAAATTTGAAAAAATTAATATACATGAGCCTGTAACTTTGTTGTTATTGATGATATGAAAAAATTGACTGGAACTTTTACTTTTTGCTAAAAAATGCAAAAAACCGGAAATTTAAATTTTGAAGCTATATAACAAATCAAATATTGAAGATAGAAATTCGACTCAATAGAATGTTTTGTACCAAATTCAATAATAAACAAGGTCCATTCACTCGTTTTTTTTTAAATAATTTCATCACAGTTTGCAGGACAAAAAACTAATAAAAAATCATGTTTCCCATGTTATTTAAACGGAAAAACTTTAAGATCTATGGAGGACCTCTTAGAATTGGAATTTTGAGCTCCGCTTTTAACAGGAGCTTTGTTGGGACATCTTCTAAAATATTTTGGACTGAGAGCAAAAAAAAAAAATATCGTCTTTTTTTGGCACACCCTAATATATATATATATATATATATATATATATATATATATATATATATATATATATATACATATATATATATATATATGTGATATATATATATATATATGATGCACTTTCCAACAACATGAATATCTCTTCTTATTTCTAGTCCGAAAATAAAAAGATTTTTCAAGATTGAAAGAACTATGATTCATCATAGAGTTGATCAGTTCCATCATTATTCAACGTCAGCTCAGCCCCGACAATCGATGCTGATCTGACGTGAAATAACTCTAAAATATATGATGTATGAGTCAATCATCATCAGATTCATTGGTTAAATATATATTCCTCATCATCTTCGTATCAACTCTATTTGTGAAGTGAATATTATCCTCATCATCCATGTTATCTGAACCTGTAATTCAATTTTGGAAATATATCAGCAAATAGATCAAGCAGTATCAAATAATTTCTAGAAAAAATATTGAAGAACTTTTTTTTTGGGGATGATTAAAACAAAGTCGTCTCCACGAAACGTATTTTGGAGACAACTTGTGTTACCCAAAGAAAGTTCGATCTATGAGTATTACATAACTATTCAGATTGTTTGGGTAACCCTGTATAATGATACAAATATATGCATTTAGTTTTCATCAATCATTCGCCATGAATCCACTGTTATAACAAATAAATGCAAAAAATATTTCTTAATAGAGTATTTTCATTTCTTTGAGATTACAACTCAATAAAATGCAATAATGAAAAAGACTTATTCTGACATATATCGGGTAAGGCGACTAGTGTTCCGTTTTCACCTTAGGTGCAAAACACTGAAAATAATTTTTACGACAGACAGTATTTTTTCTACCGTCGAATATCTGGAACTCTAGAAAATGAATCGCCCAATGAATTCATTAACATGATTTCGCAATCATATTATCCAGTGCTTCTGCTCTAGAAATCATTGATTATTCAATTGATCATAAAATCACAAAATTCCACTAACGTAGCGATTGGTAATCATTGAAGTATGATGATTATGTCGGTTTGTGAAACAAAATCTATCATTATTAGATTATTCTAACATCTTGGACGAAATCGCTAACCATCGAATTGTTCCTTCCAATGGTAGAGGTTATCGTTCCATCAGAATAATTTGTTGATGGTATTGATCAGATGAGGTTGTTACTCTGAGAAAACGAGTTTTTGCTCTTCAACTCATAGTTACAGGATTAATATATTCTCGATGTTTCAGCATATAAAAATACCGATTTTGTCTCCACGAATAATCATAACAATTTTTTTTATTTCCCAAGAAACGTACAAGTTTATGGAAGGGAAAATATAAATACTAAACAACAAGAAAGTAGAACACTATATACTCCAGAGAGTGAAGAAGAATAATATAAACGACAGAATCAGTAGAAGAAAAAAATTATTAATGAAGAAAGTATTTCTTTAAATGAATTTTGAATCGTAATTTTCCATATGTTTTCATTATAAAATTTTATTCCATTGTAATAAATAGATTTTTGTCCTGAATTTGTTTTCATTTTAGTAATCGCTAGATTATTGGAAAATCTGGTTGAGTAACTAGGTTGTCCACTATTAGTTTTGCATACCAAATTACAATGCTTTATATTATTTTTAACGAAATGAATGAAGGTGCACAGTCTCATTTTGTATGATGAATTGATATCTGAAAGTCTTCTTGGTTTATATAAATCAACTGTTGGTTCTCGATATGAGTTTAATATTAATTAACCCCCAGTATTGTTTCCTATTCTTCTCGCGCAGGTGTAGGTAGATATGAGTTTCATTCCATTCTTTGGCAATGGAGTATCCTACTTCTTCATTTGTTTCACTTCATTCTATCTAATTGAATTATTGACCATCATAGGGTTTCAGTCATTCCAGATGGACAACCTTCATTTTAGTCTTAGGGCTGCGTTGGATTCTGTGAACCAAGTCATCGACCCTCTTCTTCACCCAGTTGGGACCTTCCCAAAACAGTGTTAGTTTGGGGGATATACCTTTCTTCCGACGTGTATTATACAGCCAGACCTGATCACCTTTGTATCCTCCTGAATTGGCTTTCGAATCATAACGAGCTGTCACCTGTCACCGAGCTGTTTCGTGGATTTTCAACAGGCTGTCCCTCAGTTCATCTGCATACTCGTGTTCTTTTACCTCTTGGGTGCTTGAAGACAAGGCAATCGAAGTTTCCTTCCGGAGAAACTGCTAGCTGGAGCTTGGTTGAATCGTGGACGGCTGTTCTGAATGCCATCAGAAATAGTGGAAGGTGTCAGTCCTGGTATTTTTGATGTTTTCAACCATCTTAGAAGTATGTCCGTCCATAGTTCGGTTGAATTTTCCAACCATGCCATCCTTCTGGAGGTGGAGTGCAGTAGTTCTGGTCTTCTTGATGACCATCAGCTCACGAGTTCCTTCATTGGTCGAAATGTAAATTAATCGGTACTCTGAATCTTGGGAACATGTCTCCCAATGATCTTGCTATTGTGTCTTCTGGTCTGGAATGGCATAGGCCTTCACCTAGTCGCTGAAATACTCAATGTCAACAAGGTTGTATTTGTTAGCCATCATCGTCCACAGAAAATGATCCAGCTACATCAATGGCTATCCGTTGTGTTGTCCAGCTACATTGTGCACCGCGAGCTTCTGCACCAGCTATCTACATCGCCCACATCCCCTAGAAGATGGGATCTCTCTTCCAGGAGGGTCTGTCATTTCCGTCCTCTTTCTATTGTAGAAAGTCCCCAATGTTTGAGTCGGTTTCCTGGTCCTATCCCACTTGTGTGGTGGTCCAGTCATACTCAGGTAATATTTTTGTTCGCCTGATGGTGGTAACTCCATGGAATTTTGTTTTCTAACTCTAGGATAAGGTCTCTCAGATGAGGCATGGTACTGGTTCGCCTTTCCTCTGCTGGGTGGATTATCAGTAGTTCTTCTGACCCTGTTGACTCGTATGACCCTGGGAGCTTCGCTTTCACTAGCCCGCATTCTTGACGATTTATTGGCCAATACATACTCTTGGTATCTACTTGAAAACTGACTAGATGATGCGGTCCACCCTGGTTAGTAGGAACTTAGGGGTGTCCTTCAAGGTGATAAAAACATGGTGGTAAACTCACCTCGCATACTCTTTGAAATTGTCCGTTCCTACCACACCTGAAACAGTTTTCTCGAGACTTATGGTGAGAATATGTGCCATTGTGTCGCTTTTTTTCTCCACTGAGATAGCTCTCATATCGATATCCTTCTCACTTTTGGCCTTGTGAAAGCCGCTTTCACTGTCAAGGAAGATCTCAGGGTCCTTCTTTATGGTCTCTCAATTCATCAATGTATAACATTGCTGGAGCAGGTCCCCTCAAAGCCATCGGCATGCATTATTTGTTACTTATAGATAGTTTATGTCCTTTGCGAAAGATGATTTTTTTATTCGCTTAGCTAATGTACGTCATATCACCACAGTCTCTATATTATATTATCGGCAAAAAACTATGCTTATCCTGGAGCCACAATCATATATAGCAGAAATGTTATTCCGATCGTTAGTTCCCGAACCCGTTGTCTTTTCTATCTGATTTGGGATGCTGCTTTCATAGTTTTGTTGGAGTGTCCGTTAATCTGGAGGGTTGGATGCTGCTTTATAGTTTTCTTGGAGTATCCGCTCTTCTGGAGGGTTGTTTCGATTGTGTTCAACTGCTGTTGTATATGGTTGTCGTCCATCAATTTCCTTGATCGTGTGATGAGTGTATTCGCTAATGAAAGGATTTGTCGGAGGTCGTGATGTGAGTTCACATTCAAGTACCAATTGGTGTGGTTTTCTCGCGATACACTATGTGGCTGAGAAAACCGTCGGATTTCTTCTCGATCAAAATGTCCAGAAATGCTACCTGATTCTTTTCTTCTAATTCCATGGCCAATTTTATTCGTTGATGGATTTCATGAAGATGATCAAATAATGATTGGAGTTTTTAATGTCCCTGTGGTCGAATCACGAGGATATTATCAGCTAAATTTTGATTTCGAACTAAATATTTTTTTGGAGGTGGAGAAAATATTTCATGGACACGTTTCGGCAGTGTGGGAGTCTCTGAGTCTGTTATGCGGCACCTCGGATTTGCCCATTGAAAACTCCACCCCATAGGATCATCTGAGTAACCCTAATCGTTGGTTCAGTATCCTGAAGTGTTCTCTTCCGAAGCTTGTGATGGCATCCTCTCCAGTGCCCTGAAAGAAACTTCATCAACCGAGAAGGTCAAGAGTTGTCCTCATTCCCTCTCCAAATAATGGAACAGACACGTTCTTCAACAGGAAACTCAACTGGAATGCCCATATGAATCATTCAAAATAATCCTGTCAGAGCGGCATCAATCCACTCAGAATACAATCTAACCACATGTGGGGTTTGGATAGCAACTGTTTCTTGATAAGGTCCAAATTTGATAATGGATCCATAACATGTGACTCAGAAACTAGATCAACCCTGAATTCGATTGATTCAGTTTATAATATAGCAGCGTATAGGACAACACACACTGGGAGCTCGTACAGTGAAGCTGTGGAGCCACCGTTACAGTTGAGACGACACTACCTGAGTCCAGGATATGCATCAATAGTTTTCTTCAATATCCATCAACCAGTATATAATAATACACCTCCAAGTCGTTTTCGAAACCTATATAGAAGTCGCAGGAGAATTACAAAGCAATTTTACCAGGAAATAGACAAATACATATCGCTACTGAATATAACCCTCCCGATAACTCTTTCCACTAACAGCTCAGTTCCCTGCCGACATGCAACTAATACCTCACCAACTTCAATAAATTTGAAACTACTCCTAGTGTGCTCTACAACCATTTCTACCCCTCACTTAGTAAATTTTGAGTACACACACATATTTACACAGGCGCCTCTGAATCGAATGAAGCATTTCTGTACCTAAACACATCAAGTGGATTCGAGTTGTCTCCAGTATGTAGCATCTACAATGGGGAACTATTTGCAATCCCTCAAGCAACCAAATTCGATTGATTGATTCGTTGAGCTCCTTACGGGGTATACAACAAATATACTCTGATAACCCTTTGGTCGGAACCAACGAAAACCATAATCATTAAATCAGCGAGTCTTCCAGAGAGTTCCTTTCCGATAACTCTTTCCACTAACAGCTCAGTTCCCTGCCAACATGCAACTAATACCTCACCAACTTCAATAAATTTGAAACGACTCCTAGTGTGCTCTACAACCATTTCTACCCTTACTCAGTAAATATCGAGTTTACATAGGCGCATCTAAATCGAATGAAGGAGTAACATCAGCATTTCTGTACCTAAACACATCAAGTGGATTCAAGTTGTCCCCAGTATGTGGCATCTACAATGGGGAACTATTTGCAATCCCTCAAGCAACCAAATTCGGTAGATTGAATCGCTGAGCTCCTTACGGGAGAAGAAACATGGGAGATCTCATACCTCCTAGACTATTCGGTGAAACATTACAAGTAGTAGAGCAGGTGAAATATCTAGGGCTGATTCTTGACAAGAAACTAACCTGGAACCCGCATCTTCAACATGTAACCAACAAAAGCAAGATAACCTTCATGATGTGCAGGAGAGCTTTTGGAAAAACCTGGGGGCTTAAACAAACCTGCACTGGTTTACAGCGGTAATAAGACCAAGAATAACTTATGGCTCACTCTTATGGTGGCCAAAAACAAATCAAAGATAGGCAAAAATCAACCTTGGGAAAATCCAGAGGCTTGCCTGTCTCTGCATCACGGGTGCAATGAACAGCACTCCAACAGCTGCAATGGAAATCATCCTAAACCTCGAACCCCTTGACTTACATGTCATTGGAGAGGCCAGGATGAGTGCATACAGACTGAAACAAACGAAAAACTGGAGAATCCGAACAACTGGACATACCAGAATCACTCATGTAATCAACATCGAAGAACTCGAAATGATTTCAGATTACATGCAACCCTCATACTCATTCGAAAACCATTCGAAACACGAATTGATGAATCTGGATGGGCCCCGAGTATAGAATCACAATCAACTGCGGACATAGTCTGGTATACAGACGGTTCAAAGACAGTTGAAGGAACGGCAACAGGAATACATGGGGTAAGGCCAAGAAGGGATTACATAATACCACTTGGTAAATGCTCCACGATATTCCAAGCTGAAACACATGCTATCATGGTATGCATTCAGAAGAATCTAGAAAGTGGTTATAGGAAAAAACACATCTACATTCTATCTGACTGTCAAAGTGCTATCAAAGCACTCAACTCTACACAGATAAAGTCCAAACTGGTCTGGGACTGCCTCCAGAACCTCATCGAGCTGGCAAAACACAACAAGGTCACCTTGATGTGGGTGCCAGGTCATAGAAGGCATTGAAGTCAACGTCAAAGCGGACCAGCTAGCTAGACAAGCATCTGGAACGCTATTCACAGGGCCAGAACCTGCACACGGGATTAGCAAAAACCGATGCAGGACCCTGATCGACGAGTGGATAAAAAGAAGACACCAACAATATTGGGATCAAACTGTCGGGCAAATACACAGCAAAGTCATGGTAGGGCATCCAAACCGGACCCTGACGGCTGACCTTCTGAACCTGAACAGAACGAAGGCTCGTATAATAATAGGTCTGTTGACTGGACACTGCGGCCTAAGAAAACACCTAAACACCATGGGAGTACGCAGGGAAACCGTGGAGTGTAGGCTGTGTGATGAAGAGGAGGAAACAGCCTCTCATATCATCTTCGACTGTGACGCCCTAAGTAGTAGGCGACACAGAACCTTTGGAGAGATCAGCCCGGAAACAGGCATGAATCCGAAGAACCTTATCAACAGGCTTCTTAACCTAATTAAAGGCACAAACCTGTTTGAATGAGGAACCACTGACGACAGAGTGATACAATAGACCCCAGCTGGTCGCAGTGTCAAGGGAAGCTAAGTGCCAACCCTGTCTCTGGCTCGTCAGCCTCAAACCAACCAACCAACCAACCAACCTTACGGGTTATACAACAAATATACTCTGATAACTCTTCGGTCGGAACCAACAAAAACCATAATCATTCAATAAGCGAGTCTTCCAGAGAGTTGAAGAACATGTCGGGCATTCCTGGAAATGAACAGGTTGACCGACTTGCACATGAAACAATGAATGAACAAACCATCCACGAGCAATAGGGAGTGTGGCACAACGATCTTGAAGTCATCCACAACATCTGGTCATCTGGTCATCAACTGAAGGAAATTGAAGACGACATCAAGCCATGGAAAATTATTCCCCTACAGCGGAAACAGCAGAAAATAATCACTCGCCTGCGTACTGGACATACAAGGTGCACTCACGAACACTTGCTGAAGAAGGATGAGGTTATTTGTATCCCACGAGTGGGGAAAAGGGGTTTGTCCAGCCCTGTGGTGCCCCTTGCACAGGGTTGAGACTTCGCCCTGGTTTCCATGGGCTCCGTTTTTTTTCGAATCCCCGGTGCCATACACATGCTGGCGAGGCGCTCACAGCTTGGATTCAGGACTGTTTGCAGCCTCGTTAGTCGAGTTGCAGCTGCGCATTCGAATGTCTACAAACCGTTCCATTTGCTGTGCGGCCGCGGTCCGTTCACCCCAAACCAACTGAAGATGAGGTTGGTCTTCATGAGGCTGAACTTGATGTTGCAAGATCTTCGATTTCCACTTCCTCCACGAATGATCCCCTATTTGACTGTATCCCCAGATAACACATGGACATCCAATGGATATCCATTGGACATCCTTCATGAATTTTATGGATATACTATGGACATCCAATTATATCCAAAAGATATCTTATGGATATCCGATGGATGTCCAAAGTGGAACAACCTGTACATCCATAGAATATCCTTCAAGGATATCCAAGGATATCCTCCAGAGATGTCCATAAGATATCTTTCAAAGATATCCATAAGATATCTTTCAGGAATATCCATGAGATATCCTTCAGGGATATCCAAAAGCTATCTGAAAGATTCCTTGAGAGATATTCTAAAGATATCCTTCGGGGATATCCATCGAAGATAAAATATTGTAATAGCAATCTGGAGGGAAATGAAATAATAGTATTGAACAAAAAAAAATGTATTAATAAACTCTGGTATCGAAAACATTCTCATAAACTTCGGAGTTATCAGCAAATAAAATGTATATGTAAACTCTAAAATAAAAACAGAATATTAAATGCAGTATAATCAAAAAAATAAAGTTAAAGAAAAAATAGTCGTCCATCCAGGTGTTTCCTTTATTCTAGAAGATGACAGATGCCATTCTTTGGCCCTTCTCAGCCAAGCCTAGATGGCTTCTTCAGTAGCTTTTTTATTTTCCGTCGAATCACTGAGGTCAGCCGCTTCTGAAATGATATATTCACGGGTATAATTAACTTTGAAATTTACAAAAAAATACTGAGAAATATTATGCTTTCTTTTGAATTCGAATACTGATGATGATAATATATATACCACTGCCATAGTTTTTCTCTCTCTTTATTGGTATACTATTAATATATATAATAAATATATATATATATATATAATAAATATTTATATATATATATATATATATATATATATATATATATATATATATAAATATATATATATATATATATATATATATATATATATATATATATATATATATATATATAAGCATTTTTTACCTAAACTTTTCTTGGAAATTGCATTCTCACTGAACTAGCAGTCTCTCATGAGACAATACAAATTATCAAATAAATTGAACAACTGAATGGGCTTTTCACCTAGTGATAATTCAGCCAGTTTTAGTTGTCCACTTTATTTTTTTTGCTCCTTACCAGCTATATTTGGAGGCAAACATATTAGTGAGCACGGAAGAAAGGCATCGTTCCACAGTCATATTTTTGAGATTTCATTTAGGTACCTAAAAAAAGAGTTCCAGAATAGAAAAACATAAAACTTACCTACATAAGCTTTGAACTTCGATTCAGTTCCCAAATATTCTTCCGAAAGATTCATTTTTTCAGTGCAATCAATAGGAAAATGTTCAAGTCTACTAATGAATCATCTTCATCACATGTCCACTGTTGTAGGCATTCACACCATTTTTAATCTGGGCACTGTGACATTTGAAAAACTCGTGTATTGTGGCAAATGTAACGAGGTGCTTTTCAGCATTTCTGAAAATATCGAAACTCAAACAGCAAACACATAAATGCATTGGAAATAATGGATTTTTATAGGTTATGTCCTTACTCGATTGATATTTACCTGTTTTCGGCCATAATTCCCTTTGGAAACAATCAATTGCTACAGATGAAAACCATTATGTCCAGACCAACAGGGTATCAAAAACGAAAGAAAATAGAAAAAAAAATACGACTTTTGTTTGGATTCAGTGCTATGACTATGACCTTCCTCAACAAAATGACAGACGTCGCCAGTAATTATGCGTATAGTATGGCCAGGCTGTCGCAGACACATGTATATCTGTTCTGTGGTCGCAGAGGGGTCCCCGCGACAACATATTTTTGAAAAGGTACAATTTGTGTATCTACGAGAATATTTACATTCATTCATGATTGCTTTGGATATCTCATGGCTATCCCTAGGATATCTTCTGAAGGATATCCATTTCAAATCAAGTAGAAAAACGAAACATGAGATTTTTCAAAAAAAAAATTAATCTATATGTACGAGCATGAAAGAAGCTCAGAAATTGACACAATAAAAATCAATCTTGCAATTTAAACTTATCTATATTTGCTCCGGATATCTTATGGCCATCCATATGATATCTTCTGAAGAATATCCATTTCAAATCCGTCGACGGATATCTTATGGATGTCCATTTCAAATCCAGGGATATCCCGACCAGAATTGGACATAGGATATCCAAGCTCAGAATTATTTGAATGAAAGATCCAAAATAACATGACAAAAAAACGATGTTTCTCTACAAAAAATAACTTTCAATCAATGATTAATATATTATTTTTCCTTTCCAGAGAAATGGCAGTGTTGGAGACGATGGCTTATACAGCATGTATTATGGAAACGACGAACATTTCGGTGAAATTATGAGTTGGAATTACAAACACCAAACGGACTACTTCAGTGGGCAGTGCAATGATATCAAAGGTTCCACCGGGGAATTTTACCCTTTGAATCGACAACGAGACAAGTTACTCATGTACTCCCCAGAACTCTGTAGATATACGGAATTAGAATATGTTGAAGATGTCAATATCCAGGGAGTACATGGCTTTAAGTTCACCTCTGAGAATTTTTTCGATAATGGTTAGTGAGCCTTCTGTACCAAGGACATGAAAGCATGTTCGAGAACAAGTTGAGTTTCCAGATAAAAAAAATACTTTTTCGAATACGTTTCCCTGAAGGACAACTTTTGAAACTGGAAAATGTCCGAAAAATGCTAGTCTAGCGGCCTAGTACTCAAAATTATCATGGCATCACTCTATATCGTACTCAAATTATTTTGTTTAGAGAACTTCTGAAATTGCTAAAGGATACGCTGACAGTTATAGATTTAATGGAAAATTCATGGTGGGAATAGTTGGATGTTCTTTTTTTCTTCTACGAAATCATTCGCTTGAAAAATTGATAAATAGCATTTTTTATAAATTTTCTTGGGGATTCACACAAAAGTAATGAATTTCTCAACAATTACCTTTGTCAAATCAATTTAAACAAATCTTACATTCCTCAATTCGAATATTTTCATACTCATTCATTCTTTATGATGATATTACTTTTACAGTTTGCGGTCCTTCTCTTTCAATTTCCTCCACAAAACTGAGAACTTGAAGTCATTTTCCGGCTTTATTTGGGTTAGCACCTCTGAAGTTATGTTAGCCTCCAACTTTGGGACTTTGAGGTTGAATGCAACGTTGGAGAGTAGGCCATTTTAAATAATAACTTGAGAATGTCTTTATATTTGTCTTCTGAATTATTCGTTGTTCTTCTTCTTCATCTATCTAGGATAGTTCTCATAAGAGTTTACCTGAGTTCGATAACATAATGATCTTGATGAGTTTTTTTGGCATACTGTGACGTACATCTGATAAACTGTATGCTCTCATTAGACTTGTCATTATCAGATCTATGTTCCGGTTGATATGGAAACTTATGTCATGGTCATTTCTAATTTCAAGTTCTATGATCCCATGCCACAAAATTCACTTGTCTTGGTCCGTCACCTTTCAATCTTGTCAATTACACTTGAAAAATGAACAATATACTATAGTTGATTTCCAAGAATCGTGATCTGGACTAATCCTGGACCAGGATGAATTTCAATATGTATATCCTGTGAACTTCTAGAATGTTTGATCTAATAAAGATTTTTTATGGCTTCTTGTACATCTGAGGTATAAGTAACCTCACTTTCTCCAAATGTTCGAACATTCTATTTCAAATTGATAAAATATTTTCAATTATTACTCACAAGTGAGCACTGATGATGACTCAACAGTCGAAAGCGCTTTGCTACCATTTTATGAAATAAATTTTTTGCACGAAATATAAATTTCTTTCTTCGATTATATCGATACGTGCAGACAGCTAGACAAGTGAAAGGTCTAGCTATCTGCTTATCTCTTTTTATTTCTATAGATATTCCCTTCAGAATTTCCATGGAAAGGGTCTTCGAAAATAGTTTTTCGGAAATGATTCAAGTTTGAAATAGATTCTTTCATATAATGAACCATATTTTCAGAGATATCAGGAATTCAATTACGAATTTTTGGAATGAACGAATTTTAGTCTGCTGAAGTGAAGCCATAACGACTCCGAGTATTAGGCTGTTGAAATGGCATTTTTTGCGGACACTTTTCAGTTTTCAAAGTTAGTGTTTTGGGAGGCATGTTCAGAAAACGACTATTATATTTCTGAACTAGTTAATCTTCCCACTTTTGCAACAAAAAAAATCGGTGAACACTTTTTGATGATATGTCGTACCACAATATTTAATCCTGTGGTCAGCTTGCCTGTCTGAAAATTCCAAAGTTGAATGATTTATATAATGAATACTTTTTTTTTGTCATTGGATTCCCTCCAGAAAAATGGACTCAAAATTCATCAAATCTTCAGGAAATTATCGATACAAATTGAAATATTTCAAAACCGAACATTAATATCGGAAAATTCGTGAGAAACTCAAATACTGAGAAGAAACACATCCCCAATTGAGAAATAGAAAAATTCAAATCGGAATAGAGTAATTTTGAATGATGGAAATAGATACTTGAGCTTTATCTCTTGGTCATAGGGTAAATGGGTTCCATTCCCAAGATCATAGATTGTACGGGGGTCGATGTGGCTCTTCGGCCTCTCCGTACCTCGATCTGTGAGGTCTTTTATACATTACCCCTCATCTATTCAAGACGCGGGATTCCGAGACTCCTCGCGAAACGTATCAGTTTCCTGGGAGCTTAGTTCCTGAGGTCTGAGGGCAAAGTTAAGCTTTTTTCATACCTCGTTTGGCAGTCGCATAACAGGTGATCTGCAGTTTCAGCAAAGTTCTTGCAGTAACAGCACAGTTCACCGTCTCATCTATCCATTTTTTAGATAAATACTTCGGAGGACGATATACAGTGAGCAGTTCCGTTACCAGTTTCAAGTCTTTCTTGTCCAACTCGAGAAGCTGTTCAGCTTTCTTTGGCAAAGGGCTCAAAAGCCTTCTCGCTTGTCTTTGACATGGAAAATTATTCCAGTGGGTTTCAATTTGGTCAGAAAATTTAGTGTTTGCGCCTTCCTTGGCGAAGATGTCCGCTTCTTCATTGCCTTTGACTCCCTTGTGACCTGGCACCAACATCAGATTAACCTGATTGTTCGTAGTCAGTTGTCTTAGGAAGAGTTTGCAGTCCCAAGTCAGTCTAGACTCGCAAGTATGTGACTTTAGAGCTTTTAGTGCTGCTTGGCTGTCTGATAGGATAAAGATCTTCGCCTTCCTGGAGCCTCTTTCAATGCAATCTTGGGTGTAAATTTCTATAGCATGGGTATTTCCTAAAATTTGGATCCGTTACTCCCACTCCAGCCCTTTCGTTCATTTTGGAACCATACTGAGCATACCTTTCTAGTTGAGGCCCGTTTGTTGTAAATATATGGTGGTTGTTTATAACCACTTCATAATTCACTTCAAAGTCGTGCAGAGCTGGCATAATATCTGATGGCTTGTACCTGGATTCTAGAGGAATATTTTTCAGAATCTTCAGATGTCCAATCAGATTTCCAGCCTTCAAGTTTGATGCCTGGTGCAGTCTGAAGGCACTTTTTGCCGCTTCTTTCATCACACACAAGGGCAGTGGTGGAAGATTCAGTATTACCTCTAGTGCTGCAGAGGGGCATGTGAATATTGCCCCTGTGATTCCCAGACAGGCTAACCACTGCACTTTCTGCAGCTTCATTTGTGCCGAGTTCTGTTGGGGTTTTGGCCACCATACTAATAGGGCATAGGTGACCATGGGTTTGATATTCGTTTGATATAACCAGTATATAAGCTCACGTCCAGGTTGCCGCTGTAGCCTTGGAAAGGATATTTTCAATATGATTGTTCCATGTTAGTTTCTGGTCGATTATAACGCCCAGGTATTTGACCTCATTGGGAAAAGTTAGCTGAGTTCCATTCAGGGTTGGGGCTTTCAGTTCAAACTTACGCCTATTTGTGAATTTAACCAGCACTGTTTTGCTAGGATTTACATTAAGTCCTTTTCATTCCCAACTCGTCACTTTGACGTCTCGATTCAGGTTACGGATTAACATCGGGGGTCATCTTCTGTTCATTGTGGAGAAAGTCCACTTGCTCCGGGCAGCTTCAGTGAATAGCGTTCCAGTCCAGGAGTCGATATAATAAGTTTAATTCTGAAAGCCAGAAGATGAGACTTATTTGGCCTTGACTGGTTGCTTGCCTGGACATCAACTGCGTCAACTATACACCAAAGTGACAAATACAAAAGAAAAACAAAGAATACCTCGTTCACTCTCGTTATTGTACGAAAGCGTAGAAGGGCCAACAACAAAATATTTTGTTTAAACATTTGGAATTGCCACTTTGAACTGACAATTGTCACTTTGAAGTGATAATTGTCCCATTGAAATGACAGTTGTCACTTTGAAGAGACAATCGTCACTTTGAATTGACAATTGTCACAATGAAGTGACTGCCAATCGATAATCCCAATTCAATGTGTATACGTTTTGTATATTATTTTTACCATGTCAGGAGTGGCAACGACGAAGTACTTTCAATCTTCTATATATTCAATGGTACGCTATGAAAATTTAAACAAAAATCAGTTTCGAATATTTTTCAAATATTAAATATCATAAATTTGCTTTCGCTGTTACATTTAGCGAAAAATTTCTTCACTTCGCCCTAACCTCCTCCATACCTTTGTCACTTTCTGAGATCCCCATATGTAGAACTATATTAGAATAAATCAATATTTTATATTATTATATATATATATATATATACAGGGTGTAATCTAACCTCTTGCACACCCGTGAATGACAAGTGTATAATACCATTTTATAACGAATTACAGTGGTTAAAAATCTGAAAAAAAAAATTGAACTTGTTTAGTTGAGAAGTTTATCTTTCAGTCGCAGATGATTCCACGTCTGATTTCATGAACAACCTGTTCCTATTTTCAAACAAATCAATGTTTTGTTCTTTGGTTGTTCTTTGCTCAGAGGAAAACTCCGGCAATTGCCGAATGCAATAAACATTTACTTCGACATTTGAATGAGGTAGAATGTTGAACTGTGTGGTGAATGTATACATGGCAGACTAACCTTGTTATATCCAAACTGGTGCTAGAGTCAGAACTAGTTGACGTCATACTCTGCTTTGAGGCACTTTACATGATTATATTACCCAGTAGATGTGCTCTAGTTCGTCATTTTTTTCAATAGATGGATATAAATCTACCAGCTGATTGAATCATGTTAGGCAGAAACTCAACTATGGTGTGATCAAATATGTATTCATATTATATCCTGAAAACAATTAGTTTCTACAGGAAAGCTTGAAACATATCCCTTTAATTTTACATTTTCATGTTTATCTTATCGGTTGATTTTTTTCGGTGTGTACCTGGGGTCAAATACACCGTGAATAATAACTCTTTTCCAAAAGCGTAGGGATACCTCCTGAAATATTATTTCATTTCATAAATAGAAGATATTGGTCCTTGGAAACTCCGATTCCATGAGGTTTCGGCAAACTCACATTTGCCATCTTCAGGTGATCTCTCATTGGTTCGAACTCGACGGAAGGAGGGGCAACTCCGACTTTCGTCTGTCATGTCATGATCGGCTCCAGAGATTCGCGAGTACCTAGCTCCGAACTTTTGAATTTCTTTATTTGATAAACCTCGAATCGAAGTTGCGAAAATAAAATAGAACATAGTACGGAACACATAAGCGAATCAAATTCGGATTTGACTGTTTGTTTTTTTGTAGGGACCAAACGTCCGGAGAATGCCTGTTTCTGCACAGGGGAATGTATACCATCAGGATTATTCAATATATCATCCTGTCGACAGGGATCACCCAGTTTTCTATCCTTTCCACATTTCTATAATGCTGATCCATATTATCTCAGGGACATAAAGGGGTTGAAGCCTGAAAAAAGTAAACATGAATTTTACATCACCATGGAACCGGTGAGTAGAAATCCCTTGGTATTTCTTCATTAAATTCAATATCCCTATATCATTAAGAAATATTGCTCATTTTTGAGCCCACTTGAGGAATTGAATTGAAAGACAGTGAAAAAATTGAATAAGAATGAGAATTTTAATTTCTATGATGATTGATTAGATATTGCTTCCATTCATTATATGTAATAAAGAATATCTTGTATTTAGCTCGTGTAACATCATGCTATTTATATTAAATGAGGCTTTTTCTTATTATATACATTTTGGAAATAATGGAGAGCGTGAGCATAAGAGGACATCACGGCATCAATAATTCGACTGTAAAATCTTAGGAGTGTACTTTGTCTCATTGAATACCTAATCATAATCCCAGCACCATTTATCCTTCAAAATCAGGATACTTGGGAATAACAAAGTTTTTATTGAGAATTAACATGTATCGATATCATTTCTATTGTATTGCAATGATAATGCAATGAACAATAACTACTTTCCATTCACGAGTCACTTACACTTTCTAAACATGGATAAAAACATAATTTTTTAAGGAATAACTAAAAGCTTTATTTTCGAGTTACTCAAATCATATAGTTTCCAGTCTACTATAATCTTCCATGTGTTTTCACAGAAATCTGGTATCATCATGGATGTACAAGCTGGAATGCAGGTCAATATGTTACTACAGCCTATCCGAAGTATAAGGTTGGTATGATGTCATGCTCTGTTCATTTGTTCAGTATTTCTTATCTAACAGTTTCAACCACTATCACACTCAGGTTTACGCGGATAACATAATCATCCTCATCGACAGCCATAAGAACAGCCCTGAAAGGAACTAGGTGTTAACTCAGACAGTACAGAACTGGCACCCTTCACCAGGGAATTGAGGCTGAGGGATATCCCAGATGTTCAACTTTCAGGAGCTCCTTCAAATGTAGGTACTCGGCCAAATACATTCATGGGATCGTTTGAGATTCTAAGCCAAAGTGGAACGAACAGATCGAAAATGGAATCCAGAAAGCCACATAAGCTCTCTAACATGCAGAAGGACGTGCGCAGAAGTTGATGTGAGCCTCAAAGTCCTACACCTAGCGGTCAACGAGTGCATTGAATACAAATGGACTAGATGCACTCAGGGGCTACCTCCCCTGCAACTTTATCGCCCGTTTGAAGTTGGCGACAAATATGGCTTCTAAAACCAATTAGATAGAGAAGCTACCATGCATTATTGTGAATATTTATCCAAATCTTCAACCGTACAAATGAGTAATTATAGTCGAAACTAATTTCTACTACGAAACAATAGCCGATAAAGTTACGTACTCCATGTTATAGCTGTCTTGAAGAATCCATTTTAATTTGGTTTGGAAATTAATCAGGAAGGAACGTTTCGTGAAATAGTTATTCCGAAATAACATTCTTTGAAAATAAAATCCAACGTTGTCATAACCATTATTATGAGGTCCAGCAAAGGTTAAAATAATTAACCGAGAGAGTCGTAATCATATCGGCGGGCTTGGCAACATGCCAGTTGGGTTATCCTGTGGAAGTGAAATAAGGAAATCATCGTTACGGATTTTACGGCAGAATATATTATTGCAGCGCCAGCGGCAGATAAATCGTTTTTGGATTTTGAATTCTGATATGCTTCTAGTGAATATTTTGAAAATATCGCATTGTTGCATATATTAGTTTTGAATCCCGAATTCATATGTATTTTGATTGCGACTTCTATGTTAGTTTGTTTGAATAAGTCGTTGGGAATGAACTGATTTTTATGAAATCACCGAATAAACTTTGGATGCCATGATTCACTGGTTGAATTCCCACAACAGAAGATATCAGAGTTGGAAGTTGCAGCTCATCATCTATGAGAAAAAAAAACTCAACAAAACTTTGCCCAAATTTCACAAAAAAGCAGTTACATATGTGACATTTTTACGGTTCATCTGAATGACTTTTCCTTAATATCACGTTGAATGCCATGTGCATATAAAAGTATACACGCAAGTTGTGTCCTGTACGCCGCGTGTATAATAACTTGGTTCTGGCCGTGTGTATGCTACTAGGGCACGCTTAGGATAGGTTTCTTATGGCGGAATGGTTGGCGTGGCGTGGAGTTACACGTCTAGTAACTTGGCTAGAAAAAAACTAAAATATATTTGAAATACAAGAAATTTATGTGAAAAAGTTTATTATTACAAAAATACAAACATTGCGGTAATATCAAGAACAAAAATTTCAAAGCTTATGGTATACTAACATACAAAATATAAATAATATTCTATTTCTTGAATGTAATATTATGCGTAGAGAAAAAATATTCTAAGCAAAGCAATGGCTCATCTGTGCATGCTTGACATCGCGAAGAAACTTGCTTCGTTTTTCGTATTGCGTAATAACAAATCTTGCAGCGACCTTTTTTTGCAGCAGGACTATATGCATGTTGATTATTCACTGGAGTTGCTTCGATATTTTCCTTGCCAACATTCAAAAGCTGCATGCTCAGATTTTCTGTGAAATTCGTGATTCTTTTTTTGCCGGCGATGTCTTCATTTTTCTTGTACAAGTGGTGGGCATTGACAACGCTTGCTCCAATAATGAGTTCAATGGCAATTTTTTTCAATCATGTAATGCTTCGTCGTAACGATGTTGAATAAGAAGACATCTGATCGGATAAATCGATATAACTTTTAGCTTTATTATAATCAATCACAGCTTTCGGCTTGAATTTAGCACCATGTCTACCAGGAATTTCTACCATTTCGTCGGTGTGTTTTGTGGATAATATCAATACATGTCTTTTGTCTTTCCATTTGAAGACAATCAGTTCATTCTTTTCCTGGCCAAATATTTGACCTTTCTTCAGCTTGGCATTCACCACTTCCTTAGGCAGACCTTTTCTGTTTTTTCGAAGCGTTCCTACTAGGTGTGTTTTTCTTTCTATCAATTTTTGGGCCATCTCCGAACTTGTATACCAGTTATCAGTGTACAGTGTCACTCATGTCGAGGTATGTCTCCATAGGGGCCTGTAGTTAGGCCTCTTCACGTTCGTAAGACATTTTCTACACTTCCACAAACGCGATTATGCCTCTACGTAATGTAAATGGTGACTGAGCGCAGTGATAAACTTATTCGCAATATTATGTTATTCAGTCTATGCAAGTTGAGACCTGAAAGCTGTGTATTCCACGGAATACACATGGCGCAGAAATACATGATAACAACTCTACGCCGCGTATATCGCTGAGTCACACAGGGAGTGGAAGAGGGTAAAATAACAAAAACAAAATTTTTACATTATAATAGTATATTCTTTGAAAGATTTATTTTACAAATTAGTGTGGTCTGAGGGACCTTTCCCAAAAATACCCGCGGCATTCAACGTGATATTCATTGTGAGACGAAATTTTGTGGAGAGGAAAAATAGTTCCCACTTTAGAAATATTTTAAATGGGTTGTGTACTGGAGGAAATAGGCAGACATTTTCTAAGGGATGAGAAATGTAACGACACTCCGTGGATAGAAGATGCTGTAGAATCAAAAATAGAAAGAAATTAATGATATTTTTTAACGTCCTATATGTTGTTCGCTGATTTTTTTTTGTGAAATCAGAAATCATTGATTTATTCTCATACGTTGCGTGTGATCTTCAGTTGTTATATCATAAGTGATGGATATTTTGGTGAACATTTTGGTGTCAATATTGTTGTAGAAATTCACGATACCAAATTTCTTCAAAACTAAGCTGGATGGGTATTTTCTAGAAGAAATTTGGTCGAGTGGTATTTCTGCAACAATATTGGCGGAAAAATAGCATAGTATACTCTATCCAAAATATCTATCACGAGTGGTAGATGACCAGATTATATATCGAGCTAGGTATGAATAAAATAACTACAAATGAAAAAACTATGTTTTCCTACGTTTTCCCAAATTTGTTCTGGGAAAGTGTTTCATTATTTAATTTGATAGTGACTTGGACGTCATCTGACAATCACTGAATTATTTTGATAGGTTTGGTATTAACAATGGTAAATGCCTTCTTGTTTCATAGCAAGTAGCGTGTATATTCGCGGATATACTAGCAACATGGTGTATATTTGCTGATATTGAGATTTGATTGGTTAGATAAATGTATTTGATCAGCTGAATTCATTTCAAGGTACATAATTACCAATATAAGAGTACAATAATGTACCTACGTCACATATCTGGAGAAAAAACATACTTTCATTGAAAAATGTGTACTACGCGACTTCAAAACCCCCAAGAAACCTTATTTCGTTCCAATACTCCGAAAGCGAATTGCTACAGTTCATTATTGTGTTAAGAGTGTGTTCAATGGTTACAAGCATTGTACAGCGAGTACATTTTAATGTGAGAGATATTTGCCTTTTTAAAGAAGTTCATTGGAGTTGTCATTTTGAATATTTCTGATTCTAACAACAAAATCATAGTCTCCGACCCCAAAATCCCGGACTTCAAATCATTAAACCCATTTCCCTAAAAACCCTTAATATCAAGGCGCAAGAATACCTATTTTGTATTCCCGGCAAGCTTATGAATCTGTTATTAATGAAATAAACTAGGTCAAACAATTAAAGAAATATTTTTTTTCATTTTTGTTCTAAAACTTGTCTTTAACAATATTTTTTCATTTATTTTAAATTTTTCCTCTTCGATGCATTTGTATAGAAGTTTGTCTTTAATTTTCTTCATCATTTATATGTAATTATTTCTAGTCATTCATGAAATCTGTCATCTTATTAAATTCTGACAAACAACTGATAATCTTATACCTCAAAAACCCCCTCATACCAATTTTGAATAGAATCGGGCCTTAATAACAAAACTTGTCATCTCATATTCCTGAATTTTGACAAAAAAATCATAATCTCCGACCCCGAAAATTCCGACACTCCAATTTTGAATAGAATTGGACCATAGTCGCAAAACACGTTTGCCATCTCGGAGCCGCCTACTTAAATCAATGAATTTGCACAAAAAATCCATTATCTTAGACCAGAAGAACACCCACAATTTTGAATAGAAGTGCCCCATAATCACGAAACTCAATAGATTGTCACCGGATTTATTAACACCTTTCAAAGTTAATCGGACGACTAAAAGTGGATCAAAATTCATTCGCAATATTTCACCCGAACGTACAAATCGAGGCATAAATGAAAATCACAGAGAAACAAACAAGGCAAGTTGGATAAAAGCTTCTAAAAATATCAGCGATCTGCGGAAACACACAATTTTCAAAATATTGAATAAATTATCCGGTGAAGAGGTGCACTACCCTCAGAAGTTTAGGAAAATTATTTCTCGTGTGCCTATTGTCAGAAAAGCTTAATTATAATATACAGATTGAACCTCCGGACTCCGTCATTGTAGGGTATAAACGTCTATTATTATTGAACAATCTACATTCATACTGGACTACTTCACACATACATGACTGATCAAAAATCAAAGAGAGAAATCAAAATTTGTTCGAATATTCAAGTTGAACTTCAGAAATGTATCTCTCTGATGTCTACAATGGATGATTTGATTTGATACCAGTCTTTATTTCATCAACAGTTTTTGAATTTTCTCCAACATATTTTTCATTTCCAGCATGTACGAAGATGTACCGAAAATATATGTTCCGCTTTTCTACTTCAGTCAAGTAGTAAAAATGGCAGAAGAAACTGCACAGGGTTTGAAGATGTTCCAAGCATTACCCGAATATGCAACCTATTTATCCTACGTGCTGTGCGGTTTGGGAACCATCTCGATATTATGGGCGATATGTTCCTGTTTTTGTTGTTCCGCCACTGAAGCAGAATTCGAATTGGACGGAAAAACACAGAATAATCTCTACGAAGAAGTGCCCTTGCGCGAAGAGAAAAGTCAGAAAAAGTATATTTTTACGCCACCAATCACTGGGAATAGGTACTAGCTTTCATGACATTAGTATAGAAGATATGTAAATTTTTCACGTGTTAATAAACTTGTTTTGTTATTGTTGTGGTTTTGTTGCAATTTGTTGAAACTAGATATTCCAGAAAAAAGTGCAATTCGAATAAATATATCCACACACGACAAACATTCATATGGGAAATGGTGGAAGATTATTGTGTAGTTGAGTTGAGTGGAGGAAGTAGATAAAATAATTTCAAAAACTATATTCATAGTAGCGAGTTTGATGCCATAATATGATGTTTCACTTTTCAGATGTCATAATAAGTTGAATATGTCGATGACAAAATTGACGAGAGTTAGTGCTCCGTCTGAGAAGAACCGTGTCCACATTTACTTAATTTTGGAAATACAAAAAGAATATTTAGAAATATTGCTCGAAAATAATATTTAGATATGGAACAATAGCTACTCATTACAATCATTTTTAATTTTGATTTTTGTCCTAATAAATGAGTGGGTGATAAACTTCATCATCAGAAATGTCTTTCGAAACACGTTCCGGGTTCCATGAAATCATACCAAGCAGCCTTTTCAATTATGAAAAATATCATTAATCGAAATGAGCTTGTGTTGTTAGTCAGGGAGTTTTGTTATTAGGCCAATCAATAGAGATTTTCTGCTCTAGTGATTCTGTGACAAAAATACTACCAAGAAATCGACTTCGCCATCATACGAAAGACGGTCCCGTAATTATATCTTGTTATGTTTCCGACTCACAAGTATCATTGCTAAATTTGTTTCAAACATTTGAATGCAAAAAAATATGTTTTTTCATGTTTTTTGCTTGTAACATGAAAACTAATGGAGCAATCTAGATGTCTTCAATGTTATAGAGAATCAAAATGCAAAGAAAATGAGCTTCAGCACGACTCAATCGGATTATTATTGACGGAGAAAAACTGGAAAAACCAGAAAAAAACAGCGTTTTTTTTTTAATTCATTACTCCGTCACTTTTTGAGATGCAGTGCCGGCTTTCCACGACATAGTAGTAATTGATATGTACTTTGTGTGTGAGAAATTGAGGCGCTGTCGGATCATTAGGTTTAGCATAATTAGAATCTGAATTTTTTAACGCACTTCATTGCAGCAGATCTGGATGCTCCATAGGTGGTCCGATTTCAATTTTTCTAAAATGTTTTGAGAGGAGTATAGTAAAGTAGAACCAGAAATCTAAGGAAGTCGTAAATCAATATTAGCCGACTACCCTCATTATTACCTATTGTTCGAAATATAGATAAGCAATAAAAGAGTGTGTCCCTTCAAAGATTCCCAGATCCGGATTGAAATATCTCATGAAATAGTTTGGCATTTTAATAATAGTGGGCTCTCCATTATTTTTGTCTTTTGTTGACAGTTTTGTATTTAAATTTATTTGATAATAAAAAATCTCGTAAGGTTGATTCAGAACCCTTGGTAAAGATATGTTTAAATGTGTATTTATAATAAAATTCATTTACCTGGCCACCAGACTGTCAGTACTAATGGGCTATTAACGAGATTATAGCGATAATGGTCTATTTACGGTTACAAAATAAATTACCTACCAGATTTGGAAAACAAGACTGTTTTGAGAACTGACCGCTTTCCAATTTCAGAAATAAAAGGGGGAAAGTTAAACAAAATTTAGTCATTACCTACCTAATATTCCGTTGTGTCAGTTGTGTCTATTTAAAAGTGTCTATTCGATTTTTGTGTCGTGAAAAATGTAGCGTCCATGGGTTCATCCTGAAGCTAGTACTTCAACTGGTGGTCGTAGTACCACTAGTCGACAAATGTTACACCCTCATGAGAAACAAATTATATTAAATGTTTATACTCCCCTTCTGGAACGTGGAATGTCCAAGGATCAAGCTGTGAAAGAAAGTGCTTCTTTAACAAAAACACGGTATTCCACACTGTTTGAACTAGTAAGTAACCCTATTTTAAAAAGAAAGAAACGAAAAGTTTTGGCGGTTCTAGGAAACTAGATGGCTGTGTTGTAGATATAATTCGGAGAACAATATATGCCTTGTATAAAGAGCAAATTGTGCCTACATTAGATATTTTAATGCAACGGCTTCAAAAGAGTGAAATTGGTATCCAGTGTTGCAAAAAGACTTTAAGGAAGTCTCTTTCACAAAACGGACTCAAATTTGAAAAACTCACTAGTAACAGAAAAATCATGATAGAATCTGTGCGCCTTAAGAAATGGAGATTTGAATATTTATTGGCAATAAACGAATTTAGAGAAAATGGTAGAACAGTAGTGTATTTGGGTGAAACTTACACACAATACACACGATATTCCAAACAAAAGTTGGGTAGACTCATCTGACTTGTGCCAAACTAATGCGCCGTCTAATAAAGGAAAACGCATTACGATAATTCACGTAGGAACCGAAAATGGTTTTATACCAAATGCGTTATCTTTATCGGAAAAAAATATTGAGGACTCTTTAGTCGATTATTTGAAGACTGGTTCCAAAATAAACTCATACCAAATATTCCACCCAACAGTATTATCGTCATGGATAATGCTAGTCGAAGACTGGATAAAGCACCATGTTCAAATGACACCAAAGCCACTATACAAGAATATATGTTAAATAATGATATGTTCTAAGAGAAAAAGTACACAAAAACCAGTTATTTTTTGTGTTGTTCCATCTAGGTTATGCCTTTGGGTGCCCCCTTCCCGTCAGCCCGTTATCCCGTTTTCCCTTTATCTATCCCGTTTTTCCGTTTTCCTGTTACCGAGTTATCCCGTTTTCCATTATCCCATTATCCCGTTTTTCCGTTCGTTATCCCGTTCAGCCATGCTAAAGTTGTGAGCTTACCAACACAAACAGACATTCAATTTTATTATATATTATATATTCCTGAGAATTTTTCCAGGAAAAAAAATAATTCAATAACACTTCTAAAAATCATTTCTTCTCCAAAAAACCTTATTCGGAGTATTATGAACATTGCCGTTGTTTTTATAAATTGAAAATTATTACCCTACCGGGATTCGTTCTTGTGACCTTCTGCTTGGTAGGCGACAGTGTAACCGCTGAGCTATTTCCTCTTTGGTAATAAATGACTCGATAGTCATTTTCTTCGCCAAATTTCTCATATACCCAAATATTCCAATTTCCGGGCAACTTTTAAATTTTTTTTCGTATCATCCATCCTCGGGCTATACCAAGAATTTCAAAAAAAATGCCAAATCGGTCCAGCCGTTCTCACGTTTCGCGCTTACAAAGGAACGATATTCATCTTTATTATATAGATAAGCAAATTCTTGAGAGGCTAATCCATGACATTTTTCTACATACAGTATTCTCATTCTGCCAAATGAATGAAAATACATGCATTATGCATTTTAGGGCCCATTTGACTATACCTGAAAAACCAGGATGAACCATGCATCACCACTCTCTCTCAACTATATCAACTAATTTTGGACTATCGAAAGTTCATACATCTGAGAAGAAAAACAAAATAAAAACGTACTTCTTTCGACTGGACGCGCTATCAGAATTTTTGTTTCATCATCAAATAATTTTTAAATTTGATTATTTTCCATACAGGGTGCCAACAGCGTCACAAAATACTTTAAATCCTGTTTTCGAATATATCCAATGATATTTAACTCTGGGAAAAAGGACATTTTTGATGTTCCATTATTATTAACAACTCAACTGAAATAATTGTACCTACACCATTCACACCCTATATATTGATCGAAAGTAATGATACATATCCAAAATATAAAAAAAAAAAATTGCAAATAACCGCTTTGGGTCATTAGCGGAGGAGTTTATGTTACAGTTAACCAAATCAAAATTATTCAAAAGTTGGATGATATTGTTACTATTACTATAGTCTAACATGTCCTTAAAGTTATTGGATATATGAAACGTGTCTTTTTGGATCTTGAACATGTGACATTGCACTATAATATGTTTCACTGTTAATCGTACTTCACAAATGTCACATATTGGTTCATTTTCTCCAGATAACAGGAATACATGGACGAGTCTTGTGTGTCCTAAGCGTAGTCGAATCATTGGGTGAAGTGTTTAAAACAAATAAATACTGGTTAGTTACAACGAGCTAGTTTTTAATTTTCTGAAATGGAGGTGAAAACAATTGGCTAAAGGTAGGTAGAAAATACTTGGCAGTATCATGATATTCTAAGTAAATACTAGATAGGTAGTAATAACTAACCCTAGTTAATGCTAACATACGCTCATGGCCTTGACACGATGCTCACGCTCTCACATTCCACCTAATCTATCAGCCACTTCAATAACAAGTCTGAACAAGTAGCATTCAACATATACAAATCTCAAGTTGCGGTATTGTGTTTTTCGCGTTTTACTGATATGGCATCGGATGAAGATGATAACTCCCTACTGGGGAAGCAGTTGGATAGGAGCTTGTTTGTTAAATTCATTCGTGAAAATCCTGTTGTCTAGAAAAGTCTAAAATACCATCAGTGGTAGATGCAAAGAAGAAGACATAGAAAAAATTAGGTGAGGATTTTTCACGTGCTGCAGAAAAGAAAGTGGAAGTCGGTCAGCTTTCGAAAACACTAAACTGGCAAGACTGCAACAGGTAATAAGCCCATGAAGCTCAAACAATGGGAGCTGGATTTCCTAGATACTATGCAGAAGGAAACGAATCCTGTTTTTTGTGAAGTTCCTCGAACCTTATCGGTAGGACATGAAAGAGTGGCGGGGAGTACCATATTACAAGGGAATGAAAACGCAGAAGAATCATTTAGTGATATGCCAAGGCCTTCCAAGAAAATGAGAAAAAGTGAAAGAATTATCACGAAGTATGAAAGTGACAACACAAAAGACTTATCATTACCTCAGTTGTAGGGAATTGTTTTGTTACAACAATAGAAGTTACAGGAAATTCAAATTGAAAAAGGAAAAATACAATTGCTAGAATTGAAACCAAAAATACATGCATGTGAAATAGATTCTGATAAATCTGACCATTGTACAAAATCAACTCAAACTACTCAGGAGATGGGAGATTTCATGATATACCAGAGCTTATGAAAATGTTCTCCATTTGTTTCATTATATATAATGTATTTAGTGAAATAAACATATTGTTCTTTGAGAAACTGCTTCATTTCATTACGCTTCTGTATCTCCCTTTCTTTGGAAGCTCCAGTTTTATACTGTTCATTTGTTTTATACTGTTCCTCTGCTTCTTTTTCATTATTTTCTTCGTAGAAGTCAAAATTGTACATGAGATTATCACTTTTGGGGCTCTCTCTAATGCCACTCTCACACAGTTACCGAGAATGGGAAACCTTTTCTCCAGCTGTCCAAACAATCTCTCAATAACACACCGTTCTCTAGCATGAATCAGATCGAAATGTCGATCCGATCCATCTTGTGGAGGCTTGAAAGGTGGTATAAGCCATGGTGATATCCCAATATCCGGAATCTCCTAGCAAGCAAACAGCACCATCGTACCTAGACACTATACCTCTTATAGGGCTTGTCCTCCAGATTCTGGCATCGTGGACACTACCAGGCCACTCGGCAGAAATGCTTGTGAATTGTTCATCTGCATTGCACGTTGCTTGAACATTAATGCTAGCGTATCCTTTACGATTAATATACCATGCATTGTAGGTTTGATAATTTCGATGTGGGTACAGTCCAATGCTCTGATCACAGTTGACATCTGAAAAAACCTTGTCCACAAAACCTTGGCATCATTCATTTCAGCGGGTGTTGCTGGGAAATGAATCCACTCATCAACTCTCGCTATGATGATCCAACACATAATCAAGCGTTTTTGTTACAGTGCTGCGATGGACACCCATATCTTCCGCTACTCCACTCTGGAAACCTAAAGAAGATTTCAGCGTTTCCTTATTTCGTTCTTTCAGACATGACCATTACTAACGAGGCGAAATATATGAGATTTCTAGAAGTTTACCTGGATCACTGAAATAACGTAACAGTATTTCCATCTTCTGCCTGAACGAAAGAGCTCCACCTCTAGTTTCCATATTTTATGGCAAAAAATGAGACATCAAAAAATCTAAAGATTCATTTTCAAATCGTAACAACTGCTTATAGTTGTCAATCCGTCTACGTTTGGGGTAAACTTCCATCTTAGGAACCTGCACGTACATCGCCATAGCTGAAACTAAACTGAAAACTAGTAAACCCCAGACAAGACTTGAAAAGTTTCAAGTATTTACTACGAGCGATCATTTTTATTCACCTAAAATATTAGTAATAACTTATCATCATGATATTTCTTAGTTAATACTAGGGTTAGTTTTGACTTACATTTTCATTCACCAGAATCGCAGTAAATACTTAAAAATAGCTTAGTTTCAGTAAATACTTCTTTTTATTCACTTCACCCAATATCACCTGTTTTCTCCTGTTCATCAATGTGTTTCGCCATGGTCCTACGTTCAGTTTGATTTCCTGGAGTTTTGATTGTGAGGTTTGCCACTGAGTATTCCAAATGTTCAGTAACTTTTATATATCGATCGAAGGTATGAACTGTGATGCTACCCGGTTTGCATTATTGATTGCTTCTTGTGAATTGGCGTCGGCTATTTCATCACCAGGTATTCCTATATGTGAAGGGACCCAAAGTAGTACTACTTTGTTTATCCGATGATTGTGTGATGTTATGGAACTCACTTGTGGTTAACCTACCTATTGGATGGGTCTTGTATATGTTATTTATGTGTGTATGAGTACGTGACTGAATTTCTAGTGTTTTGGCGGCAAAGCAAATTTTTTCGCAATATGTTGTATTAGTTGAAATTATGTTAAGCTAGATCAACATGCTGAGAGACGTCAGATTAGGGATATTGTTGATTGTTATTTTGTTGGGAATATACAGTATTGTTATTACCGTTTTAATTGTTTTAAATATATCCCAAAGTGGTTAATATTACACAATAAATCCAATCATAGCTGGCATCAGTAGCAATTGGATGATTGATGACTCATCAGTTTTTCAGCGTGCACAAATGTGGTGTCGAGATCGTAGTATTAAGGAGTTTCCTGTCTACATTGGTTAAGTACGAATAAAAAACAGCCGAACAGCCAATAGTACTATTTCAAATATTTCAAAAACCTGTTGCCAGGCAGCGGCCTCAAAGCTTCCAAGTGAACAATTCGAAAGTTACCCAATGGCTTTGGTATATGCCCAAGAGCCACTCTGAGTATTTCACTGAGTCCACCATGCAGTAGTTCTCATTCCTTCTGCAATAGTTCTGGGTAAAATCCCGCCCGGTCACGGTGTTTGCATCAAATGAGTTGATGGTCCAAGTCTCCCTGGCTTCTCTTCACAGAACTTCCAGTCTATTCTCATTGGCAGGTGTCTGACAGAGGTGGTGGGTGGTTACAGGTGAATGCTGCGAATTGAATAACAAATGCTATTCAACTTTTTGCAATCGGTTTTTTATTTTCTAAAAATATAATCATTCAGCTATGGAAAGAATTTTGAATTGGCCAGTAAATGTAATTGCCTTTGGAGAAAATTATTATACTACTCTATACACAGTTAACAAATATATAAGTTACTTCTCATTTGAAAAAAATTAAGGAAAATTTACAGATGTATTGCAGTTTTTCACATATTTGTTATAATATTTTGGTGTACGCAGTAATCCATCAATGTAGACCAGAAGTCTGGCTTCCATACTTTTGATGCCTTTTTTGATTGATTTTTATGTTTATTTTTTTATCCACCAGAATCAATTACGAATCGAAGTCACTACACTAACATTTTTCTGCACCAATACAGGAAAAGTCACTTCAGACCTTATATTTTTATTTCATTCATTTTGTTATAATGTTAATGTTACTTTCTGTTTTACATGGTATATATTGTAATTGAGATGACATTAGAATTAAACTTTTTATCTGACTGAAATTGAGTTGTCGAAGTATTTCAAAGAAAACGACTTAAAATCAATAAAACCAGCGAATAAACTCTTGAAAACATTCAAGGGTGCATATTGCAGACGCAATATTGGTCCTATCGAGCGGAATAACTTGAATTAAAGACACATCGACAAAGACAAAAAAATCCGAGAACGATGATCCACCAAGGAGACCAACGACGAGGCTAAATGCTAGACAAGCAAAAGCCGCTGAAGAATCAATTCATAATGATCAAAGATCCTGCTCTGGAAAACATGACGTTACAGGAACACAAGAGGTGACAGTAGCAGGTACCAGCAAGGGAGTAACTCTTGCCGCGAACCATTCCATGACACGTTCGAAATCTACGAAATCCAGGACGTCGCTAGCAAGCATTAACGAAAGAAAGAAACTAGAAATTGAGCTGGAAGCGGAAAAAAAGATTGCCGAAATCAAAGAAAGGCTCATTCTGAAGAAACTGGAACTTGAAAAATTGAAAATAGATGAAGAAAGCCTTGGAACTGTGGGGTCTGATTCAATAAAGAGTGATGGATCAAACAGAACTGCAGAGAAAGAAGCAATGATCGATAATTGGATAAAAACTGTGACACTTGAAAAAAATTAATATATACCAGATGATTTGAAAATTGACGAAATAATCAGAACGAAACATTCAGTAAACGAAAGAGATCCATATGACAGTCGAGTGTGTTCGAGAAGATTATCGTTCGACAGGAAGTTGCCATTTTTTTACGGTAATCCAGCGGAGTGGTTGGTGTTCATAAATGAATATCACGAGACATCTGAGTTGTGCCATTATTCTGACAGTGAAAATCTCATACGACTAAGGAAGTGTCTCAATGGCGAGGCTAGAAAAGCGGTCAAGATGCTTTTGATATCCTACAGGAACGTTCCGGAGATACCAGAAACACTACAAAACTTATATGGTAGACCGGAGTTCATTATAAAAAAATTAATTTCCCAAGTTAGGTTGATTCCTGCACTTAAGGATCACAAGCCAGAAATCATAGTCAGGTACGCAAATTCTCTGAATAACCTAGTTGTTGCTATCAAACATTTAGATGATGAGATTTACTTGAACAATCCTATGTTACTTGAAGAGTTCGTTTCAAACTTGACAATAAATTTGAAGCAGCAATGGTCATTTCATGCTGTGAAATTGGGGTCTGTTACATTACTAGAATTTTCCAGCTGGCTCAAAGACATGGTAAGGCTGCTAGTTTACTTCATACACCAGATATTCGTTCAGACCATAAACCACAAAAAAGATCAGATTCCGTTTTAGTTGCCAATGAGAGCAAACGTAGGGAAGAGAAGGGAAAATATTTTTTTCTGGAAAATTGTAAATGTTGTTCTCGAGGTAAACATCACTTAGACAAATGTTCCAAGTTTCAGGAAATGAATGCAGACGATCATTGGCTTTTCGTCACTGATAATAAGCTTTGTATCTCGTGTCTCAAGACTAATCATCGAATGAATCAATGCTTCTTTAAGAGAACATGTGAGGTGAAGGGTTGCAAGCTGAGACATAGTCGATTGTTGCATAAATATCCATTGGTACAAGTGAGGGACGAAAGATATCAGATTGAAGATATTCAGGATCGACAAGTAACTGATGGTAATCTCGGACATTCATCCAATATCCATTAGGTGAGAAATTCTTCTATACATTTGAGAACAATTCCTGTAGTACTGACAAGTCCCCAAGGTGAAATTGAAATTTTTGCTCTACTTGACGAAGGATCAACTGTGACACTTTCAGATGATGAAATCGCTGAAAAACTCGGTTTAGAGGGCACTGTTGAACCCTTTTGTATGCAGTGGACAAATAATCAAATTCAGACTGATGAAAATTCCAAAAGAGTTCGTTTGAAAATTAAAGGAAATTTCCCGAATTCAAAAACGTATATTTTGAAAGATGTAAGAACTGTCAAATACTTGGTACTTCCACGACAGTCGTTAGACATGAATATGGTTCGGTATGAATGGCCTTATTTGAAATATTCCAATAAAATCTTTCTTTGATAAATCACCCAAGTTATTAATTGGTACTGACAATTACGACTTGACAATGCCACGAAATTACGTAGAGGAATTAAGGTATGGACCTAAAGCAACACAAACAAAATTAGGATGGGTAATAAACGGACAAATGGTTGGAGACAGGGTTGCAAAAATACACAATTTTCATATTTGTGAACGCAATTATGATGATGACTCACTCCATTTGGTCGTCAAAGATTCTTTCATACTAGATGAATCAGGACTTCGACATGGACAAATGAATACGAATGAAGACGAGTCGGTTCTTAAATTCATTGAGAAAGTAACGAAAAGACGAGGTATACGATTCGAAACTGGTCTTTTATGGAAAAATCTGGATATCATTGTCCCAGAGAGCAAAAGTATGGCCTTGATACGATTAAAGTGTCAGGAAAGAAAAATGGACAGAAATCCAGATTTTGGGGTAGCTTATTGTGAAAAAATTGAAGAATATCTACAAAAGGGTTATTTACGACAACTGACTAATAAACAAGCTGCACAAGAAACTAACAGGACTTGGTATTTATCTCACTTTTCCATTTTCAATCCTAACGAACCTGGTAAATTGAGACTTGGTTTGAGTTTGAATGACATGCTTCTTCAAGGACCTAACCTTTTGACACCATTACTTAAAGTATTATGGACATTTAGACAACACAAGATTGCTTTCTGTGGGGATATCCGTGAAATGTTTCATCAAGTCCTCGTGAGGAAGGAAGATAGGACATCTCAAAGGATACTATGGAGGGGATATGAACTATTGAACCTAATGTGTTAGAAATGCAGGTTATGACTTTTGGGGCAAATTGTTCTCCCTGTTCAGCTCAATATGTTAAGAATTTCAATGCTCGTGATTTGAGAAGGAATAGCCAGTATCTTGAATGAGCATTACGTGGACGACTATTTGGACAGTTGTGATAGTGAAGAAAAGGCATTTGAAATGATTCAACAAGTTATCGAAGTTCACAGAAAGGGAGAATTTGAAATTTGTAATTGGCTCTGTAACTCTAAGACGGTGATAATGAAACTATCATATGATCTTGTTTCAAAAAAATTGAAGGAATTTTCTTCCATCAATTCAGAACTCCCAACCGAACGCGTACTGGGTATACAATGGGATCCAGAAAATGATACATTCATTTTTCGACTAAATTCTGACAACATTTCAAAAATGATTATAGATAGTGATGAAATTCCGACAAAAAGACAAGTCCTCAGAATAATAATGACAATTTTCGATCCCCTGGGTTTTCTCAATAATTCAATTATAGGGGGAAGAATATTATTACAGAATCTTTGGCGATATAAAACTGGATAAGATGACAAAATTCCTTTGAATATATATAAAATTTGGAGAATTTGGTTAGACGACTTGAAAGATATATCTAACTTTCTGATACCCAGATGTTATTCTCCAAATATACCTATAGCAAAATCAATTCAACTCCATACGTTTTGTGATGCAAGTGAAGAAGCCTATGCCACTGTGATATATTTGAGAATTGATAGTGAATCTGGTATAGACGTTTCGTTTGTTACTTCAAAATGTCGCGTGTCACCTTTGAAAAATATTACCATTCCCAAGTTAGAGTTACAGGCAGCTGTAATAGGAAGCAAACTAGCAAAATATGTTGAACACTGTTTGGATATCTATATTGATCAACCTTTCTTTTGGACTGATTCAACCATCGTTTTGAGCTCGATAGAATCCGATGTGAGGAAATACAAACAATTTGTTTCAAACAGAGTTCAGATAATTCTTGAAAATACGGACTGTTTTTCATGGCGTTGGATTTCTACCAAAATCAACGTAGCAGATGAAGCTACGCGATCCGAAATGGTTCCGAATTCTAAAAGTAGATGGTTGGTAGGTCCAGAGTTTCTTCATCGAGAAAAATCAACTTGGCCGGAAAATCAGAATGACTTTCCAATATGTGAAGACGAAATGAAAAAGGAATTCATTGGTATAGCAGTAGAAATTTCAAAAGACTCCGCGTTACCAAAAAGTGAAAAATTTTCTCCATATGTGAGACTCATTAGAGCTACAGCATGGGTTCTACGTTTCATTAGGAGATGTCAGAGAAATTGTGATGTATCAGGAGGGGAGCTTACCTTAGAGGAACTCAATGCATCTGAGAAGCTATGGTGGAAAAATATCCAAGAAAATGGTTTTGCAGAAGAAATTTATGAAATACAAAAGAAAAAAAATGTGAAGAGTGATAAGATGAGAAAAATCCATATTTGGATGAAGATGGTGTATTGAGAGTGAGTGGAAGAGTTCCAGAAGACATTGAAGGATTTGAGAATGAACCTGTGATTCTAGAGTCTAAACATAGATTTTCACAATTACTGGTTGAATTTTACCATGAGAAATTCAATCACCAAGGACGATTTATGGATATTTGGGTTGAGCAATGTAGTGAAGAAAGTATGGCGGGAATGTGTGATGTGTAAGATTGATAAAAATCTTCCCAGAGTTCCAATGATGGAAAATTTGCCAAAAGAAAGAATCACCCCATTTGTACGTCCTTTCACATTTTGTGGGATTGATTATTTTGGCCCCTATCAAGTGAAAATTGGTAGAAGGAGAGAAAAGAGGTATGGAGTAATTTTTACTTGTCTCACTGTTTGTGCTGTACATCTGGAATCGACAAACTCATTGACAACTGATTCAACTATCATGGCATTACAAAGAATGTCGGCTAGAAGAGGCTACCCTTCAGAAATATTCAGCGATAATGGTACCAATCTGCGGGGGGCTGATAATGAACTGAAAATGGAGATGAAAAAATTTGATCAAGACAAATTTGTGTCGAAACTTTGTTTGAAGGGTATTAAATGGAATTTTAACCCACCAACGGCGTCGCATATGGGGGGCATATGGGAGAGTCTCATCAGGTCAATCAAAACGACACTGAAGACTATCCTAAAAGAACAAGCTCCGAGTGAAGAAGTTCTCCACACTCTATTTCTCGAAGTTGAGAATATCTTGAATCACCGACCATTGACTGAGGTATCGTTAGACCATGAAGATGACGAAGCTATAATTCCAAATCATTTTTTACTTGGATCTAAGCATAAATCAGACCCAAATATTCTGAGTGTCGGACCGATAGATGGAAACTTCCTCAAGAAGCAGTGGAGGATATCCCAAGATTTGACAAATAAGTTCTGGAGAAGATGGATCCGGGAATATCTTCCTATACTCCGAACCAGAAATAGGTGGTATTCCGAAACAGAACCAGTGAAAATAGACGACATCGTTATCATAGTAGACGACCAATCTCCAAGAAAATTATGGCTGAAGGGAATTATTACCGCAACATTTCCTGGAAGAGATGGACGTGTTAGGGTGGCAGATGTCAAAACAAAAAACGATGTTTTCCACAGACCAGTCAGCAAGCTCTGTCCCCTGGATATCCGCCAGGATAAAATGGAGCTGAATGAATGAACTACGTTTTTCATTGGGGGGAGAATGTTATAATGTTAATGTTACTTTCTGTTTTACATGGTATATATTGTAATTGAGATGATTGAATAAAACCAGCGAATAAACTCTTGAAAACATTCAAGGGTGCATATTGCAGACGCAATACATTTCATTTTTGGTTCAATGCCGGAATGATTGATTGAAACCCTCGATCGTTTTGCATCACCCTTCTATACTTCTTCTGCAAGATTCATTGGAAATGGCATCATCGTTACAAAATCAGTATGAAAACAAAACAATAAACATTCTTGATAATGTATAACGGAAGACCGAAAATATTTCATCACCATTGATAAAGATGAAGGTAACACTTCAGCAATTTAGTAATATAAATAAATAAATGAATATATATATATATATATATATATATGTATATTTAAAGTGGGGATATTTTTCTTGGATTTTGGATTCCGGTTGACAGTAAAACGATTTTATCAGATCATTTCGACGACGTTTCGTTCCTAACTGGGGACTTCTTCGGGTTCAGCGATTTATTTATTTCTACATACTCTGGAAAAAATAATTTTGATGAATTTTTTCCTCAATTTGTTTTTATTATATGTCCTGTACTCACCTAAGCAACAAAAAACTGTTACTCAACATTGTATTCTTCTCTTTTTCTTCATTATGGTTGTTATTAGTTATTTTAAATTGTATTTCTGGGTAGTATAGTATATATGGGTGTTGTGAAAGTATAGTAGGTTGATACGTTGAGAGCATGTATGAATTCCAGTAAGGCTATGTGTATAGGGGGATTGAGATTGGAAACAAACTGGAGGAAATTGTAACCTCTTTCAATTCATTCAATTCAAAATTACAATCTACTGGTGAAAAAGGAACTGACAACAGAATCAATTTCTGAGACCCCACTTCGATTAAAAAAGATGGGAAAATACTCACCCAATGACACCAAAGATACCTGATATTCAAATTTCCACCACCCTACACAACACAAAAAAAAGCGTAGTTAGAAGTATAACCGACAGAGCCATTCAACTAAGCAGTCCAGAATTAAGACAAGAATGTCTAGAAAAAAATCAGGAGAACTCCACTAAATAACAACTACCCAATAAAAATCATCAATAAAATAATAAGTTCACAATTCTAAACAAAACAACCAAAAAACTCCAAAGCCAGTTAACTACATTGCTCTTCCATATGTACAGGGCCTTTCTGATAATGTTAAAAACATGTTTAATAAGTTATGTGGCTTAAAGCACACCTCAAGATTTTTTTTATCCAAAAAGAGATGTTCACCTTTCTCAAAAATCATATTCCTAAAATGAAAAACTCGAACCTTATTTAAAGCATTCCATGCAACGATTGCAACAAACAATATTTAGGTATGACATAACAACTTTCAAGCAACAGACTCAACGGCCAGAAATATATGAAAAAATCAAATAATGCCTTAAATAAACATATCATCCAAGATAATCATTACCCAAATTTTGAAAACACCAAAATCTTAGCATTTGAAAAACATTGCATAAAAGAAACTTTATACTTACATAAAAAAATGCCGAAACGTCATAAATGACAGAACTGACATCAACAACCCAAACCAAATATATCACATCCTCTTATAAAGTTCACAACACCAACACGTAGATTCCAATCCCCCCTACACACATAGCCGTACTAATAGTCGATCCAACACGACCAACCAGAATTTGCACATACTCTCACCGTATCAACCTACTTCACTTTCACAACACCCATTTTGTCACCCTCATCTTTCATAGCAAACCCAGAAATAAAATTTAAAATAACTAATTACAACCATAATGAAGAGAAATATAAGAATACAATGTTGAGTAACAGTTTTTTGTTGCTTAGGTACAGGTACAGATCATTTTATTGAAACAAATGTAAAAAAAATCATAAAAACAAAATTTAACCCAACTTGTTTTTCCAGAGTATGTAGAAATAAATAAATCGCCAAACCTCAAGAAGTCCCCAGCTAGGAACGAAACGTCGTCCAAATGATCCAATAAAATCGTTCTGTCAACCTGAATCCAAAACCCAAGAAAAATATCCCCACTTACTAAAGATTCAAGAACACTAATCCAGATATATATATATATATATATATATATATAGGGGATATTTTCGTGACTATTCGATAATGTATGTAGAAATTAGTGGGAAGCAGTCAATGGTATACCAATTAATACGATTTTTTCGTTTTTATGTCGAGCTTTCGAAAAAAAATATTTTCTTTCTGTTTGGGCACGTTTTATTATTATATATTATCGGAAACTTTCTCATTAATAATTTTTAGTTCATCTGATTCAATTTGTACCCTCGAAAGGGCATCTACCACGACATTTTGGGAACCTTTTAAGTATGTCACAGTAAAGTCATACTCTTCTAGAATTTTCTAAACTTAGTGAGGCGACTAGATGGATATGGTTATACCAAATAAATGAACTAATGGCCTATGATCTGTAGAAATGTCAAATGTTCGACAGTACAGATACGGCCTGAAGTGTTTTACTGCGAATACAATGGCTAACTCTTTTTCTATCGTACAGTAATTTTTCACAGCCTTGTTAAGTGACCGACTTGCGTACGCCACTGGCATTTGATAAAAGCGCACTGACAGCAAAATCCGAGGAGTTGGTTCCTAAGATAAATCTGTTATTTTCTGAAAAATCTGGATATTGCAACAAAGGTGGGTCCGACAGGGCAGTTTTCAAAATTTCACATGCATTTTGACATTCTTTCGTCCAGATTAATTCTACATTCTTGTGCGTCAATTTGTTTAGAGGATATACAATGTGGGCGAATTTTTTTATGAATTTCCGGTAGTAAATAGCTAACGCAACAAAACGTTTTGTTTCGCTGGGATCCTTAGGAATTGGATAGTTCTGAATTACTTCAATTTTGTCCGGGTCAGGAGATATGCCATTTGACGAAATGACATGCCCCCAAGTACAAGATTTCTTTCTTGAGAAACTCGCATTTATTAGGGTTGAGTTTGAGATTTACAGTTCGCAACCTTCTCAAAACTTTGACAAGATTGATATTATGATTCACTAAATTATTACCAAAACAGATCAAATCGTCCAAATATATGAAACACGATTCATAATATAAACCTGCCATTGCCATTGCTCTGGAGAAGACACTCGGACTCACCATAAGGCCGCCCATCGGTAGTCTTTTCATTTGGTATTGGCCACGATCAGCTCCCGATAATGAATATAAAATATCTGTTATACAGGCAGGGGAAATTTATCATCCTATATTCTTCGATTCAAAAACCTATAATCTATCACCACTCTCCATTGCTTATTTCCGTTCTTATCAACCTTTTTTGGCACTATCAGTAGCGGGGAAAACCACTCCGATTTGGCCTCCTCGATAATTCCATCGTTTATAATTTTTTTTACTTGTTCGTGTATTTCAGCTTTCTGCGCATGTTGTAACCTATATGGCTTGACATATACAGGTTTTGCATTTCATTGAAACTTAATTTTTTGTGTACATACATTGGTTACTGAAAGGCAATCGTTTTCCAGATGAAAAACATCAGCGTATTTTGCACAAATTTTCTCTATTGACACTTTTTCTTCCTTATTCAATGACTTTGTATCGATAAGGTCTAATATTCTGTCCACTTGTGCAACCGATATTCCATTCATCCCAAAATTACATAATTCGAAATCAGTGTTACAATTTAAAATGAAGATGATAGCAAATTATGATAACTCAGCCACATTTCTAAATAATCAGAATACCAAATGGAAGAGATACAGAGTGAGAATATAAAAAAGTAAAAGTCTGTATAAATATAAAAAATAATCATTTCAAAGAAAATATCTCACCTAGTCCTCTTTGAAATGATTATTTTTTATATATATACAAACTTTTACATATTTATATTCTCACTCTGTATCTCTTTCATTTGGTATCCTGATTATTTAGAAATGTGACTTAGTAATCATAATTTGCTGTCAACAAAAGGCATTACCATTTCGGATAACAATTTCAGATCAATACTTCGGTTGCTCAGCGCTCAGGTAGATCATTAATATTATAGTTGAGATTATAATTATTGAATAATTATCATTATTTTTAGGGATATGCTAGGTTTGGTAATATCTAAAAGCAAAAATCATAGGATTCTTTGTTACTCGATTGAGAAAAATGGTCGAAAAATGTCAGCCACATTGTTCCAGGAGAAAAACCTTGGAAAAAAATGGAATATGCCACCAATAAACCAGCCGATCTTTTTATCAATTGGATTTACGTGATAGGAGATCCTAAGACGTAGAATGTTTGTTCCCTTTTCCATCCATATCGAAGAAATTTTTCAAATACTCTGATCCAGTGACTCTTGATCCACATCCCAGTAAGAGATCTTTGTCCTCTGGCCAGCCGCCATCTTGTTGATTTGCTAGAGTTTAATGGCCACAATTTCATAATCGAGCAATTTTTTTCATCACGCCAGGAACACTCGAATCGGATAAAAGTTCTCGAAGGATTCGATAAGGGAATTTGTTTATTCTCTACTATAGATAATATCACTACCAAAATAATTATTTGCATGATGAAACTTCACACGAGGTGTCATAAGACAGAACTTTTGTTTATGCAAAATTCCAGGAATTGGTCATCAGTTATATTTCCATCAATAATTTTAAATTATTTCGATACTTTGATAATGTTATTGCTTTTTCAAGAATGGAAAAAAAATGTTACAAATGACAATAATCGCCATTTAGTATGCCGAAGGTTAAATCACTCCATTGTTCTCAGCCATTGACGTATGTATGGCTTCTGGGAGAGAAAATGTGATTTTCGAGTGACTTTTGGTGACAAAAAATAAACCGGCAACTGTAAGGGATGTGAATCCACCTATCTAAAACCATGTGAAAAAATTATTCAATTATTTTCTCAAAATGCCGAAAATGCATAACATTACTGTAAATATTCGAAATTACTATAAAAAAGCATTGTTGATGAAAGATTGGACTGATTGAGATAAAAATCAGTATAGGCAGAAATATTTTTTGTAAAATAAGCGTCTGAAATAAAGACTGAAGTTGATGGGATTGGAATAACTTATGACTTATGTGAATCGACTATAATTGAATTCCTTTATTCGACATTTCGAACCTGTCATTTCTAATTATTGATTCAGAAACCCCTAGAAGTCGATTTTTAATTGAATCATACAATTAATCACGAAACTTGCCCAATGTCTTGTTTTTCTGAATTTTAAAGAAATCACGAAACTCTCACGTCATTTCATCTTTTTCCAGAATGTTGACGAAAACACTCATGAATGAAATAGTACCATGAATCACGAATATTGTCAATTGGATGGGTGTATCAAATTTCAAAGATGTGTATCAAACGCATTACTTGCATGTAAAGTTTAAGCTATTAGGAATTCTGGTGATAGTAGTTATTTATTGACTTTACACAACTGAAATATACGAAAATAATTCATTCATATATATACTCTGAACTTCAATGTCTGAAATTAAATCTGAGGGAACCTCTGGAATGAATATTCAAGGCAATAAAATAAATTTTTCCCTTTTTTCTAATTTGTTTTTTATTTTATTTCTTGTAAGTGGCTCGTCGCCGCTGGAATCTAAGTTTCAATTTTTAATGAATCTAAAATATTTTCTGAACTGTCAATTTCATTATTTTCCTGCCAAATTCACATTTGGCGGACAGCAAACTTGGTACTCAATGAATCAAATTTGCTTCATCTTCATCACTGGCGTCATACTCAGAATCGTTGCCATCATCAGGAGGTTCTGTCCACTTCCTCTAGTTCATTTAATAATTCTGCAAGCGTCAACCTGCAGAATGAAAATATATCGAATCTGCGAAATTATGACCCAATATTTTATATTTGGGAATATTATTACTTTTACTACTAATATATCTGAAATCAAACTTCCTGAACCATGTTACACACACAATAAATTATTGCACAAACATCAATTGCCCTTTCATAGAGTAGAACGAACGATAAAAAGGTAAACAGAAACCATGTATAAATGCTGCAAAACGAATTTTATGGTTTACAGGGTCGTCATAACCTTAAATGCGCAGATCCTATTTATTGACACTGACAATATATAACAATTGTTTCAAAGTCATGCATAGCCTACTAGACCTGTTATATAGGAAAAAAATAGCGGGAAAAATAGATTATTAAAAATAGGTTAGAGAACATTAGATTATTGGGGTAAAATAGCGGTGCTGGCAAACATTTTTGAAATTTTTTTTAGAAAAACTCCAAAGAAATAGTGCCGCTGGTAAAACTTTTGGAAAAACATTTCAAAATAAAGATATTCTGACTCCTGAAATCACGTCACTACATTCGCAAACCAACTCTATAATACTGAGCCTGAAAACCCTAAAGCTATCGTTTATATCGATGCATCATATTTTGAGGTTCAGAAAAGTAAGAATAATTACAGGAAAACGATATTTTTATACTAGATAGGTTACAGGGATAGCGTACGAATTTCACAAGATCTCGTATTGAAAGTTGAACTTCCTGCCCATTTGGGAGCTCGTAAACAACTGTGAAGATGCCAATCATTCCAGAATCATCACCAAGAGGTGGATAATTGAGTCGAGGAATGGCCACGTAAAAATCTTTTAAATTTTTTCAAGAGACTGTGTTCCGAATACTCAAATTCATCATTTAAAAGACATGTTTGAATAGCCAGCTCGGTCACCGGGCCTCACACCATTAGATTTTTTAATGTGGAGTTACTCGAAATCTGAGGTTTACGCTGGTTGCATCACCTGACAATATTGACATTTTGAAACAACGAATTGTTGAGGAATGTAGAGCAATTTCCGCTGACACATTTGCACGAGTACGTCAAAAGTTCAGCAGTAGGATGCGTTACTGTCAGGAAGTAGATGGACCACATTTTAAACTGGTTTTTAAATCTTCATTAATTGAATGCGCAACTCTAATTTGGTATTTATTTAATTCATCCGTCAAAACCAGCCTAAACCCAAACAAAATTAGTATGACTGAATAGGTATCTCCAATACCTTCCAGACGAGATGCCATAAGGTCTCATTTAAAATTATTGGTCACAGTGGCCCTGTAACGTCATCTATAACTATAATGTCACCTGTTAGGACTAGTTGAGAAGCCTACATCCGTTTATTTCCATCCTCCAAATTTCATTATCATAAGTACCTATAACCGTGCAAAAGATGACGAGGTGGTGGAGGGACTTTGACTAGCACTGTATATACCTATATAATATGTTGTATTATATACGTATTCCATTCAGGATTCTCGTTTATAACATATTCAAATATGTTTTTCACTCATTTAGGATGATTAAAAATAAAACACAATTTTTCATGGACAAATTTGTTTTGCTGATTTTATAGGTCGGGTTACTTGGGCTATGTACCTGCTATAAAGAGGAAATCACGCAATATATATATATATATATATATATATATATATATATTTAACAACGTTCATTCAATCATTAAACATGAAATGAAATGAAAGAATAATAGTTGAATTATATTTTACCTGAAGAAAATAAAGAATATAATATATATATATATATATATATATACAGGGTGTAACATAAGTACGTTGAAATATTCAAGAGACGTATTCCTGAGACAATTTTAAGAAAAAAAGTCTATATAAACTTGTGTCCGGAAATGCTTTCGGAGATACAAAGTGTTAAAATTGATTTTTTTTTATCGCTTTTTAAAAATAACTTTTGCAAAAAATAAGTTAATTGCACGAAGTTTGGTACCCAAGGTTTTTTTGAACGTGGGAAATCATAATTTCGTATTAATTTTCATGTAACATCTAGAGGGCGTTGCGTTCGCTGTCATTATTTATTTCAAATTGCCCTAACATTTTCGGCAGTAAACTTCTGGTACTTTTCATGAAAAAACCTCATTCCCTCACCTTTTCCAAGTAAAAAAGGTACAATTCCTCAGCAACGCTGGAGGTGATGGGTTCCGAGATATTTACAATTTTCTATATCGATGCATGTTACTTAGCTCCTAGGGCGCTAAGTGAAGTTGCTGAGAACATTACAAAAACTAAGTATGTGGTAGGTCTCGTCAAAATAAACAACTTTTTTCCTATGAAATGTTTATCGAAAAATGATTTTTTTTCGAGATACAGATTGTTGAAATTTTTCAAAACATGGTTGGTTTTTGTCATAAGTTATTTGCAATTTTAGTTATTTCCATCAATTTTTAAACACATACTTCTTTGGAACTGAGCATTATCAAACTGCTTAATCAATCCAAATTGAAAAATTTTGTCAGGTTTAATTATTCAATTAGAAAGTGGTACATTACGGAGTTTGTAAAAAAACAATTCGGAGAAGTACTATGTTATTTATTAGGCAATTAAACATATAAAAGTTGAACGAAACAACTATTACAACAAATGTTCAAAGTGACGACCCCCCAACAGTAATAAAAACGTCTGCTCTCCTCATCAAAGAATTCCGCACCCGTTGAAAAATGCCGGAAGTGTTTCTTATCGTTTCGCAGCAAGCTATGATGCGGTCCCTTAACATTTCCTCGTTTTCAATGGGGCTAGCATACACTAGGGATTTCAGGTGTCCCCAAAAGAAAAAATCGACGGTATTGAGGTCCGGTGACCTCGGGGGCCAATGCTGAGTGCTTCCTCTTCCTATCCATCGTTGGGGATATGCTACGTCTAAGAAATTTCTTGCTGTCAGACTAAAATGAGCAGGGGCTCCATCGTGCATTAACCAAGACTGACTTCGGAGACCAATGGGAACAACTTCCATAAGCTGGGAAAGCTCGTGTTCCAAATAATTTTGGCAAGCATCTCCATTCAAACGTAGGGCCTAATTAAATAATCCCCAATTATGCCTACCCATACATTAAAAGAGAATCTGTCTTGGAAATGAGTTTGCGTTGTCGCACGTGGGTTATCTTTCGCCCACATGTGGTTGTTATGGAAGTTCATGATACCATTTCTTGAAAAATTAGCCTCATCTGTGAAGAGGATTTTCGATAAAATTTGGGGATGTTGTTCGACTTTTCTTTGAAGCCATTGAGAAAATTTGATACGTTGTTGAAAATCACGTAGCGTAAGTGCCTGGACACGCTGAATATGATAAGGATATAATTGATGTTCCTTCAAAATTCTGTAAACGGTCATGTGACTCATATTTAAAGTTTGACTAATTTTTCTTGTACTTGTCTCTGGATGTTCACTAATTTCTTCGAGAACCGCCTCCTTCAATTCCACAGTGCTTCTAGTCCGTGGCCGTCCTACTGCAGAATTTCTTTCAAAGCTTCCAGATTCAGAAAGTCGCCGGAAAAGATTCGCAAATTTCGCTGCACAAGGAGTGACGCGTTGGGGATACCTTTCCTTATAGATTCGTCTGGCCTCGGTTGAATTTCCGTCAGCCAAGCCGTATGCGAAAACCATATCAGCCATTTCAGCATTCGTAAAGTCGGACATGGTATCAAAAAATCACTTTATAAACTCCGTACTGTGAATTTGTCAATGAATAGTTAAAAATGTGACAGCGAACTTCTATTTTTATAAACGAACGACAAAAATTATTGAAATCAAATTTGGCTATACTGATTAAGCAGTTTGATAATGCTCGGTTCAGAAGAAGTCTGCCCGGGTATACTGCGTATAAAGTTTGATGAAAATAACTGAAATTGCTAAAAACATATGACAAAAACCAACCATGTTTTGAAAAATTTCAACAATCTGTATCTTGAAAACAAATCATTTTTCGATAAACATTTATAGAAGTAAAGTACTTTATTTTGACGAGGCCTACCACATACTCAGTTTTTGTAATGTTCTCAGCAACTTCACTTGGCGCCCTAGGAGCTAAGTAACATGCATCGATATAGAAAATTGTAAATATCTCGAAAACGATTACCTCCAGCGTTGTTGAGGAAGTATATCTTTTTTACTTGGAAAAGGTGTGGGAATAAGGTTTTTTCATGAAAAGTGCCTAAAGTTTACTGTCAAAAACGTTAGGGCAATTTGAAATAAATAATGACAGCGTACGCAGCGCCCTCTAAATGTTACATGAGAATTAATACGAAATTACGATTTCCCACGTCGAAAAAAACCCGGGTACCAAATTTCGTGCAAATAACTAATTTTTTGCAGAAGTTATTTTTTAAAAGCGAACAAAAAAAACATCGACACCCTGTATCTCCGAAACGAAGCATATCCGGACACAAGTTTATATAGACTTTTTTTTTAAATTGTCTCAGTAATACGTCATTTGAATATTATAACGTACTTATGTTACACCCTGTATAATAACAATTTGACATAGCTAATTGGAAAGAGTGGTCAAAGATCAATATTTTGTTATATAATGGTCAACTTATTTTTCCAAATTCATCGTAGACATTATTTGAATTTTTAAAGTGAGCCAAAATCACCTGAAATTACGGTACCTCAAAGGCATTTGAAAATGGTTATGATTTTGTGCTTTTCGTAATTTTTCCTATATTTCCACTAATGGGCTTGAGAAGAAAATCATTAAGTTATTGATCTATATGAGTCCTCAATTAAGACAGGAATAAAAAATCAAATGACTATCTGAATAAAAATTTTCACTATCAGATTTTTTCTTTTGAGTTAGGGTCCTTTCACAATAGCTATCAGTTGTAGTTCAATGTCCAGCGTGGCTTTAGCCGGGAAGTAGTTGTTTTCTCTTAGATATTACAAAAAATAACTTCATTATTGTCATAGATTTTTTAATTTTCAGGAAAATATTTTTATTTCTTTTTTCAATTGAGAATGTTTCTCTTCTCAACATTAAGTTATTCTTTCCCAAATATTCAGTAGATTTTTTTTTAAGTTTGCTCCACAGTGAAAAGCATTTACTTATTTCTAGGAAAGAAATTAGCAATGCATTTCGGTAAAATATTTGGCTATCTTCAGGTTCTCACAAAAATAAACATTTCACAAACAAAAAAATTACAATATTTTTTCCTTCGTTCTATTCAGCAAGAAATTATAATTTAATTTTTCCTTTTTCCAACCAAAAAAAAATGAAAACACTTATAAATATACTTAGTAATTAACCCCGATCTTCAAAAAATATGTACTGGGGGAATTTATATTTTCCTTATTCATTTCAATTTGTGAGATTTTAGTAAAGTAGGCTTCGGAACATAACGGTAACTCTAGTGGTGACCTATTTAAGTGTATCGCCGCCCGGGACCGCAGTTTTTTGCGTTTTCTAAACAATAATGGTAATAAATCAAAACGGTTCGCGATTGTGGTGAAATATCCAAAAGTTTTTAAAATGAATTGATACTTTTATTTGTTGTGGGGATACACGTGTTAGTGAAAACGTTCATGCGTTAGTCGGTAGTAAAGAAAAATGTTTGTGGGACATTTGCGGCCATAATGGTGGAGAGAAATGGAAAAGGTGCTTTATGTGAACAGAAGGTGAGTGGGATGAATGAATTGTCTACAGAACAAAACGATGAGTTATTTTTTGTGTGATTGTCATATTACCCATATAAAACACGAAAGAAACAACGAGGCGCCCATTTTCTTGGGTGCTCAGACAGATGTATCCACAGACTTCATAAAAGAAGTAGATATAACATAACATGGCCGCACTTCCAATGATTACAAAATAGCCCCTTTGCCATGTCTGATATAAGAGTTGGTACCACTGATTTTCAGCTGTCTGTACCATTCTAATAAAAAGAATGAAGCGAAATAAGAGATGTATTCACGATTTGACATAAAACGATGTCAAAATGATTGCCGTTCAGAGTTCAGGGCAGGTTTTCGATTTTTCATTGATGTGCAAATTTATTATTTAGAAGCACTGAACTGCTAGATATTCACAATGTATCCTATTCAGGTACTAAACTTGTCAAGACAGTCACGAAAGCTGCCTTGTTAAATAAAAAAACTATGCTTTCCATTTTAAAATGTACTAAGGAATACTAAATTTAATTTGTAAAATACTATATTGTTGAGTTCGATTGGTAATTATTGACTCGTCTAGATTCAACTAGCGGTCCTAAAATATTGTATAACTCAAACAATATACAGGGCATGACTACAAATGGGGACACAACGAAACGAAATGCTTTTCATATATTTTCTGCAAAGTGTTTATTTTACATGTAGGTATTTGTTTAGTTTTGAAACAAACTCATGTAATATTGTTGAATAAAGCCAAAGACAAATAAAAAAAAACTATGATTTTTCATTGTGCGTGATTTTTTCTCAGATATTTTTTATTTTTATTTTCGATATCTTATCAGTAGTTTAATTCCCGCCAACTATCGCAGAAATTCACCCACAGAAAGGACTAGCGCATTGAGTTTTGTTTTCCTTAAAAATAACTTTTTTGTGTCCTGTAATCTGTGTTTCGTTTCATATCGACATATACAGGGTGACCCAAGGGTACGTGCAAGCTCCATAACTTTTTCTAACCGAACTATCGACTTGATTTTTATTAAACGATGGGTTGATAGTGAGTTTTTAATTAAGACTGGAATAGAAAATTGTTTTATCTCATGAATGATTCAAAGAAAGATTATGATTGCAATCTTCTATTGCTCAGATTCGTACAAAGAAGTTTTCATAATAATGTACAATTCGTAACCACAGTAATTATTAAAATAAATATCGATATCAGGTCAGCATAAATACAGAGTGATTCCTAATATATAACAAAAATCAAATAACTATCTGAATAAAATTGCAAATTTTCAATTTAAGATTTTTTCTTTTGAGTTAGGGTCCTTTCAGAATATCTATCAGATGTAGTGCAATGTACAGCGTGGCTTTAGCCGGGGAGGTAGTTGTGTTCTGTTAGACATTCACAAGAAATAACTTCATTTTTATCGTGGATTTTTCAATTCACATTAAAAAAATTCTATTCAATATTCAATTGAGAATGTTTCCCTTCTCGATCACATTTTGTTTTTCAACCCAAGCAAATGGTTCATTTACATTGGAAAGTTTACACAATTCATAGAAAAGGGGTTACCACACAACGGAAAAATGTTTAAAATTATTATTTATTATTATTATTAATTAAATTTTAAATTATATATTATTTTATATTATTCAAATATGAAGTCATACCCCGGTTTCACGGCTAAGAAACCATTTCATCGGATTTCAGTAACAATCAGGAACTGTTCCATGATTCATTCTTGAATGTGAAACTGCGGAAATTTACGTTGGAATTATGGAAAATTCAGTAGAAAACTTTAATAAAAAAACTAGATAAATCAATTCCACATCTGGAGTTCCAAATTTTATTTTTCATACAAATTGGAGAAGCGGAAATCCTAAATATTTCCTCAAATCCATAAAAACATTCATACAAATGTTTGATCATATTTGGGCGGACGAAATCTAGGTAATTGTTTATCAACACAAAAGAAATCTTGAGAAAACAAGTAGATGTCCTTGATCATTCTCTGGAAAGAAACCGAAAAGATAAAAAAGTTTAAAAAGTTGATGAGGCCAGTAGAATACTGCCAACCTTGGACTCAATTAACAAAAAATTATCCGACTATCCTGAATATACCTTCCAAGCCCAGGGTACTATCAAAAAACGGTTACAATATTTTTGCTTAGACACAAAAAACATATAATTATTATTAATATTCGGACCGTTCCTTATTATCGCCCAATAGATATCTCTTAAAAATGTTATTCGTGAAAATCTCTTCTAAATCCTTTAATAATCTCCTTTTCCAGATAGTTTACTGAACTTTGTTTTTATAATCCTCATCACAGACGATCACAATTTTGGGCGGGTAATTACCGAAATGATAACTATATCAAGATCTGAAGCCAAGCATCACTGGGCGCGGCTAGTATATGGTTGGGTGAACTCCTGCCAAGGGGTGGTGCGCGTTAGAAATGCCCCGAATAACTGTAGCATAGTAGCATATTCACAGTTGCAGGCGTCATATCAATGAGCACGAGATATGCCGTCCTTCGGAGGGGACGCAAATATGGCGGTCCCGAGTTCATAGATGTTCAGCTCGTTAAAGAACCCTATCTCTGAACCAACAGGGGATTCAACAAAATTTCCGGTTGGAGGAAGTATGCTTACCGGCGTCGGTATTAAGCCTAGTTGCACAATCTCGCCGACCTTGAATAAATAATAAACAAATTTAATGTTCAATCATTATCAAAGTTTTTTTTTTTTTCTATTTTGTATTAGCTTAAAATGAGTCAGTTGAACATTCGTTTGCTCCAATTGAGATATTCAATCCTAACATTTTGTACAATTTGATTTTGAGACTATTTGATAGAAATCAATAATCGAGCTCAATAAAATACCTATGACTAGTATAAAAACTGATAATTTAAATCAGATCAAAAATCTTCTGATAAAATTTTATAAATAAATGTTAGTGTGTTTGTCATCTTTTATTTTTATAATTCCATACCTGATTTGAATTTTATTTAATTAGGTTCAGTTTTCCTATATATAATAATATTTGTAACAAATTCGGATTGTCAACTTTCGTAATTTTTATGTAGCATTGATGCTAATTAAATACATTATTATTATTCTTCAGAACACTGAATAAACTGATGCTTATAATTATTATTTTTATTATACACTTTCCTGATACTCTCTATATCTTAGGCGGGCCCTTCACGATAAATTATATTGCACAATATCATGAATTGTGCAATGTTTTTGATCGTCCAGGGTTAGTATTGAAGATTGCGCAATGATAGAACAAAAGTTTGAGCGAGCTTAATTTTTATTGCGCCATATTTTTCATTGCACCGTGTAGGATCTGTGTATTGCGCAATATTTTTTAGTCTGTGTTTCGCCTTGACGAGGATCTCACTTGCGTAAAAATGGCGGAGAAACCAATAAAACCTAAGGAAAGGGAGTTCATCGTCGAATGCATTAATCTTTACAGAGAATTGCCACCTCTGTGGAATGTAAAGAGCAAAGAATATTGCGATCACGCGAAAACATTGACGTTTATTGAGCCGTCAATGTTATTGCGTGAATATAATTGATAGTTTGAGTGCAAGGGGCGATTCAATCATATTGTGCCATAAAAATATTGTACAAATTTATTGATCGTGTAAGGCCCGCCTAAGGCTTAGTAATAACATGCCGGTCCCAAGCCTGAAAAAAAATATAATTTGATGGGAAATCAAAACAACAAATTAGTGGAAATTCTGTTCCATTATGATTTTTTCGAAACTTTCAACTGACTTCGAAAAAACATATTTAAACAAAAATAGGCGAAGTTACAATTGAAGTAAAAGCATGAATCATATCATCTGCAGTTGTTGGACGACCTCTAAAAACCCTTCCCTTCACGTACCCCCAAAGGAAGAAATATATAGGAGTAAGCTCGCTAATAAAGGATTTCTGTCAGCTTCTCCGATACATACGAAAAAGTCGAGTTATTGCCGAGTTCGCCTGCATCTCAAAGCATTGAATCTTGAATGGTTCTGAAGATATGAATTTTTCTGTGGGTCTATTATATGCATGACGCTATGTTAACACAAAAATTGGCATAAGTCGAAAACTATTACAGATGAGTCTAAGAAACCTGGGTGAGTTATATTGACAATATAGTGGCGAATCCAAAAATGTAACAATAATAGGAGTTGTCGTTTAAAAAAACAGAACTTATTTTGCGATATCCTGTTTATAAATATCTTTAGAATGTGCCCAACTGTCAGCTATCTCTTATGAAAAATCAAATCGATTGCTTGGATGGAAAGAAAGTTATGGAGCTTACACGCACCACTGTATTCAAAAAATAATAGTATATTTTCCATTTTCTTTCGAAGTTAGTGATGATATATGTTTCATTTTCTGGACATTTTTTTTTATATACACAGGGTGAGTCAAATGGATTCCCGTGGTTCATTGCTCCTTAATGTATCACTATTTCGATTTCTTATATTTTTTTGTCAAAAGGACCATCTAAGACCACCTTCTAAAATAATTTTCATTCACACAGGATGCATCATTGATGCGTGGCTAACCAAAGTTGTTCTTTTTCAAATGTAACACCCGGTATATTTTCATATATTCCGATCGGCTGTTCCATTGGCTGCTCAACGATTTTTTCAATTTTGAATTCCGTTGCGGAGTTATTTAAACTAAATCTATTTTGTAGACTTCTTTTAAAAAAATTACCTATTTCACATTTCGAAATATTTAGTGAAGATAATTGGGGAATCGTTGGTCGATATGATAATGTTCATTGAGATACCAAGAATTTGGAATGAATTGTACAGGATGTTCGATACAACAACACAAACTTAGCCATTTTCAAACATCGATATTTTTATTTTTTCAAATGTAACACCCTGTTATTTCCATTTAAATCAACTTCTTTTTAATAACTCTACACTTTTCATTCTCCATGTCATGTACCTAAAACAACTCGTTTCCGAGATATTCTACATCCAAAAGATAGATATTTTTCCACAGAAAATATTGACAATGTTCGCCTTTGGTATCATATTTGGAATTAAACTTTGCATAAAAATCATATTTATTAGAATCTAACAAAAAATAACAATAATTAATGCAGCAAATGTTCAATGTGCCTGCCATTTTCACCAATACATACTCTCAATCTGTTTCGTAAATTAGTACCCACATGTGCCAGCATGTCCTCTGAAATTTCCCTGAAAGCAGTACGAATTCTTGCTTTCATATTTTCAGGAGATGTAGGCGGAGTTTGATAGACAACCCATTCAACGTATCCCTATAGAAAAAAAATTTTGTGAGGACGGTGACCTTGGAGGCCACTGAACTGGCCCTCCTCTACCTATCCATTTTTCATGGAATCCATTATCAATGTAATCCGCACATCAGTGTGGTAATGTGCAGGCGCGCCATCTTGTTGTAGCCACATTCTCTGCCTTATTTCCAATGGAATATCATCTAATAAATTTGATAACTGACTTTGCAGAAATCTAAGATATTTTCTTCCATTGGGATGACCGTTGAAAAAAAGGGCCCAATTACACGCCGTCTAATGATACCTCCCCAAACATTCAGTGACCAACGTTATTGGTGATTGACATATCTAACGAAATGAGGATTTTCAGTTGCATAATATTGCATATTATGCCGATTCACATGGCCATTGTTGTGAAACGTGGCTTCGTCCGAAAATAGAACATACTAAAAAAAACAGGTTTTTGGTTGATTTTATCTACACCCCCTTGGCAAATCCGCATTCGCTTTGGAAAATCTCTTTCAGTCAGTTCCTCCATTAACTGCATATGATATGGATGGTAATTGCATTTTCTCACCATCCGAGAAACACTACTTTGAGATATTCCCAACTCCCTACTCAAAATACGTGTTCTTACATAGGGATTATCGGTAATATACAATGCAATATCAAGAGTATTTTCATCATTCGTTACAGGACAAGCTCGTTCAAACTTTTTGTAAAATACTTTTCTGGTTTCCTCAAATCTTGTTTTGAGGTCTCGAAATGCTCGCTGGTCTGGATGTCTTCTCTTACTGGTATAATCTAGATGCCAGTAAGCAATTGCCATCACTTTCCCCCAAAGCATACACCATTTTAACCGTGTCCTCTAAACGATAATTCATAATACCACAATAATTTTTAACACAACTGGATTGTAGTTTGACAGTTACCTCTATTTACAAATTCCGATAGTCATTTTTTGAGCGGTAGTCATGGATAACTAAACTAGAAAAAATAGATACATTTGAACATTTCTTTTGCTATGCTAGTTAGTCATGAGTTGCCAAGAATGCTTCTGAAGATGGAAAAAAATAATTGAAACATCATTCAGTATCAGCATTTTCTATGAACAAATATGAACAAGAAAAAATCTATAGAATTGTTGATTTGATATTGAACAATTCCTTTAAACCAGATTATCTCGAAAACAGGTTGTTTGAGGTACATGTCGTCGAAAATGAAAAGTGTAGTCATCAAAAAGGAGTTGATTTAAATGAAAATACACAGGGTGTTCCATTTGAAAAAATCAATATACCGATGTTTGAAAATGGCTAAGTTTGTGTTGTTGTATCGAATATTCCAAATTTTTATTATTCTCAATGAACATCATCATATCGAACAACGATTCCCCAATTATCTTTACTAAATATTCCGAAATGTGAAATAGGTCATTTTTCGAAAAGAAGTCTACAAAATATATTTCTCTTGAATAACTCGTCAAAGCAACAACAGAACTCAAAATTGAAAAAATCGTTGAGCAGCCAATGGAACAGCCGATCGGAATATATGAAAATATACCGGGTGTTTCATTTGGAAAAGAACAACTTTGGTTAGCCACGCATCAATGATGCACCCTGTATGAATGAACATTATTTTGGAAGGTGGTCTTAGATGGTCCCTTTGACAAAAAAAATATAAGGAATCGAAATAGTGATACATTAAGGAGCAATCAACCACGGGAATTCTGTTGACTCACTCTGTATATATATATATATATATATATATATATATATATATATATATATATATATAGATTATATCGTTCGTTGAAAAACGAGAATAAAAATCAAAATCATTTTCATTTCTGTATTTCGCCAATTTTTTTGAATACACCTTAATATTTTCGCAAAGAATCATTCTAGTGTCAATTTTCAATAATGAATATTGAATCCACTCAGCTTGGATTATTACTCCGTAAAAGTTATATTCATGAAAAATCAGATCATCTCAGTTGAACTGTTTTTTTAGATGTATCATTTCTAGTCTTCTAGAGTTGCTTATCATCTGCCACAAATAAGCATTTCAATTGAATTATTCAAAGAGACCTATGAAAAATATACAATATAACCCGCATGCAGAATGTTTGTGTATAACAGTGGCAGTTTTTACCTGGAGTGCAAAATTAGGACTTGACAAAAAATCAGTCTCAATATAAAGATAAAATAAAATATAACTATTTTTGACGATTTTTACAAATGAACAATTGTGTTCTCCTATCAAGGATACTCTGAATTACAATCTGTTTTATAATAGAGATCATTTTTACTGCCTGGGGTGCAGAATTCAGCAATGAAAAATTCCTCCTTGGGCAATAAATTAAATAAAATTGACATGGTTTGCTGTTTTTTTTATCAATTGACAATGTCATAGATTACGATTATTCAAATACTCAGGAGGTTTTAATTTTAACCCCTTGGAAATCGAATGATGGAAAATCATTCTCCAGTACATAACAAACCTAGGAATGTAACGCTAGTACAAAATTTCATGCTCCTGTTGCCGATACTCTTTGAGAAATAACATGTTATATGATATGGGTAGATTTCACTGGAGTGCAGATTCTGACATGAAAAAACTTTATTTTCAAGCAACAATGAAAACGGCTTGTTTTACCGTTTTACTTTGAAATCATCAGTTTTATAATTAAAGATTATTCAAGTATTCGGAGTATTTCCAACTCCTTTGTTTTCAATTTTGAAAAATAATTCCTGGGAATGTACCTACCTCTGGAATTTAATCCTAATACAAAATTTCATCATTCTGGTACTGATACTCTTTGAGATATAAGCTTTTTTACCATATGGGTATATTTTACCGGCTGGAGTGCAGAATTAATGCATGAAAAAAGTATATTTTAAGAATAAATATAATATAAAATTTCGTTTCTTGACATGTGTTTTGGGTAACCTTCCACAGTCTGAAAATGAAAATATAATCAGGAAAATCTATACAAAAAACCGCATTCATTCAATACTTATAAAATTTCGTATTTTTCCTGCTATTTTTACAATTAACAAGAATCCTTCAAATACTCAAGTGATGGTTTTAATCGCTTGGAATTCTAATTTTGGAAAAACCTTTCCCATTACGTACTTAAGCCGGGAATGTAACACTCATGCAAATTTCCATCCTCCTATTACCGATACTTTTTGAGATATAACCTGTTTCATTTTAAGTGAGGTTCATTTCAACTGGCTTTGGTATGAAACAATTATTAAAAAAAATCGTGCAAAAAAAATTGTTGACGTTTTTTTTTGTTCAATTAACAGTTTTATTTATACAAATTTATCATATATTGAGGGCGTAGGTTAGCAGCCTAGGATTCAGATTTTGAAAAATTCCCTTTAAGTGGATATGATAAAATGAAATGACTGGCAAGTGTACAAATGGTGTCCTATGCATTTTTCAAATAATCAGCAGAGGATAAACAAAATGGTTCGATTCAAAATCAATCAATTATGAAAACCCTATACTACCCTTATCACTATATTTTTTCAAATATACAGGGTGTTAGTGAATAAGTGCGAAAAACTTCAGGGGGTGAATCTGCATGAGAAAATAATGACAGTTTGCTTATAACTTGTGTCCGCAAATGCTTCGTTTTCCGAAATACGGGGTGTTAAAGTTTTTCCTGAAAACTGACTATTCATTTATTGCTCTGAAACCGGTCGAGATATGCAAATGAAATTTGGTGAGTTTCAAGAAGTAGTTATTGCGCATTTTTTGACATGCAATTAAGAATTTTATGTTCATTATTGGCGCGCATACGAGTAATGATTTCAAATTGAATCATTTTTGGGTTCTTCGTTCAATTTGTGACAAAAATTCTATCCTGTCTTTTTTCCGCATGGGGCGCCGTTTTTATGCAAAAAAATGAAACATCTTAACGCGTATGTGTCATTACTTCAATACATTAATTAGTAGCGATGCTAGTAGGCTACTGTCAACATTCTGTTAAATACGAATAATTCAACGGAATGTCAAATAAGCGTTTCTTCATTTTTAAGCTTTTCGTTTGGTATAACATTGAAGATAATAAGTAATTAATTTTTCTTTTATCGGAAAGAATGGAAAATTATAAAAATGCGGAATTGTCAGACATGCATTTTGTCTATGGTCGAAGTAATGGAAATGGTCGGCAAGCTCGACGATTATATGCTGAGTTGTATCCAGGACGTAGGGTACCCCATCACACAATATTTGCTCGTCATCACCAACGTTTGCGCGAAAATGGTACATTCAAGAAATAAACGGCTGACTGCAGGGGCCCTCGAGAAGTACGAACTGTGCAACTAGAAGAATCAGTTCTCGAGTTAATTGCGGAGTCACAGCAATTGTATCCGTTTCATATTCAACGCGTGCAAGCTCTACTACCTAGAGACTTTTTTCCGCGCCTAGTTTTTTTTTCCATTGGATTCTTCATCAAATCGCTCAAATTCCTAATTTTTTTAATGACGTTTTGTTTACTGACGGGGCTTATTTTGGACGAGAGTGTATACGAAATTTCCATAACAATCACCTCTGGGCTGAGGAAAATCCACATTGAATCTTTGAAGCTCATTTTCAGCATCAGTTTTCAGTAAATGTATGGCTTGGGATACTTGATGATAATTTAATCGGTCCATATTTCCTCCCACAACGACTAATAGGCGGCCCTTACCGTAATTTCCAACAGGAAGAGTAACCTGTTCTTCTTGAAGAAATTTTAGCATTATTGTACGTAATCACTTAGATACAGTATATCCAAATCGTTGGAAAGGTAGGGAAGGTACGGAACATTGGCATTTTCGATCTCAGGATTTAAATCCTCTAGATTTTTGCATTTGGGGTTGTCTTAAGTCATTAGTTCCCTCCAGTCCCGTCGAAAATGTTGAAAATCTGAGGAATCGAATTATAGCCGGCTGTGAGACAATAAGAAATACACCAGGAATATTTGCGCGAATACGACAATCAATGAGGCGAAGAGTTGAATCTTGTATCACGTCTGAGTGAGGTCATTTTGAACATTCGTTGTAGCTTTGCGCCTATTTATTTATTAGTGTTATTTTCTGTTATTGTTCTGGTTTAACGTTATTGTAGTAGATAGTTCTTGATAATGTATTAATGAAATAAAAAATACGCGTTAAGATGTTCTATTTTTTAACATAAAAACGGCGCCCCATACGAAAAAAAGGGTGGAGAGATTTTTTGTAATTTGGAATATCTCAGTGGCATACCATTTTTTTCTTAAAAAAAATTGAGATCATTATAGTTTTCCCAATATCAATTGCAGAAGCATAAAAAAGTCTTGCGGCGAAATCCTGTGAGCAGCAGTGGCGGAGATAACTGATTTTATTTAGATATTTTAAGATTTTAAAATTACCTCATAAATAATGAAAAATGAAAAAAAAATTAAGACAAGCTTTTAGTTATACAAATACATTAAGAAAGAAAAATAATTTCTTTCATTGTTTGATGAAGGTTATTATTATATCCTAAAACGTATTTCGATCGGCACACACCAAGACCATAGACGCTTCTAGTTTTTAATCTTTCAGAGCTATTATAGTCCATCCAATATCAATTGCAGAAGCTGTTTCTATAGGGAGCAAATGAAAACTCACTTCGCTAACACGAGCGAATATGCGGAGAAACAGAACGAAAAATAATCTGTACTACTCGTAAACATTTTCCGTCGGCAAACGGTAGATCAAAAGAGCCGATAGTCAACGTGGACTCGAGTGGCAACTGTCTATCGTACACCCGATTCGTCTGGGCCAATCGAGTCGGACATCAATGCTGGCAGGTGTGTCTACGATGGAAGGTCATAAATCACGCGTTATATTTGTGTTTTAATAGCTCTGAAAGATTAAAAACCAGTAGCGTCTATGGTCTTGGTGTGTGCCGATCGAAATACGTTTTAGGATATAATAATAACCTACATCAAACAATGAAAGAAATTATTTTTCTTTCTTAATATATTTGTATAAATAAAAGCTTGTCTTTAATTTTTTTTTTCATTTTTCATTATTTATGAAGTATTTTTAAAATCTTAAAATATCTAAATAAAATTAGTTATCTCCGTCACTGCTGCTCACAGGATTTCGCCGCAAGACTTTTTTATGCTTCTGCAATTGATATTGGGAAAACTATAAAACACAAATATAGCGCGTGATTTATGACCTCCCATCGTAGACACATCTGCCAGCATCGATGTCCGACTCGATTGGCCCAGACGAATTGGGTGTACGATAGACAGCCGCCACTCGAGTAGTACAGATTATTTTTCGTTCTGTTTCTTCGCATATACGCTCGTGTTAGCGAAGTGAGTTTCCATTTGCTCCCTATAGAAACAGCTTCTGCAATTGATATTGGATGGACTATACCCGTATGCGCGCCAATGACGAACATAAAATTCTCAATTGCATGTCGAAAAATGAGCAATAACTACCTCTTAAAACTCACCAAATTTCATTTGCATATCTCGACCGGTTTCAGAGCAATAAATAAATAGTCAGTTTTTAAGAAAAAATTTGACACCCCGTATCTCGGAAAACGAAGCATTTGTGGACAGAAGTTATGAAGCAAACTGTCATTATTTTTTCATGAAGAATCACCCCCTGAAGTATATATATATATATATATATATATTTATATATTGTTATATAATGATGGATTATTATATTATTATTAATATATTTTTGCACCGCGTTGGGCGCCAATTGTTAAGTTTTGATATATTGAAAAATGTAAATTGTTTTTATATAATGAAAATTGCTAATAATGTTTTTTGCTATTCTTTGTAAGCCATATTGATATGATGTAGATAGATATTTTTGCCCTGTATAATATTGCAATGATGTAATAATAATTGCTAGCTACGTCACTGTTCTCTCGTCACGTTGCTGCCAATTGTTATCATTTTTCTTACCACAGCTAGCACAGTTGGTACACCTCTTATCTCAGATAACCGGTTCAAGGCAATTTAGCCACTACTTGATATGTCAAAACTCAATTTATTCAATGGTCGTAGGAATGATTGTTGATCATTGTAAGAAAAGAAACAACAAAGTATCAAAAAAGCAATTATTTCCTTTATTCAGGAAGACTTAATTTTACCTGGCCTACGAGAAATAACTTATACTAGTGTGAATCTACAAATATTCACGGATAATCATAAAAATGAAATCATGGATAGATAGACAGAACCTCACTTTTTCCTTGAGAGTGAAATTTTCTGTTATAGTTCTAAATAAAGTGAAATAAAGTTCTTCAGATGTGAAATACGTTATTGTGAAATTGTTCAGGACCGTGCACTATTAAAGTTTTTATACCTGGCTGGAGATGTCGGTGTTCAAGATATGTCCTGAAACTGGATCCCTTCTCACTCCAAGCTCTATCAGGAACTCTTATACCATAAATCAGGAACCATACAGATGCAGAAATCAGCTTTGGATACTTGGATATGTTGTATAATTGAGGTAATATTGGTTTTGTTCTTTAAATGTTGGAATTATTTCGTTTTTCTTCTCCAAAAATGATGCGTGGCATTCCTTTCAAAATTTTTTTCGATCTCCTTCTGGCTTTGTTTTTCGTCTCCTAGATACGAATTTTCCTTCCTCTTTTTTCATTGGAATTTTTTAATTCGCGCACCAAATTGTCACATTTCACTGTTTGGGTTCATCTTATATAATTTATATATACAACTATTTTTCCATTCTTATTACTATTTACAAATGATGAATTTTTATTTTTTTATTAGTAAAATATAAAATATTGTAATATTTTTGCCCCACGTTTTGGGTGCCTTTTGTTATGGTTTGATGAACTTGGAAATATATATTTTTTTATTATTATTATAGTTAATATATTTTTGCACCGCGTTGGGCGCAATTTGATATGGTTTGTTATTTTGAAAAATCTATAAATTGTTAACTCAAAATGAAGATAGCTAATTATTTTTGGTATTCTTTGAGAGCCAAATTTATATGATATAAATAGATATTTCTGACCCTGTAATAATAATTGTCAGCGAACGTCACTGTTCTCTCGTCACGCTACCAACAATTATTATTTTCTTCGCCACAGCTAACAACAGTCGGTACGCCCTTGTCTCATATAGTCGGTTCAAAAGGAATTTGGCCACTGGTGGCTAACTTCAGTTTACTAATGATCTTAGTTATGTTAGTTGATCATTGTGAGAAAATAAACAAACCAAATATCAAAAACAATTATCTCCTTTATTCAGGAAGACTTAAAAATACCTGGCCTACGAGAAATAACTTATGCTAGAGTGAATCAAACAATTATTCACGGATACTCATAAAATGCATATCATGGATAGATAAACAGAACCTCACTTTCTCTGTGAGAGTAATTTTCTGTTATTGTTCATAAGAAGGTGACATAGAGTTCATCGATTTTGAAAAATGTTATTTGTGAAATTGTTCAGGACCGGGAAAGCACTATTAAAGGTTTTTTACCTGGTTGGAACTGTTGGTGTTCACAACTATACCATAAAAACAGGAAGTCCTCTCTCCAGCCTTCGTTAGGACTGCAAAAACCATGTGTCAGGAACGTATCGATGCGGGACTCAGCTTTTGGAATCGTGGATATATGATATCATTAAGGTAATCTTGTTTTGTTGATCAAATGATGGAATTATTCCATTTTTCTTTTAGTGAAATTTTGTGCGTGCTTCCGCTTTGGAAAATATTTTCGATCTCCTCGAAGCTTTGTTTTTTCCGTTGCTTCGCAACATCTTGCCCTTGTTGTTGTTCCATTTGAAATTTCGAATTCGCGCACCAAATTGTCACTTTGCACTGTTTATATTGATGTTGCACAATTTATACACACAATTAAATTCCCATTCTTATCATTAATTACAAGTTTGAATAATAATTGCTTATGATACCTTCTCTTTGCCATTCTCTCACAATTTCCAACTTTTCATTTGATCATCTCTTCTCTGATTGGCTATCTTTCATAAAGACGTTTGCTGTTCTCTCATTGGCTAACTTTTAGTTTGCTACAATTTCATGTACAGAGTGTTTCGAATTTATAAATGTGTTGATTACTTTTTATTCATGATAATTTTGTGAATCTTGACTTTTAATTGACTTTTGAGCAATTATGAGTTATGATAATTTTGATAGTGTATATAATTGACTGTTTTATAGTACTTTGACATTTTTATCTATGCATATCATACCTAGGCTCATAAAATACATTGAATTTTAAAAGCTATTTACAACAAACTCTTGAAATTGATAATTATTTATTATTTATTCTTTTTGTGGCTTTTTTGTCTTTTAAAATTTACAACTGGCATAACATAACATAACAATATATATATATATATACGTATATATATATATATATATATATATATATATATATATATATATATATATATATATATATATATATATATATATATATTTCTTGTATCGTATTCCTTCCTCACTTCATCCTACTTATTCCGTGAACTACCAAAATCACTTTATCGAGGAAGAAGCAGACACAATAAAGAAAATCGCTATCATGAACCCAACCAAATGCATTTCCACAAATGAGCAAGAAAAAGCTGCACTAATCCTATATTTTCTGCTTTGCAGAACACTCAGTCTGATGAATGGAAGTAATATTAAGTAAAATGTATAATTCACAAGGATTTGCAGAGATTTCCCAAGTTTTCCATTACTCCAAAGGCTTGATGCTTATTTAATAATGATGCACTACTTCCATTCCCGAAAATGAAAGATTCTCTGCGGTATAATCATTTGAGTTTTCACGAGCGATTCTAAAACGGGATAAAAGAAAAAAGACTTTGTTATTTGTGTCGCATATTCTGGTTAATTGCGTACCGTTCTTCTCAAATGAACAATACAATACAACGGGTGTTCACAAAATCCAGTCTTCTTTCATCACTACGAAGAACTCGTAAAAATATGATTTTATAAAAAATTACCAATATAAAAATAGCAAAATGACGGAGATATCATTTTTTTTTTTCTGAAAATCAAGTACGGTCCTAGCAATTACAAAATGGCGCCTTCGTATGACAGCTTTGTGGTTGTGAATTTTCGAAACAAAACGGAATATACGAAAACCATGAAAAATAACCGTGAATGTTCGTAAAAGTTCAAATATGTCGTGATACGGGATGTTTGAAGTATCAATAAGGCGGATATTCAGGAAGCTCCACAATGAAGTATGGAAGACTGAATTGTGTCAGGAACAATTTTATCAATACCATTTTCGAAGGATGCAAGCATTACCACATCAATATCGCCCCACAATAGATTCGTAGATTTGTTGCTTGAGGCTTGTGAGCTAGAAGCATTTTCACTGCGACCTCTTCAGATCTATTGTGTATGCCCTCCGGAAGTGACCTCAACCTTTATTATTCATATGACACCCTGTATTTTTTTCATTATACGAATGAGCTCTGAATTTGCGACATGATTGCTTTTAAGAATTTGGTTGAAAAATGGCGGAAATACAGTTAATTTTTCAATCGAACAAGGCCAAGAAAATCAAACCATCTCAACTAATGAACAGCGACGGCAGTTACCCGAGAAAGTTTCGAGGTAAGATCCTATGAAAAATTGGGGTCCCATGAAACTGCACCTCACATATTTTTCAACAGTTATCAACCCAAAAACGCTCTCAACCAACATGTCTAAAATAACAACAAACTCTGTTCACTTCATTATGTTGATAAATTATGAATTATCATATTACCCTTGTGAAAAGTTTCAGAAAATTCCGAAAAGAACCGGGGAGATACAAGTAGGTTTCAATATCATTCTCAAAACTGGATGTTCTTCCACGAAAGCGGCTTTGAGCACCTTTTATCAACAAAGTGACAAATTTCATCATCTTGAGCAATCATAAATTATTCGATTACTCATGTCATAATCATAATCAAGAACCGTTTATTTCAATTTCGGGATTAAACAAAACAGATATCTAACCGAAAAACAATTATTGTGTACTGGTGCTATACCTCACCACTGTTACGAACTCTGAACTCAGTTTTTCTCATCTGTTTACCGAGATAGGTACTGTAACCAAACCCACCCCGGTCATATATGATTGATAAATTTTGTGGTTGACTTTAATTTTTTTTTCAACCTTTCTTTTTTTCTATTTCTTTTTTTTTTTTCGTTGTGATCGTCTAGACAGTCAGCGCCACTTCTCATGTGGCAGGATCTGCAATCCATCTGCTCTCAGAAGATAGCTTGTTTGTTTTTCGGCACACAGCCTAGTATAGCAATTTTTTTTGTCGGCACACAGCCTTATATAGATTGACTTTTGAAAAGATAGACCCTCTCAATTGTCCCACGTTGTGTATATATTAATTTTTTTTTTGTTCTTCAGGATACAAAGTTATGTTCAGCTGAAGAGAAAAAAAGACGAAGGGTAAATAAATACATATATTAAAGCCAAGAGTTACAATCTCAACTTGTTTGAAAACAATTCAACGATTGAAGTATTTACTTTTTTCACAAGACAATATTGAAAGTTATAAGAGTTCAGCTTATTAGGAAATCGTCTTTGGTTCTGAATCTAATTCGATACAATGTAAAGTGTTTCTGAAGTGATGAAATTTGGACTAGATAAACAAGTGACAGGAATATATCTGGATTTCTAAAATTGTTTGATCCCAAAATACATTGGCGGTATATTTCGCGGGTATATTCATAGATCTGTCATCGCCAATTGAGAGAATGAAGAATATAGTACATTTCCAGTACCCAACCGATGAGTTGCCAGACTCATTTGACCTATTGACCGGTCGGAGATTGTTTTGTGTGCACACATACTAGACAACTCGTTACCATCCTCGGCCACTCTTTACAGTTCTTTCTATTCAGATAAACTTTATTCAGAATAAAAAAATACAAAAGCAAAGTTTTAAATATAAAATAATATCAAGATGAAAATCTTGATTGAAGCTCAGGACTCGAATTGATGGCGCATTTGCTGTTTCAGTTGGAGAAAGAGAGAGAGAGAGTTTTTATATATGCGAAAGCCGGGATACATGACTTTGCAGAGAGTAACATTGTAGCACTACAAACCTACTCATTTCAAACATTTCTCAACTCAGCTATGGTATAGTGACATCATGATACGATCGATTAATTTCAACAACTCCGGACAACCATATCTTGGCAATTTCTAGTTTGAAATGACGTGATCAAATTTACTAGCCAAACAGGTATGTTCCTCAAGTCTATCGTCCATTTTTTCATTAAAAGACTATTTCAATATCTAATTTCTTCGTAACTTACTTTATTCCTCAAATGTTATAATGAGAGTTTTTTTTTTAATTTCAACATTCAATGAGAGAGACTGTATAATAATTAATTAGTCTTGGACCTTAACCAAATTCCTATCGAATTTCCTCCCAACAACGGGTGAGAATAATCCTCTAGTATGTTTAAATTGCCACAACCAAGGCTTTGTCCTGACAAGCTGGTCACTAGGCTTAAGCCTAGTGACCAGCTTGGAATCCTTTTGAGTGCACCCGTAAAAACAAACCGTTACTTTCCCGATTACTTTTAAAGTTCAAGGTTTTTGGCAAGTGGTAAAACCGAGATTTATGTATGGCAAGAAGTAACATTGGGTCCAGATAAACATACTCAGTTCCACTATTTCACCGTTGTGCATAAAAGGTTTATGAAACCAAGACTTTACTCGAAGTTACGGTTAGATCCAGACCACTTCAACAAAAGAAAGCTGACTTCATCCATATGAAGAGACTAATGATTTCTTTGTTCTTAGATCTTTCGACTAACTGATATAAACAACAAAACGTATACTCAAGACTCAAGGCATATTTGATTTAAATAGTTACGGGCCCGTACTCTCGAGAGGTAAGGGGATTGGTGTCGTTGATTCATAGCAGAAGATGTTGTCAAGACTAGGACTCAAGCTCGACTGATCTTCGATCGATTTTGTGTTGGCTTTCATAGGAAAGGGATCGTATCCGAAGAGATGGATTTTGTTTCTGCGAATTCCAAATTATCCGACTGGAACTTGCCAATATTCGAATTTCCCGAATGGATTTGCAATCTGAAACTTGCATCATTAAAGTGGTCTAAGATATCTGTTGTACAATTGAAACCAGGTTTCCCTTCGGAAAGAACACCGCATTCAACAAATTTCAGCTATAAAGTTTGGTTTTTGACGTTTTGTCGATGTATAACGCTTTATGACAATTTTTACTTTGAAACTCTATTTTCAACTCTTAAGCTCGTTAAGGTAGGTAAAAAGCATATCAGCTTGACGAGAGAAGTGTATTCTTCCATTCGATATATTTGACTAGAAGAGAAATATTATAGGAAGATGACAGGGTATCGTGAAAGTTGAAGTGTCATCCCTACATTCTTATAATATTTCCTAGATTTGGTTTTAATATTTCCTAGATTTGGTTTTTCTGATTCTAAAGTTATTATTCTTTCTATCAGCTTTATCAAGAAAATATATTCTTTCATTGAAGGTGTGAAATAAGTAGAGACATATTATTGAAAGATTGCAGGGTAACGTAGAAGTTGAAGGTAACTCCTACATGCTTATAAAGTTCCTAGGTTCGTTTTTCTACCTGCTAAGTTACTATTATCCTGATCAGCTTGATGAATAAGGTGTATTCTACGATTGAGGAAGTAATTTCAGCAGAGAAATATTATTTTAACATTACAGGGTATCGTTGAAGTTGAGTTGAGTACCCTCATCTTTATAATGTTCCCATATTTGTCCTTTCTGTTCCCAAGATGGATATTTGTACGCTCAGATTAATCAATGGAGTGCGTTCTTCAATTCTAAATGACAAATTGTTAGGAGAATGTGATTGGGAGATGGCAGCGTAGTGCTGAAGTACATATAACGTTACCTGTGAAACGTACGGACCTCATGCCTATGAAGTGATTCATTCTCACCTTATTCTCTGCATACAGTCTTAGACTTGTTATCAGTTGTCGTGCAATTCCATCACTTCAGTGGCGGAGAAGTAAAGAAAGCATCGAAGGAATTTTACTTACTTTCTGCTAGATTCTTGTCATCGGACACCTTTTGGAAGTGTAGATGATGATTCTAATACCTGCTTGGTATGCTCTTCTGAATGATATTCAATCATCAGACGATGCTCAGGTGTTTTCCATAGTTGACTTCATAATGCTAGTTTATTTATTATTTATGAAAAGAACACTCCCCCTACCCACCAAGATCTAGGATTTATGTAATCTAACAAGACCCAGAGTCACACCATCTCAAAACTTAAAACTAAATAATCAATTCTAATAATACTCAAGAACGAAGATCAATAGAACACAGCAAATTTGTACATGACGAACGAATATGAAGTGCCAGAAAAAATCTTGAAGAACGAAGATTCTAATTATAAATAACTGGGCAGATTCCGCTAACATCGTGGAAGCGCTCCCCACAACCTCCCCTGGGGGCGTGCGTGGCGTTAGAAAGAGGCAGCATCTCTTCGTTATGGAAACATTACGAGGAAAATTCAAATCCCTACAAGTTTCCAATCCCCATATCATTCCCAATATCCCTGACCACCTTCGACAGGAAGACACGATTTATATATTTTGAAATGAAATGTAAGATTATTTATTGAGAATGAAATGTAACGTACTAATATTTATAATAAATCTTATTCACTTGTTGAGTGTTGACTGTTACGAACGATAAAATCATGAAAAAACATATCATAACAATTAATGTTCTCCATTATGTTATCTGCACAAAATTGCACATCTCAATATTGCTCTCATAGCCCCCTTCAACTGAGCATGAGTAATATTACGATAATATTAGCAATTGCTGTTCTCAGGAGATGTTCCAAATCCTCTTTTTATGTAGGTGACCCCATATGAAAAAATCCCATGGTATGAGGTCTGGTGAGTTTGGAGGCCATCTTGTAGTGCCATTTGTGCCAATCCATCGATTTGGGAACTGTTTGTCTAGGCGATTGATCACTACTTTGCAATTATAAGGTAGTGCTGGAAATACATGTTGCTGTAGACATCAAGAGGTAAATTCTCTATGAAACCTGCCATTTTGTTTTGTATTGGCCCCATAATTCGAAATTCGATCAGACCCATCCCTACGTTGAACCCAAAGCCCACCTGAACATTTCCTTCTCTGATAAGCCTGGGGTTTTCAGTTGCCAGATACTAGTATTATTTCTATTAAACATTAAATAAAAACTCGATTAATCGGGAAATAGAATATAATTTTGATATAAGAGATGCCTTTCTCAAGTAGACAATTGTTCTTCTATGATGGTCATTTTCGTAAAGGCGCTGGTGTATCTGATATTCATAGGGCTCCAAATCATGAAGTGTGATAGTGGAATCAGCATACACAAGAGCTAAAACAATTGTATCCATCTCTTCATCTGTGAAATATTTCTTGATCATGAGAATTGACATCTAGTTCCATCCTGAATTGCTTTTCCAAACATGCGAAAAATTTCTACTTGTTTGGCGTTGCCTGAATCGTTCTCTGTATGGAATGCTAGATGCTGTTCCATTTTTCCTACATTTACCATAAACTGGCAGTAAATCTACTTCTAATATATTTTTGCGCCATCTCAACAGATTTGAAACATCGCCTGAAAGCAGCAATTGCTACTATTATAATTGATTGGGGTTATGGAAGCAATATTAGGACATGCAATGTTGTGCAGAGTACATATTGGAAAACATTTTGAACAGTATTCGTAATGAATTGTTTTTATCACTCGTTCCTAGGTATAGTACCAGCACACAGTTGATTTTTTTTTCATTCAGATATTAGTTTTGTTCAATCCCAAAATTGGAATAAACGATAAAAAAATCTGTAGATTTTCGATTATGATTAGGAAACCAGTAATCGGATAATTTATAATTTCCCAAGGTGATGAAATCTATCACTTTGTTGATAAAAGGTGCTTTTTTGTTTCGTTTTCTTATTCTCAAAACCGCCTTCGTTGAATAACATCCAATAATTGTTAAAATGAAATAACAAATCAGCATAGCTGTCTTTGACATTTCGATTCCAGTATTATCATTCAATCTAGAATATATGGAGTAAAAAGAAAGCTCATTTTTATGGGAAGTCGCTTTGCTGTTGCACTCTTGATACAGTTAACGGTCATTTTGATGGAATTCAAATACAATAGTTGATTTAGCGAAACATATTTGCCACGTTTCTCTGAATCACAAACCTTATTATTGCCCCATCAAGTAGTTCATCTTCAAGTCTTTGGAGTCTGATGCAGTATTCCTACTCGTGTTTCTGTATACAACGCGCCTGAATGAGTTTCATGTCAGAAACTCAGAGGAACTCTTTGTAATATGAGTCTGAATTTAATACTCCATGGCGACCCCTGGAGATTTACCAAGCACTTTGTCTCTAACTATTCCTAATAGATTTGCTCAAAGCCTCTAACGGATGAACCTCAAATACAAACTTCCTTTGGCACGGATAAACTGTTCTTCGACCATTATAACAGGCGTCTGAAGTTTCAAGATAATACATTTCCGGAAATAAACGAAAAATTGAGCGTGTTCCTGTGAACGGAAATAGATTCGCCGCAGGAAAATTTTTTTCAAATCGCTATATAAAGCATTGGATTTGTCATAAAAGTTTCGTAGTTTTATTGGAAGATGTGTGAATTTCATTGCTGATTGTCACGGATTTATGTCGAGTTTATACTATATTCAAATAAAATCATACCGCATTTGCCAGAAATATTATTTGAATATGAAAGTGTTGCCATCTGGAATTCTGCCATATCTTTGGGAGCTTCGTGAATTAACAAGTATAATGAAATGTTTATAAGAGTAATTTGTCTGACCTACATTGTCAAATGATTCAAGTCAGATTCGTCAACTATCTGCTATATAAGACACTGGAAGGAGAAAAATGAAATGAACCAATGTTATGTTAATGATAATTGTAATTACCAAAACCAATATTGGTGATACCCAGTAATATGGCCATCTCGAACATGGAGACACCGTGAAACGGGGTAACTTTGCTTCACATTTTGACTTCATTTTCAATAGTTTGTGATACATACCTTATAAAGGATCCTAAAGATTTTGCGATTGATTAGATCGATATAAGAAATGAAATATGTGCCTACCTAATTTAAACATAATATATAGACCCAGGTTTGAGATATGTACATTTGAAATCTGGTGCAAAGTTTAAGTTTACTTTGCTCCACTTCATTTGAAACTGGTTTTCCTCTAGTAAAATTCATGCGAGGCAGAGAAACCGTTGTTAAGTTTTAGAACGTGCGGTTCTTTTGGTATAAGAATTTTCAACTTTTGAGAGATTTAGGCATATAATCCACACAACTCAAGATTGTAATCGTTTATAATTCGAAAAAATACAGGAAATTAAAGTTTATTCAGGCATAACAGTTGAATACAATCACAAATCCGATGAACATCAATTCCATCAAAATCGGTCGCACTCAGGTACAGAATAGAAACCACGTTCGGTCATTTGCTTAGGTGCATTTATTGCACCAAGTATTTTGTCCCAGCTATACCAGATTTCATCGGTCTTCTGGGGGCAATTCCATTTCCATTTCAGTGACTTCACCATTGCATTAATCTTAACCATTTCGCTCTCAATTTCGGTTATGACTTCAGGATAAGGATTGCCATCATACAAGACTGAAATGTGTTCGTCTGGAGCTCTCTGGATATCTTTTAGACCTGATTCTTGAATTTCTTCTGCTGCAGATTTGGCAAAATAACCAGATTCAAGTTCTGAAAGCTTATCTGACTCCTCTCCTTTTGAAACTTCATTCGCTCTTTGTTTTTTAGAGTGTTTGTATATTGGAGCTCTAAGTTCCGAAAGCTTATCTGACTTCTCTCCTTCTGAAACTTCATTCGCTCTTTGTTTTTCAGAGTGTTTGGATATTGGAGTTCTAACTATTCCTGAAGTTCCAGGTGAATCAGCAGAACCGATTTCGCTGTGAGCATTGCTTTTTCCGGCTGGAACTGTTATTTCCTTTCCCCGGATTCAAAACTGAGTAGCCTCCCTCCTTTTATTTTCCAAAGATTCAAGGAACGAATTTCCTATTGCAGGTATATTCTCTTGATTGACGACACTGGTATGATTGTTATGTAATCGCTCTAATAAGGGACTCAGATCACAAGGAACGATTCCACATTTTCTGGATCCTGCTATTAAATTCAAAGCACGGTTTTCAGAAATTTTCTCCATCAGTCGTCTTAGAAGTGTCGGAAAATGTTGTTTTTCGAGCACATTTGACCTGCTTCCAACGTGGGATTCTTAATGATCTGACAAAATTCCACCCCATGACTTTTTCAATGGGGCGAAGAATGCCACATCTAGGGGCTGCGTTACATGAGTGCTATTTGGCGGCAGGCATACAAATTGAACATTATGGTCCTCACAGGCTGCTAATACATCGACATTCAAATGCGAAGATAAATTATCGCCGATAATAACGTTTTTACTTTTAATTTTTACAATTTTGGTAAAAAGAGCTGAAAAAAACAATCAGAAAATGTTTCTAACTCAAACCACCCGGATGCTATGTTGGCGTAGCGAGTACCAGGTGGACCATTCTCTATCCACGTGTCCCATAAATATTTTGAATTATATACCACATAAGGTGGCAGAACCTCACCTGCTGCATTTCCTGTAATCATGAGGGGGCATACAACTTTTTGATGAATTAACTATCCTTTCTGAGTATTTCATGCTCCGTTTGGTTGAAAAAAAATTCAACCAGGATTATCTGTTAAATTGGTTTCATGCGAATTGATGACAGACGTCAAATTAAAAATATACGTTGTCGGACAATGAAAACAAAATACCTCAAATTATTCCCACGGCAATTTTCTAGGTAGAATATTCCCACTAAAATAATATTTTGATTGGCCAAAACGTACATGAATGATTTGAATTGAAAGTTTCCATTGGTTTCTAGAAATTTTTTTCACTTAATATTTCCAATCACTTTTGGGATCTTAAATGGGTTATTTTTGGCTACTCAAAAATCCTCAATTGACTTTAGAATGACAAATTCCCGTTGTTGCTGAAAGGGAAGCTCTTTTTCAATAGATCCAATAATTTCAGTATACAGTGCTTATCAAAAGTCCCCTCCCCCCTCTTATTTTTGGAACGATTATACATGAACAAGTGAAATTTGGAAACTGAATATTGAAGGTTGTAAACTTCCCTACTAGTGATGATAGATGACGAAATCGTCAAAGATGACGTCACAAGGCCATATTGTGACCAATAATTTTGAATGGAACTCTACGGCAAGCGACACCTCTTTTAAAAGGTATCGAAAAAACCTATTCAATGACACTAATTTTGTTTGTGTTTATGGCAGTTTTGGCAACTCGCTTTCAAAAAACGCAAAGCTGTGATGAATTAAATCAGTTAATACTAAAATTCCAAATTCATGCTCCGCCTCTGGATAGCTGTCAAATGAGCTGACGTTTTTGTTAGTCTCCCCACTTCGACGTTTTTGTAATTGTCCAAGTTTATGTACATTTAATAATTTGTGTATTGTTGATCGAACGTTTAACTGTTTTAGCAGCTTTTGGTACTTTTAATATTTTTGTACATTTTAATAATTTGTTAAACTGTTGTGAGCCGAATATTTAAGTGCTTCAAGAAGCGAAATGGTACATGCTTCAGGTGATAAAATAGCAGCGATCCTAATTCTTGGTAAAACTGGACAAAATATTCATGCAGCAGAACGCATTTCTAATGAGAGGTTTCTCGATCGCCCCGTTTCGAGGACTTATTTGAGGGAGCTTCTTCGTAAGTTTGAAACAACGGGTAGTATTAATGATGCGAAACGATCTGGCAGACCACAAATTTCTGATGAGAAAAAAATTGATATGCTGGCAGAAGTAATAGTTAATCCTACTTCTTCAACAACCCACGTTGCATCTACCTGTGAAGTCAGTCGAAGTACAGTAAACAGGGTGTTGAAAAAAAAACAAATTTCATACATACAAATTAAAAATGGTTCATCAACTATCAGACGACGACCCACACCGATGACTAGAATTTTGTGAGAATATGGAAACTAAAATTAGCCAACAGCCAGACTATGTCAAAACAATTTGTTTTAGTGACGAAAGTACTTTCTATCTAAATGGAAATGTAAATACACAGAATGTGAGGTATTGGAGTGACGCAAATCCTTAACTGTTTCGTGAAACACATACCCAATTTCCCCAGAAGGTGAATGTTTGGGCAGGTATCCTGGGAAACCACATCGTTGGGCCTCTTTTTTTAAATACTTATTCAACTGGTGAGGTTTATCTGGAGCTGTTGCAAAACGCAATAGAACCGTTAATCCTTGAAATTTTGGAAGATAATCCAGATGAATTCGGCAATTTGGAAATAACATCCCAACAGGATGGTGCTCCTCCACACTATTACGGTGCAGTAAGACGGTATTTGGATGAGGAGTATCGTGGTAGATGGATTGGACGACGAGGTTCAACGGAATGCAGAATGTGCGGCTGTTTCCGATACATATTTGCAAAAGTACGAGAATAGTTTAAAAATAGGATATTTCACTGTCAGGAAGTAAATGGAGGTCACTTCGAGCAATTTCTTCAAGTAGATACTGATTCTTAAATCTGTAATCAATATCATACTGGATGGAATTCAAATTTTAATCTTTACTAATGAGCCATTAAAACTGCCATGAACACAAACAAATTAGTATCATTGAATAGGTTTTTTCGATATCTTTTAAAAGAGTTATCGGTTGCCGTAGGGTTCCATTTAAAATTATTGGTGACAATGGCCTTGTGACGTCATCTCTGACGATTTCGTCATCTATCATCACTAGTAGGGAAGTTTACAACCTTTAATATTCAGTTTCCAAATTTCACTTGTTTATGTATAATCGTTCCAAAAATAAGAGGGGCGGAGGGGACTTTTGAGAAGCACTATGCTAAATCCCACATATGACAACAATATTTTTCAACAAACTTGACTTTGACAATAACTTAAGTTGTTATTCGTAGTTGTTCTTTCTACTGAAAAAATTCACTACTAAAAGAGTTATCGGTTGCCGTAGGGTTCCATTTCAAATTATTGGTCACAATGGCCTTGTGACGTCATCTTTGACGATTTCGTCGTCTATCATCACTAGTAGGGAAGTTTACAACCTTTTATATTCAGTTTCCAAATTTCACTTGTTTATGTATAATCGTTCCAAAAATAAGAGGGGTGGAGGGGACTTTTGAGAAGCACTGTATATGCTAAATCCCACATATGACAACAATATTTTTCAACAAACTTGACTTTGACAATAACTTGAGTTGTTATTTGTAGTTGTTCTTTCTACTGAAAAAATTCACTACTAAAAGAGTTATCGGTTGCCGTAGGGTTCCATTTAAAATTATTGGTCACAATGGCCTTGTGACGTCATCTTTGACGAGTTCGTCATCTATCATCACTAGTAGGGAAGTTTACAACCTTTTATATTCAGTTTCCAAATTTCACTTGTTTATGTATAATCGTTCCAAAAATAAGAGGGGTGGAGGGGACTTTTGAGAAGCACTGTATATGCTAAATCCCACATATGACAACAATATTTTTCAACAAACTTGACTTTGACAATAACTTAAGTTGTTATTTGTAGTTGTTCTTTCTACTGAAAAAATTCACTACTAGCTTTAGAATAATGTCTTTCGGTGATTTTATACATTTTGCCAATCATTTCTTTCACATTTTAAAAGCACTATGACTTCTTTGACACAAAATAAAGTGTAGTTTCAGAAATCAAAAGGTGTATTCATCAATATTCAACTGTCAGACAACTCAGCCACGGAGCTATCTACTACAGACATCTAGGTAATTCTTTACAGTCTGTTAACCCATAAAACATTTTTTGCCCAGTCGAATTTTCACAATAAGAATCGATTTATGTTATAGCTCGAAATCAAACGGTAATCCTTTATCGAGGATGATACGGTGTTTTTCATAATGCGATAAATCATTATGGTCAGCTCACGGTTGGATAACCTTAGGATGTATCCTGAATATATTCGTTAAATATATCCCACAAAACCAAATGTAAAAAGGGCCGAGTTCGGATAAGTGGGTTCGTCAGATTCGACCATAAAAGAATTGAGATTCGAGGTGCTGCCGAGTCCTAACATTATTTGAATTATTAAAGAAATATATCACATACTTGCTTAAAACATTGTATTTTTAATAAATAAATCGTGTGTGAAAACTTGCAGTAATATTTTTTCTTATAATTTTTCATAACATGTTAGGTACTTTAGGGTAGTTTCTTGTTGTTTACAGTGAAGTACTTTCCTAAAGGCTCTATCCTCTATCCGGAAGACCTTGCAAACTGTTTCACAGTGAGCATTTTCAAGTTGTATGTGGACCATTCACTACGTCATTATTCTTGTTATCATACGCCAGACGACGTAAGGGTTGGAGATTTCTGATACAAACATAGTATCATCGAGATGTTTCGTCGATATATATATATATATATATATATATATATATATATATATATATATATATATATATATATATATATATATATATATATATATATATATAATATATATATATATATATATATATATATATATATAATATATATATATATATATATATATATATATATATATGAAAGAGAGTAATATCGAGGGGACTGTTAAAAACAAAATGGAAGGAATTTAATGGACATAGCCCTCAGAGAAAAGTGCTAACCGTAGACACAAATGAGCGGCTGGCTTCTGTTTGTTGACTCCGTTGATTTGTCGTTTTCTACCAAGTGTTGTTCATCCTTGCACTTCTCCACCGTACTGATGAGGGCCGAGAGCCCGAAACACGTGTCTACGGTTAGCACTTTTCTCTGAGGGCTATGTCCATTAAATTCCTTCCATTTTATATATATATATATATATATATATATATTTTTTCTTTAGTTTCTTGACCACATATATATTTTCTTCAAATTCTCGGAATAAAGGTCTGATTCAGTCAATTCATATAATTTTCCTTAACGACGTTTCGACATGGTATTTGTCATCATCAGGTTAAAACACTAAAATTAAAAATATGGAGTTTGAGACATTTAACTTAACACAATATTGAAATGTATGCACTAAAATAATTCTTGAAAAACATATGGTTCGAAATATAACATGTTATTTAACTCAATATAAATATTTGTAACATTTATGAGTATTCACTTACAAATTATTTTATTTGAGTTTTGCGTTCGCATTGAACGAAGGTTATTGTGGGAGTGTGACCTGCGTCGAAGTGATCGGGAATGGTTTGTTTATTTTTCATGCATGTTTATCCTCTTCATAAGTAGGTACATGGGAATGTTTATATTGAGTTCTAATATATGGGCCGGACTGTATTTTTTTGGCAGCATGTAAAGATCAGTTTTCATTATGATTACTTTAAACGAAGTTAAAAGAGGTTGTTATAAATCTGGCTTAAGTTTTTGATATCATTTCTATTGTTAATGCTATTGGGGTCTTTTTTAATATGTATTGATTTAATTATATGAATTGACTGAATCAGACCTTTATTCCGAGAATTTGAAGAAAATATATATATATATATATATATATATATATATATATATATATATATATATATTATATATATATATATATATATATATATAAATATATATATATATATATATATATATATATATATATACAGTGACCGGCAGAAAGTACGCATCATATGGGAATTTATTTTAATATAATATTTTGACAAATGTCGATACATGCAATCGCTTCTGCATCAAAAGAAACCCCAAGAGATGTTGTACAGTGCCGTTCGTCTTTTCTTGTTTGGCGGGAAATTTAAAAATTTTAAAAATTATGTCTCAAAACACACTTATTTGGGAAAATATTGAAAAATGTTATTTGGAAAAGTTGTTTAGAACGACATTTCATAGCTATGTACAAGTTTGGAAAAAAATCTTAGATGAAAAAATAAAAATCAATTTTTGCCATAAAAAAAATTTCAATTGGGAAAAATACATTTCTGACAAAGAAACTCATTAGTTAAGCCCAAGAGTAGTATTTTGAATAATATTTTGTAAAGATTCACCAGCTATTTCTATTTTATTCGAAGAAAATTTTAAATCTGTGGATTTGCCATGTGTTCAGCTGCTTCATAAGAGGTCACAGAAATATCTTCAAGACATTATAATCCCGATCCTGTTTATTATTGACAAAGAACCATGTATCTACAGAATTTTAATATGAATTTTTTATTAGAACAAAAAATTGATTCAATTTTTCACATAATTACATTTTATAATAAAATTAGAAAAAAATTATAAACCAAACAATTCAATGCATACTCGAAAGTTTGTAATCAATTTAATTTTTGTTTGAATAAAAAATTCAATTTGAAATTATGTAGATACAAGGACCTTTATTAATAATGAACAGTATCGGGATTATAATGTCCTGGAGATATTTCAGTGACCTCTTATGAAGATTGCGAATATTTACAAAATATCATTTAAAATATTACTGTTGGCCTTACTATTGAGTTCCTTTGTCTAAAATGTATTTTTCCAAATTGAAATTTTTGTTATGGCAAAAAATTGATTTTTATTTTTTTATCTCAGATTTTTTTCAAAACTTTTACATAGCTATAAAATAACGTTCTGAACAACTTTTTCCAATAACATTTTTCGATACTTTCCCAACTAAGTGTGTTTTGAAACATAATTTTTATTTTTTTCAATTTCCCTTTAAACACGAAAAGACGAACGGCACTGTACAACGTCTTTTGGGTTGCTTTTGATGCAGAAGCGATTGCACATATTGATATTCGTCAAAATTTATTAATAAAAGAATTTCCCATATGATGCGTACTTTCTGCCGGTCACTGTATATATATATATATATATATATATATATATATATATATATATATACATATATAAATATATATGTTAAGCGTACCGTTAGTGGGACTAATCCATTCATAGTGAGTTCATTTATTAAGTGCAGTGCGTTACGCGGTACATTTTAGTAATAAAGGTGATTGATGTTGAAAAGAGAAACATTCTCAATTGAATATTGATAGAAATATTTTAATGTGAATTGAAAAATCATTTTAATCGTGGATTTTTCAATTCACATTAAAATATTTCTATCAATATTCAATTGAGAATGTTTCTCTTTTCAACATGAATACCCCACAAGAGGTTATCTTGACGATGGAAGATAGTGACTAAAGTTTATCTTTCAGTCGCAGATGATTCCACATCTGATTTTATGAACATCCTGTTTATATTTTCAACAAATCAAAGGTGATTGAGTATTTAATTGTTAGAGTGCATTGTGTTGTGTTTTTGAAATGTAATGAACAAACAATAATTAGTCGAGTATTTTCAAAAGACGAACCCCACTTTCGTAACTATTGGCGTGAGGAGTGAGGATATTAGTTTCGGATCTGAGGAAAATTCTTTGTGAATAAGGAAAATTCATCCCGACGATATGAAAGACATGAAGGAAATGATGAAACAGCAGTTTGCTGAGCAAAAGAGGCGATTGCTGGAAGAAAAACGAATTGAGGAGGAACGACGGCGGACAGAAAAAAATAGGAGGAGGAACATCGACAGGAAGAGAAACGTCGACTGAAGGAAAAGCAAGAGAAGGTGGAACGACGAAAAAGAGAAGAACAAGAACAGGAGAAACGACGAGAAAGTGAAAAATGATAGACAACGAGATCTACATAAAGCACATCCTGATCAGATTATCCAGAAAATCGAGGGGCAAATCGTAGACTAGAGGAAGATGTTGATGAAATCATCGTATGAATTTGATATGGATGACATTGAATTCAAATTCTTGGCTGATGAACTGAAAAAATATTCAATTCATTATTCGTGGCATTACGTTTCTATTACGATGCACACAACTTTGAATCATAGTTCAGAATTTCATAAACAATCAATTAATTATTTCTATAGGACAACTTTCCAAGAAAGCCCAGGAAACTGGAAATGAAAATAATCGGTGATTTCAGGAACATCATCAAAAGTATCCCCTCAAAGCTTCGCCAATGACCTCAGAAAGTTTTACAGTTATTACACGAGTGAGGAAAAACTACTGAGTTTTGGATTTTTCCAACGTTATTTATCATTTAAGTCCCCAGAATCGCCGACTTTGATCTTATATTTTTTAAATAGTTTTGTATTTATTTGGGACATCACTTTATCTAACGGTTATAGTTTCAGAATTATGTTCACCTAGAAGTGACAAACGATCCACTGTGGGTCTACAAGATGAATGTGTACTTTTCAAATCTATATAACTATACAGTGCTTTTCACGATGAGCGTTAATTAGACGTTTCTGGCAAACCAGACAACGGATCGACCTGAAAATTTCACAGTATGCATGAATTGATATGATCTACACGCTTAAAATTTCAGACGATGCGGCGTTGCCGCTTCTACTACAAAGTAGCGGCTACTTTGATTTTTAAAATGGAACACTCTGTATATAATATCATATTATAATTTCTCATCACTTTGTCAACAACTCCATGTACTATTTCCCTATGCCTATCTGTTACCGTTTAGAAGATATAAATTAATTTCGATTTTCTTTTTACCAAACATGTACTTTTATGAACGCTGATAATCTTGAACTCTCTGGTACTAAGATGATCAAATTCGAAATGGAGTGATACCACGAGGATCTTCACTTCGAGTTATATTTTTATTTGCCTCATGCAGGGTCTTTAAAAAATTTGTTTACATGAAAAAATGAGTGGAAGTGAATTTTTTCAAATGGAACACCCTGTAATTTCCACGATTTCGAACCGTTTTCGAGATAAACTGTTTCAAACAGAAAATGACGTGGTTTCCTTGTATTCATCACTTATTTTTGAAATTTAACATCTATTTTATACTACGTTATATTTCTTTTCGATTCAGTTTTTCAACAATCTCAAATCAGTCAATTCAAAATTGATATGTACCTTAGAAAATGTTACAATTTATATGCATTGATACACGATGCTGAAAGGGAGATAGGTATACCCTACGTGACAATTTATCGCATTCCTAATAAGCACAAATGGCATCCCTATAAATCTGAAAGAGACTGATTTGCCTCGTAGAGTGGAATTCTTTGAATGGTTACTTGTCAAGATTCAAGAGGATGAACATTTCCTAGACAATATCATATGGACAGATGAGGCCAAGTTTACAAAAAATGGAGTTTTCAATAGACAATAGACAACAGTCATTATTGGGCGCCAGAAAATCCCCATGTCGTTTGCCAAATGGGTTTTCAAGAAAGATTGCAATTTAATGTATTTTGTGCCATAAAGAATGGGTCAATTTTTTATATCGAGTTTTATGGTGATAATTTGAATGCAACAAAATATGAAGATTTACTGAGAAATGGAATTCAGATGATTTTAAATAATAGGCCAAGAAGAGAACGTGTATGGTACCAAATGGATGGTGCTCCATCCCATAATTCTCGTTCAGTAAGCAGAGCTTTAACTGAAATCTTCGAAGACAGATGGACCTTTTCGTTGGCCTCCTAGAACACCAGATGGCAATCCATTGGATCATTTTGTGTAGGCTCCCATTGAAAATATGGTTTACTCCAACGCAGTAACAACAATGGAAGATATGAAATCAAGAGTTAGAACTGCTTTCAATAGTTTAACTCCAGACTCAATCAGAAGCGCTACACATGAAAATCTTTTGAAGATATTACATGTTTGTTTAAGTAGAGGTGGAGATGTGTTCGAACATATTCTGAAATACACTGACAATTGAATTAACTTACTAATTCATGAAATTATTTTCAGTTCGTGTGTCAGCGTTAATAAAACTATTGTTTGAAGAGAAGTTTCATTTGATGGTTGAAGAGTATTTAAATAATTATTTATTCATTGTATTATCTGTGACTGATGAAGGAACATCGAATCTGTTAAATTTCAAAAATAAGTGATGAATACAAGGAAACCACGTCAGTTTCTGTTTGATACAGTTTATCTCGAAAACGGTTCGAAATCGAAATAGGATTATCTGAACAAAGTCAATCTCAAATTGGATGTAGAGCTCAAAAATGTGGAAATATACAGGCTATTCCATCTGAAAAAGTTGACTTCTACTAATTTTTTCATGTGATCAAAGTATCTGCATTTTTTAAAGACCCTGTATGAGGCAAATAAAAATATGACTCGAAGTGAAGATCATCATGGTATCACTCCACTCCATTTCGAATTTGATCGTCTTCGTACTAGAGAGTTCAAGATTATCAGCGTTTATAAAAGTACAAGTTTGGTAAAAAAAAAATCGAAATTAATTTATATCTTCTAAACGGTAACAGATAGGTATAGGGAAATAGTACATGAAGTTGTTGACAAAGTGATAAGAAATCATAATATGATATTATATACAGGGTGTGGGTGTGGGGTGTGGCAACGCCGCATCGTCTAAAATAATTTAGGCGTGTAGATCATATTAATTTATGCATACTGTGAAATTTTCAGGTTGATCCGTTGTCTGGTCTGCCAGAAACGTATAATGAACGCTCATCGTGAAAAGCCCTGTATATATATATATATATATATATATAACAAATTGATTATTGGGGTATGCAGCAAAAAAGTGTTCTCTTCAAAGTTTGTCCAAGCTTTCGGAATGTTTTATTTCCATCTCCAGGGATAATCTTTGTTGAGATTAGTTTCTATGTTGTTTATGAATGTTCTTCATGTAAAGTACGGTGAAATATAAGTTCTGAGTTTGAAGTTGGCAACACATGTTTTAAATCGTCAACTCATTATAAACATTAAAATTCATTGAAACCTTACTAATCAAAATATTAAAAATATAAAGTCTGAAACATGTGTGTCTTGAAAAAGTACAATAGGTTATAAATTTATAACCTATTCATTACACCTAACTAGTCAGCAACGACTATCTTTCATATATATATATATATATATATATATATATATATATATATATATATGTATTTTGGACAACTTTTTTTAAAAACTCCCGCCAAATCTAAGGTCACGTGATATAAGTCGCAACGGATTTTTTAGTTGTCAGACATGCAGAAACGAACCGCCATTGGAGTTTTCTATAGCCTTCACAATTTTCTTCACAAACTTCAACGTGTGGTTATTCGATTTGCTCTGATCTTACACTCGCATTATCATGGAAGTTACAATTCTACTTGTTGTGTCCTAACCCTCACTCTGCAGTCTTTCAGTCTATGTTCCATGCACTCATGACAGTTGACAACTTCATTTATGATTTCGCATCTAATGTCATGAAATGTTTACACATCGTGCTAAATTTGATAGTTTGTTATAATTTTATCTTTAATATTGATTATAATGTTTCTTTGCTCCATGTACTGTGACATATTATATTCGGCCTCGTTCCTATGTACAGTTGTCCTACCAATCTAAGTTGTGGACATAACCTGATGGATTATTTACCGTCAGATAGTTTTGATTTGCTCTGCAACGGCCCTACATTGGTCTTGGAGTAATTGATTCACTTTACTTTTTAGAACCTTTTGATGTATTACTTAATTGTAGTTTTTAATTTTTCCTCCCCATGTAAGTACATAAAAATATTTTTGTATCATTGGTTTTCTATCGATATATTCCTCTTTTTAGAATGTTTTAACATTAGCTGAAGATGGTTCCGTCTGGTACCGAAACATGTCTGATTATTTAGAGTAAAAAAATGTTGTAGATACGATTTTGAGATGATTTCCCTCTACTTCCCTGGTTGTTTGCATGCTTATCGTTGAAAGGCCCTAACAAAGGTCACTTGAAGGGTGAAGGCATATTTTCTTCGACAAATTATAATTTGCATTTCTCCCAATATTTTTTGTTCCCTTCTTCTGGAGTTTTGTTGGGCATATCATGAAGAAATCAATAGAACTAATAGAGCTGAAAGATCGAAGCGTCAGTTTCTTAGAGCGCGGCCAGTCGGAAATGTGAATTTCTGAATTTATTGATGGAAATATAGAACCAACAAAGATTTGCACTACTTTTTGCTCACCTATTTTCAGCTACTCCAATATAAAATTAAAGTTGGGAGACGTAAATGATAGCATCACCATTTGTCAGTTTGCATGAATCGGATTCGACATCTATTGAATACAAAATGGAGCATTTCCCATTTAGCTGAAATTTATCTGTCTAATGAATGAGTGAACCGCATATTCAATTCCATACCCCATTAATAAAATGGATGTCCAATTATTTCCTGAAAAACAAATTCGAAACTTTTCCACAGGGAATATTATCGCTTTCAACTTGATGAGGTACTGGCCATTCATTCCGATGGAATGAAGCTATTTTACAGTGCCCCGGAAACGAATGAGTTCCGATAAAAAATCGTAGTTAATGGTTATACTTTGGATGAAAATATATTCGCAATTAACCACAGTTCGAATATGTGTCCTCGATTGAGAATTCCACGGTTCCTCGATTTGAGAATCAATAAATTTGAAGTGAGAGGTTATATTGTGATAGTTGCCTAAGAGTTATCAATATTCTTCGGGTTTTCACGTGGTTATTTTTTTTCAAACAAATATATTTGCGTAGTCACCATGTTGGATAATCGACGCTCATCTGTATGTTTGATCTTTAAAAAAAACCTGTTCATCGATATAATCGTTTTTTTTTATTCACTTACGTTTTATACCTCAATGCAAAATGTGACGGAACGAAAGTTGCCCGTGTCTGTCTATTTGCCCATCTGTTCGATTGTAATATTATTCATATTAAATCACCTACTCCCATGTCCATCGAGCGGACTGTTCAGCTTTAATTTTCTCACTCAATCCCTTCCTTAACGATTTTGATTCCCATTCAATAGTAGAATGTTCTATAACTGAAGAAAAGTGATAATTTACTATTGAAATAGAAAACTCACTTCTCTTACGCATTAATTAATAATTAATCATACATCATAATAGTCTACCCTTGTATACTACATCCTTCAGTTATATGAATGAATTAAACAGTTCCTTCACGTATGGAAGTGTGAAAAAACTGTAAATGTTAATTTGGCTCAACTTTTTAGAGGTGCCATTGAATCAGTTTCTTATTCAAATTTGAGTTGGTTGTCACGAAATGTGCGGGATTTCAATAATCAGAACAAAATATAAAATTAGCGCATCCATAAAACTGTGTGAAATGAAACATTTCACAACCAGGGAATCCCACTGTGCCCACATTACCCTGAAAATGGGATCTCATTCCAAAATATTTTCCCAAAAGAGTCTATCAGTTCCATACTCTCTCCAGTATAGAAGGTCCCCAATGTTTGACTTGGTTTTTAGTTCCTGTCTGATATGTACAGTAGTCATTTTTTTTCAGTAGAAAGTCTCATTCATCTGACATTGACGAATCTTTGACGGCATCCAATTCGCTGACACGCCTTTGATATAGTCTACTGGATGATAGTTCTGTATTACTATTTGATCATCGTGGGCTTCATTCGATTGGTACTCACTCATCTTCCCTCTCATCTCTCTCTTGGATGACTGTGGGCTCCGCTTTTACTAGCAAGCATGCTTGTATCGGCTATTCTCCTGGTATATGCCTAAAAACTCGCTCAATGATTGGTTTTTCTTCGATCAGTAAGAACGTGGATATGTTCTCGCAGATGATGACAAACGTGGTGGTAGAGTTTTCTTTCGACTCTCTAGACGATCCTGTCCTGTTAGGTGGGAAACGTTAGAGGGAACCCGCAGCTGATAGCAAATGTGGTGGCACCAGCCCACTGCAATCTCTCGAAATGTACGCTCCTACCATATCTGGAACAGTTTCCTCCTGATTGGTTATTAGCGCCGTTATTTCTAGAATTCAATTTTTCTGATATTCTGAGCATCTGTGTAATACTGCCGCATAGTTTTTTTCCCGAAGCAGTTATTCAATAGATACCGCTCCCGCTCTCGGTCTAGAAGGCCACTTCCAAGGGAAAAACCGAAACTTCACGGCATTTTTCTTGTGTTGATCTCAGGGTATTTACAACATGTCTGAATCCGTCAATAAATATCTGCACCGCCAACTGCTTTATGGAATCTTCCCAGGCATCTGGGTAGGCAAGCTGTGCCTGGTACAGAAGATCTTGAAGTTGGTCGCGGAAGTTGTTTCTTGGGCAGCAATCCGGTGTCCATACATGCGATGCTGGACTTCCAGGGTGGTCTGTCACATTACTGAATCGGATCCTTCCAAGGCCACTATAAGTACAGTAGCCTCTTTATCATCTTTCTAGTCACTAACCATTGTCGCAGTTTCAAACTGAACAGATATGGCTACTGTAGATCAGATGTCGGAGGTTTCACAGTAATATTTGAGGGATCGCAGTTGCACAAAAAAAAGCTATTCTACGTCTTCGCTAACGTTTCGCGAGTATATTTCTCGCTTCTTCAGAGCTATAATATAAATAAAAGAAGTTTTGTGAATTCACAACTACATTGGAACAATGCAATTATAGTTCCGTGCGTAAAGGAAGTCAACCTACCTTAGGCATAATCAATCGTACAAAGTACTTCATTGCGAGATATGTATTGTTGCAAGTCGTCGTTGAACATATGTCAATGGATCTATTGTTAAAAATCATAATCTAATATATAGAATGGTTTAAAAAAGGAACTTTCTGCTTAAGAATTGGCATTCAAGTGTGATTGGAACAATCAGGTGTGAAACATCGATAAAACAAAAAAAGATGACTATTTATCTAAAATTAGTCTTCTACGTTCGCTGTCTTCGTAGTCTAAAACTGTTGTGTTGTTGAAATTGAAATGATGACCTAGGTTATGGTGGTTTTCTAAGAGTGCAGTTCTTGCAAATCTTGATAGGTCTCTGCAATCGTTTGTGTGTTGTTTGACTTTATTTTTCAATAATTGTTTTGTTTGTCCAATGTATTTACTATCACAATTCACGCAATCGATTTTCTATATAACGTTTGACTGTGACTCTTTGGGTAACTCATCCTTCACTATAGGAAGTATTTTTTTTTATTTGTTGTTGTTGTATAGTGGTAATGACGATTTATCATTTTGTAGAACTTTGTTCATTTTTTCCGATAGTCCTTTGACGTTAGTTAATCTGAAATATTTTTTATTACCTTCACTGGAACCCGTATCGATATTAAAATTAGAGCGGTTGTATAAAAATGTATTCATCAAAGATCTGTGATATTGGTTTTGAAGTAACATGCATTTAATTTTCTTGAGATTGTATTCGTGGAATCTATTATCACTAAGGGATGAGGCCCGTTCAGACCTTTAATGATGGACGATTTTTTGGGATAATGGATGGTTCGAGAGATAGTTGAGAATTCTGCCAGGATTGCTAGGTTTCATGTACCAGTCGTTGGATAAACCACCATCTTCATTCCTTATTATCAATGTGTCTGGAAAAGGAATGCAGTTGTTTACTTCATGTTCTAAGGTGAATTGAATTCTTGGGTGGAAGTTGTTGAAAATGTTCAGTACTTCTTCTTTTTTGGCTCGGGGGATAGCTGTTAGAATGTCGTCGAAAAAGGTGTTTGGAATGTAAGCTTGTCAATGATTTCATCTAGGCAATAATTCATGACTAAATTGGCTATGCTAGGGGAGGCTGGAGTCGAATAAATAATTGATGATGGTGAGAAATAAATCCAGAGGAATATCTGTTAGTACTTCTAAAGTGAGCCAAAATTCATTTATGATTTCCAAAACTAGATTTTTGGGAATGTTGGTAAAGAGGGAAATTACATCTAAGGAGATCAATTGGTATCACAATATTTTTTATCTTCTCTACTGCTGTAGTATCTGAAGTTGGTAAATAAGCTGTGTAATATTTTATTTATATATTTAGTGCATATGAAGGTGTCCCTGTACGCGGCACCACTGGTCTCAAGGCTACTCCATTTTTGTGTAATTTGGGTAGGCCGTATATCCTAGGAGGACATGAATTGTAGCATCTCAATGATCTGGCCTCTGTTTCTGATATGCACTTTTTTCCAAGAGTTCATTTACTGGATCATTGTTTTCATTTTGGAACTTACTCGTTGGGTCGTTTTTGAGTTGTTTGGTTCCATTAGTTTCACCGTCTGAAATATCTATCATGCGGGTTACGTATTGTTCTTTTTTCATTAAAACTCACATTTCCTTTGTCTGAGTTAAGTACTAACAAATTGTCCTGTTCTCTTAAAAACTTTTTCGTATCTGAAATTTCTCTAGAAAAGGTGTTATGTTTGTTGTGGGAAACGTGTTTGAATTTGTGTATACAATTTGTGATTTTATTTGGAAGGGAATTTATTTCGAGTTCATTTGGCTGGGACTGAATACAGTATTCTATTTCTGAAATTATTTGGAAATGGGTATGTTTTTTGTATTGTGAGGTAAAACGAACTTTTCTCCGAGAGCTAAACAATTTTTAACTGTGTCAGGTACTGTAATATCTGTTAAGTTGATCAAGTAGTCGTCTCTATATGAAGTGGTTATAGAACATTGTCGTTCTCTCAGTTTGTTGATTTTTTCCGATGTTTTTCTTTAGTGGCAAAATATATTCTGTTGTATCTTGTTCTTTCAAATTTTATGAATTCTAAGAGTATCTCCCGGGAAAGTTATTGTGGCGCCTCTACGTTCAATGAATTTATTCTTTCCGAAATGCATTTCAAATTATGTATAGTTACTTTGATTTCGTTGTTTAAGATAGATTTGTAAAAACGGTTGATATTAACATTACCTTATTTGTGAAAGGATGTTCTACGGATTCCAATGAATAAATGCAAGTTATATTGTGTTGAATGTGTTCCGGTACCAAATCATTAAATCTACATGTAGTAGGAACGTCCTTCTATTGGTTGTTTTGACTAATCTTGTATTTTCTTTCGACCATTGTTTCAGAAGTTCCGTTGATCCATTGCCGTTCGATGTGGCATCCCTGTCACCCTGGTCTTGTTTTTTTTTTTCTAGATCGCTAATATGTTGCATTTTTGTTTCATCCCGCAGTTTTCCAGACTGTGATGATTTTGATCTCGATAATTTCCCCTGGGTTTTCCGGGCAATCTATTCGAAAAATGCTTTCTGTTGTTCTCTTCATTTAATTTGTTATTCCAGAATGTTCTGGAAATTTGCCAGCGACCGTTCCCCCTCCGTTTGTCGACGATTTTCCTCTTTTTGTTTTTATCTCTTCCGTCGTTATTCCTTCTCTTATTTTTGTATTTAATGAACTAAGCTAAGTTTTTACTTATTCTGAATAACAACTACCGCCGTCAGTGATGCGGTGCCTTCTGGAAGAATTTCCTAGAATCCTGCGTCACGAGACAAACATGCAGTGGTGTATAGTATTCGTTTTTGTAAAAATATTGAAGTAAACCTCATCAACTGTGATCATTTTTCTGTGTTATACTATATCATTTTGAAACATCCAGTGAGTGGCACCATTATCTCAAACATATCATGTATGGAGGTGATTAAAATAATTTTGCATATATTCATTATAGATTTGTTTTTGGTTTGGAAAATTTGGAGATCAACAGCAAACATTACAGAATTAGTCATGACACTGATAATGTATTAATGATTGTCAATTGAACAGCACTGCACCTTGTTATGAACTTTGTTTTCATCTGTTTCGAAGCAAGTGAACACATAAATGAATGGTGAACGGATTAATCAAAATTAAAAATAAATCAACGAACAAATATTCTCCTAACAAATTATCGCAAAACGAATGCAGATAATGGTGTAAAAATATTCAGAAAAGTAGGATAGGATTTTCTATAAATTTGAGCTAGGTTAAGCTTTCAAGCAGATGTCATAGAATGACTACTCATTGCGAACATCATCACTTCACGACTTATAATAATATGTATACAAAATAATAGTTTTCATGCCAATATTGGCGAAGTTTGGGTCGTTTGATAGTCAATGAGCTCCTACAATTAGAAAGGTTTTTCTATAAGATGTGGAGACAAACGGAAAATCGCTATAAATTACCAATAATATTTTCAATGAATTCATAAGTTGTATTTGCCTTGTTGCTCCTTATTTGAGGTTCTTTATATCAGCTTCATATGTCAGGTCAAAACATCATTGTAATTCAACATTTCTCGAATTCAAAGTTCAACTATATAAATTATTATTAGTTATTATTTTGAAGTTATATTGAGATTGAAACCCAAGTAATTTCTGTTCATTTCTTTTTATAGCTGAGTGAAATTTTGTATTTTCATAAGTGTTTTCTATCTTAATTTCCAACTCTTCGATGTCTTTATGGAATTCTCCATAATTTTCTCTTATATTCCTTGCTTTTTAATTGAGTCAGATTACATAGAAACATTAGAAAGCATTTAGGGAAATTCAATCCTTCTCCAACTTGATCCAAGAGTTCAGGGGTCCCATGAAAATAGAAATGTTGTTTATGTTTTCCTATGGAAATATGTCACATTTTTCCTGACAAATGATCCGTTAGCTGTATAATAAAATGTCAATTTCAGAATCAATAAATAAATTCGACCTTTCCAATTTGTCGCGCCATCGGGTTTTTTATGCCAGGAGCTGCATGGAGATAAACACAAGTAAAATGTTTAACGAACAAAATCATAGCTTTTCTTTGTGTAAAACAACAGTCATGGCAAAGTCTTTCAACTATAGAGAATTCTTTGAACAAGATAAGGAATTACTTCTAGTTTTCAGAATGCATGCCATCTTTTATTTTGAAAAAACTAAGACTAATTTCGATTAATGCTTGAATGTCATATCTGAAAGGGATACAATGAAACATATTGAAAATAAAACATGCCAATTTCTGCTCTGGAGTTACTAGCCCAACTTATCAATGACTCCATTGCCAAAGGAACCTACCCACAATTCCAAAAACAAATATTGTGTTCCCTCTTCACAAGGGGGGTGACACCTCAAATCCATCGAACTTTCGACCCATCTCGTTAATCCAACCCTTCGTCAAATCATAGAGAAGTTGTTCAAAATTAGGGTGATGAATTTTATATCAGACCACAAAATCTTAAGTCCTCAGCAATTTGGCTTTCAGTCCAAAAATAGTACAGGGGATGCCATTTCCCATCGGCTGAAAAAACTTTACTCTGAGTTGAATTTTAAGAACGTGTGTGCAGCAGTTTTATGTGATTTGTCGAAAGCTTTCGATTGTGTGAACCACGAATTACTGCTGCGTAAACTCCAGCACTATGGTATCAGAAAAGTATCAACTGGGTCGAATCATATCTGAGTCAACGAACCGAAGTTGTCAGAACTGACACACTATCAGATATTGGCTTTGTCAGACACGGTGTGCCTCAAGGCTCGGTACTAGGGCCAGTACTGTTTTGTTATATTTCAACGAACTGGGTTATATGGAATATAATGAAATGTTCACAATTTTTTCGGATGATACAACCATCCTATGGCATGACATTAATGAAATAAATCTTCACAACAAAATAGCTCAAGATATTGTCAGTGTGAGAGAGTGGTGCAACTCCAATCTGCTATCCTGCAATATAGATATAACCAATCTCATATCATTTATTTGTAACTTATCAGATATTCCGTTGGGTCATAATGCTATATCAAATAAAAATTCCAATAAATTTATTGGAATCAATTTGGACAGCAACCTCAATTTCAATAACCATATTAAATTACTGAGCAAAAAACTAGCTTCGGGATGTTAGCTGTGTCGAATGAATTAGGTATTGTAACAGCAAAAATTATGTACCACGCTGTAGTTGAATTGCATCTAAGGTATGCCATATTATTCTGGGGCACCTGCAACCAACAGCACTTCAACACAGTATTCATTCTTCAAAAGCGCGCCATCAGATATATGTGCAAAGTTGGGCCTAGAGTGTTTCGTAAACCCTTGTTCAAGGAACAGAAATTACTTAGACTCTCTTCTTTATTTATACTAGAAACTGTGTGCTGGTACATAAGAACAAATCATCTTACGATGCTGTTGTTGAATCCACCCGCCAAAACGACAAGTTAAGACTGCCCATTCCATCATCAAATTTGATAAAAAAATCGCTGATCTATAATGTAGCTAAAATATTTGATCATCTTTCCACAAGTTTCAAAGATATCCAATCACTTGATCAGTTCAGAAAGTCTGTAAAGCAAGTTCTCATTGACCAGGTATTTTATAGAGTTCAAGAGTACTTTGATAAAGATATCGATGGCAAACTGTTATGAAATCATCTTGCTATATATCCACTGCTAATAGTCCCTGCGAATTGCTGAACAATGTAACGGCTATGGGTTCCAATTATTTTATTTATTTACTCTTTTAATTTTCTGTGAAGGTCTGACTATTCGTTCATCTGGTATGTTTATATATGTATATGTGTATTGTGTATATATTTATATTAATGAGTATTTTCAACTTTCTTTTTTAAAATCGATATTCCTGAATGTAAGAAAAAATTAATGACATATATTCTGCTTTGACTTTTATTTAAGGCAATTTCATAGTATGTTGTTGCACCTGACTTTTTTGTGTTTCTTTCTATACTTATTTATTATTGCTTTGTCCACGAGATATTCATCTTTTGACAAAAAAGTATATTTTGATTCGATTTCAGCTGTTTTTTTTTCGGGATAGTCACAAGAGAAGAAGGTGACTGAACTTTTTGTTTAATTGTTCTTCAAATTGGAATAGTTTGTTGTAATTTCTCTAGTTTGATTCTTCATCTGAGAAGTGTTTGCTTGAACCTTCTTCAAACTGGAAATGAAGTTAATTGATTCGTCATGTTTATCTTTCAGACTCGGTTCATTTCAATTTATTAAATATAATTATGAAAAGTCTGGATAAATCTGACTTTTTTCTTCAAAGCGCAAGGTCTAATAGGTCCAATGCAATTCATCAATGCGAGCATAATATTTTTAAAATAACCACCTCAAATCCAAAAAGATTCGTTAGGCTCTTTTTTCTACCCAAGTAATAACTTTTTGTGTCGGAAAACAAATAAATCGTCTGGCGAGTCAGTAATGGAAATCTGTGATTTTTCGAGAATCTGGCACAATCCATTCATTTGGTGGGCTGGGTATTTGATTTGTTCGGAATGAGTTGGGCTTTATTCTCACCCTACATTACGTCCCTAATGAAACAATCCTCCTTGAAACGAACTCAACAACTTTTGTTATGGTTGGGCCATGGCAAATTTGAATCTACACTCAAGCAATTAAACCATACCTTATACTTAGATTTTGAGATGCTGAAAACGTTCTATTGTACAGACACATGTGAAATATTCCGTGTACTCACTCATGGAAAGTAATAGCTGTTTTTATCTTCTCCTTTCTTTAGAAAATTCAGAAAATGGATATAATCTAACGAATCCAAATCACCAAAACTTTTGAAGGCCTTTCACAAATGTGGTTTACGCAAATGATATCAATGAATGGTCCCTTGGGCTAACATAATAAATATTTTACTTTCAAACATGATACTGGAGATGGTGATTTATATATTTTTCAATATATGGGAAGTATTCTCATTCTCAAAAATTATACTATTAATCATCCCTCTAATTATAACATTGCTCTGTAAATGGGAAACGGTTGGGCAATAAACGCATTATTATTTTCAGTAGTCCGTTTGGCTAGATGATAGCCGAAAAACCGAGAACAAAACCGTGTAATAACCACTGTCCTCAACTATCCTAACCAAATTAACATCATTCCAATGTACTAAATATGTCGATGCAGTAGGTCCTTCATTACAATCATATTTTATTAACATATATTTTCGAATAGATCCAATACATATTTTCTTGAAACCAAATACTGCTCACCGACCAGTACTCCCTTTTACATCTTTCTAAATTATGAAATATTTCGCCGGTCCCCTTTAACGATCTTGAAACTTTTCAATTCTGAATAGGCCTGTTCACGGAAATTGTGAATTCGAGAAATAAACAGTGGTCCTAAACTATACTGTTGACATGTTCGTAAGAAATTTATGAAACAGCGCTATTGTGAATTATGAACTTTTGTTGCAATATAATTATGAGTTTTGTGATTTACCCATTTGTCGAGTCAGTGGAGGTTTCTACATCTTAACCTACCGGGAACACCACCGATTTTGATAATTTTTTCAATGTTTGTTATTTTCAATTATTCAAAATTAAAAACAAGTTTGGGGGCACTTAAGTATTTAAATTGTTTAAACAATAAAAATATTGAGATTTTTTTCAGTGAATTCCAAGTAAAATGCACTATTTTGGAAAAGAATAATTTTGGATGGAAAAGTGTCGAATTTCGGTTCATAAATGTCAATTATTGAATCATACAGACACAAAATTATAACATATTGGTAGTTTCAACTGATGAAATAAATATTTCTTTAGAATATACAAATACGTTCACTGAAAACTATCCGTTTGTAGACTCTAAACTTCAAATATTTCACCGTTTCTCCTTTCTTTCTGTCGATTACCCACGCAGTAGTCTTATGATTCTTTTTAGTGAACGCATCTGTGTGGAGGTGACTTATTTATGACATTTTTAACGTTTATTATTGAACCTACAACTGAGGATTGTTGAAAAGAAGTAAATTGCTTACAATTCATTGAAAAGTAAGAAGTGATAAGTGTGAATGGCATATGTCATTTGTTCTTAGTGTGTGGTAAAAATAAATCATTCATCATGAAACTAACATGCTGTGAGATTATTCTCCTCTTATTAGAATCACGTTGATCAAATTACACCAAACACCAAAGTTATAAGACGTTCCCCATTCAACAAATAATAAATTCAATAAATAACCACAACTAAACCTTGTTAACCTATTTGCAAGGTATCGATTCAACAATGCTAAATGTGTTATCTTCTCAAGTGTATTATTTTTTAACCGACGAAACCAAAAGAAGGAGGTTCTCTAGTCGACGCGTATATATATTTTTTTATTTTTTTTTTATGTATGATCACGCATAATTTTTTACTGAGACGTCCGATTCCGATAATTCTTTTTTCAGTGGATAGGGTGTACTTTGAAGTTGGTCCCATTTGAATTTGAAAGATGGAATTAATCCCTAAGGGTAGCAAAATGAAGGATATTGATCACTCATCCTCTAAATTCTGGTCCGTTAACCGATTCTATCAGGCATAACTTTGTACTGGGTTGTTGGATTTGGATGTTTTTTTTTAATAGATAGGGTATACCTCATATTTGGATTTCGAATAAAATTATCCACCCTTGAGGGTAGAAAAATAGGGGATAATTGACTTTCCACTTGTGAACATTGGCACACACATTTGTAGTTGACAATGACAGATCGCTACAGTCATTATTTTTGTTCCACATCCGTCACAATCATTATACTCTATGAGAGGATGGAATGATATACAAAGTAATGAAATGAACTAACCAGATCAACAAAAATAATTTATATTACAACAAATAGTAAAAGAAGATAATCATATTATTTAACGGTAATAGTTGAAGTAAGGTGGGTAAGTAAGTATTTTGGAAGTAATTAAAAAACAAGTAGGTGGTAATTTGTAGATTTCAGCCATAAAAAATTGAGAAATAAAAACTTTTTAACAAAAAATTAAACCGACGAAATACGTAACTGAAAAGTGAAAAATAAAATAGATCTTCTTAGTCTCAATATCTAAATTACTTCAAAAAAATTATCAGAATGTCCCCGCGCACCTCGATGCCATCATTTTACGCCTTACCTAATTCATTTGCTTGTTTGTTTGGCGCCGACTCAAAATAAGTTACTTACATCAGTTTAGGAGCTTAGATATTGACACTAAGAAGATTTATTTAATTTTTAACTTTTCAGTTCCGTATTTCGTCGGTTTAATTTTTTGTTGAAAAGTTTTTTATTTTTAACCGACGAAACCAAAAAGGAGGAGGTTTTCTAGTCGACGCGTATATTTTTTTTTATGTATGACCACGCATAATTTTTCACAAGGCAGTTCGATTCCGATGATTCTTTTCTCATTGGATAGGGTGTACTTCGAAGTTGGTCCCATTCGAATTTGAACAGAAAAATCCATCCCTAAGGGTAGCAAAATGGGGGATATTGATCGTTCACCCTCTGAATTTTGGTCCGTTAATCGCTTCTATCAGGCATAACTTTGTAGAGGGTTTTCCGATTTGGATAATTCTTTTTTACTTAGATAGGGTATATCTGATCGTTGATCATATTTCAATTTGGAATGAAATGGTCCACCCCTATGGGTAGAAAAATAGGAGTTGATTGATTTTTCACTTTTGAACATTGGCACACATATGTAGTTGACATTGACAGATCCTCCTACATCCGTCCCAATAATTACATTCTACGAAAGGATGGAATTATATACAGAGTGATGAAATCGACTAACCAGTACTTTCAAAAATAATTTATATTATATAACAATAAATAGTAAAAGTAGATAATCATTATATTTAACAGTTAATAGTTGAAGTCACTAGGTAAGTAAGTATTTTGGAAGTAATAAAAAATTAAGTAGGTAGTACTCAGTAGATTTCAGCCACAAAAAAATTAAAAATAAAAACTTTTTAACAAAAAATTAAACCGACGAAAAAATCAACTGAAAAGTAAAAAATAAAATAAATCTTCTTAGTCTTAACGATAATTGAGCTCCTAAACTGATGTGAGTAATTTTTTGTTAAAAAGTTTGTATATTTCACTCTTCTTACTAATTTTTTCGCGTGTCACGTTTGTCGTTAATAGCCTTCAATGCCACCAAAAAACGGTAATTGTTTATTCCTTCATATAACGTCGAGCTATTTCTGCGGGCCAGGGCTAAACATCGAGTGGCCGATGAGCACACTACCCCCCAAACGAAAATTTTGCTGAATCCTCTGAATATTTAATCATTCTATTTTCCTGACGCATTTCATCATAGGCTAAATGTTTGCGCTAACTCAAGTTAATAATTATGTAAAAACCTCAATTATTAACTATTCAGCACATTATATTCATAAATATTATTCAGAAATCAAATACTCGTTTAATGATACTTACTTACATCTTATCAATAATAAAGTGAAACACTCCAAATATATTTTTATTTAGCAATGATGTATTATCCATTTATCACAATTTCATTTCGAATGCTTTTTTTAACTTTATTAATTTATTATTAGTAGTAAATATGTGTCTTAATTGTCTTTTTTTTTTTTTCCGGAAAATTCCCAATTTTTCTTCATTATCAATTATGTTCTTCTCTAGATCTTCAAGTTTTATTTATATACTTTCTTCATCGAGAAAAAGTCGTATTGTAGGGGTGGATACTTCCGGGTATAATCTAACTTGTAATATAAGTATTCAAGAGTTTACACATTTTAAAGAACAAATACTTAATTTCTTTATTACTTAAAATATAACTATGATAAATAAGAATAAAACTAAAATGTATTTGAAGTATTTCACTTTATTATTTCATTCTTGGTATGAAGTAGGTACCAATAAACGAGTACCTATTTGATTTATGAATACTATTTATAAGTATAATGTATTAAATAGTTAATGATAAAGGTTTTTACACAGTTATAATTTTTCTAGTGAATAATCAACTTTGTATTGGGATTCACGGTTGACCTTGCTTTATGACATGTATGACTGAGCGCTCTGCACTTCGCCCTCTATCTCAAAAACGGTTGAACGTATAAAAAATTGTTCGAAACAAATTCTGTAAGAAAATTATATGCTCTACAACTTTTATGATGATTGCAAATATCATTCAAAGCATAGAAAGCGAGACATTTACGAAAAATCGATCATTGTGACCTTTGACCTTGAATATTTCGAGACGCAGATACGAGATCTTATGAGAGTTTTGGGCCAACTTTTAAAATGAGTTCGGATCCCCTTATAACCAGTAAGCCAACACCCAAGAAACTATCAAACCCCTTTTTGAAAAAGACCCAGTAATTGTTATTTCCAGCTGTGGCAAATCCATATAGGGATGACTCTGACTCAGAAGAGTCCTTATATGAAGAATCGTGGTTCTATTCTTCGTCAGAGTTGAAATTAATCGATTTTAATTACATATTAAATAATATGAGTCGCAATTATTTGTTTTTTCGATTTATCCCAAATAGACGATGAGAAATAATTTTGGCCGCCCAAATCGGCTAAATACCCATGTGTGCGATCGTTTGGAAGTAAATAGAAATTATAAAAAATAAGACAGGCTTTTATAGAAATGCACTAAAAAGGAAAAAATAATATCTTCAATTGTTTGACCTAGGTTATGCTGTGAGTAGCAGATTCAAAATCTTGCCTCAAGAATACCTATTTAAATTCGCGGCAAGCTTTTGAATCTGCTAGTCACAAAATAACCTAGGTCAAATAATTGAAGAAATTCTGTTTTCCTTTTTAGTGCATTTGTATAAAAGCTTGTCTCATTTTTTTATCATTTTCATTCAATTCTTTTAATAAGTACTTCATAAAATCCGTCATTTTATTGAATTCTGACAAAAATTGATAATCTCCGACCCAAAAAAAAACATAGCAATTTTGAATGGAGTCGGGCCATAATAACAAATGAATGAATTTTGACAAAAACATCATGATGTCCGACCCCAATAACCCTCACACACCAATTATGAATGGAATCGGACTGAAATCACAAAACTCGTCAGCATCTTGGAGCCGCCAACTTGAATTCGTGGATTTTGACAGAAAATCATGATTTTCAACCCGAAAAACCCCCACATACCAATTTTTATTGGAGTAGGGCCATAACCATGGAACTCGTCGCCATATTGGAACCCCTAACTTGAATTTATGGATTTTGACAAAAAATTCGTAATATCTGTTCCCAAAAACACCCACCTACCAGTTTTTTAAAAGAATCGAACCATAATCACAAAACTCGTCCGATATATTCGAGCCGCCATTTTGTTATTTCTCTAGCAAAAATTCTATAATGCATTGTCACCGGAATTATGAACACCTGCCAAATTTCACGTTAATCGGTTAACTAGAAGTGGGTCAAAATTCACTTGCAAAATTTGAACTAAACATACATAGGTACATACGAATGTTATCGAATATCTAATAAAATAACAGAATGGACCTTTTAATGCACCATGAGAAAACACTGTAATTAGAAAGTATATGTACTAATAACACATGGGATTTTTTTTTCTGATGGGTAGTTTTTCCATAATCCGGAAAAAAGTGGTTTCGTGACGTCACGTTCACTAAAAGTTGATTTGGCATCGTTGTATGATTTGCGAATCATGGAATTGTGACGTAATGACATTTGTTATTTGATACCTTGATAGGTTCGTTCATTTGCTCCACGGAATAGAATATTATCAATCGTTTTTCTCTCTTCAGCTCTTTTTCTTGCATATATCTGATACGAGACACGAGATATGAAGAGAACTGCTGCAAATGAACAAACTCTCCATATATGTTTGGTATTGAAAAATTTCGGAAATTATTTTCTAATTGTAATAACTATGAAAATGTCTATGTCTATGTGCCCGGTTGTCTGACCACCAGTGGAAGTGAATCAAACTTTTGTAAAAAGCGGAAATATATTCTTTTGTGCAGAACATTTCCAGGTAAGTACATCAAGGAACGATCTTTAATTTCACTCAATGCAAGTTTGCAAAATCATCGATCAGTACTGCATTTTATATCCAGTCCTATAAACATATTGTTCTTTGGTTCCAGCTGAAAGAAGATACTACGGGATCCAAATTTATGTTGAAGAAAAATGTTTGTCCACATATCAACCTGAAACGACATAAGTACATGACCTACCAACGATGAAGAAACCCAAACCAAATGAAAACATCACTCCTTCAGCTAGTAAAACTGTGTTGAGTGACATTACATCCATGGGAAATATTTACTCAAGAGTTTCGAATAGTTCTTCTCCTAGCAGTAGCCAAGCTAGTACATTATCCGATTCACCAAAATAACATCACCAAAAAAAATTCTGAGTATATTCCTAGTCAGTCTTCATTCGATCCTGATTGTGAAAATATCGAAGGACAGCAGCGCCAGAGCTTATCTATTGCACTTATAGAAAAGAAGAGTAATTTTATTTGTGGCTCCCTGAAAATGTTTACCACATTGTGAAATACATTACCAAAATTGAAGAAATTAAATATATGGATGTTCTGATAAGTTTAAGAAAGATACGGGTTGGGGATTTATACTCTCGATTGGCTGATGACTTTGATTTGAGTAAATCAAGTGTTCACAAGATTTTCACAAAAGCTGTGCCTATGATGGAAAATTGTTTACAAGAGCTTATATATTGGCCTGACATATCTGAAATTGAAAGAAATTTGCCGATCCCTTTCAGAGCTCGCTATAAGAAAGTTAATTCAATTATTAATTATCTGGAAATTGAAAAACCCTCTGATCCTGTTCGTCTGTCCATGACTTGGTCAGAATAGAAAAAATGCAATACTGTAAAATTTTTAATATCTGCTACGCCAAATGGCACAATACAATTTATTTCAGGAGCATACGGTGGACGAATTCTTTAACGACTTTGTCGATAAGATTAATTTCTTCTATTTTGATTGATTGAAATTCAAAAATACTTTAAATAACTAGAATGTGCAGTATTATGTCAAAGTTTTCTAAGGTTTGTTGTCACATTCTCTTCAGAAATATTATTTTTTCCTATAGCTTTGTAACCATAGGAAAAAAATTTACCATAGAAAATGTAAGCCTGTATTTGTAAAAAATAGACGAGTAAACGTCTTCACCTTTGAATTAGTATCCCTCAACGAAGAATTGGTGTGAAATAAGTAAATAATTTTGAAAAATTTTTACGAAATTTGTATGAACATACTTCAAGTCTATTCATTCTAAATTATTAATTATATTTTCAGTAGTTCAAACTTAATAAATATTTGAATCATCACATGAAGGAAACACTAACAGGTACCGAATATGAATTTATTTATATTATAATACAAACAGACAGCATAATGCATTTATGATTGATCATATCTTAAATTTTGTAAAAAAGTTTAAATAAAAGTATTGTTACAATAATATTTGGAACATTTATTGGTACATGCAATAATACATTCATGATGAATCGTAATATCAAGAATATCTAAATCTTAAATTTCGTTAAAACAAGTATTGATACAGTAATATTTGGAACATCTATTAGAACATGCAATGATCCATAAAACAATAATAGTTAGAAAAGCTTAAATAAAAAGATACAATAAGTAATATTTGGATAATAAATAAAATATATTAATGCAATAAATTATCCATTCAATACATTACTGATAAAAAATAATTCGGCGAATACCCCAATGGATGAAGGTAAGTTGACTAAAAGCTTATATCCCCACTTCATTTTGAAGAATTCATCCATTGCTTGATCCATTCTATGTAAACTGTACAGATGCTAGATAACATGAAAAAAAATAAATTATGAAAGTAGTCCATGTCAGGGGAGTTCTAATTAATTATTGCTTGATCCATTCTATGTAAACTGTACAGATGCTAGATGAACATAAAAAAAATAAATTAAAAATAGTCTGCTCCAGTAAGAAGCATGTATTTCTAGAAGAAAATAGCATGATTTGGAAGTATTTTGTTATTTCAGGCTCTCTAAAATATACATAGAAACGATACAGGAACATCGTAAAATTGGTAGAAAATTCAGCATTAAAATAAACATAACATCACCGACTTACACAAACATTGAATTTAAAAAGTCAACTCATTAATTCAGTCGATAACCTATGTTATATGAATCAGTTGACATTTTAACTTCAATGTTTGTGTAAATCAGTGATGTTATGTTTATTTTTGTGGTAATTCTTCTATCAACTTTTACAATGGTCACTCTTATATCTTTTTTATGTAGATTTTAGAGAGCCTGAAGATGGCAAAATACTTTGCCGAAGTGAATTGCTAATTTCTTCCCTAGAAATAAATGCTTTTCACTGTGGAGCAGACTTCATTTCTTCCTCACATGAAAAAAAAAGCTTCATCTTTTTTCAAAGGATAAACAATAACTTTTTTAATAAAAAATCAAAGTGGTTTCAAATATAAATTAGAAAAAAAACAAGCAGTTTCACTTTATATTTCTTATGAAATAACCAGAGGTTGTGAAGTATCCCATGTTCAATTTTGATATAAAGTATCATTTAACCAATATATTAGGAGTAATTTTGACAAACTTGAAATAACTAAATAAAATAATCCTCACCTTCATTGGCAAATGCTCCACTGAGCCAATCAAAGGAGCTTGCGATCTCAGGGATTACACAGTTCTTTGATATATTCTGTATTCTGTGCAGGTGCTGAAACATGAAAACAAAATCAAATATTAATATATATATATATATATATATATATATATATATATATTTCTATATAATGCCTGTGGCAGCAAAAGTAATTTCCAAGTTAGGTTACACACGAATTCCTCATTTGTAATAGAGAGCCAAAACACCAATGTTCATGACCATAACTCAAAAAATAACCGAAACCCCATAAAGAAATGTACCTCTCATTTGACCCCTTTAGGGGATGAATTTCAAAAAGAAAAGCTCAAATCCAGTTTTCATGACTTCAACTAATGGTACATCCATACAAACTTTCACCCAAAATTATTTCTGAATATGCTTTCCTATTGAAGTATTCCTGCGCTTGAAGATTTTTTTCAAATTGAGCAGTTTAGGAGCAATAATTACTACACTGTATCGAATCTGCAATACAAACTTGAATAATCTGCAATACAAACTTAATTGGCAATCAGAAATACTGCCCTAAAATGAAAATACAAATTTATAAGGCTAATTCATGGATACATTTACGAAAGAAATTTGTCATCACTAAATATGGATTTTGATAAATTGACTACAGCACATACTATTAGGAAAATGTTATCAATTTGAGGTATCAAAGAATATGGTAACGGTTTGCCGAAAATCTCAAGTTTTTATTCGCTGATTGACTCTTTCAATGTGAACTCTTGCCCTTGCAATTTTGCCGTTTAATAAAGCTTCTTCTTTGGAAAATTGTGATTTATCCTTTAGAAAAGGTAACTGAATGATCCTCATGTCACATTCATCTGTAATATTTGTTATTATAAAACCTTTGTCTTTCATTAAGTGATCTTTAAAAGCTTCCAACTTCTCAACTATTCCACTTTGTCTGAATATTTCCTTATCAGAACTGCTTCCACCATAAGCTTTACTAACATATGTAATGAGACCACCAGGAGTGACTGCTGTCATGATTTTAATAGTATGCCTCTTTTTATATAGAGAATAAGTTCTCAATCTACAACACAAACAACTCTGTTCAACTGGTATCACGGTACAGTCAATAACTGCTCTGACATTCTGAAAAGGAGCGAAACATTTTGGCATATTTTCTGATATCTCATCCTTAGTTGGCCAAGTTATTGTTGTTTTCAAAATTGTTGTCAATATAATATATATAATAATATATATATATATAAATATATATATATATATATATATATTCCATGAAACGTTGATTACGTTTCATGGAATATAATTCTACATATTGGCTCACTTATGTTGAAAAGAACTGATAGGACAACGTACCTCATATCTGTTTTTAATTTAATGATTGTAAAAATGATGGATCTTCTTAATGAAAGTTTATGCTTACCCCAGATGTTGAACCAGTCTTTGTAGTCAGTTACTTCTTTTCTGACTGCTTCTTCCAAAAGTAGTCCTCTCTTCACTGGGTCAGTTAACAGGGGTTTAGATGCTCCTAAAGTTGTTTCAGCCAGAACTCCTTCCTCAGTTTTACATTTTGCGGTTTCATATGTCCTAGAAGCTGTTAACGTCCAAACCATAACTCATACCAAGTAGTACATTTCGAGTGGTTTCTCGTTATTTGTTCAGCCGTTTCACATGCCGAATCAGTCATTTGTTCAGTCATAAACTCAATGAATTCATCTGCTGTGCTATTAGAATTTTTGTTCTGAAAATTGAGGGCCAATCGGTATATGGCTATATTTTCAAATGGTTTATTTTCAAAAAATGAAAATATTCCCCCAGTTCCTGATAAACTCTTCACTTTATTCAGAAATTATCCTTGTCTGTTTCTTAATTAAGTAATTTCTCTGTTCATCAGAGCCTTCAATTCAATAATTTTATACTCTTTCCCCATTGTTGATAATTTTGATTTTTTCCAGTAGCATTTGTATATTTGATCGATTTCTTCTGGTTTTTCTTCAAATTGTCATATTACATATGAATAAAGGCGATTTATTATTATTATTATTATTATGTTGAAATATTGCCATTATTCCCCACAACAACATATAAACCTCCGTGTTTTATAGGCATTCCATTTTTCTCGAACTATAACTGCCGTTCGTAAGAACTGATCTTCGAAGTGAACGTCCGCGGAATCCCAAAGCTGCCATTCTCCATGATTTCTCCCTTATCAAGAAAGTCCTGAAAGCGTCCTTCGAAATCACTCTCTCGAGACCGTCTCGCCCACGTATCTCTATATGTAACGGCTTCTTGTTTTCGGAGTCGAGAGTTAATCGTTCCTGCAAACAAGGAGTTTCAATTATGTGAGATTATCAGAGCATGGTCATATGTCACATATGTTCGTTTGGGGCAGAAGACAAATAAATATCTACTCTGCAGGTTGTTTCCCGGTTTAGTTTCCACCCTTCTCCAGCTATAGTGAAGCATAAAGCACTCATCCTCAAGTAGTGATTTTGAGGTATTTTGTTGCCCAGGGAAAAAATGCACTGCTGCTCCCGGCTTATTATTTATATACAGACTGGCCACTTTTTTAATGGGATTGTATTGGTAACTTTTAAACCATAAGAGTTAGAAGGTCGGTCAAATGGAGAAAAAGTTGCATTCATAGAAGCGTTGTCAAGCAGTTCAAACAAATCGAGATTATCAGGGCCGGTTATTGAGATATCATAAGAAAAGTAAATTCTGTCATTTTGATTTTTCTTTTTTTCCCACTTTATTTCGAATATTATCAAAAAATGTCGAAGTGACAAATAATATGACATTTCTTGTTATGTTCTTTTTTATCCACGGCCTACTACTTGAAAATAATACATTCAATAAACCTAGAGTTGTGTGTATGTAAGAAAAAACAAGTCTATCAACGATATCAATGTTCTGACCCAAATTCAATTGAACCCAGAAAAAAAATCGAGAACTGTGGCCAGTGAATGCAATTTATCAAAAACTGCTGTTAATAAAATAGTCAAGAGACGCGAATACAATGATTTTAAATTTGAATACCAAGACTTGCAAAAATTATATCGTAATGATCTCAAAATAAAGTTCGATTCTGTAATTCGTTTCAACGGAACAAATGAGAAATCCAACAATAATGATTCCTCGCGAGAAGATTGAGAATGTATTGGAAGGTATTCAAGGAGACGAAATAAGCAAATGTATAAGAAGTATGGGTTCTAGAAAAGCAAAGTGCATTTTACAAAATGGGGGACATTTCGAACATTTCATTAATGTTCATCATTTACTTTCGAATAATCATTTGATTTTTCTTTCATTAAATGATAGTTTCGTTTAATTATTATGAATTAGGTTTTTCACCTCTTGAAATTTGTAAATAATTATTACTTGTTTCTTGCTTTGATTCTGTTACCTTCCATTCAGTTGAAGATGAGTAAGTTGATTTTCTTATCGAAATGTATTGCATGTTGTTAATTAAACTAAAGGTACCTAAATGTAATACAGATCCGTCCCAAAGAAATTTGGATAAGGGTCAAAATCACCTGAAAATCAACTTTGAATGACATTGTATGATATATCGTTGAATTCAGCGTTAAAAGTTATTTCGAAAAGTGTCATAAAATATGCAGGTCCGTATTGAAAAAAAAGAGGTTGAGGGTGGCCCAGAGCGTACGAAACGTTGGATACGAAATCTGATTATGTCAAATTGAGGATAATTTACTGTCGAATAAAAAACTCCTGTGACATTTTCTGATAATATTCGAAATAGTGGGAAAAAAAGGAAAATCAAAATGACAGAATATACTTTTCTTATGATATCTCAATAACCGGCCCTGATAATCTCGATTTGTTTGAACTGCTTAACAATGCTTCTATGAATGCAACTTTTTCTCCATTTGACCGACCTTCTAATTCTTAAGGTTTAAAAGTTACCAATACAATCCCATTAAAAAAGTGGCCATTCTGTATATTAGTGAAAATATTTAATGTAAAATCTACGAGTGTTGTCAATGGTCATCAAGAACAGATTCGAACGTCGCCGAATTTGCCGGCTTCAGTCGATGTTCAGGCGGTTCTGATCTCTGGTCACTGAAAACGAGATTATTTTGCCCAATCTAATTACAAGAGTGATAATTTTTATTAGTAAAATGTGTTCTTGATGAACATTGACAACACACGTGGATTTTGCATTTCATATTTTCACGTTCCATGTTTCAACAACTAATAGACCAGAGTCCGTGTCACTTCTAAAACGTATCATAAGTTTAACCGCACTGAACACGGGAACTTGTGGTATCGATGTCGACGATGCTATAGAAATGCCCGCAATACATTTTTTTGGGGGCGAAGTGATGGTAGGAGGGATGCTGAACTGGGTAAATATCTAGTGACATCACACATGCACTCCGAATATGGGGAAAACACTTTTCTCGCGTGTTTTGCCTCCTGAACACGAATCCGGCGGTCTCATACCGTTCCCGAGTTACAGCACTTTAAAAAAAAATTCCAACACCGTTTTCTCGCACAAAACTCACTCAAAATGCCTCCTTCTTTTACAGCATGAAAATCACTCAAATCATTTTGAAACTTTACATAAATATCGTCGTTTTTATCGAAAAAATCCTCCTTCTTACACAGTTGCAAATGAACAATTCTCATTCCTTTGACAGATGACATTTATTAACTTTTCTTATTTTTCATGTTGGTAATGAATGAATCAACTGTGTAAGAAGAAGGATCTTTTTCTATAAAAACGGCGATATTTTGTGCAAAGTTGTGCCGAAACTAAGTGATTTAGGGTGTATTTTTTTTTTATGTTCTGGTTCCCACGAAAAGGGATATCCTGTAATGTTCAGAGAACATCGTGGGAACCAAGGGAAAGAAGGTAGGAGTTGGTGTTCTTCTTAAATTTCTGGAGGTTGTATGCCTCGGGGAACACCTCCCTAGGCAATGAGTTCCAAAGCCTCGCTGTTCGTTGGATGAACGAGTCTTTGGAAAGTGATTTTCTGCAGGTCTCCAAAGTGACCACTAAGGGGTGTGATGACTGAACTTGACGGATTAGTCTCGAAGAGACTGCCAAAGCAGGAACGATTGTTGATATTTCAGAAGGGCATCGCCCATGAAAATATCTATAAAATAGAGACAAATCGCCAACTTTTCTACGGTGTTCCAGACAAGGGAGCGAGTTTGTAAGCGAGGCATCACCGACGAGACGAATTGCCCTTTTTTGGACAGAATCCAATAGCCTCAGGATATGTTTAGGTGCCGCGCTCCAAATATGGGAACAGTATTCCAGGACAGGTCGGATCTGTGCCTTATAGATCATAAGCAGCTGAGTGGGGGTGAAATAGCTCTTGGCACGAAACAAAAAATCAAGTTTTTGGGATGCACTTTTGGCAATGGACCTCACGTGATTTTCCCAGGAAAGGTTATTGCTGATAGTAATACCAAGCATCGATATGGATGACTTCAGTGGTATGGTTACTCCTGACAAAGTTATGTTAGGCACAGTGAGATCGACTTTTCTAGAGAAAAGACATGCTTGTGTTTTGTTTGCATTGAATTCTACCAAGTTATTAGATCCCCACTCGAGAATTGTTGCTAAGTCCATATTTATATTATTAACATTTCTTCTTCGTTCATTTCTGGTTTTACGGGCTGATATAGGGGCCCTGGAAGAGAAAGCGGTATGGAGGGTACTATCATCGGCAAAGCTGTGTACTGGACATGAAGTTGCTTTCAACAGGTCGTTGATGTGAAGTAGAAATAGTGTTGGTGCGAGAATAGATCCTTGCGGAACACCAGCATTTATGAGTAGAGTGTCAGATGAAACTCCATCGACCACTACATGGAGAGACCTGTTTGAGAGAAAACTAGCAAGCAGAGAACACAGCTGAGGGGGCAAGCCATAAGACGGAAGCTTGGCGAGGAGTCCCTGGTGCCAAACTCGATCGAACGCCTTGGAGATATCTAATGCCACAGCTAAAGTTTCTCCATACTTTTCAATAGATAGCTGCCATATATGTGAGACGTAAGCGAGCAGGTCACCAGTTGATCTCTGATGGCGGAAGCCATATTGCCTATCGTTGACAATTCCTGAGTCTTCCAGATATTTCATGAGCTCGATGTTGATGGCTTTTTCCATGACCTTTGAAATAATAGATAGCAGTGCGATAGGTCTGTAGTTGCTAGGTAGGGCCTTTTTGCCTTTTTTAGGGACTGGCTGTACTCTTGCAATTTTCCAATTGGACGGAAATACCCCCAAATTGTAAGAGTGGTTGAACAACTTGCAAAGAACAGGTGTTAGTTCGGGGGCACATTTCTTGAGAACAATCGGCGGGATTCCGTCAGATCCACAGGCTTTGTTGGTGTTGTTAATGCTGGTAAAAAGAAGGAGGCATTTTGAGTGAGTTTTGTGGAGAAAACGTGCTTGTTTTTTTTTTTTTTAAGTGCTGTAACTCGGGAACGGTATGAGACCGCCGCATTTTTCTTCCGGATTCGTGTTCAGGAGGAAAAACACGTAAGAAAAGTGTTTTCTCCATATTCGGAGTGCATGTGTGATGTAACTAGATATTTACCCTGAACTGTTATAAAGAAGAAGGTGAACAGTGCCAGTTTCGTTGAATTTTTCAACCAGTTCCCACAAATACTTCCAAGTTGATTTGTTGAAAATATAAACAGGATGTTCATAAAATCAGATGTGGAATCATCTGCGACTGTTAGACATTCACAAAAAATAACTACATTTTAATCGTGGATTTTTCAATTCACAGAAAAATCTTTCTATCAATATTCAATTGAGAATGTTTCCCTTTTCAACTACCAAGTTATTTGATGATCTTTTCAACGATGTGCCACATGACCCCCCATGCTATTTGAAATTTTGAAGTTGATGTGCCCCCGCTCCATCTATCGGGCAATCACAATGTCTTTTATTCTAAAAAGTATTATCGGTGATATCATACAATATATTTTTTTGTTCATTGTTCCACTTCGAACCGTTCAAAAGTTAACAGGGTGCGGGGCTATTAAAAGCCGCACTGTACAGGTTGATTCAAAAGTACTTCGACAAATTTCAGGAGTGATTCCTCACAATATTCTAATATGAATTGTCCGAATAAATATATGTCCGGAAACACTTCGTTTCCAAGAAACAGGGTGTTGAAGTTTTTTTTTATTTCGTTTTTTTCAAATAACTTTCGAAATACTGACCTCAATTTAACGGAAATTGGTGTTGAGGGGTCTTTTGAGGTGTCGAATTCGAACCTGAGTTATCATTGTTCTAACTCGTAGGGGGCGGCGCCACCTTCACGTCTTTTTCTTTTTTGATGATTCATAACTTTTTTGAGCGTACTTCTAGCACATTTTCCAGTAAAACAATCGATTTCTCGAAGTTATTACCATTATTTTGCATTTTTCACGAGAATGCTTAGGAAATGAATTTGACGATTAAGTAAGTAGTTTTTTTTTTGTAGGGTCGCCACCTATTCTATTTATTTTTACTCGTTTGAAATAGTTATTTTTGTATCAAGGGTGCAGAATCTGTATTTGTTTTAATAAAATTTGCAAGAAATATCAACATTTTATTTCAAGAAATTTTGAATATGTAGAATAAAATGAAATGAAAGAAACTAAATTGTGTTCAAATGAATTGTTCAAACTGTCCACCTTCAGCGAAGATACAGGCATTCAGTCTTCTAGTCATTGAATCTCGTACCCGCTCAAAAATTATTGGTGTGTTTCTTATTGTTTCACAGGCGTCTACTATTCGGTTTCTTAGATCTTCCCCGTACGCTACTAGAGTTTTATAAACTAGTGACTTCAAATTTTCCCCAGAAATAAAAATCTAGCGGGTTTAGATCTGGGGACCTTGATGCCCACGCCTGGTTAGGTTCTCCTACACCCCTACCTATCCATCGATTTGGATAGACACTGTTAAGGAATTCCCTGGCTACAACGCTAAAATGGACCGGAGCCCCATCATGCAAAAACCATATGCGGATACGAATTTCTAATGATGCATCCCGGCAATTAATTTTCTAAAATGTCTCTGTAAGTTGCGCCATTCAGTCGGAACGGAAGAAAGAAAGGACCTATAAAGTAATTATCAATTATTGCCGCCCATACATTTACAGGAAATTGATACTGATAATGTCTTTCACTAACTGCGTGCGGATTTTCCAGAGCCCAAACATGGTTGTTATGAAAGTTTGTGATAGCATTTCGGGAGAAGTTTGCCTCGTCCGTGAAGAGTACATATCTTAAAAATTGAGGATTTCCAGTCAATTTTCTCAAAAACCTCTGACACATAGTAATGCGTTGGGGAAAGTCTCGTGGCAAAAGAGCTTGTACCCTTTGAATATGGTATGCATGAAATTGTCGATCGTGGATAATTCTCCATGTGGACTGACTAGAACTGAGAGCTTCAGCAATTATTCTTGTACTTGTTTCTGGATTCTCCTCGAGAGCGTTCAAAACAGCCTTTTCCAATTCTGGGGTTAGGACTGCTCGTGGTCTTCCAATAATATCAGCTGCCCTCTTGAAGCTACCTGTTTCTGCCAAACGACGGGGAGACTGGAAAATGTTGGAACTGAAGGCAGTACTCGATTAGGAAATCGCTCTTGGTGAATACGTTTTGCTTCGCGCGCATTGCCATCCTTAAGGCCATAAACGAAATGCATATCGGCTAAATGAGCATTATTGTTTAAATTATAATTTTTTTTCAAAATTAGTGTTTTAAAACTTACAGAAACTTCAACAAAACAACAAAACGTTTAACTGTCTCATAATATGTAATTACCAAAACTACTTACTTTAACGTCAAATTCATTTCCTAAGCATTCTTGTGAAAGATGCAAAATCATGGTAATAACTTCAAGACGCATCGATTATCAAATAATCGAAATTTTCAAGTCCAAATATCTAGGTTGCTTATAGCGACTTGTAACAAGGGTAGCTTTTTTACGTAGATATGATGGAGGAATTGAAATTGAAAAACGTGCTAGTAGTACGCCAAAAAAAGTTATGAATCTTCAAAAAAGAAAAAGACGTGTAGGTGGCGCCCCCTACGAGTAAGAGCAATAATAACATCGGTTCGAGACACCTCAAAAAACCTCTCAATACCAATTTTAATTAAGGTCAGTATTTCGAAAGTTATTTATAAAAAACGAAAATAAAAATAAAACTTTAACACCCTGTATCTTGGAAACGAATCGTTTCCGGGCATATTTATTTGGACAATTCATATTAGAATATTGTGAGGAATCACCTCCTGAAGTTTGTCAAAGTACTTTTGAATCACCCTGTATAGATCGCGTTAACTCATGAAAATATACCGTGTATAATATTCAATTTGCTTTGTACTTCATGCCCGACACTTTATATAATTCTTTGTTATTACGTTTTTCATTTCTCTTCAGCTGGATGTATTCTTGAATAAAAGTATAAAAAATACCCATTCTGGTGTGTTCCGAAAAAGGGGCGAAACAGTCTGCGTACTTATTATACAGTGCTAGTCAAAAGTCCCCTCCCCCCCTCGTATCTTTTGAACGGGTATACTTATAATAATGAAATTTGGAGGGTAGAAATAAACGGATGTAGGCTTCTCAACTGGTCATAACAGGTGACGCAATAGTCATAAATGACGTCACAAGGCCACTGTGACCAATAATTTTAAATGGGACCCTATGGCAAGTGACAGCTCGTTTGAAAGGTATTGAAAATACCTATTCAGTCATACCAATTTTGTTTGGGTTTCGGCTGATTTTGATTGATAAATTGAAGAAATACGAAAATTATAGTTTCGCATTTAATTAATAAAGATTTAAGAACCAGTTCTTATAATAAGTGTTCAAAATGTGCTCCATCTACTTCCTGGCAGTAATGCATCCTATTGCTAAACTCTTGTCGTACTCGTCCCAGTGTGTCAGCGGAAATTGCCCTACATTCTTCAACAATTCGTTGTTTCAGAATGGCAATACTGTCAGGTGCTGTAGCGTAAACCTTAGATTTCAAGTACCCCCATAGAAAAAATCTAATGGTGTAAGGTCCGGTGACCGAGCTGGCCATTCGATCGAACCTCGTCGTCCAATCCATCTACCACGATATTCTTCATCAAGGTAACGTCTTACTGCACCGTAATAGTGTGCAGGAGCACCATCTTGTTGAAACGTTATTTCCAAGTTGTCGAATTCATCTGGATTATCTTCTAGAATTTCAAGAATTAACGCCTCAATATCATTTTGTAACATCTCCAGATACAATTCACCGGTTAAGTTAGAATTGAGAAAAAGAGGCCCAACTATGTGGTTTCCCAAAATACCTGCCCAAACATTTACTTTTTCTGGAAATTGAGTATGTTTTTCACGAAAGATGTGAGGATTTGTGTCACTCCAATACCCCACATTTTGAGTGTTAACATTTCCATTGAGAAAGAAAGTACTTTCGTCACTAAAACAAATTGTCTGTATGTAGTCTGGTTGTTGGTTCATTTTATTGGACATAGTTTCACAGAATTCTAGTCTTCGGTCGGGGTCATCATCTGAAAGTTGGTGCACCATTTTTAATTTGTATGGATGAAATTTGTTTTTAGCCAACACCCTATGTACTGTCCTTTGACTGACTTCACAGATAGACGCAACTTGGGCTGTGGAAGAAGTAGGGTTTACTACCATTTCTCCAATTATGTCAATTTTTTTGTCATCACTAATTGTTGGTCGACCAGATCGTTTGGCATCTTGAACACTACCTGATGCTTCAAACTTCCGAAGAAGCTCCCTCAAATAAACCCTCGATATAGGGCGATCGGGGTACCTCTCATTAAACAGTCGTTCCGCTGCATGGAAATTGTTTCTACATTCACCAATTATTAAGATAGCTGCTACTTTGTCGGCTACAGTACGTACCATTTTGCCTATGTAAACACTTAAACGTCTCGTTAAACAATAGCTTAGGTAAATTTTCAAGGTATAAACACTTTTGACAAGTAGAGAATTCAAAAACGTCAACCTTTTTGACAATTAACCAGATGCGTACTTTAAAATCTTTATTAATTAAATGCGAAACTATAATTTTCGTATTTCTTCAATTTATCAATCAAAATCAGCCGAAACCCAAACAAAATTGGTATTTTGAATACCTTTCAAACGAGCTGTCACTTGCCATAGGGTCCCATTTAAACTTATTGTCACAGTGGCCTTGTGACGTCATTTATGACTATTGCGTCACCTGTTATGACCAGTTGAGAAGCCTACATCCGTTTATTTCCACCCTCCAAATTTCATTATTATAAGTATACCCGTTCAAAAGATACGAGGGGGGGAGGGGACTTTTGACTAGCACTGTATATGTCGCATGTTGATACGAGTATTATAGTTCTAAACATGTTTATTATTATACGAAATTTTGCGAATATCTAATCTCTTCATGCAGCTTGCACACGTGTGTTTCGATGTCTCGAATATATCGAGCACGTTTCAGCTTTCTGTACGATACGTAGCCATTAAAAATTAATCTTCATACCCCATGAACTCTGCGTGTAACCATATCAAACTAGACTGTTATTCCGATAGGCCATAGGTCATGAAAAACCCATATATCAAGCGATCTCCTCTTCAACCGCCGCTTCAGTACAGCGGTTTTACCCAATGAGTTTCTCCGAAGCTTTATTAAGAAAGCATATAAATGCCCCATACGGAGGTTCAAAATAAGCATTTCTAATTTGAAGTAGTAGTGAGAAGGAGTTATTCACATTTCGAAAAATGGCATCAACTTTATGCTTCGTCGTACTTACGTGTCTTACCGGTGTTTTCGCTAGGAATATCGATACAAGAAACTATTATGATGTTACTTACAATAACCAAAGGCTCATAGTGGACGAAACGTACCCAGTGGATTACAAGATAGTTTCCTATCTAGACGAGGTGCGTGATGAATTGGACTCGTTCGAAGATCATCAGCAGGGTAGAAGTACCATTCAGTATTCTCAGCCACTTGAAGAAAAACGAGAAAAAGTTAAGAAAACTGGAGAAACAAGACTTTGTGTGGGTTCCGTTACCATGATGGCTCTTTGTTATTGATGAACTGATAATATGTGTTTTATGTGTGCTAATACAGAGATGGAAAGTATTATTATATTTATTTTCGAAATATAAGACTATCATTGAGAATATGTTAGGGAATTTGTTAGAATAATTGTTAATTGAGAAAGATATTCATTAATTTTTTTTTCCGGAAAATTTAATTAACTTATTTTATGAAAGAGTTGCATTAACACATCCATAAATAATCACTTAGATATATTTATTATTCGAATAAAATGGTTTCGAAGAAATATCATAGAGTAGCTGTATTATTTTTTTTTCCTATTTATGTTCATGAGTTTGTTGGAAAAAGTACACATAACCCTAGAAATTCATATTTATATGACGTGTTGGAAAGACGTTCATTGTTTATTTAATTTTTTATACATTTCTGGACGATTCTAGTAGAAATATATTATTGGACCCGCAATGAAACTTGAAATTGTTTTTTTAAATTCGATTGGAAATGAAGAATTTTTTTTCCAGTAGACTCTCAGATCATGAGAATGTCCTGTCTGTTGACTCGGTTGCAGAAAAATTATTTCGTTATAGATTTTATCTATCAATTTCTGACAAATATATACTTTTTTTTTAAATCGTACAGGTTTTTCATTCTGAGTGATTAAGGATTGTTTCGCTTATTGCACTCACGTAATTGCACTATGTTGAGTGGGATGTCAAACGTCCCACTAGAGCCCCCTTCAATTCAAATTTATATTTTTATCTAAGATATCAAAGATGAATCAAATTATTTGTTTATTACACAGTGATATCGATCTCTTGTTTTTCTACATTAATAAAATGGTATTTCTCATAATAAATATTTTAATATTATTTGGTATTTTTTGATGGGGGTATACTCATTCTTGGAATTTTTTTTTGGAATAATACCCCTCTAATACCCCTCTAAATAGAACAATGTAGAAGTGCAGGAAATTACTTGGTCCCGAAAAATTACTGCCTACACAAAATTATTTTCCACGAATGGAAAAATATTCAATTAGTCAGTAACTTGTCTGTTCTAAGTTTTTCCTATCAGAAAAAGTCATTGAATTGAAAGATACTTTTCTATACACCCTTGAAGCTTAACAACATTTCATAGTAAACCCAAAAAGTATAAATTTGAGTAAGATACCAATAGAAAAATTCAGAAAACCGAATATTAGAGATCATTGTCAGGAGTCCGAATATACACCGTGTAATCTAACTTCTTGTACAGCCGTGAATGACAGATGTATAAAGGCATTTTGAAATGAATAACACCGATTAAAAATTCGAAAAAAATCAAACAAAAAACATTGTTCGTCTTTCTTGACGATGGAAGATAGTGACTAAAGTTTATCTTTCAGTCGCAGATGATTCCACCTCTGATTTTATGAACATCCTGTTCATATTTTCAACAAATCAATCTATCATACCCCATGACAGGTTTTAATGTCAGAAAACACTAATTTCAAAGTGTCTCTCCAAACGAAATGATACTAACTTTTTCCATCTTTGCAAAGTGAGATTGCTTCTTGAAAATGTGTTTCCCATTTCTTCCGGTCTTCCTGATGATCGTGGAAGCGTGAAATTAATCCTTTTCTTTTTAATTTTAAATTTATATAAAATTTTGTTTTTCGTCGACAAAAATGTATTGAAGACCTAGTGAATGCTGTGTCTCTCTTGCGTCAATGTTACGAATAATTTCTGGTGAGTACTCTTTTTTGGAAAACATTCTTATTTGCCTCATTCATCTTCATGAGTTCTTAATTGAGACCGGAATAGGAAATCAAATAACTATCTGAATAAAAATGCAAAATTTTGAGTTAGAGTCTTTTCAGAATATCTATCAGATGTAGTTCAATGTCCAGCGTGGCTTTAGCCGGGGAAGTAGTTGTTTTCTGTTAGACATTCACAAAAAATAACTTCATTTTTATCGTGGATTTCTCAACTCACAGAAAAATATTTTTATCAATATCCAATTGGGAATGTTCCCCTTTTCAACAATTGAGAATGTTTCCCTTTTCATCGTTGTTTTCATGAATGCCCTACAGCATTTCTGAAACCTTGTAAATCTCAACATTGTCGGTGAAATGGTTTAGATTTCAGAAAACTTTATACAATCGGACAGACGAGCTGACACTACATTACATACTGGAATACGAAAAGTTCCGATTAAAAATTATCGGTTTTCTGGTTATCCTTCCTCAAAGATAATATAGAAAAACAAATTGATCATAAAAAATAATTTGATAAGACACATATTCTTAGACAAAACAAATCATATCTTTCAATTTGGCCTGTTTGATAACTCATTCACACAAAGATTATGTTAAGTTGTTTACAAGATGCAAACCCATTATCACATTCACGTTCAAAACCAACGAAAATACGTATATCAGGATATTGCTGCTATCGTAACACATTCTCATCATTTTCACTTTGAAAGGTCATTTGAACGAAGAAATGGTGCATTGTTAATGTGTCGGAAGGAACGTTCTGTGGTAGTAGTGAAAAATAGTAGGGAAGTTCTTGATATTTTTGAAATAAAACATTGCATCAAACCATTATGAATATTAATCATTCCGTTTGGGGAGTTTTCGAACGCTAAAAGAAATTGTGTGTAAGAAACACGGGATTACCTCTAAGATCTTATCATTATTAATAATTCTTGATGAAATTTCGTATAAGTGAGGAAACATATCTTACATAATTATTGGAGTAAAATAATGAAATTCTCACGATCAGTAGACATACCAGAGATCAGCTCAAATGTTTTCTGGGGTTATTTATTTTCTGAAAAAAATTAATAGGAGTCGAGATAAACTCAAAATGTTCACAGATTCGTTATCAGAATATCATATTTTCATACCAATATTCATTTTTGCTGCAAAATGTTCAGTTCTGAAAACTTTGAATTTGTTTGCCTTTTCATAGAAACACCCCTGTAATAGACCGGGAGATGGTGACACAAAATATTAGGTCATTTGTATCAGTATGGCGGTTCTTCAGGGGTCTAATTACGGAATGACAAAAAAAAAATGATGGTCATAGCGCTGGTGCCGGCGGCCCAATCGCGTGGGCGTTAATCGAACGTGTCGGATGAATAACGAGTGTCGAACGATTTGTTCCACAAAAATGGTTGTATTTTCCGATAGTCGATGAAAAAAGAAGTAGGCGGTAGCGTAATGCCATACTTACAGCCCGCCATACCGACGCGAATACATTAATTAAAAAAAACAATTCAACCATTTGTTCCAGGCTAATTTTTGCATAGCTAATCATCGTCCAGTAGCCATTCACGAAATACACCATGGCATACTTTTCTGACGGTTCCAAATGGCCGCCATACCGCCGCAAAGGAGTAATTTCTTTTTTCGCAAGATGATCTTTTAGCAAATCTTGTTGCATTTGGATTTTTGAAAAGTATTTGATAAAATGTGACCGTTATTATATTTCCCATACGTCTAGAAGGGGGAAAAAGTGCTGCCATACTTGAAAAACCTATTTATTCGGCACGTTTTGAAAATACGACTGTAAAATACGTAAAATCATTTTTTACATCATGGAATCATTGTATTCTGTTCGTTGTAATTCTACCTAAAAACAATATTCCAGATTGTAACCATGGGGCGGACGACTGTCGGACTTAAGCCAAGATGTTAAAAAAAATTGACGATTTGTACCAGTATGGCATTTGGATTTTTGGAAATTATATGATACAATGTGACCATTATTATATTTGCCATACTTTTAGTAGAGGGAAAAAGTGGCACCATACTTGAAAAACTTGGTTTTTCGATACGTTTTCAAGGTACAAGACATAAAATCATTTGTTACAGTATGGCATCATCGTATTCGGTTCGTTTGGATAAAATTCAACCTAAAAAAAAATATCCCATACTGCAACTATGGGGCGGAAGTCTCTTACACTCGAGCAAGATATGAAAAAAAAATGGAATGAATTGTAACAGTATGGCATTTCAAATTTTCCAAACTTGAAAAAAAAATATGCTTTGGAAAAATTACACTGTATCCAAAGTGGTAGACTCGAAAAAATAATTTTCTGATTTTTTTTTTTTTGTGTGTTGAAAAATAAGCCTATACCGTGACCAGGGGGCTGGAGCTGCCACACTCGCTCAGATATGTTGACAACCAATACAATCTTGAAACCATTTATTATGTCTCACGAACACGATGAGCCAGGACCTCTACAATTCGAGAAATCTTTCGAGCGCCGGTAGCCGTACAATATTATACGACATAACATCTGGTTATAAGACAAGATTGCCGCCACCTAGGTGTTCGAAATTTTGTATTCATATTCGTTAAACCTCAAACTTACAGGAAAAATTGGTGCCATGGACAAATCGTTCGAATTACGAATAAAACCTTAGAATTTTGAAAAAATATTGTACACATTCGCCACCCCCACAGGTATGGATGATCAGACTTCTATTTATGATCATACAGAGAACTGTTGAAAAAAGTTTTAAGCTGGTACAAATCGTTTAGCAAAAAAAAAATTACTCCCTTGCGGTGGTATGGCGGCCATTGGGAACCGTCGGAAAAGTATGACAAGGTGATATCCGTGAATGGCTTTTCTACGATGATTAGCTGTGTAAAAATTAGCCTGGAACAAATGGTTGAATTGTTTTTTTTAATTAATGTATTTGCGTCGGTATGGCGGGCTGTAAGTCACACCGGAGAAGTATGGCATTACGCTACCGCCTTCTTCTTTTTTCATCGACTATCGGAAAATACAAGCATTTTTGTGGAACAAATCGTTCGATACTCGTTATTTATCCGACACGTTCGATTAACGCCCACGCGATTGGGCCGCCGGTACCAGCGCTATGACCATCATTTTATTTTTTGTCATTCCGTAATTAGACCCCTGAAGAACCGCCATACTGGTACAAATGACCTAATATTTTGTGTCACCATCTCCCATAATCATTGGTGTAGAATTCTGAAATTCTCACGATTGGTAGATATCCGAGTCTGAATATTTTCTGGAGTTGACCTGAGTGACATACACTGCATACCAGGAGCGATGAAAATACCAACTTCTACAAAAAATATTATAAGGAAGCGAGATAAGCTCAAACTTTCGATAGATTTGTTGTCAGGACATCACATTTTATCAAAAGATGCATTCATACTCCAATTACACCATTGACTATGATATTCAACCAATCAATAAGTGGTGATGTTTTTCCGAAGAAATGGAAAGACAGCTACATTTCACCAATTTTCAAAAACGGAGACAAGGCAAGTATTACTTACTATCGTCTAATAACAAAACTGTCTGCAATTCCAAAATCATTTAAACTTTTTATCTCTAGATTTTTAACATGGCTTCGCAAGTATTTCATTGCCAATGAACAGCATGAGTTCACAACAGGAAAGTCAACTGTGACTAAACTGTTATTGTATCAGAATGAAATTCTGAGTGCCCTAGAGGCTGGTAATTAGGTTGATTCCGTATACGCAGAATTCTCAAAAGCGTTCGATACCGTGAATCACAAGTTTTTTATTCGTAAATTGGAAATACTTGATTTTTCACCATGGTTATTATCTTGGCTGGACTAGAAGAACTCAGTTGGTCAAAATTAAGAACCATCTCTCCAATCCAGTACAAGTTACGTCAGGAGTTTCGCAGGGGTCTCATCTGGGACCATTACTGTTTAAATTGTATATAAATGACCTATCATCTCACTTTGATTACTGTAATTGTTTAATATTCGCTGCGACGTAAAAATCTACATTCCTATACAGACTACGAACGACTGCTTGAAACTCCAACATGATATAAATAAATTACATGAATGGCCTAGACCTAAATTTTGAAAAATGCTTCATTATAAAGTTCACAACATCACAAGCTTCCTTGGATTATCAATATGGAATGAATGGATCAACCATGAAACGAGTTGACAAAATGAAGGACTCAGGAGTTCAGTTTTATTCTCAATTAACTTATATTCCACACATAAATGCAAAGCCAACCAAATTCTGGGCCTCATTTTACGCAACTCAAGCGACTTATCAATTAATGCTTTGAAGATTCTTTATAACTCATTAGTGTGTTCTGTACTTCAGTATGCATCTACAGTATGATCTCCCCAGTATCAAGAACATATTAATTCCACTGAAAGGGTTCAGAATAGATTTCTGAGACATACAGACTGAATCTTCAAATAGGGAACTATAATTATGAGACTATTCTAACATTCCTGAATATTCCAACTCTTCACAACCGAAGAATAAAAAGTGATCTACCTACTTACTTTATTCAATCTACTCAATAATAAAATCTCATGCCCTGAATTATTGGAATTATTGAACTTCAGAATACCATCTAGAACAACTCGTTTTACTGATCTATTCAAACTACCTTTTCATAACACAAACCATGGTCTTAACAACTCATTAACATGATAAATGAGACTAGGTAATGATCATTGTAATCTTGGGCTAGATATTTCAATGTATCCAAACACGAATTCAAAAACGATCTCAAACGATCTCACTAAAGAGAACAATATGAACTACTAAAGTTACAGTCATATATTTCATTTCATGTACTTATCTTATCGTAAATGTATTATTCTACCATTTTCACTTGTTTATATGCTTTATTTCACCATTTCTATACTACTATGTTACTATCTTATTTTAATATTCTATCTTTCTTCTTACTTTAAATTTAATACGTTAATTCTGTTAAATTATATTTATAAGTGAATCTATTGTAAAAATGGGGTAACCCGTACATAAGTATAAATAAAATAAATAAATATTAAGTACCAATACATGTTATTGCTGAAAAAAATCCTGAAAAGTCAGAATTTGTCTCACTTTCCATGGAAACACCTACGTATCTTCCTTAATTATTGGAGTAGGACTCTGAATTCCCCACGATTGGTAGATATTCCAGAGATGAGCTCAAAAATATTCTAGGGTTGACCCATAGAGAAACTAAAAATAAAGAGGGTTGTCAAACCTGCAGAAAAAGTTGGCACCACGTTTAGACAGTGGCGACATATCTCACAACTGGCCGAACTAATTTAGTACATTTGGTAAAACAGATTTCTCTTCAGTTACCGATTGAGATAAGGCGGGTTTTTCGAATGTATTACTTCAATATGGTTGATATGGTATATATTTTATAAGTGATCGATTTGATTTCCTGTATTTCATATGAATGGTTGTATCATATGAAATACAGGAATGGCAAATCGATCACTTATAAAATACATACAGTAATCGATTCGTAGAATGTTAGTTCGTGGTTAAAATAAAGTTTCAAAATAAATATTTGTTTCATGATATCAAGGAACAAAATTAAAGTTCTTATAAAATAAGAATAATAAGTTAAACACATTTTATTTTATCTTAGACAAAACAATAATAAAACTCTGAAAAACAACAAAATTGAAAATATTCTTCAGTCTTATCATTAAATCAACCAAAATGAAAACAAATTACATTTAGAACATACCTTCAATAATTTTGTTGATTTATTAGCACAAAGAATAACGGGTAGGTATAACAAATACTCCAGTTTGATGATAATCATTAAGTAGACCATGTACTTCCTCAAATGGTGATAGGAAATGGAGACTTTTGGATGGAAATAAGTACCAATTTGTGGAAAAAATTCTGCAACTGATGGATGGAAATAAGTATCAGTTTGTGGAAAGCAGCTTATATTTTACCTTGTAAAAGAATATTTCCAGGAATTTCAGCGTCAACTCGAATAACAAAACATTATATTTTCGACGTTGGGTTCCGAATTCAAGTCCATAGTATAATTTCTATCATTAATTTTTCGATGACAATAACAGTAGAATTATCCTGACATTATTACGTGGTTTGTCATTTTCTGACAAACGTCGAAATTGGAAAATTATCATGTCTTCATTCGTCTGTCGATTGCGGGCAGCGCCTCCATGCGCGACTGGTTGTACCAAAAACTTGGTGGTCAAGCTCGCCAATGTTTCAAACAGTCTCTTTATTTTTAATTTGTCTATGGGTTGACCTGAGTGACATACACTGCGGGGGTATCAATTGTTCCTGAACGTAATAAAATCATCAGCATACATGAGACAATGTGGAGTAACCCCTACTGTCAAATCGTTTATGAATATTAGAAAGAGTAGTGACCCCAAGTTTGACCCTTGACGTACACCGGATCTTTCCATAAGCGATGATGATCTGCTCCCGCAGAAATCCACATACTGACACCAATTTTTTAGATAACCAATCATGAGAAATATCATAACTGAATCCATGAAAAATGAGTTCAGATATTATTACATAATGATTAGCATGTTCAAACCTAGCATTGGCGAAATCCGTATAAATGGCTTGCCCACCTCTTATCTATTACCAATATTTCATGTGCCAAAAGATTTTACCATATAAAATGAATTCAAAAAGATCAGCAATACACTTTAAGAATAACTAACTGACTGACATATCAACGCACATCCCAAAATCCTGTGGCTAGGACCCTGAAAATTCGCATGTGGGTTTCTTTGACACTGTAGGTGAGCACTAAGGAAGGATTTTTAAAAACTTGAATCCTAAAGTGGTGAAAAAGGAGATGAAAGTTTGTATAAAAATTCGTCATTTTTAAATCAGTAAATCTGACAAACTGTCAAATTAATGTTCGAAGCTAGATGGAATCACATAAAGAAAACCAGGAAAAATGAAAATTTTACGCGAACGAAGGCGCGGGCACCAGCTAGTTTTATATATATATATATATATATATATATATATATATATATATATATATATATATATATATATATATATATATATATATAAATATTTTTTTTTCTCAATTTCTTGACCACATATGTTTATATTTTTCATTTTCTCGGAATAAGGGCCCTAGTCAGTCTATATATTTTTTATTTCATTCGACGTTTCGACATTGTTTATGTCATCTTCAGGTAAACTATAATTCAACTAATATTCTTTCATTTCATTTCATGTTCCATGATTGAATGAAGATTCAACAACGTTCATTCAATCATGGAACATGAAATGAAATGAAAGAATATTAGTTGAATTATATTTCACCTGAAGATGATAAACAATGTCGAAATGTCGAATGAAATAAAAAATATATAGACTGACTAAGGCCCTCATTCCGAGAAAATAAAGAATATATATATATATATATATATATTGGATCATAGTTGTACAACGGCTTTCTATTGCCCTTTCTGAAGATGGGGGGTAAGTCTTGATTTTTTGAATTCATTCAGGAATAGGGGTACCATTATTCAATACATTTCAAAGGAAAATTATGCTTTTATTATATTATACATTATACCGTCAGGCGCAGCTGAACGCTTCTGCTCTAGTTCTTTGGAAGCCTGTACCATTCTGTTATACTTATGAGTCGGATAATATTTGTTTGGGGTGTGTACCTGATTTATTTTCAAAAATCCAATTATTCAAAACTCGAATGTCATATGTGGAGTTCTGAGTGTCATATATGGAGTTGAAGAATTTTCCATATCCTTGATCAATTTCATTAGTCATTCGTTCGTATACCGTCAGTGATGAATTCTGATACACTTTGATCATTTTTACCACTTTTTTATTAACTCGCTTTTCTGGTCCGTCTGTTCGGTCCAAATTTTGCAATATATTTTATACTCACTTCCTGAGGCTAGAGGCTTGATTGAAACTTTAAACATAACTCGGAAATGGATGGCAATGCAATATTAATTCGCCTTCTTGTCTGTCTGTTAGTTTGTCTGTAAAATGATGATAGTGAGAAGCAATCGATTCCAAACCAATTTAGGCTTGATGGAAACTTGTAACGATAACTTAGCAATGGAATGGCAATGCAATTATTAACCCGTTTTCTTGTATGTCTGTTTGTTTGTCTATAATAATAATTTTAACAGTAAGGAGCAATCGCTTTTGAACTAACCTCCCGATGAGCTAGAGACTTAAAACTTAAGACAAAGCTCAGAACTGGATGACAATGCAATATTTACTTGCTTTCTTGTATGTCTGTTTGTTTGTCTGTGAGAATAATAATAATGATAGTAAAGAGCAATCGATTTCGTTAGATTGTATCTTACTCACGGTAAACACTGATAAAACAAAATTTGTATGCTTTTCTATGAGCAAAGCTACACCAAATATTGATAACAGGAGCTATGCTGAAACTCCATAGAAAAAACATGGGGATCAAAACAGGACCACTGACAGGCCATTGAAGACTGCGAAAGCATCTTCATGAAATCGGACTTGCTGAGAGCGCAGATTATCGCTTCTGCCAGGAAGAAGGAGAGACAGCGGAACACATCTTGTGAAGATGCAACAGGCTGGAATGAACAAGATTTCACCGTCTCGACTAGCGGCAATTGGAGCCCAATAACCCGAGAAAGGTATCACCAAACGTTATCATCGACTTCATCAGAAGCGCGGGACTAAAAAGTGAACTCTAATTCAGTTAGAATCGAACCAAAATAGTTCTGGAAAGATTTCAGTGGCTATCGCTCCTCTCGTAAAGAACCTTACCTAACTTAGAACTATAATAATGATTTATTGCAAAAGAAATACAATTATTAGCATTCATATAAATACAGATTAATATTTGAAATATGAAATGAAAACCATTTAGGTACTATGGTATTTATACAATTAAAATCACAAAATAAATACAAGATTATGCATAAAATAGTTAAATTATACTTAAGAGTACGTTTAGTTTAATAGAGAAGGAAATAATAACTTTCAATGAATATTTGCAACCCAAAAATACCATTTAGGTACTTTAAAGGGCCTGTCTATGGTATTTTACTTATTGCAGAATTTATGCATACTATACAGACTTTACATTCGAGTACAGATGAATTGAGATCATCACATTTATTTAGAGCCATATGGATGGAAAAAAGGCATATTGAAAGCTTCAAATAATCAGGAATTATAAAACAATCAATATATCGAATTCTAAGCAGGATCAATGATGTCATGAAAAAATGTTCGATTCTGTAGTGCTATCCATTCCTCAATATTTTTTTTGAACAGGTGTTTGAGGGTTTTCGATTTGATGTTTTCGGGAATTTGATTGAATATCTTTGGAGCTAGGTAAGTGAATGATCTTTCACCTATAGCTTTATTCACTCTGGGCAATATGGCGTGTGATGCAATACTGGATCTTGTTTGATATAAATGTTCGGTTTTTTTATATATTTTTCTTTTCGAAAGGTGAAGACTAATATTGTTTTCGCATAAATTTGTCTGATACTAGTATTTTCAGCTCATTGAACAGTAGATTAGAAGCGTATCGATTTGGTCTAAGGACATGATTTTGAGAACCCTTTTCTGGATAACTTCCAATGGTTTAAGAATATTTTTTCTAAGCAGAATCAAACGGGAGAACCGTAGCTGCCAAGGTATCAAGGGGGTGTCCACAAGGAGGAGTTTTATCACCCCTTTTATGATGCCTAGTAGTAAACGAGCTTCTTACAGAACTGAATGAGTCAGGACTGTATACACAAGCGTATGCAGATGACTCAGTCATGTTGGCTCAAGACCAACCGGTAAACCTGCTAGGAGAAAACATTATGAAAGCTCTTGGCAGAGTAGAACAGTGGTGTTCTGCCGGGGGGCTGAGAGTCAACCCGGAAAAAGCGGACTTGGTACTCTTCACCAAGAAACGCAAAATGGAAACTCTTTCAGAGATACTAATCTCAGGAAGACCACTTCCGTATAAAGCGTCGACCAAACACCTTGGAGTCATCATAGACTGACTGACTGACTGACCTGGAACGAACAGATTGAAAATCGAATCAAGAAGGCTACCTGCTCCTACTGGGCATGTAGAAGAGCCTTCGGCAACACGTGGGGCTTGACACCCAAAACCCTACACTGGATATACACGGCGATCATTCGCCCGATACTAACGTATGGATCCATCATTTGGTGGACCGGTACTACAAAGGGCAAGTCCAGAAATGAACTTGATAAAGTACAACGACTGGCTTGTCTAGGAATAACAGGCGCCATGAGGACCACGCCTACTAGAGCTCTAGAAGTTCTACTAGGACTACCACCTCTGCACCTTGTCATTGAGCATGAAGCCATGCGTGCTGCATAGAGACTCAAAGGCGCAAGCCAATGGATCGGTACTGAGGCAGACCATGGACACTCAGCTATCTGGAACAGAGCAAAGGAAGGATGTCCAGTCCTATTCATGGAAAGAGACAGCACCCCGCCTGTTCTGGATTTGAGAAAAGGACCCAATATAACCATCCCCACAAGGGAGGAATGGAAAGACAATGCGCCTGACAGACCCCCAAACCAAGGATCAACCTGGTACACAGATAGATCAAGATTTGGGGGAATGTCCGGCGCAGGGGTCTACGAAGAAGGAACAAAGAGAGAAATCTCAGTTCCTTTAGGCAGATATGCCTCAGTGTTCCAGGCTGAAGTATATGCTATACTCACCTGTGTCCAGGAAAATCTCGACAATAAAAGTCGATGGCCTACTGCCATCTACTCGGACAGCAAAGCTGCTATTATGGCGTTAGGCGGAAATAGGATTGTATCCAAACTGGTGTCCGAGTGTAGAAACGCCATAGAAAGTTTATCGAAAACAAGCAAAGTCAGCCTCATATGGGTCCCGGGACACTCAGGTGTCCCTGGGAACGAGGATGCAGACAGATTAGCCAAGATAGGATCGGGAAAGACTCCAGTTGGACCTGAACCCATCCTGGGAATACCCAGCAGCCTGGCAATCTCAAACATGGAGGAACTGCTACAAAAGCAGTTCCTTAAAACATGTCAAGAGGCGCCAGGCATGAGGCAATCAAAGCTCCACATAAAGTAGCCAAGGAAAAAAAATGTCTAAAGAGATCCTGTCACTTAACAGACGGGACATCAAGACTGTGACTGGGCTCCTAACGGGACATTATCACCTGAACAGGCACATGGAGCTCATAGGGATCACAGATGATCCCCTATGTAGATGGTGCCTGGAAGATGACGAGACATCGTCGCACATCCTCACTGAGTGCCCAGCCTTGGTGCACCAGAGAGAGATCAACCTTGGGAGCATAATTCTGAACCCAGAGGACGTCAAGGAGATTCAGCTGAGGAAGTTGCTGAATTTTGTCAAAGAAATCGGCATGCCCAGCTGATTTTCTCAGAACAAGTGGGCGCACAATGGGCCCAAATAGAGAGGCCTACGTGTACGGGGTTCTTCGGAACCAGCCCACCTTGTGCGAAGAAGAAGACACCCCAAGCAAATTATCCCGTAACTCAATAGAGGATCCACAAGTGCGTATTATATTGTTCTCAATTTGTCCAAGTCTAGTATTTGCCGGAATTTATGAAATTTATAAAGAATTGATCTCATTTTATTTTTCAATTTCTCTACGTGTATATCCCATCTCAAAAATGAATCCAAATGAATTTCGAAATACTTTGTGTCCGAAGAAGAACTCACCATTTTGTTTTTCATCTGAATATGTTTATATTTATGTTTAACTGTGATGATTCTTTCATTTTCAGTGCCAGAATTGTAAGCAGCCCGCCATACATTGTAAAAATGTTTTATTCAGAAGTGGCAAGTATAAGTACGTACTATTTTTCGAAAAACCAGAGAAATTTCATAGATAAAAAAGTAGATGAAAATTTTTTAAAAAACGACTGCGTGAAAAGTGAACTTTGAAAAAGATGGAAACAAGATTACCAGTAAATATTGTCAGAAAATTATGTTTTAAGAGGTTAACTATTAAACTTAATACTGTAAATAATATCACGCAGTCGCATCTTCTTTAATTCAAAATGAAGATATATTTTTTTAGTTAGGATTTTTCACAATTAACGTCAGGTTGTAGCCATATTGAATTTTGTCACAATATGGCGTCTGGTTGTCGTCATATTGAATTTTGATTATTACTGTCATGTCTTTATTCACAATATGGCATCTGGTTGTCGCCATATTGAATTTTGATTATTACTGTCATGTCTTTATTCACAATATGGCGTCTGGTTATGGCCATATCAAATTTCGATTACTGTTACACTCGCAAGATACAATTCGATTGACATGAGAATAATCAAAATCGGCCCACGCGTTTGGTCTCTAGAGCGTCACAAAGGAACAAACATACAACATGATTAACACATTACCCTCCTTTGCGTCGCGCAGTCGGGTGAATAAGCGTTTCTTCAAAACTAAGCATTTCCAGGTGTTCACAGAAACTTCTAGTTTTTTAAAAAAATATGTTTTACCTATACATTATTGACAAGTTGAAAATTTTCCTATTCACATATTCAAATATCGTAGAGTAGATAAAGAATAATTATGTTCACTTCTCCGTCAATATTCAATTGAGAATGGTTTTTTTTTCAACATGAATAACTCCCAATAGGTTTTGATGGAAGATAAAGACTAAAGTTAATCTTTGAGTCGCCTATGATTCCATATCTGATATCATAAACACCCTCTTCATAATTTCAACAAAATAAATCCATTTTACCTCACGACAGGTTATAATTGCCGGAAAATGCATATTCCAAAATGTAACTTCAGAAGAATTATTTTCAACAGTTTTTTCGTCATTGTTAAATTGAATTTATTCTAGAAAATGTTTCCTAATCCTTCCTGATGATCGTGAAAGCGTGAAATAGATTTTTATCGATAAGTACCCCTTTTTCAAAACATTATTCCTTGCCTCATTCATCTATATAATCAATTAAGACTGGAATAGGAAATCAAATAACTATCTGAATGAAAATGCTAATTTTTACTTTCATATTTTTTCGTTGGATTAGGGTCCTTTTACAATATATATGAGATGTAATTCGATGTTCAGCGTGTGCCTCAGCAGAGAAGTCGTTGTTTTTTATTAGATATAACCAAAAAAGCTTCATTCAATTCATTTTCGAAAAAAAAATTCTTCTAGATATTTAATTGATAATGTTTTCCTTTTAAACTTGGAGATCTCCGAAGCGGTTATTTCGAGCGATGGAAGATTGTGACTGAAGTTCATCTTTCAGTCGCAGATGATTCCACTTCCGATTTTTCAACACCTTGTTCATAACTCGAAACAAATCAAGCTTTGGTAATTTATTGTATTACTGGTATTCACTAATTTAATTCGCAGACTAGATTAAATACGAGAAAAATAATTAAACGATGTAAAAAAAACATTGAAAGCAAATGTAGAATTGACAAGTTATTTCTCATCTGAATTCATATTCCCAGTTCCTACGTTCAATTTGAAAATTTGTTCCTATGTGCTGACCAATCGGTATACTCATAAAAGCCAACTGAGAGTATCTACATCTTCCAATTTACATTTTTGCTTTTTCCTATCATCTGTTTCTAGAAATAGTTATTTTTCTACGACCACATAGGAAAGTAACACATATCGCACTCTCTACTCCCATGGAAAGTGACCTTCATTCTCACGCGTGCGGAAAGTACTTTCCGCACTAGTACGGAAAGTAACTTTCCGCACGGCTGTCAATAAGCCGTCAAACCCGTGAATCCTGTAAGATTTACAGATGTAATTATTAATTGATTTTCCTTATTGATATTACTTACATAAAAACTGGACTAAAAACTAATTATTTGTGGAAAATAAAGAAAAGAAGAAAAAAAATGTTGACGCCGAGAATCGAACCCACAACGTTGCGGTCATCTACCGTATACTCTTCCATCTGAGCTAATTCAGATTTGAATTAACGTTATCAGAAATATGTATATCTCGTAAGTCGATTTACATTAATAGAATTATGATATTTCTTGTATTTTCATTTTATTAAAACAAAATTCAGCTATTTTTAAAGTTCATATAATTAAAGGATAGCAACGGAAGCTTAAACTGTTAATTTATAATTATTTCAGTAGTTTGTTTTAATACGAACTACCTGTATCTAAGATAGGCAACCAGAGAACCAGACGCGGGCACATTATTTGAAAATTTAAAAAGCCAAGTAGGCTTTGAAACAATTCCACGACACAATACCACAAAAAATAGACATTTCGTGATAGTAGGTACATGATCGAAAGTAAAACCTTGTTAAATGTCAGAGTTGTACAAAAGTTTAAGTTTAGTTCATTACCTATCCCACGCATATTAAATACCTTCGTAAATAATTATGGAA